>JAGVSN010000038.1:658534-1317068 GCA_022651745.1 Parapsyche elsis
GCTCTTAGAATGAACAGTTTTTAAATCCAACGTTCCGCTATGATTAAAAAAGAAGGCATACAACCAATGCGTATTGCCAATTATGAGGTATGGATGTGAAACGTGGATGCTACGTAAGATCCAGTGCACACACAGAAGCATTGAAAAATGTACGCTCGGTATAACAGGTAGAGATCGCAAGAGGAATGTATAATGGATAAGAAGTATGACCAAAGTGGCAGATATAGCAGAACGTGTGAAAAAGTTGAAGTGGCACACAGCGAGAAGAATGGATGGACGCGAGAAATACTGGAATGGTATCCGAGAGGATGCGAAAGAAAGCACGGCAGACTGAGTGGACGACGGGCTGATGAATTGAGAAGAATGTGTGGTGGATGCAGATTGCTCAAGACAGACAGTAACGGAATATAAAAATGATGATGATGATGATGACATAATTTGGCTTGTGAAAGGTTCACATGTCTGTACTCTCTACTGATAAAAAGTCGGTTCAAGTGTAACCATGTACATATATAAAAATTTGATCCAATCTATTTTCATCCGCTTTATGTGAATTGAAAAGATTTTCGATGTAAATAAATCAAAAAGTTTGCCTCCACTATACAAGAGCTTAAATTTGTACACGTAAATGTGAATTTTCAGCCCGTTATGGTTTTTACGGTGATTAATTGATTTTATAAGCTTCGTTTTAATACTGCCTTTCAGCTGGTGTGATTTTCTGAAAATTGAATGTACAAATAATTCTATACAGCTCATTTATTTATTGATGGCATCGGTTGTTACATGGTCAAACTGCGCGTTTATAAACCATTTTTACTTTATCCTAATCGGATAAAGTATTGTGATCGTGCGAAAATTCGACCTCGAGATTTTGACTGATTTGTATCAGGTATCATCCCCTGATCACGTTTTCATGATTTCTAAAAAATGTCTGTATGTCTGTATGTCTGTATGTCTGTATGTCTGTATGTCTGTATGTCTGTATGTCTGTATGTCTGTGTACTTATGTGTGTGTGTGTCTGTATGCGTGTTTTCTCCAAAACTGTCAAGTCTATCAAGCTGAAATTTCATATCTATTTTTTCCACGTAAGGTGTAAGAGCCATAACGAATTTAGTCAACATCAGTGAACCGGAAGTAGGGTTTTTTTCTTGTAGAAAATTCCAAAATTCTTTTACCACAGAATATTTCCGAAACGGCTCCGGGAATTTTGTCCAAATTTCATATATATAGTTTTCATGTTAGCCTTAAGAGATACTGTGATTTTGGTCAACATCTGACTACCGAAAATGGCAGTTTACTCTTGAACGATTTTTTGTTTTTTATTTTTTTCGGCCTTTTAAATATGTAGTATCGTCACCATATTGTAATATTATAATTCTCATAGAAATTGCTTATTAAAAAAAAAAAATTTATTAAAATTAGTCAACCGGAAGTAGGTTTTTTTTTTTTGTCGAAAAGTTTACCGCAGAATATTTCCGAAACTGCACCGGCGATTTCGTCGAAATTTCATATCTATAGTTTTCACGTTAGCCTTAAGAGATACTGTGATTTTGGTCAACATCTGACTACCGGAAATGGCAGTTTACTCTTGAACGATTTTTTTTTTTTTTATTTTTTTAGGCTTTTTAAATATGTACTATCGTCACAATATTATAATATTGTACTCCCGAGTAAAATTGCTAGTTACGAAAAAATAAATCATTAAAATCAGTCAACCGGAAGTTGGGTTTTTTTTTTGTTGAAAAGTTTACCACAGAATATTTCAGAAACTGCCCTATTGATCAAGTCGAAAATTTATATTTATAATTATCATATAAAATTTAAGAGTTGATAAGGTTTTGATTAAAATCCGCCGACCGAAAGTGGTAGTTTTTCTTATTTGAATATATGCCGAAAATCGTATTTTATATACGCGCGCGCACTCAACACAGTAATTTCATGATATGTACATATGTATGTATTTTGATTGGTGTGGTGGTGGTGTATGCGTTTTATTTACTTACGTACTTAAAAAATTAATTTTGTTACTCTTTGGATTCCTCAAATATATGGATAAAGTCATGGGTTGGCTACACCCGAATTTTTTTTCATTCGCACCGGTAAATAAATATCTATCAAAAACCACTTTTATGTGAATAAGATGAGACTAATCGCTATCGGATTTCTTCAATCGCTACCGTTCAGGGAATAAATACACAAATTTGGCGGAAACTCTAGACTTGGTAAATATCCTCTGCTTTTATGACATGTACATACATACATACATACTTTACGGTTTTCGAACGACGTTCAAGTTGGAACGTTGGTGGTGTGGGATTTGCGCAAACTTCACCGTGAAACTTGTAAGAACGGGAATAAAATAAGGCACAGAGTCAAGGAGCGATGTGAACTATGTATGTACATACATACAATTGAACATACATATGTATGTACGTACTCGCGAGCGATTTTGTTGTGAATTACGCGCGGCAGTCAGCGGCAGTCGCATTACATATAAAAGGTTCGGTAACGTCTTAATTGCCGCGATTAAGTCGCAGGATTCATGAATGGGGTCCCAAGACCAGGTTTTTTTAGTTGTCAAAGACCAAAAAAATTACACACACACACACACATCGGAAACCGAATGACGAATGCTCGTAAATAACCCGAGATGGGTCGCGGATAAGGGCGCGTCGTTGTCTTCCCCTCTCGCAACCGAAAAAAAAAAAATTATATATATATATATATATGTATGTATGTATGTAAAAAAAAAACTAAACACACATACGAGACACGAGACATCCTAAAAGTTGGGGAATTTCTACGAGAATTTAGGTATCGAATCTTATTTTTGAATGTGTGTGTGTGTGTTTCGTCCCTCGTAGTTTTAATTTAGTATCTGGAAGTCGATCTGGTGTCAGTGGGTTATCGTCGAACATATGTCGCGGCACAATGGGGCCCTTTCTGACAATGGACGACTCGCAATCTGAGGGGTTGTGAGGTGTGGTGGGGTTCATGGGGGGTACCGAGGGGTGCTTCGCCCCATAATGAGGGGGCCCCCTTCTTTACGGCCATTCGCAACTGTACAGTTTCTCCCAATTAGCGAACCGGCCTACAAGAGGCGCTCCCGCTATGTCTCTCATGTCAGGGCTGACACTCGATCTGGCAATTTTTTCAATAAAATACTACATATGTACATTCTGCTCAGGTGACGTGCATTGAGAGTTGTGCAGAAACTTGGAAAAAAATCGTACGTGAAATATATTCGGTTGAAGGTAAGTTGCAGCATAATCAATAGGAAAAATATCCGACTATTGATTTCATCACTCACTTTGAGCACAGCGATACTATATTTTGAGTTATAGACCGCAAAAGCAAAAAAAATGGATATTTTTTACATTTTTTAAATCGCGAATATCTCATAAACGAGAGCATATCAACAAAAATCATTATCTGATTCGAATTCAGTGGGTTAAACTTAGTAAAGATTGACCAATCTCCGCTCTGGGTTTAAAAAAACGCGATTTTTTGTTACTCGGTGGAATTACATACATAGACTGGTGAACGAATTGGTTTTTCGACGACGATCAAAATATTGTATGGGCGTTTTTTTCGTATTGCAATATATATTATAGCTGATAGCGAGAAGAATGGATGGACGCGAGAAATACTGAAATGATATCTGAAAGTATGTAAAAGAAAGCAAGGTAGACCGAGTGGAAGATGGGTTGATGAATTGAGAATAATGTGTGGAGTCAAGTGGATACAGATTGCAAATGATGCGTGGATGCAAATTATGATGATGATATTATAACTGTTAAATCCAACATTTCGCTATGTTTAAAAAATAAGGCATACGACCAATGCGTACTGCCAGTTATGATGTATGGATGTGAAACTTGGATGCTAAGTTCAAAAATGTTACGTAAGATCCAGTGCACACAGATAAGTATGCTTGGAATGACAGGAAGAGATCGGAAGAGGAATATATGGATTTAAGAAGTACGATCAAAGTGGTAGAGCTATAGCAGAACGTGGAAAAAAGTTGAAGTGGACACATAACGAGAAGAATGGATGGCAGATGGACGCGAGAAATACCGGAATGGTATCCGAGAGGATGTGAAAGAAAGCAAGATAGAGCGATTGGACGATGGGTTGATGAATTGAGAAGAATGTGTAGAGTAAACTGGACGCAGATTGCTCAAGACAAACAGTAACGGAAGAGGATTGGAGAGGCCTTCATCCAGCAGTGGATGGTGAATGGCTGAACATGATGATATACATACATAGCTGGTACTATTTAATACTCTTCCAACCACCGATTCATTTTCCATTACTTATGTACTTCCAACAGTTGATCAAATACACATTTTAAACTACTAGTGTATGTATAGGTATTATCTTATACTTGAATTGAAACTCAAAATCGTACTCTTCCATTCCTGTCTGTCTTGAGCAATCTGTATCCACTTGACTCAACATACATATTCTTCTCAATTCATCAGCCCATCTTCCACTGGGTCTACCTTACTTTCTTTCACATCCTCTCGGATACCATTCCAGTATTTCTCGTGTCCATCCATTCTTTTCGCTATGTGTCCACCTCAACTTTTTCACACGTTCCGCTATATCTGCCACATTGGTCACGCTTCTTACCCATGTATTCCTCTTGCGATCACTTCTTATTCCCGTGTGCGCTGGATCTTACGTAACATTCTCGAATTCAGCATCCACGTTTCACATCCATACGTCATAACTGGCAGTACGCATCGGTCGTATGCCATCTTTTTTAAGCATAGCGAGTTGTTGAATTTAAAAACTGTGTTCATTCTTCCAAAAGCGCTCCATCCTAGTTTCATTCCTCGTTTTACGTTTCATCACTTCTTCTTTACATCCAGTCGTACCTATATATTATATATTAAATATGAATTTGCAACTCCACGCACATCGATGATAATTAGCATAATTTTTCAACACTTCGTTATAACAAGTAAAAATAGTTCGGCACAGAACGTGTCCATTATACTGAATCATTTGAAATATTAAGGTTATTTGAAACGTTTATCAACCTTCTTGAAAATTACACCGTATAACTAATACTCTGTATTTACGAACAGAGAGAGAAAGAAGTGCGGTTTGGAAAATTAAATACGACCTTCTATTCCGACCCTTTTCCAATTACTTGAGTTGAGAGCACGGCACAACTTCAAATCACTTAAATTTAGATTGTACACATTTCAAGTTTTTGAACAGTGTCTTACGTATACAAATTAATTTACGACTCACATTACACAATGTTCGATCCCACCCCATACGTATATTAAATTTATCATAAACTGCTAACCACAAAGCGTGTGCGAATTTTGACTATGTACATACGCGTACGTGTGTACGTATGTACATAGGTACTTTTAGAATCATACGTGTATGAAAGAATATTAAAAAAATTGTAATTTCAGCAGTCGGCAGTGTGGTAACGTTACGACACGGTCATTTGATTTTTAAATATCACATCCACAAGTGGCCGGGACCCGATAATTCCGTTGAAGATGAATATCAGCCACCGGGCGCGTAATTTTGACGAAAACGAGCCGGAATTTTAAGAAGGCCCACAAATTAAATTAACGAAGATTACCACAATAGGTAGCTGTAAATAATGAGCGTCGACGCTAATAACACAGGCGAGCATTTGAGGAACGCTACTCGTCACACTCGGCTACATTGTGTGAATTTTTTCTATCTCGGAATAATGCCCAGTATGTACAAGAGCAACAAATGTCAACATTTTTAATTTTCAGTAGGTTTTCAGACTTGTTATTGGACGCTTTAGGCTGGATATTACACGTAGAAACCACACCAACAACCAGATTTTTTTTGAACCTCGACAACCAGATAGATATACAGGTTTAGATGGTACGTATTAGATTGTGCGATTCTCTGTGGCATAAAAATTTCTTGGAAGTCAATGGTTCGATGAAAAAAACCTCCCCCAAAAAACCCTTTTCTGACCTTTTTTTTTGCATCGTCGTAACTCAATTGTCAACGCAACGCAACGTCAACGCAATTGTTTCGAAAACAATGAAATTCAGAAAGAAATATGAGAGGTTGAATTTTATATATTGTCTACGTCTACATACTACTACATAGAGTACCTAGTTTTCGTATAGCTTCCTAGACCTATTTTTTTGTATGAAGATTATGAGATGAGCAGGTAGCCGGTGAAGTAAAAGTGGTGCAATGTAATAAGATGCTCGCCACCGTCAAAAAAAATCTGGTTGTTGGTGAAGTGGCCAAGTGTAATATCGCTCTAAATGTTTCAAGCCAGGCGATAGCTCAGTTGTTGGAGCGTTGGTCTCATCAACGAAGGTTCAAGGTTCGATCCCCGTATGTCGAAAGGTTTTCGACCTTAAATATTATCATTGGCAAGATATTAATAAATCCAAATCAACCCTCTCCTGTAAGAATTTGTTATCTTACATTGTTTGTTGTGCGACGACGATGGGGGCGAAAGTTTGACGCAGCGATTTCGCTAAGGTGTGTGACCGCTTTAACTCAGTTAGTTGTAACGCGGTTCCACGAAATTGGTACAACACAAAAAATTTCTTTCGTCCATCAAATCATGGTTCCTTCCTACCCTTCATAAGGCAATGGATTCATCTCTGGAGAGTATCTTTCCCTGATATCTTAAGGGAAATAGTGAAGATGCAACGCTTGATATTTATTTATTTATATATATACATAGGCAGGCAACACAGCAATTACATTATGTAGGTACATACAATTTTTGTTAATTCAATTAATTATATTTTAAGGTTTAAAAAAATTCAATTAACATTAAAAAATTTGTCGAGTTGATTTTTAACGAGGTTTATATAATTCAAAGTTACTAGCTGATTTGGGAGGTGGTTCCAAACTTCAACCACTCTATTTGAAAAGAGTGAATCAATGACAATTTTGTTTGTTTTGTCTTTGTGGAGTCTCAGATGAACGTTTTCATTGAACGAGAAGAGGTTTTTCATTGGACATTTATATTAATTATTAAAATTTATTTTATATATATCTAAAAAAATCATCTCTCAATCTTCTCGTCTCCAATGAAATGAGGCTGTGATCGAAGTTCAGATGGCATTCTTGTAATCCTTCTTTGAACCTTTTAAGCAAAACCTAAGTTCATGTTTACGAAAGTGTTCTTTGGACGCCTTGGCATTCACTTGACTTCTGTCTATTCCATACATATTAATAATATGTTTTTATTGTAACAAACGTTGTGACAACCCTGAGAGTGCGTCGATTTTTACCGGAACGCAACGACGTAACTTTTGACGAACTACTGAATATAATATATGCATTTTTTTATGTGCACTTTTCCATTCATGCAATTAAAACGAGCGTTTCTTATTTACTCAATGAAATGAAATTGTTTTAACCCGTTCGATACTGCGACGTTTATTTTTAATTTGAACCGTAGGCCTTTTTAAAACGCTCGCAAATTTTGAACGTTGCCATCAAAATATACTCAATAGATACATAGAATGGAAAATTTTTCGAGGGATTACACAGAGCGTACTGAACGTATCGATATTCATTTTTGATGCGTAAAATATTAATTGGCCTTGCATTCAGTTGTGTCAAATTGGCGTTGATTTCGCGAATCGACGGGTATTTATAATATGCAAATTGGTTTTGAATAAGCCGTTTGATTTGAGGAGCGAATTTTAAATTATGGACTAATTGAGTTGAAAACGAAATGTGTATTTTTATGTGTTTAAAACACCGATGTGTGTAACCAAATTCAATACGGATTTTAAAAATTTGAGCGAAAAATTTTAAACGGAATTTAAAAAGTTTAATCATATCTAGGGATTGGAAAATACCTCTGTACCAAAGTGCCTCTGCAAAATCTGGTTTCTATTCAAATGTGTAGAAATGTACATACAAGGAACACACAGACAGACGAGAATAGATCTATACATGCATGTGTTGGATGAGTGTTGCATTAATTATTACATTAATTATCATTTTCAGCCGTTCACCGTCCACTGCTGGATGAAGGCCTCTTCAATCGTCTTCCATTGCCGTCTGTCTTGTGCAATCTGCATCTACTTGACTCCACAAATTCTTCTCAATTCATCAGCCCATCGTCCACTCGGTCTACCTTGCTTTCTTTCACATCCTCTCGGTTACCACTCCAGTATTTCTCGCGTTCATCCATTCTTCTCGCTATGTGCCACTTCAACTTTTTCACACGTTCTGCCATGCTTCTTAAATCAATACATTCCTCTTGCGATCTCTTCTTGTTATACCATGCATACTTCTATGTATGCACTGGATCTTACGTAACATTTTTGGACTTAACATCCAAGTTTCACATCCATACGTCATAACTGGCAGTACGCATTATTTTTTATTATGTTCATTCTTTCAAAAGCGCTCCATCCTAATTCATTCATCGTTTTATCACTTCTTCTTTACACCCAGTCATGTTCTTATGATGAGTCGCATATTTTGTGCACATTGTTTTTACATCTAGTTATTTTCCCCGACACAATCCATATGCGTTCCGCAAATAAAATGCATTTCGCATGCACACAGCGAGATACTTATGTACGTGCCCGACCACTGTCCCCTTTATGCAAAGTTGAGCTTCAGTTTCAAAAGAATTTTGTACTTGTGTGAAAAGTTAGATGATAGTATTGTGAGTGGAGACGGTTCGCGGGTTTTTCCAACACACGACAAAGTAAGCGCGATGCATTTATTCGTTGCACCTTGCAGTTCTCGTTAGTCTCGGCTAAAATGGACACACTGCTGGAAATGATCGACAAGTTTTTCACGCGTTGTGTACTTTCACATTTTACAGTCGGTCTCGACTAAAACGGTCTCAATTATAAAATGTGCAATCATTTTTAGCCGCGAGAGCGGTTTCTCGATGTTTGTGTGTGTGTGCGTGTGTACTTTTTTTTTTTATTTATTTTAATATCCATTCTCGAAGTATGATTGATTGATTGAATTCGTATGTGCCATGTCGTATTTATTGATTTGAATGTCGGTTGTGTTTAGCATAGTTGTCAAATACGGTATCAAATTATTGTTAAAGATTATGAACAAAATTTGGTGTATGTATCTTTCTCAATATGCGAATGAATTGAAAAATAACTAAAAAAAATCTCAAAATTGTCTCTTCAAAGACTTTTGGTCATTATTGACTGCCGGAAATGATATTCTATATATGTAGGTACTCGTCGCTTCTTACATACATATATAGATGTATTTTGTTCACTTATTATATAGGTATAACTAGATAGTCATTCTCACAACTTTATGGGATAAACTATACAATTATAATGGTTTTCCCTTTATTTGACCTTTGAATATCTATATATCAGTAAATATTTGTACAACTTATATAATATGTACATATATAAAGAGGGTTGGAGAGGCCTTTATCCAGCAGTGGATGGTGAACGGCTGAAAATGATGATATAATATATACAAAGGGGAAAAAAATTATCAGAAGCATACTGTATGATACATTTTGTCTCATTAAGTTTGACATTTTGTCCATCTAAAGCCAAATATGTCATTGGTAAGTTCCTGAAAATTTAAATTTGATCAAAAAAGTGTTTTAAAAATCATTCGTATGAATAAATTTTAGCAAAAATCAATGTTTCTTTTCATTTGGGGTACTAAAAGCTGAAGCTAAAAGTACCAGGAGCAACTTGGTTCGATTTTGGACTGAATAAAGGGCAGCATTTTGATCATTTTGACACTTTTGTTGTGAATAAAAATCAAACCATACAACTTGGTGGATAAATTTTATTATAATCACAATAGCACTATATTAATGGCAAATATCCTGTTACGAATCGCTATTTGAAAAGCTGAAAATTGCAAAAAATGGCAAAATTGTCACTGACGCAACTGTAGACGTCATGCATTTCTTTATTTTAGTTTATTGTAAAGTTAACAGCGCTAAACAAAAATAGAAAAAATAACAGTAGAAATGACAACGCCAATTAAAATTTTTCACAATTAAGAACAAAGATGAAGAGAATTGCAAAGAAAATAAAATAATGTATAAAGAACGACTGAGATATAAAGTTGAATGAGTAAAATAGAATATAGAAAAATAAAATATAATATGGTAAGTTAAATGATCTATGACATTTCATTCATTAATATCTATGTAGTATTAATGTATTAATCTTATGTAGATAGTAATGAATGAAATGGCAGTGTCGTGATAATATATTATAAGAAGTTCAGAGAAATGTGAATAATAAGGAATTAGTAAAGTATCAAATTGATTTGTATCGTAAATTAAGAGCAACAGTTGTAAAATTGTGTAGATTAATTAGGTATGAGTGTAGAATTAGGGATTGGAAAAATATTAAATGTTGGTAGGCTGGAATAGAAGTTTGTTAAAAGCATTGCATGCTCTACAGGTAAATTAATTGTGTGAGAGATTTTTCAATCTCAAAACTTTGTAGACATTGTAATAAAAATCAGTTAAATAGTAAATTTCTGAAAAAAAATACCACACCAGCACACGTGTATGTAGGTACATTCTGACATTTTCCACGACGAGCTAATGCTGCGTACACATCGACGAACCGAACAGTGAACGACGAAGGATTGCTATTGTGTGGACCACTACACACAATAACGTCCGACGATTTATGAACGTCCACACAATATAGCAAGCCTTCGTCGTTTGCTGTTCGGTTTGTCGGCGTGTACGCAGCGTAATGGTGGGTACACACCGACGAATCGAAGGCGAACCGAAGGCGAAGCGAAAGTGAATTCGGACTATTTGGACGCTATGTGGACGTCGCAGCGAATGCGAACCGAACGATCGCTTCGCTAGGTCTCGGAGCGATCGGAGCGATCGTTCACAGCGAATGGTTTTTTGTCACTTTGCTGCTCCACAAAAACATTTTTTTTGTGTATGTATTTATTTATTTGAATTTTAAACACTCATATGGCCCTTACATAAACGTTTTTAGTGTGACGTACAATCAAGATCAACATGAATTGTGAATATGTATGCAGGTAAATTTTAAATGCAGTTATACGGCTGAAACTTGACTGAATTTGAAATAAAATTGTGCTTCTAAGTGTCATTTTTATGATATCAAGCCTTGAAAGTATTCGCGGGCGCATATATGTACATACGAGTGAACCCATACTATATAATATGTACCTATGTATGTATATGTACCTATGTACGATTCCCCGAGGTAAGTTTTGTAATGTTTACAATATTTACCCGGCAGATTAAAATATATAAAATTCAACCCTCATCATTTTTTCTGAATTTCATTGTATGTGCGAAAGTTTCGAAAGTGAGTTAATTGTTTTATTGTTACTATTGTTGATAAGTACAACTGCTCGCCAAGATGCCACGAGCAATGGACAAAAAAATAAGGGTATCACAAAAAAAATCGTTTGACGGACCGCCTTCGGAGCGAAAACGGGCCAACTGCGTTTTTTGTTGGTTAGGTTACTGTTAAAGATCGTCTTTTGTTAATTCTGCCTATTGTATTTCCGACATTTGGTCCATGTTCGGTCCGAATATTTAAGTGTATACCTACAACCAACGAAGCGAATCCTATCGTTCGCTTCAAATTTGCTCCGAATTCGGTTCGCGTTCGATTCGGCAGTGTGTACCCACCATAAGACTTTCAACCTTGCACATCTTCAACATAACCGCCTCGAGTCGCGACCGCGATAACGTCACCGAGATTGTTAGCGAAAAGGACGAAAAAAGAAAAGGAAAAAAAAAAAAACAACCCGTCGCATTAATTGGCGCTGCGTGAAAGCTCGCCAAAGCCGATTCATTAGCGTTGATCCGAACGAGCACGAACGTGTTCACGCACGTGCGCGCGTCAGTGCCCCTTCAACTGTGGGCCGCGTGCCGGATCGTATGGCACGCCTCGGGCTACGTGCGGTCACCTCATTGTCAAAAAAAAAAAAAAAAAAAAAACACACACACACGATAATAATGCATCCAAAAACAACAAATAATATTATACATATCAAAAAATGGCGACGCACGCCCGCCGTATACGTATATGTTTTTTTTTTGGGGTGCAGTATAAGCGAAGGGGCACGCGCTCACCCCTATTGTGTATGGGGGAGGGGATGGGGGTGAGGACTCTCCTTTTACAGTAACTCGAGCGTGATCTCGAATATAGCCCTTGTGAGGCTGTATAGAGTAGTTGTACTATGGGTACTTGTGGTACATTCATACATACATACATAGTTGGGTCTACGTCTAATGCACGCGTGCGCCTTTGGAAAAGCCACGAGAAATTGAATTAGTACCGGAAATACGGTGAAAAGCATCCACGTGGCTCAACAATGGGTACGCTTTTTGCACCATGTTATGAGTGAGCTTTACGTTCATATATCAATAGGAGTGTTGGCCATAGCTGCCAGCTTTGATGCGCAAGATTCGGACTACACATAATTATCGTCATCATTTTAAGCCGTTCGGAGGCCCCCTCCAATCCTCTTCCATTCCTGTCTGTCTTGAGCAATCTTTACGATCTTTTGTGCTAAGTTTAAATGAATGATTAAATCATACGTTGGAACAATTTCACTGGAATATCATAACCAAAGCAATAAACATATGTATAAGTAATTAATTGCTTCCAGAGTTAAGCATTGTATTCCTGTGAGAATTTCGCGGAAAACGTTCATGCTGGTAGTGCGTATGTTAAAATGACGAAATGACACATTCAGTGTCGTCAGAATGAAAGAATGTTATTCTAAATGCTCTCAGACACTCTAGAAAGTCCTATTACTCCTATTAGGTTCTGAAAATATCCTAGAATCCTCTAAAAAGCTATTAAACTATCTAGAGATGTTTTATAACAAAAAAAATTCTCGAATATTCTCGGAGAATAATCTTTGGAGAATATTCTCGTTCTCCGAGAATATTCTCGACTTACAACACTTACGAAGACATTCAGTGTCGTCAGAATGAAAAAATGTTATTCAAAATGCTCTTAGACACTCTAGAAAGTCCTATTACTCCCATTTGGTTCTGAAAATATCCTAGAATCCTCTAAAAAGCTATTAAACTATCTAGAGATGTTTTATCATCATTTTCAGCCGTTCACCATCCACTGCTGGATGAAGGACTCTCCAATCCTCTTCCATTCTTGTCTGTCTTGAGCAATCTGCATCCACTTGACTCCACACATTCTTCTCAATCTATCAGCCCATCTTCCACTTGGTCTACCTTGCTTTCTTTCACCTCCTCTAGAATACCATTTCAGTTCCATTCTTCTCGCTGTATCCACTTCAACTTTTAAACACGTTCCGCTATATCTGCCACTTAAGTCACACTTCTTATGCTGCGTACACACCGATGAACCGAACAGCGAACGACGAAGGGTTGCTATTGTGTAGACGTTCATAAATCATCGGATGTTATTGTGTGGAGCGGTCCACACAATGACAATTCGCCTTCGCCCTTCGTCGTTCGCTGTTCGGTTCGTCGGTGTGTACGCAGCATTAGCTATGTATTCCTCTTACGATCTTTTCTTACTACACGGGTATGAAGAATGACCAAAGTGACAGATATACATAGCAGTTGTTTATATGATCTGATATGATCATTTTCAGTAGTTCACCGTCCACTGCTGGATGAATGCCTCTGCAATCCTCTTCCATTCCTGTCTGTTTTATGAGCAATCTGCATCCACTTGACTCTGCACTTCTCAATTCATCAGTTCATCGTTCACTCGGTGTACCTTGCTTTCTTTCACATCCTCTCGAATACCATTTCAGTTCCATTCTTCTTGCTGTGTCCACTTCAACTTTTAAACACGTTCCGCTATATCTGCCACTTTAGTCACACTTCTTAGCTATGCATTCCTCTTACGATATTTTCTTATTACATGGGTATGAAGTGTAACCAAAGTGACAGATATAGCAACCGTTTATATGATCATTTTCAATAGTTCACCGTCCACTGCTGGATGAATGCCTCTCCAATCCTTTTCCATTCCTGTATTCCTTGAGCAATCTGCATCCAATCGACTCCACACATTCTCCTCAATTCATCAGCCCATCTTCTTGCCAGTCTTCCTCGCTTTCTTTCACATCCTACCGGATACAATTCCAGTATTTCTCGCTGAATAAAATGAATCGGTGGTTGGAAGAGTATTAAATAGTACCAGCTATGTATGTATATCATCATGTTCAGCCATTCACCATCCACTGCTGGATGAAGGCCTCTCCAATCCTCTTCCGTTACTGTTTGTTTTGAGCAATCTGCGTCCAGTTTACTCCACACATTCTTCTCAATTCATCAACCCATCGTCCAATCGCTCTATCTTGCTTTCTTTCACATCCTCTCGGATACCATTCCGGTATTTCTCGCGTCCATCTGCCATCCATTCTTCTCGCTATGTGTCCACTTTAACTTTTTCACAAGTTCTGCTATATCTGTCACACTTCTTACCCATGTATTCCTCTTACGATCTTTTCTTGTTACCAAGCATACATCTTTTCGTGCTTCTCTGTGTGCATTGGATCTTACGTAGCATTCTCGAATTTAACTTCTACGTTTCATATCCATACGTCATAACTGGCAGTACGCATTGGTCGTATGCCTTCTTTTTTAAGCATAGCGGAATGTTGGATTTAAAAACTATGTTCATTCTTCTAAAAGCGCTCCATCCTAGTTTCATTCTTCTTTACATCCAGTCATATTCACTAATTGTCCTAGGTATAAATAACTATCGACTATCTCTACAATATGATTTTCTACTGTGACTACGTTTTGCGTGCAAAAAAAACATACAATTATCGTAGTTGTTTCTAAAGTTTGACTACCTGTTGGCTGCACCTGAACGGTCGCCTCCACCGACTTGAGCAGTATTAATTATTAACACAAACCTTTAGAGTACTGTTCGTTACGTATTAAATGATGTGTTAGTGTAGGGGTTAGTTACGGCAGCTTTAACTGCTACTGCCACATTAATCTAGTGCTATAATGCTTGACGCCAATTGGCTATTTCACCATTTTACAATTTTTTTTTTTGACAGTCAACATCTCACTACGTACTAGTTCTCGTTTTATCTAAAGATCTTTGTTATGTTGTAAGGCTTATTGATTGGAGTTATTATTTCACTAGTATTAGTGCGGCAGTGGTGGTTAACCGATTAACTTCGAAACAAGCAAAAGGTAAATTAAATGACGATCGACAGTACATATTCAAAGGAAAGGTGATCCTAAGCTTTGTGCGTATACGCTGTAGTTTGAATTGTTGTAGAATTCGAAATGAACACTAGCTTTTCAGTGTATTGCGAATTGCGAGGTGTTCAACTTTTTGTGAAGTCTAAATGAGACACGATATTTTGGTTTCCGAGGAAAACTGTTTCAACATTCTAAACTTTGACTATGACGATTTACATAAAGAGTTAAAATCTGTTTGGACGTTTAGCCGACCTCTATTGGAACGTAAAAAGTAAATTGTAACCTTTGTTAGCGTTATTACGAACGCTGAATACAAACGAACCCATTGTAACCAATAAACACCAAAGTTGATTTATACGCGTTCAGAAAATGATCGCGTTTGTAATTTATCTATAATATATGTATAATAATAATAATATGGTTGATGCTCAGTACGCTTTATTAAACGGTTCATAATTTTCGTACCACATTAGCAGGTGAGTTTTCGAGCACTATTGAATATTGCAAAATAGGATGGAGGTAAACCATAATGCGAGCGATGGAAAATTGGATCGACGTGTCGATCCAACTTAGCATCTATTCAATATTCATAATACGATCACAGAACACAAGTGCACAATGAAAATTCACCGTCGTTAATTTTACTAAAGTATTCCTACAATATCATACCCTTTGCGTTAATAGCCTCTATTACATATGTATAACGAACGGTATGAGTGCCACTTCAGACGCTCATACACAAAGCTTACATACATATGTACATAGTTATTATAATTTAAATTCAGTTTCGCCTCTCTGTACACCAACCTCTTCAACGTATTCTCGTGTCGATTTTTCACTATTTTCTCAACAGTAACAAAATAATAAGCACGCGCCGCGACTAGTGTGCGAACAAACACACATACCTCAGTCAAATTTCCGCACACTTTTCGCTATAGTGCGTCCGCTTCCACCGCGTCAGTTTAATATAAAGATTAATACAATTTCCATGCAAATGCTACCGCGACGATGGGTCGTTTTATTCGCTAGTTTGTTGCCCGCTGCGTTAACCTGTTAACTGTGCGTTTAATTGTGACGGGGAGGTCATGCGTGAAATACGCGATTCGATTTCAATTAACGAGGAGGGGCACGCGAACCGTACAAAAATCGTATCATACGCTCTTATGGTGGATCAATGTGACGCACGTGTCCCTAAGCTCACATCGGCGACATAGACCGGACCAATTATGTATTTATAACATACGTAATATACACGTAATCAAGCAACGAAAGTAGGCTTGAAAATTTATTTTAATAAAACTAGAATTATGTTTAACGAATTTTGCACGCAAAACGTAGTCACTGTAGATAGTCATATTGTATAGTTGAAAGTTATTTATACCTAGGACAATTGGTGAATATGACTGGTTGTAAAGAATATGAAATAAAACAAGGATGGAGTGCTTTTCGAAGAATGAATATTGTTTTTAAATCCAACATTTCGCCGTGCTTAAAAAAGAAGGCATACAACCGATGCGAACTGCCAGCTATGACGTATGGATGTGAAACGTTGATGCTGAATTCAAGAATGTTAAGTAAGATCCAGTGTGCACAGAGAAGAAATCGTAAGAGGAATTAATGGGATCGTAAGAGGAACACATAAAGAAGAAGAAATAAAACGAAGAATGAAACTAGGATGGAGTGATTTTGGAAGAATGAACATTGTTTTTAAATCCAAAATTCAGCTATGCTTAAAAAATAAGGCATACGACCGATGCGTACTGCCATGGATGTGAAATGTGGATGCTAAATTCAAGAATGTTACGCAAGATCCAGTGCACACAGAGAAGCATGGAAAGATGTATGCAGATGGACGCGAGAAATACTGGAATGGTATCCGAAAGGATGTGAAAAAAAGCAAGTTAGTCCGAGTGGACGATGGTTTGATGAATTGAGAAGAATGTGTGTGGAGTCAACTGGATGCAGATTGCTCAAGACAGACAGGAATGGAAGATGATTGGAGAGGCCTTCATCCAGCAGTGGACGGTGAACCACTGAAAATGATGATATAAACGGCTGCTGTATCTGTCACTTTGGTCATACTTCGTACCCACGTAATAAGAAAATATCGTAAGAGGAATACATGGGTAAAAAGTGTGACTAAAGTGGCAGATATAGCGGAACGTGTGTAAAAGTTGAAGTGGAACACATAGCGAGAAGAATGGATGGCAGATGGACGCGAGAAATACTGGAATGGTATCCGAGAGGATGTGAAAGAAAGCGAGGTAGACCGAGTGGACGATGGGCAGATTGCTCAAGACAGACGGGAATGGAAGATGATTGGAGAGGCCTTCATCCAGCAGTGGATGGTGAACGGCTGAAAATGAAGATTAATGCTGAATACGTACACTTGGATAGATAGCGATGATTAGAGAGGTCAACAAAGTACGTTAAAATGTCTTATCGGTTGGTTTGCGCGATTGATTTGACATTTGCCATTGAGATATTTGAGTAGAACGGTTCGCTTTTCAGGTTTGTTTGTTGAATAGGGTGTTTTCTGAACGACTACACCCCTGTTTGTAACAACCACCAGATTAACATATGCACTCGCTAATATCCATTTGGCAACATTTGATCCTTTCCCCCTAGCTACCCCCGTAATGCCTCGAAATCGCTTTGAGGGAAACGTCGCATTTAGAGGGTGCGTGCTCACGCTAATTACCGATTTCAGCAGTGACACTAATATGCACATATGCATTTGAACTGTAATAAAATTCGTCAAAGATAGTACACTAGTATACAAAAAAAAAATAATAAAAAAATGATGTACTTTAACAAACGCATCGTGTCGATTTATTGTTATTGTTCAGATTGGTGCTGTTTAAAATTTTCGATACTAGAAAATAAATATTTATAACTTCGGAGCGAAATTGAGATGTTAACGATCTTGTTGCCTATTGTAATAATTGAAGCTTAGGGTTTCAGCTTTAAAATAAACTTGCGCATTTTTAAATGGCTTAAAAATAGGTATCTGTAGATATGTATGTATTTTCAAACTACATAATTTTTTACTTTATTTCTGCCGATACATAAGAATCGATTTTTGACACTTTAACCTCGACAACAACAACAAAATCACTAATAATATTGAAATGGATGTACTATAGTTTGTTTTATTTATTATGTACCGTTAAATTTGATACATACTGTGTAATTAAATCTAAAGGTTTTTCCTATACTTAGTACCTATACATTCATATCTCTGTATGTTTGATCATTAGTTTCAATTTATAAACACTTCTTCTTCTTGTTCGGTATTGAAGAATTAAATCCTCGTTTACGAGTTTTATTCCAAGTATTTCCATCTCTTCATAGTTGGCAGAGTCAGACTTAATGTAATAAACTATATATGTATGTACATACTATTAGACTGGATGTAAAAAAGAAGAAATAAAACAAAGGATGGAGTGCTTATGGAAGAATAAACATAGTTTTTATATCCAAAATTCCGCTATGTATGGATGTGAAACTTTGACGATAAATTCAAGAATGCTACGCAAGATCCAGTGCACACAGACGATGTATTCTTGGTATAACAAGATGAGACTGTAATAGGAATACATGGGAATACATAGCGGAACGTGTGTAAAAGTTGGAGTGGCAGACGGACGCGAGAAATACTGGAATGGTATCCGAGAGGATGTGAAAGAAAGCAAGGTAGACCAAGTGGAAGATGGGCTGATGAATTGATAATGTGAAGTCAAGTGGATGCAGATTGCTCAAGACAGACAGGAGTGGAAGAGGATTGGAGAGGCCTTTATCCAGCAGTGGATGGTTGGACGGCTGAAAAATGATGATGATGATGATGATATCCATACACATAAGTGCGTATGTGAGTGTAAAATTCTTTTGGCTTTAAGCTCTCTGAATCCACCTGCAATCACACTCACCCACCCTAGTGCAACGAGCTTATACGGTGCGCTTGCACATGCCTGAGATATTTTTAGGTCATTATCCGGTGCAATTTGCATGACGAATTCGCACGTCATAAATCCGCATTAACCTATTTACACGACCGACAAAATATTCATGACAAAGGGCATGTTGGTAGGCAGACTCTGGTGGCTGTCACCCCGTCAACCCCCCTTGTGTTCTCGAGTTCTAAAGCCGTTCCCAATCGAGAGGGGTTTGCCCACCCGCTGATGACTGGCGAGAACCCTTTACACCCTATACGAGCTGGAACGAGGGGTTGCAATTTAACGAAGGGCTCCAAATACACGTCGGGTATAAAAATCAAAAAGATAAATAAACCGTACCCCCTTGAAATTCATTAATTTCATACTTGAAATTTGCCGCAGCAAATTCGTAGGTACGCGGTTCGGCCACCTGTGGATAATGTCTGGACGTATTTCGACTGGATAAAGTTCACAGTTCACACATAACTAGTATTGTAAGTCGAGAATATTCCGAGAATATTCTCCAAAAGATTATTCTCCGAGAATATTCGAGAATTTTCTTTTTTCTTGGTTATAAAACATCTCTGGATAGTTTAATAGCTTTTTTGAAGATTCTAGGATATTTTCAGAACCTAATAGGAGTAATAGGACTTTCTAGAGTGTCTGAGAGCGGCACTCCGACATTAGCGCGCGGGACTTTAGCGCGCCGACAGTAGCGCGCAAAATAAAATTATTTTGTATTGTTGACTGCTCATTTAAAGAAATTTACTTATGCAAGATAACTTTTCTGTCAAAATTACATCTTATTTACAATTAGTTGGTACTTTTACAAACCTATCCATGAAAAATTTTTCGATTGGACAAAATTATAATAAGATAAGAACATTCTACCATGCGAAATTTCCAAATATTAGTTAATGTATGTTGAGCGTTCCTCCACTTTGTTTTTATTAGGTAATCGCTTAACCCATAAGTGTTTGGTTTCCAAAATGTTTATCGATAGAAAGTATAGTTAACTATTTGAGGACGACGGCGATTTTGCCGAAAGGGTATAAATAAAATTTGAACTGTGTCCAGCGGCAGCGGTGGGGAAATGAAACAGTTTCGGTCCCTTTATGTACAAAGTAAAGGTCTTTGCGACTTTAACTAAAAGCCAATTGTTGTGAAACCGACAGACTTATTGAAACTAAAAGAAAATATTTAAATATTATCAATTTTTGCGAAACCAGCAAAGACTTATTGAAAAAACTCGTGCCGCTTTTTTTCTTCTCAAACCATTATATGTACATAAGTCAATTGCTATAAAATCAACAAACATTGATTGTTATGGTTCTTATTTCGTGTATGTGTTTTTAGTTTTTAGAATAATTGTTTTCTATTTTTTTTTATCAAATATAAAAATAATAAATTGCACGCTAACGTCGGCGCGCTAATGTTCCCGCGCTAATGTCCCGCGCGCTAATGTCGCCGCACCCTGAGAGCATTTTGAATGACATTTTTTCATTCTGACGACACTGAATGTGTCATTTCGTCATTTTAAGATACGCACTACTAGCATGAACGGTTTCCGCGAAATTCTCACAGGAATGCAATGCTTAACACTGGAAGCAATGAATTACTTATACATATTTTTATTGCTTTGGTTATGATATTCCAGTGAAATTGTTCCAACGTATGATTTAATCATTCATTTAAACTTAGCACAAAAGATCGTAAAAGATTAGAGAGAGAAATATTATTTTGAAAGAAAGTGACAAGGACACGATTGCAGTAAGCAACGTAAAAAAGACTCTCAAACTCAAACAAAAATTACTACATACATACATATATATTCCAGCGAAATTGTTCCAACTTATGATATAATCATTAAAACTTAAAAATTATTGAATTAAACTGCTTAGGTAAGATCCAGTGCACACAGAGAAACATGTAGCGGAACGTGTGAAAAAGTTGAAGTGGACACAGCGAGAAAAATGGATGGCAGATGGACGCGAGAAATACTGGAATGGTATCCGAGAGGATGTGAAAGAAAGCAAGGTAGACCGTGTGGACGATGGGTTGATGAATTGAGAAGAATGTTAAAAAGGATGGAAGAGGCCTTCATCCAGCAATGGATGGTGAACGACTGAAAATGTTGATGATGATGATACATACTGTATGTACATACATACATATATGTAGAGCTGTCATCTGTCTGTATTGAAAATTTGCTGCATTGTATCTATTGTTATTTTATCCCCGACAAGTATCGACGCTTTTAAACGACACACGTCTTTTGTTTTCGTTGCTAATTTTATCGTCAACGGGCAATACTCCAGAGAATGTACACTTATGCAATACTGTGCCAGGAATCGTTATTACATATATGTAAATATATGTCGAAATAAAGTGCAATACATTTGAATATGATTTGATTTGACTTGAAGTGTTACCGTAATACGCGTAGGTATTACACGTGTAAGCAATTTGAAACACAACACGAAACGATCAAAGTGAACTTTTTCACGTTTGAAAATTCTCTAGTTATACGAATAAAGGACGAAAGTAAGAAAAAAAAATGTCAAAATGTATTTAAACATTTTTCAAAGTGGAATGTTAAAAAATTAATTGAACATCTCGTTATAAAGAAATGGAAACTTTTATTTAATATCCTATCGGCGGTTTCTCGGAACTGCTTATTTCGACATTGAACCGTTCAGAGTCGAGTTTGGAATTCAGTTTTTCCTCGAACGCTTTGTTCGAATCTTCTTCTTTTCCGACAGGGTGCATCTGTAATGGAGGGTGGGTGTTGAAGCGAGGTTGTCACGGCGACTCTTCATTACGGTGGGGTTACTTTTGAAACGAGCTGAATGGCAAAGGTGTACAAGTTGTTTCTGCAATCTTTTCCCCGTCGATGTGGTACCTACATGTCTATTTTACCAGTCGAAAGACGAATAATTTCCAATGGAAATTGATCAAATTTCAAAACGACGCGACAGAAAAACGTATTAATCAATCATACCCATGTACATAGTTTCAGAGGTGACTTTTTGACGTATTAAAAACGGTAAATCCTCGGACCGTACCACCCCCGACAGGCTTATTGTGGTGGACAGTAGTTGTCAACCATTTTCCATCTTACGTACATTCGAGCATTGAAGATGAAACATTTTTAATGCCCGCTCAATCGAACGGTGCTCTTAAGATAAAATTTTATACCCATACACGTTGTTTACAACTAATTACAAATAGTTACAGCTTTAACTGCCACTGCCATACACATACTAGTATAATAAGTGCTTACGCCAATTGAATATATCAATAAATGAGGCATACGAACAAATGCGAACTGTCAGTTATGACGTACGGATGTGAAACGTGGATGCTAAATTCAGGAATACATGGTAAAAAAGCATGACCAAAGTGGGAGATTTATTTATTTATTGTTGTTGTTACACGCCTTAAATAAGGCTTTTACATACATATAAAATAAAAAGAACAAAATTAAAAATAAAAATAAGACAAATAAAGTTGCTTTTCTCTTTTTTTTTTTTATTAGGAATAAGAAATGCTAAACGAAAGTCTCAGCTTAATGTAGCGGAACGTGTGAAAAAGTCGAATTGGACACATAGCGAGAAGAATGGATGACAGATGGACACGAGAAATACTGGAATGGTATCCGAGAGGATGTGATAGTGAGCAAGGTAGACTGAGTGGACGATGGGCTGATTAATTGAATGTGTGGAGTTAACTGGATGCAAATTGTTCAAGACAGACAGGAATGGAAGAGGATTGGAGAGGACTATATCGCTAACCATCATCGCCATATCTTATCATCTTTTTTTTATTGACAGCCAATCTCTACCCGTTTATCTAATGATCTTTTTTTTTTATTATTTTAAGGCTTATGATTGTACATAGTTAACCATTATTTCACTAATATGTGTGTGGCAGTGGTAGTTAAAACGAGCGAGTACTTTTATACCAAAAATCGTCTAAGATACGATTTACAAACCACGGAGTTGTTTTACCGAGACATGTCGAAATAATAAGATATCTGCAGGATTATTGAAAAATTTGATTTCAATTACAGACATACAATTTCGAATTTATAGAAAAATCACCATCAGGTATGTATAATAAATTGTACAATGTACATACATATGTGTGTATATAATATCAGGTATTCAAATTTAACTATGATAGCAAACGATCTTGAAGATGTAAAATGAAACGTTTAAAGCTGGATTGTTTGAAATGTCTTACACCTGGTGATTGTTACACAATCAGATTATAATTTAACACGAGTGTTTAACGAAGTATTCGATTGGGAAAAGCGTTCCGGAAAAGTTCAGCAAACGCTGCTTTAGCCTATTTTTTTAGTTTCGCAACCCAATGGTTTTTCCGTAAAGAGGATTACAGTCGCTGGCACAATTCAATTTTTCACGAAGACTCGAGTTTGACGCTCGCGCCGGATTCATTTGTAAAATGTCATAAAAATTTATTTTTTCCGAGATTTTTTCGACGAAAAGCCAGCGATGATTAATGTGTGCGCTTTTTTCGTGTTTTTTTTTTTTACTTTATCCCATACCGCTTCAGTATAAACCTAGGTGTATTTTTTTTCAGCGAAAACAAAAAATAAAGAACGCAATTTTAATGGGGGGGAAATAACGGGCTCAGTGTGTCGAGGGTCTCGACTATCATACGTAAAATTTAAATTCCATTTCTACACCACACTAGTATGTACCTACATATGTATGTAGTACCTATCCAGACTAACATTAAAATATACACTTTATCGACACGGTCGTTATTCTCATTTTAAAAATATGTAAAAACATTAATGGTGTTTCAATTAAAAGTTTTTCCATTGTAATATTTACTATGTGATATATTTCGTATACATTTTATAGATATTTTCAATGTACATATGTACATACATACAAACAAAGATTTCGACTACTTTATCTAAATTAACTTTTATTTTCTCATACAATTGAATAATCACAACCAAACTTTATTCATAATAGTATTTATGATTCTTTTGTAAAATTCTGTAAATTTGTTCAAGTGCTAATTTTGGTATTGATTCGTTTGGCAAAAACTACCATATTGTTAGAAAAATAAAATAACAACAACTTTAAAATTATTTATTTTCATTATTAGTTTTGGAGATATAAATTTTTTAAAACAACTACGGTTTTTATTTGTCTACTGTATACATATATAAAGTATTGAACTAAATTCTTGTCTGTTTGTTCCTTATACATTCCCACAGCGTTTGACTAATCCAGTGGTCGGAAACCTTTTTCGAGCCAAATCGGGGAAATATCGCAACATACCATCTTCGGTGTTTCTCATTTGTGAACTGGAAAGCTGTGAGAATTTAGTTATCTTCACGATATTTCTTAATGTTGAACAAATTATTACTAAAATATAAAGTTTAATCTGAAAAACGATCCGAAAGCTTTTTATAGCCACACTGTTATAGTAATAAGAATTGTTTTTGATATTAAATTTGATTTTGTGTAAATTGTATACTCTATATCTATAGAGTTACTTCACACGATCCTGCATGTCTAATATATATACACATCATGTAGTTACACGGGCTCCCAACCTGTGGGTTGCGACCCCAAATGGGGTCGCGAATGGTATTCTGTGGGGTCGCCAACAGTAAACTAAAATAAATGTTGACTATAATCGAATTTTCATTTTTAATCGGTGTCTTAATGTTTGAATAATATCTTTTGCCTTTTTTAAAATAAAACCGATTTTTTCCGCTCGGTTTTAAAATAACGCGGTCCAGAAAAATGGACCAATTATTTTTTTTTTTTTTTACACATTATAAAAAAAAAAAAAAAAAAACAGCAGTATATTGTCAAGTAGCGTACACTGAATTAATATATTTTTTTATATTAAATTAAATTTAAATCGAAAACCATGTCAATTTATTACTTCATTATGTATGTATGTAACTTATGAAAATATTTTTACCCACTGCGGCCAGCTATTTATAAATCGAATTCGCCATAAGATAAACTCATTATCGACATAATCACACGTGCCGATCCTCAACCGTAGGTACGCGTGCGCCGATTTCACCGCATTAAACATCGAACCCTTTGTTCGATACGAAAAAATATGTATGCGATATATTAAAAAAAATAATCAATGGATGCAGCAGGCGAGCCGCCCCTGGACGAACGTCCAGGTAAGGGCGGCACGTGACCAAACACACGTCATAAACCAACGCTATTGTAATCGGATTCGCCCCTAATGGAATCAGAGGGCCAGCAGGTGCCGCTTTATGTGATCGCCCCATACCGTTTTCTATACCGTAATTTTCGTTACGATTCCCACACTCTGCGGTTTCGGCGACTTCTTTATACATTATTAATAAAATGTGCCGTTTCGGGATCATTGACTAACCGGAAATTGATCGACTGGAAGCTACGGTGTGAAATTACCACATTTTTACCATAAAAAATTGAATAATAATATACATATGTTAATCGCAATAAACTGCCCCGAAGCTAATTTGATCGTATACGATTTTTATCAAACTAGCAATATAAAAAAAAATTTAGTTTTTTACCATTAGAAAAATGTACACATCGACAATTAGGTACATTTGATATCAATTTAGCCAAATTTCCATGCATTTTGTCTCAGATTTTCCGACAATTTTCTGTACGTATGCCGTATAAACTTTTTAAACAATGTACATCATCATCATTTTCAGCCGTTTACTGTCCACAGTTGGATGAATGACAATCTGACAATGAGCAATCTGCATCCACTTGACTCCACACATTCTTCTCAATTCATCAGCCCATCTTCCACTTGGTCTACCTTGCTTTCTTTCACATCCTCTCGTATACCATTTCAGTTCTATTCTTCTCGCTGTGTCCACTTCAACTTTTTTCACACGTTCCGCTGTATCTGCCACTTTGGTCACGCTTCTTATTCCTCTTACGTTTTTTTTCTTATTACATGGGTATGAAGTATGACCAAAGTGACAGATATAGCAGCCGTTTATATTATCATTTTCAGTAGTTCACCGTCCACTGATGGATGAATGCCTCTCCAATCCTTTTCCATTCCTGTCTGTTTTGAGCAATCTGCATCCACTTGACTCCACACATTATTCTCAATTCATCAGCCCATCTTCCACTCGGTCTACCTTGCTTTCTTTCACATCCTCTCGGATACCATTCTAGTATTTCTCGCGTCCATCTGCCATATATTCTTCTCGCTATCTGTCCACTTTTTCACACGTTCCGCCATATCTGCCACGTTGGTCATACTTCGTACATATTCCTCTTACGATCTCTTCTTGTTATACCATGCTTCTCTGTGTGCACATCTTACGTAGCATTCTTGAATGTAGCATCTACGTTTCAAATCCATACGTCATAACTGACAGAAAATTGCATTATAGTCAATATTTTTTTTGTTTTAGTTTACTGTTGGCGAAACATTTCGCCAACCCCAATTGGGGTCGCGACCCATAGGCTGGGATCTAGAGATTTTAAACAGTTTCTTTGTACTGGAAACGATGAACCGATCGAATAATCGTTGGTGCGTCTCGAGCGTGGAAGTCATGACTGTGTGCGCTTGTTGGGTTAAACCAACAATCGAACGTTTGTTTTAAAAATTAAATTAAATGCGGAAAAATAAGTAGGAGTCGCTCGATTTTTTACGACTCCGTAAAAAAATAACCATGACTCCGACTTCGACTCCGCAGCTCTGGTACAAACGGTGAGGGAACGTATGTATGTATGTACAAGGCAAGCTGATAATTAGAGACCGGTCAGAATTGGCATGAACATAGGCTGCAGGTACAGAAACCGGTTTGCAGGGCCGTATTGAAAATTGTCGTCAAGGCTGAAATATATGCGAGAAGTATGAAGGAGCGGTCATCGAAAAAATCCACTTTTCGAGTTTTACGACTTTCTTCGCGGTCCAAATTATAATCGTTTCCAGGATTTCATGAACTTATTTGTTAGGACGTACATAGTTCGTTGCTAAGCATGGTGATGTAATCCTGGACAATTTCCAATACGGCCCTGCAAACCGCTTTCTGTACCTGCAGCCTACGTTCATGCCAATTCTGGCCGGTCTCTACTGATAATAGACAGACAGGCGAGAAATAATTTTCACTTTCTAACACTCCATACAATATGTAACGTGAGCAGAGGCTTACGTCACGTGGCTACATGATGCGTTCAATATGTATGTATGTACGTACATACATTGTTGTTACGTTCATATTGCACAAGAGACCCTCTACTGTGAGTACGAATACACTCGAACATAATCTCTCAAAAGCATTACCAATGTTCCTGGAGAGCTTTAGCTCCCACATTTAGTAGAATTTTGCACGCACGTGTATGGTACTTGTATGCATATATTGTAAATTCGCATTTAATGTCGGATTGACTGGTCGATAATTGCATCCGGGTAGGACTTCGATATAGGCCTTCGGCACGTGCTTTCTCCTCCTTTTCCTCGTCCTAGGGGTTCGTAGGAGAGTGATGATGGGGTTGGGGTACAAAGGGGAGTTGGGTGGGGCCACGTGCCATCGTCGAGGGCCTCATTAGTGCATTGGATCCTCTCTCTCTCTTTCCGTTTCGTAATCCCACCCCAGTTGGTGACTGCTTTTCAACCAGTGCTGTTAATTGATAGACGTCCTCGTTTGGCACAACCTGTATATGGATGCGAGTTTCGCTCATTCTCGTTATTTGAGAATATCCCCCCCCTCCCCTTCAAAAAGTTTATTTTTCGTTTAAGCGAATTTTAGAAATCCAATGAAAGGAGTTATGCACTTGCCATAGCTATGGTAAGTGCAACAAATGTAGGTACGCTCTCGGTGGTAAAATTTAATTACACACTTTGCTAAGCGTCTCATATTTATAAAAAATAGTTATTTCTTTATTTCTTTATCTTATATAATACAGTATCTAAAGCTATTTACATAATCCTTAACTAAGCACTAATGCAGATATGTTTTTTTAAAACTGTCAGTTTAGCAGTCTATTATACTCCAAAACACCTCTCTCTGTACAAGATGCTTCTCCTATTTATATTTATTCTAACATTTTTTATAATTAAATTATTTTTATTCCTTAAATTATATTCACATACATCCATTCCTCTCACAATAAATTTACTAAACTATGATTATCTAACTTAAATCTAAATACTAGCATACAAATCCTCAAAGTATCATTCATATTCAACCAATCTAATTCAATCGTCATCTTTTTTATACTAGCATACCTATCCACATTTAAAATACATCTCATACGTCTATTTTGTAATATTTGTAATCTATCTCTAGTTGACTTATCTAACATATTTAATAATGAACCACATTTTAATGAAGCACTTTTTTTTTTTTTTTTAAACGCCAATTTATACGTTTTGGCGTTAGACTCGACTGACAAAAAAATTTCAATAACGTTTTTCGTTGTACTTTCGCTCATTTCATTTTGAATTTCACATTGATTTGTGTCTAGAGGTGAGTCATTATCGGCACACAAATGCTTGCTATTTATATTGCGGCTCAGTATTGCTTTGTTCGTGAGGTGAAATTCTTAGTAATACGGTGAATTTCATTTTCGGGGGAAAATTCGTATTTTATCAACGGTATTATCGCCGTGTGAATGCGTGTGTGTGTCTCAAAGATAAATTGTACCTATTATGTTTTCGTGAACTGTTTTTTACAAAAGCAAGATTTTTCATCGAGTGTCGTACAGAATGTATAATGTTGTATTATATATGTATGACTATATGATGACAATAGATTTTCCATGGAAACGTTTCATGTGTGTTTTTTTTTTTTTTTTTAATATTTGTATGTACATGTGTACATACTTAGATAAGTATTTCTATAATACTACTTATGTACATATATGTATTGTGCTTTTTGTCATTGTTTCTTTTTTTTTTATGTATTTTAACAACATGAGCAGTATTATTAAAATTATAAATAGTAGCCCATGAATCTAACTGGCTGGTTGGGTAGCCTAGTTGCGGAACGCTCGCATGCCCGATACGGCACACTCGCAAACACACATATGACACCCTATGACACTGTCAACGGACAGTTACTAGTACCTATGTATATACATATGTATAAACAGTAAAAAGCACAAACGGTAAAATGGAAAATCTATTGCTGAATGCTATTGATTCTCAACTCAAATCAATCATAAAAAACTTTCACCAAGAAGTTTTTATTTTTGAATGACTTGATCTATCGACTCTTTTTCTATCATCATAGATTCTCAACCTTTTTTGACCTGTGGCCCTCTTTTGAGTTTAATATTTTTCTGTGGCTATTTTTCCCAAAGGAAATGAAAAAATAAACATCAAAAATTGCACCGTTTATTTTAAATTACAAAAAGGATTTTTAATAAAAATAATTTTTTTATGAACTACATACGTACTGACGTAATAAATTGACGTTCACTTTATTTAGTGTGATCCTTTTGACAGTTGTAACTGATGCAAACTAGCAAGTTTTTTAATGTCTGGTTGTAATGTTGTCAGCGACAAATTAAGATCGCCTCCATGCACGACACCAACACGATTACGAGCTTTTGAGAGCAGATGAATAACCCGATTAAATCCAGATTCAACAAGATAAGATGTGGGAAAAGTAATAACATATAAATTTTCCCTCTTCCAGAGCTGGGGAAATGTACTCTCCGTTTCAACACTTATCCATAAATTATCTTTGTTTCGTTTATATCCAACTAAGAGCTTTTGTATTACATTGCAGCTCTATGAGACTTTCTTGTGATTTAATTTCAGCATCATTTGCATTAACACCAAATGCATCACAAAATTTTTAATATTTATGTACATATGTATGTATATCTATCACATCACTGGATCGAACTTGCATATACCCATGAAGTTTTCGTTTTCGTTTTTATATAATTTTAATATTTTATTCTGACTGTGGCCTGCGTAGAGTTTGGTCTGGCCCGTCAAAAGTTGATTTTTGGCCTGTGGCTTCCTTGAAATGTTCTGTGGCTCCCGGTTGAGAAACACTGACTCACAAAGGCAAGATGACAAAATGCCAATCGAACCATTTTTGCCGTTCACCGTACACTGCTGGATAAAGGCCTCTCCAATCTTCTTCCATTCCTGTCTGTCTTGAGCAATCTGCATCCACCCCCCACACATTCTTCCCAATTCATCAGCCCATCTTCCACTCGGTCTACCTTGCTTTCTTTCACATCCTCTCGGATACCATTCCAGTATTTCTCGCGTCCATCTGCCATCCATTCTTCTCGCTATGTGTCCACCTCAACAATTTTTTACACGTTCTACATACTATATCTGCCCTTACCCGTGTATTCCTCCTTAAAATAAAAGACTTAAGATAAAAGTTTGCCTGTCTGCCATATCAGAAAGTTTGAGTTTCCATTCCTGTCTGTCTTGAGCAATTTGCATCCACTCGACTCCACACATTATTCTCAATTCATCAGCCCATCGCATCGTCCACTCGGTCTACCTTGCTTTCTTTCACATCCTCTCGGATACCATTCTGGTATTTCATCTACCATCCATTCTTCTCGCTATGTGCCACCAACTTTTTCACAAGCTTTATCTGACACTTTGGTCACGCTTCTTACCCATGCATTCCTCTTACGATCTTTTCATGTTATACCAAGCATACATCTTTCCATGCTTCTCTGTGTGCACCGGATCTTATGTAACATTCGTGAATTTAGCACCATAACTGGCAGTACGCATTGGTCGTATACCTTATTTTTTAAGCATAGCGGAATGTTGGATTTAAAAACCACGTTCATTCTTTCAAAAGTGCTCCATTCCAGTTTCATTCTTCGTTTTTTATCACATATAATCTGAAAATAATATGTTGCGACTCGTAAACTTTGCCAATTTTGCAAGGTTTTCCCTAATTTGGCTCTCAGCTCGAAAAAGGTTCCCAACCACTGGACTAAAGCCTAGTATATTACAGCTAATCATAGCGTTTTCCGCGTGTGAAAGGTTTCAATTGCAAAAAATAAAATAAAATCGTCTGTGACGTCATACGACACGCGACACGGGAACACCATGGCTAATGGCCGTTTAAGCCAACGATATCGGTTTCTGAGGGCTATTGCCTGGGGCCGACGCCCCCGACGAGGGCCCCAAATCGCCCCCTTTCCCCTCTCATCCTCTCCTCACCCCCCCTGCTGTTATTTATGTGCCAATAAATAACACCCGCTCGGTCGGCGGCCTTGTAAACACGCATCGCCGACACTCATTAACACTCCGAAGTGTATATATTGTGGGTACCTAGGTACCTACCTACCCGTCTGATCGTTTTGTCGGATTTATTAAGTCCAAAGGATCTTACGTCGAAAGCTCGAGTTCGGCCTTTGGTTTTAACTAGCTGTCAGCATGTACATTTGGCCAGCGGTCGCCAACCGGTGGTCCGCGAGAGAATTTTGGTGGTCCGCATTTTTCATAATCATCATCATATTCAGCCGTTCACCATCCACTGCTGGATAAAGGCCTCTCCAATCCTCTTCCATTCCTGTCTGTCTTGAGCAATCAGCATCCACTTGACTCCACCCATTCTTCTCAATTCATCAGCCCATCTTTCACTCGGTCTACCTCGCTTTCTTTCACATCCTCTGGGATACCATTTCAGTATTTCTCGCGTCCATCTGCCATCCATTCTTCACGCTATGTGTCCACTTTAATTTTTTTATACGTTCCGCTATATATGCCACTTTAGTCATGCTTCTTAACCCATGTATTCATCTTACGATCTCTTCTCGTTATACCGAGCATACGTCACTGTATGTATTCAGCATCCACGTTTCACACCCATACGTGATCACTGGCATCTTTACTAATGTGTTTTGTTTATCGGCTCAAAGTAACACGTGAAACGATGTAATTTTCTGACTGTGCTTTCAGATATGTACTACAAATCATAAAGCTATAAAACTATTAACAATTTTATTACGATACTTTCATTGTGCATTTTTTCCTTGCATTACAGTCGCAGGCTCCCAACCTTTTTCGAGCGGCGACCCCTTTTTATAAAAGCCAAATGACCCGCGACCCCGATATATTGGATGGACTCATGATGGGCTCATGAAATAAGAAGGATGTGTGCAGTCAAGTGGATGCAGATTGCTCAAGAAAGACAGGAATGGAAGGATTGGAAAGACCTTCATCCAGCAGTGGTTAGTTATGCCAAGTGCAAATTTTTTTATGATTTTTAAACCTATAATCCATTGATTGAAAGTTATAATTATGAACTACTGATAAGCAAGGTTGTCTCCCTTACAAGCTAGAACCTTGTCTTCGTCTCGAAATGTTTCGCTTCTAAAAAATGTTGCGACAGAAGAAGAACGCACCGATTGCACGACTTCGCTTGTATCAATAATGTTTCTTGTAGTGCAGTGCAGTGTTGCCAATGATTTAATTTACATTTTTAAATTAATTGTTTTGTAAGTGGGACACGAGGATTATTTTACAAAAAAGAGGAACATATTTGGAGGCATACATACATAAAGAGGCTTGAGACATGAAAAAGTGGGACTGTCCCTCTCAATTCGGAACGGTTGGCCACCCTACTGTACATACGTACAGATAGATTCGTTTTTCTCCACGTAGGTACATATTCGTTTTTCTGAACTGTCATCAGACGCAGTCGCCGAAATAAACATTAGTATGGTATCGGTTTTAATGAAAAGTGTCCTATCGTAGATACGCATCTACACAAACTTTATAAAAGTATGATATTCGTGATCTCACGAGGAATTATTTTGGCAATATTTGATTTCAATTAGTCAGAGTGTGGAAATGTATAAGGAGCACACAGAAAACAGCGAAATTTTCAGTTTCACCATCTTCAGAAAATCAATCTCTCTCTCTGAAGTCAAAGTCGTCTCATAGCAATGGTGGTTTATAATATTAATGAATCAAGTCCATCGTTGTTGATATATTTAGACCCATAAAAACGACTATCCATTGGAATAGAAAAGAGCAATCAATGCATAAACAGCATAAAACTGTAATTATGTATTCGAAACGAGATTATTACTGTGAGGTAGATCATTTCAAAGCAATGTCGGTAAATGTGAGAGAGGCAATTTTAACACTTGGCTACTCATATTTATACTAGCTATGTATGTATATCGCCCGGCTTTGCCCGTGTGCAAATGTAATTTGTATTGAAACGTTAAACTGTTTATTTTGTGTGGACTGACTTTATTTCATCTGACATTGATTAGTTAGAATCATCCAAACAAATTTGAAAAATATGTGTCCTCTCGTATCCGAGTACCTAACCCATCAAAATACAACAGGATCATATTATGTAACACTTTTTCGGTGTTTATTTTTGACCAGTGTGGTAATTAATAAGAGTTCAATTTTATATACAGACGGAATTGAACGTGTGCAAAACGAGGTATCAAAAATGGCGTTACATTATAATGTCGACGATCGACATCCATATATGGGTGGGTGTTTCGCAAATTATTATTGTCGAATCGCATTCGACACGACATTCGATCACGTATAACGAGGAGCGGTTCCAACTATGTATGTACATATGTACGTACATACAAGTTCGACAAGTTCGAATTCCCGAAACAATTAAACGAAATTGATTTCCGACGATAACGGTAATTTTTATATGCAGTAGTTTTTATATCACCGTTATTAAGAGAAACCACGCGAGACGAGATCAAACGACAAACGCAAATAAGACGATAGACGCGAAGGTACATACACACATTTGCATCGATTTAAATTTTGCAATGCTCGTTTATTGGAGTATGAAATATCAAACAAACGCAACGCGAAGACGTAGTGTAAATATAGATCAAAATATAGCGAATCAATTAAAATACATCGTAATCGTATTGTTCAAAGTCGTCTGGTGCAAACGTTGGAATCTTAACGATGGACTAATCAGGGCAGCGTCACGCGCACATTTTCACAGATGTATGATAATTATCTCGCTACGATAATTATGTCACTATTATATTCTACTTCTGAGAAATGATTTGTATATTAAATACATTATACATATCTGTAGGTATAGCACTGCATCAAAAAATTACGCTTGTTTGATACAGCAGCGATTTCGCAAAGGTGTGTGAGCGCCTTTTGAGTCACCCGAGCGGAGACCCAAAAATTATTACCAATTCTAACCCACTGAATCCGAATATGATAGTGAAATTGGTTGGTTAGCTCTCGTTTATGAGATATGAGCGTTTAAAGAAAATGGACAATTTTTACTGTTGCGGTTTGTAACTCTAAATTTAGTACCTATGTATGTACATACTTCTCTGTTCAAAATGAGTATTGGAAACAATAGTCGGATGTTTTCGCTATTAATTTTTGATATTTGAAGCCTATTTTGAATAATAAACTTGGTGTATTCGCAACTTATACATACATACATACTAGTTGTAGGTACGTGGGATTTTAAATGGTTCGAGTGTAGGTAGTGTGTTTTTTATTCAAATTATTTTGTTTACCTGTTTGTTTTGAGTTTGACGCTCTCAGAATTTCGTTAAGCCTACACTTAATCTGAAATTAATTTAAATATTATTATCGACAGATTATTTGTAAACTATTGATTTCAATTGTAAACACTTTCAATAATAATATGTATCTACATACATAGGTTTAATTAATGTGTTGTACACAAACTGATTTATTTACACTTGTAACATTTTGAATATCTAATTTATTTTATAGTTCGCTTAAGATTACATTTATAGCGGACGCGTGTTTTGACGAACAGCCGTTCCCGACATGTTAGAATTCTGAAGAAACTGTGTTTGTCACAAATGTTTACATTTTTAAACACTTGACTGATTAATTCCCGATTGTCCACAGTGAAATGCAATTGTTCCGATGTAAAAATCAAATTCATTTGATCGAAAAACGTATTTGAAAATATAGCAATGCAAAGGTAATCAAGTGAGGATATTGTATATTTATAAAAAAAAAGTTTAATGAATCTGTGAAGTCTATTAATTTTATCCAAACGATGCGATGGGCTCATTTGAGAAACTCTCGTAATGTACGCTTTCAAAGGTAAATAGCAGCGCGAAATACGTTGCAAAATTCTAAAATAAAATGAAAAAGCATATTTTACGATGGGGGAGGGGGTGTGGTGCTGTTGTTGTTGTTGTTGAACATTTAATAGCTTTTAATGCGATGATGCTTTTCCTAATTACTTGCGAACGACTAGCCATCAAAGTATCGCACAATTGCCGGTTAATTACCGATACTTTCATCGGCTCGTGTCTGTTTATTCGTACCGCTGTCAACAAAAACAAAAAAAAAAAAAAATATAAGCTGTTCGTATACCTATTATCCCACTGTGTGTATATTCTGGGTATGATACAAAACAGTACAGCATACACTCATACAGTACGTATAGCTGTGTTGTAAAATTCTCGAGAATAATCTTTCAGACCGAGAATTTTCCTTTTTAGAGCATCTGAGGGGAATAAATTGAATGAACATAATGCAATGTACCCTGAGCTCCATCGGCCACCATGTATTTCAAATAAATAAATACTAATTCATACTGTATCTGCTTAAATATACAGTAAACTCCTTCTAATCCGGGCTAATACTTGGGAGAGGTAGCACGGATTTAACCAATAATATTTCTCTTTCTTATTATGTATGTAATTTGAAAACGCAGTATTCTCACCATCTTTCAATATATTTTCATGTCGCTTTGTTTCGTGTATAAGTGTAAAAGTTCTCTCTTCCTCTTGTACACATGTTTTTAGTATCCGTGACAAAAACTAAATTTGATGGGGCGAGAATTTGACAAATTTTTACTATCTTTTGTGCTAAGTTTAAATGAATGATTATATCATACATAAGTTGAACAATTTCAATGGAATATCATAAACAAAGCAAAAAAAATATGTATACATAATGTATTGCTTCCAGAGTTAATAAGCATTGTATTCCTGTGAGAATTTCGCGGAAAACGTTCATGCTAGTAGTGCGTATGCTAAAATGACAAAATGACACATTCAGTGTCGTCAGAATGAAAAAATTCCATTCAAAATGACACTCTAGAAAGTCTTATTACTCCTATTAGGTTCTGAAAATATCCCAGAATCCTCTAAAAAGCTATTAAACTATCTAGAGATGTTTTATAACCAATAAAAAAGAAAATTCTCGAATATTCTCGGAGAATAATGGAGAATAATCTTTGGAGAACATTTTCGGAGAATAATCTTTTGGAGAATATTCTCGTTCTCCGAGAATATTTTTTCGAGAATATTCTCGACTGTTTTCTAGCTGTTTTCTATGCCAAGGTACACGATGAGATGTCATAACATGTAAACAACTTCCTGTCTTGATTTTTTTGGACAAATTATTCTTATTACTAGAGACGTGTCGATAATTTTTTTGCATCGGTAATTAAGCAGACACATCCTGCGCGAAGAATTCGGTCACGTTTACGGGACCGTTCAAGTCAAGTGCAGCGGAATTGCAGCCGCCATGCAAATATGCAGCTTATGCACTGTATGCGCGATAAATAATAGTCGAAGGGCGTCAGTCATCAATCAAAACGGTACTGGGATGTTTTGGAATGAGCGGAAACTGAACCGAGGAAATGAACCGTTTCGAGCTCACGTGGAACACACGTGGGACTACGCCCCCCCTTTCCCTAATGTGTATTTTCAATAAGCAAACGTCAAAGAGTATCAATTTTGAATTTAATTGAAATTGAACATAGAAATTTAACATGAAATTGAATAGCTTTACTACCATCGGCACGGTGACTATATTTTTTTGGAGAAAATAAAGGACAAATCAGAAATTATTTCATAATAAAAATAAAGTCAAAAGTAGGTAGCGTTTTATTGTTTCACTACAACTAAAAAGCTTTATAATATTTATTATTAAATTATAAACAATCATATTATTACTTAAAAATTTATTTTGATACATTTCACAAGAATTTACTTTTTTTAATAGCTCAGGTTTATGTTTTAAGAATTCATAAAACTGTATACAATTCATGTCAAAGTTGCGTTTGGTATACATGCTTCCAATGTTTCGATTTTAAATTGGGTTTTTTCACTGGTTCACTAATGAAAATACTCGTTCAGGTGTGGGCCAGTGAGATTTTTAAAATGTATTTTAAAAATGTTTAAAAAAAAAAAATAAACTTGTTTTATCTGTGAAATATTTAAAAATTTCAAACCATCTACGGTGGCAGAACTCGTAATTTTGTCGTCATTCTTCGATCTTTACACTGGTGATATAACTTTTAAAACACGAAATTTCATGAAACAGTTCGCCGTCATTTACATTTAAGTTCCAGTGGCTGGAAATTAACAAAACGCTTTCCTCGATTTTGTTGCATCTTTTAATATGTAATGGATTTTTTCAAAATTTAAAAACCCTTGATTTTTTCGTTCGATTAACTTTAATATGTTGTTGAAATGTTGAAGCTTGGCTGTGAATAAAAAATAATCATGCCTCAGCAAACACACCATTAAAAAAGTTTTTCAGAATCGTGGGACATTTTTCCAGTTTCAAAAAGTACGATCTTAGTGACTTGAGTAGTTTTAATATTCTCTCTAAAGCTGGTAGAAAAGTTACCCATCGCGTTTTGCTGTAACCCAATAGTTTTCTATATTGAACATCTATGTACATATGTAGATACATCACAAAATTCTTTCATTTTTTTCAATTTTTTCACTCTGATTGTGTAGATGTAAAAATGTGAATAAATTTTTACAAATATCACTTTAATATCTACCGGAAGACAATCGACACTATGCAGTGCTTATGCAATTATTGCACTGCGTGATATGCGCCAATATTCAATTTACAAAATAAAGGACAAAATGGTCATTTTAGAAAAAAAATAAATCTAAAGAACAGAGCAGTGAAATAATGGACTGTCCTCTTAAATAAAGGACGTATGGTCACCGTAAACATCGGTGTTTTTCTTCTTTAAAGTGGCGTATTTTATATGAAGCTTTGCCGTTTCACGTTTTGACAGTCTGTCATAGTGGAATAGCACGGAAAATGTTACTATCCAGTCTCCAGTGCCAGCGGTCTCTCGTTATCTTCTAGAGTTGAAAATAATGAAAAAAGAAAGGGACAATGAATTTATATAGTGGAAAAATGTTAGGTTATGCTAGGTTAGGTTGGGTTACCAGCCAATTATTTTAATGAACCACATCTCAGTGATAAAATGGCAAACTTTGACAATAGTGACCGATTTGAAAAATTTTAACAAATCTTGCCAGCAATGGTAGAATCAATCGAAAAAAATCGATTAAATATCTCAGCGTAATCACTTCAATGGGATCGTTTAACTTAATAAAGTACTGCCACTTCACTGATTACACTGAGGAACTATAATCTATAACTCAAAATATAGTATCGCTGTGCTCAAAGTGTGTATTGAAATCAATAGTCAGATATTTTTTCTATTGATTGTGATTTTTTATTGTTTTAAAATACTTATAATTAATTATCTAGCGAATTTTTAAAGTCAAAACTATATTTTTTTCCCGTATTATTTGGAGAGTTTTTTATTTCACCACGTTTATAAGGATTGGTTTTCAATCTCAATATTTTTTTATTTTATCTTAACGTACTAATTCGAGCGGCAAATGATTTTAAAATCGTTATGACAAAAAAAACGTTTTGATATGTTACCGGCGGCGCGCTTTTCGGTCATATCTGTCGTTAAATACAAGACGTTCGGGGATAATAAATAGGGGATACAAAAAAATTGACTTTACCGCTCTAAAGCTGATATTAGACCTAGCGATTCCACCAACATCCGATTTTTTTTGACGGTGGCGAGCATCTTATTACATTGCACCACTTTTACTCCACCAGCTACCTGCTCATCTCCATACAAAAAAAATAGGTCTAGGAAGCTATACGAAAACTAGGTACTCTATGTAGTTTAGTGTAATGCGAATGTGTATATGTAAACATATGTGTATGTATGTAGACGTAAAAATATATATATAATTCAACCCCTCATGTTTCTTTCTGAATTTCATTGTTATCGAAACAATTGCGTTCGAGTTCGACGATGCAAAAAAAAGGTCGAAAAGGGTTTTCGGTGGAGATTTTTTACATCGAACCATTGACTTCCAAGAAATTTTTAGACACTGGAGAATTGCACAGTCTAATACGTACCATCTAAACCTGTATATGTATATCTGGTAGTCGAGGTTCAAAAAAAATCTGGTTTTGTAATATCGCTCTAAGAGCGATCTTAGAGCAACTTCAAGCAGAGTATTTTTGTTGTTGGTTGGGTTATTGTTAAAGATCTTCTTTTGTTAATTCTGCTTATTGTATGTCCGTTCGAGGGTCGCTGTTCGGTGCGAATGTTTAGGTCAGTGCTCGAATTCAGCGGGAGCGGCAGGGAGCGGGCGTTCTCTTTCGTGAAATTTGAAAACGTAGCGTACCCTTTCGTGAAATCTGTAAATTTAGCGCTCACTTTCGTAAAAAACCAAAATTTCCGTGCTCTTTCAATAATTATTGCCGAAAAAATGTTAGAAGGTGAATTTTTTTTACATTTATGACTCCTAAATCACAATCTTTGCCTGGAATTCCGACAAAGGCATCTTATCTGTAGCCAAAAGCCATTTAAAATATTATTATGTTTTGAAAAAGCTGGATGCATGTGTGTTACTTGAAGATAACATTTAGAATTCGAGGGTTTTTAGATTCTATTTATTTTGGTCGGTTATGCGCAAAAAGTTTTATTGCTTTATGGTCGGCAGTGTCTGTTACACTATGGTCGAACTGCAACGGCCCTCTCTCGATAATTTACGATATCTTTCTTTGAATTGTCGGCTTTCTTATTTTAACAAAATTTCTAAAGCAGCTGTACCACTACCATTATACTAAAGGAACCAAAATTTCAAATGAGTTCAGTCTTGCCTATCCCTCTGACGAGAGAACTTGAATTTAGCGAACGTATTTGCAATTTCAATCTATCATCGGGAATCGCTTGATTATTTTTTTTATTTATATTTTATTACTGCACTTCATCACTAACAAACACTTTTCTAGCAACATTTTTTAAGTTGTGTGAATTATAATTACTGCACGTGACTAACTAAATAGTGATATTAACAATTATTCAAATTTAAAAAAAATTAACCGTGTAAATTGTGCATAGAATGTAAAAAATCAGAGACCATTTTCAGATCTACCTGTTGAAGTTGACTTACAGACATTAAACGGTATTAATCTCGGTAAGATTTGGCATTTCGATAAATATATACATATGTATAGGTATCTACATACATATAGTTAAAAAAAAGGTCGTTTGATATTTTTTGAAAATTATCGAGCGCTCCCATTCGTGAAAATTTCCATTTCGAGCACTGGTTTAGGTGTGGACCTACAACCCACGAAGCGAATCCTATCGTTCGCTTTGCATTCGCTTCGAATTCGATTCGTCGGTGTGTATGCACCATAACCGTTGCTTTACAACTATTTCGTTCCACTATTCAGAGAACCGACGGTGGGTGTTTCAAGCCATTGTACGGGTTGTCCTCTAGACATATCGGTAAATTTCGGTAAATTTTTCAATTGATGCCACAGTTTACCGAATTCGCCACAAGTTCATGAATGGAGACGAGCCGATAGTACGGCACGGATACGGTACGTTCACGTCGTCCAATTAAGTGTGCGGCGACGAAGCGCATTCCGCGAGGGACGCCCTAATGACCGACACTGCAATTCATTATTATTTGACGCCTTTTGATGTGTAAAAATATCGAGACGCCTTGCCGCCTAGTGCAGGGCAACCGCAACTAAAAAAGATAATCGTTCGATGCTATTCGATAATCTTCGCTCGATGAAGCGTTTCCGCTCGACGCGGTCATATTAATTCAGTGCAGTATTGAATGAATGGAAATCATCTTCTGTTGAAGGTCGTTTTATAAAACGAAATTTCTTATTTTTTTGACATGAATACATACGTCTATACTGCCGTCCTAAGCCCACTTAACGTAACTGACAAAACAACAATATCGAGATAAATGGACGTGTACGTTTTATTCTAAATTTGTGTTTTTCTTCATATATTACTGATTTATTTTAAAAAATTTTTTAGTGCATAAGGTTATTTTCTATTGTGTTTTGATAATTCTAAGGAAAAATTAAAAAAAAAAACATGAATACTTTAGTAGTTACGTCACTTTATTATTCAGTTTTAATGTATACATATGACTATTCCAAACTTCAACCACTCTATTTGACAAGAATGAATCTCTAACAATCTTATTTGATTTTTCTTTTCGGAGTCTAAGATGAGGGTTTTCATTGAACATAACGAGGTTGGTCATTTCACATGAATAATGATTATTTATTATTTTGAATACTCCAATTAAATCACCTCTTAATCTCCTCGTCTCCAATGTGGAGAGATTCAGTCTTTTCAATCTTTCGTGATAAGGTAGTGACCGAAGTAAATATTGGATACGTTATTTTCGCTAAGTATTGGTGATACTATTTCTCTGCGCATGCAGATACGTTAGATTTAATAGCTCAAAAAAAGTCACTTTTGGATGAAGATACATTAATTTTGATATGAAAAATCGCAAGAATACACTCCCATAACCCCTATAACATATCTAACTCATTTTTATAATTTTTGTCAGTTACGTTAAGTTGGCTTAGGACGGCAGTATGGGGCACCAGTTCAAAAACGGCGGTGTTGCGTGTGGATGGGCATACATTCCGACACTATAACTTCGTTACTAATAACACGATTTACATGATTGTTATTTTATTCGCTCGGTTATACGTATACCATAAATTTCCAACCTTAGGTTGGCACCGCGCCTGTACGAGGCGTGGGGGAGGGGGCTTATCTTCCAACGGCTATTTTGGACGTTTTTGGAAATTTCCAAGCAGTATATCTCACGATTCTGACGTGCTAGCGTGGTGATTTTGCTACCAAATAAAATATACCTTTAAGATATGTGGATTTAAGCTGTAAAAAGTGAATGGTGTAAATTATTTATTGGTGAAAAATCAAAAACAAGTCGAAACAAATTTTAAATTTTACCATGTCGGCCCATACTCGCAAAAAAGCCAATAGGCAAATACAAATAACGCATATCATCAGAAAGAGAGTTTATTCATCTATCAGTACCAACATGTCTGTGACAGAACGAGTGAGACAGTATCGGGAACATCAGAGAGTCTACGCAGCGCGCAGGGAAAACGACGCAGCACGAGCACCTCGACGGCCACTGCTTACCACAGACCAATGATAAATAACATTGTAATCGATTACCAGTTAAGACTTTATTCGTTATGCTAAATAAAAATATATTAATGTATCCATTTCGATGCTTTCATTTCATTCTCATATTGCAAATAAAATATTATCCCCTAACCTACGGCCTACGGAAAACCTACGGCCGTATTCGACACAGCCACACCCCGATTTTTTTTGTATTTCAGGATTAGATTATTGTATGTGAGCCTTTTTGCGATTACAGAATCGAACGGCCGCCTTTTGTTTCATCACTGTTTAGTTGGCGGAATTGGAACGTTCCATTGTGTGGCTTATGAATTTTTTTCCTTAGTCTCCCTGTTTCACTTTTCCCTTTATGATGTTCGTTAAAAACTGAACAATGTTGATTTTTCTTTTGCCTCAAAGTATACAATTATATTATATACCTACACTACAGAACGTCAAGGAAGAAAATACACAATCCAGACAATAGAACGCTTTGATCGTGTCAACTATGGGGTCACGAACAAAAAAGCCACTGGCTGAAATAATAGTGTATAAAAAGGATGTACATAGGTAATCCTTAAATAGGTAGCGAAGAATAATAAAGAAAGGTTGAAAAATTCTTGGCCGACTTTGTTATATACATATACATATGTAGGTATGTAGATATAATTTGCATTAATTAAAATGTGAAGCATTCAAAGCCACATTGAAAATAGCATTAGTTTAATAATTATTTGACCGTCTAAAGACGTTAAACAGTTTGAGATTTGTAGATGTGATTGTTCAATTCTCGTCGTGGCACTGATTGAGTCATTACAATTTTTTTTTGTATCGTAGCAAATTGATCTACAGTGAAATCGCTCACGCTCTTCTTCCATCGTTCCGATCACTACTCAAATCTACGCAATTGTTAATTGTTGCGAACGCGAATCCATTTGAAAGATTATCTGCGAGGATTACGCGTCGATAATCCTAGTGTTTGAGAGCGCCACCTCCCCCTCGTAATTTAACTACGCATGTAACCATCTATGTATATTATTAAGCTAAAGATCAAATTTCACGCTCGATACAACATACTTGCCCACATTTGAGGAAAATTGATCTGTAGGTCTGTACGAGTGTAGGTACATACTGTATCGATTCAAAGTGACAACCCTGAAAAGTTGCACTGGCATAGTCTTGTGCGTTTTTTGGTGAGGAAGTTCACGGGGCATTAGCGGCACCCGCCGCGGGTAATTGCTGGCAAACAGACCAGCAAGTCTCACCGCTAATCCTGGACGTGCATCGCATTCCTGGATGCATCCTGTCATGTGCAGTGAGAGGATTGCTCGGCTACACGTACCGCCAAGACACGTGTGCAGCGCGTATCGTTAGGAAAGCGGCGTAACTAGCGCCCCCACGACACGTCAGATTGCTCTATCGTTCGATTGGAATCATCTGGTGGTAGATTCAATCCAAAAGTAAACAACTGCCCATTAAAATGTGATAAAAGAGGTCATTGTCAGAAAAAAAGTCATATGAGACTTTTGACTGTTTGAAGATATCGTTAAAAAAAATTGATCTAAAAAAAGTACCCATACACTTTATTAGATTAGCGTATGCTTATTGAAATTAGCAATATCGGCTTTCAACTTTTGCCGCAATCTATGTATGTAGTATAAACGCAGTTCAGCGAACATCGTCCACAGAGTCTGCAAGTTTTATCGCAACTTCGGGATGTGAATTTTCAAAGAATATGGCTTCGCATTGTCTATTATAATAGTCTATTCATAACTTTCGCTGAGACGCGACGTTGCGTTGCTGCAAAAGATGATCGTATTTCATTTTAATACCTGCGTTCCGTTACCATCGCAAATTTATAAGGGCATCGTGCAATTTCAATAGATATTGCACGGATTCACAACATTACTAAACACTTAAATGGGAATTAAGTGTATAAAAAGTATAATTCGTGTAAATAAATCACTCGCGATAAAACAATACCACTTCTACCTATCACAAAACCAAAATTTTATAGGAAATATCGAGACTTAAAATCATTATCCGGTTACGAAAAATTGTCAGGATGCTGCAAATTGAAGATGTGAAACTCATTTTTTTTCAAAGTTGTGGTACACGAGGTATTGTTTTATCGTAATAAAAATGCAGCGTACATACATACATATACACAGAGCGTGTACCTACCAAATTAGTTAATATGTGATAAATTTTCAACCAACATCATACACATTTATTTAATATTAGATAACAAACAGCTTATAGAGTACAATATAAAATCCAAAATAATATTAATTTCACATAATACACTACAGCCAAAATAGTTACATACAAACAACAGATCATAAGAAGAAAGGAACTCGAGTAAAGATAATCAGAAGGAGGGCAAAGAATAGTGAAAAGGATCAATATTTGCCGGGATTTCGTTGAATGACGAGCAGGATCTATGTATGTATAGGTAAATGAAGGAGCTATGCGAATAATTAGTGGAACAAAGATTCACATACAGAGAAAGGGTAAAAGGGAAAGAAAGACGAAATAGACCAAGAATATAATACACTAGCCAGATACCTCTGATAATACAAATTATAAAGTCACGAAAAGAAAGGCCACTGACTGAAATATCTCACATATCTTATATGGAATAATATGATCTTGCTAAGCTTTTGTCGACTTTTCTTGCATCCAAATATAAAGTTGCACTTACATACATACATATCTATCTACATGTAACTTTAAAATCTCACCGAAACAATACATTATCATACTGTCCCACTACAAAGTCTAACAGTCTGATTTAATTATCATCATACCAACGAGGCGCTACAGTTTTGTATCAAACAACGCTTACTTGTTCGTGTTTAAATTAAATTACGTAAAATATTTTTGTATACAGTGGAACCCCTTTATATCGTTCTCGTATGCATTGTTTTTTCGCATATATCGCTATTTTTTCATAGTCCCGGCTAAACACCCATAAGAACAGTGTTAAATAATCTCGCTTGCATCGTTCTCCTATATATAGTTATTTTGTATCAATCGTCTAAATATTACGGTCCCGTCACAAATTTTACCATGATAGATCGTTTTTTTTGTCGCACGTGCGAGAACCCAGTAGAAAGCAAGGTAGACCGAGTGGAATATGGGCTGATGAATTGAGAAGAATGTGTGGAGTCAAGTGGATGCAGATTGCTCAAGACAGACGGGAATGGAAGAGGATTGGAGAGGTCTTCATCCAACAGTGGATGGTGAACGACTGAAAATGATGATGATGATATAGAATAACATAGGCCTTAGCGCCCGAAAAATGACATACAAAAAGGGCATGCAAAATGTATGTAAGGCATGCATTTTGCTTTACTGCTTTTCTGTTTTTTTCCTTTCCTTGCGTTTTAGACCCCCGCACACCCCCGTTGCTTCTGACTCTTTCTCCAGACAAATTTGTTTGGAATGGCCATCTATGTTATTCTATATCTATGATTATTTCTGATGATTTTATTAGTTTTTTTTTAATTTTACAAAACACGTTTTTTTTTAAGTCGTTTTTGTGTTTTTTACGTTACCTTTAAAAACGATGCATCGGGGTTCCACTGTAGGTAGAATATGTTTTTTTTTCATTCTAAAAACGAATCACAACATATCATTCATTAGAAATAGTATTCATTGTAGCGCGTGCGTGATGAGAGATGATGACGAATGACGATATGTCAACCGGCGTGCGAGATGCGACTCGCGCGTGGTTCGAGTCGTTCGATATGAGACGCGTGGCTCCGCCCACATTCGAGCTTTCGACCAATCACGGAGCGCTTCGTTCGGTTGTCATGACAACGCGGGAGCACAAAGCGGCACCGCCCACTAGTCAAGATGATCGATGCGCTGAGACGCCGGCATCGGCGCCAACAAATCTCAACCTTTTTCAAATTAAGAAGAAAAGAAACTGAAAAAAGGTCAATAGTCAAAATTTTCAAATGTAAAAACGTCACACGTCTCAAAACCGAGTATTGACTGGGTCAGTGTTTGTTGGAACTGTCGATCGAGATCGGGCAGGATATGCGCGCAAGGCTCATTGGCACTATCGCTGTAACGTGTAGGGCCAATTTTCTCGAACGAAATGAGAACCTATGTAATGTACCCAATATAGTGACTCGCCATAGTGACGAATTGGGGAAACCTGTTATGTCACTATGGTATAATTTGTAAATAAATAAATAAATAAATTTGCATATTTATTTAAAAAATATGTACGCTATAGGTATCGCTCATGATAAAATTCGCTATATTAATTGATCAAATCCATAAAATTGATTATGAGATATTTGGACTTAAAGTTTAAAAAAATCTAGTACTACATAGTAGTAGGTACAGTAACTTCATCCTCCCATTCCCAGAATGATCAGATATAGCAATATTTATTGATTTTTTTTTAATACTAATCTTTTGTCCCCAAGACAAAGACTTATTATTTCTTTGTTAACATAATTTATTCCCTTTGTGTTTTTTTTCCCAATTTAATATATTATGTATTTTCATTGTGTGTAAAAGCTCTAATAGGCGTTAAATAATAAATAAATGATCTTGAAACTTGTAATGCTCACCCGTATGTGGTTATTATTAAATTCAGACTTCTGCTAGACACAGAGACACAAGATGTGCAAGTGTGTATAAAATACTCATTGGGATAGAAAAGAGTAATTTTCCAAAAATTTGACTTTTAATATAGTGAACCCACCTCCATCAAATAATACTACATACATACCTATACCAAAACTGACAAAAATGAGTTTTTGATACATTCAGCTCAGAGGGTACGGAGTTTCATGCATAAGTCTTGATTTGCCAAGAATAATTCGAAAGACAATATAACCATAAGTATAAAATAGCACAAAAAGTCAATTAAAAAAAAAATTCACTTGCGGCGCTTTTTTGCTTACCAAAATTTAGTGATGGATAAAAATTTATACATATGTATAAAATAAATTTGGCAAATAATTTTTTCATTAAGAAAGTATGTAGTTGACGTCTTTTACATTCAAAGAAGAAAATTATATTAATGTCAACAGCCAGATACATCAATTGTGATGAACACTGGATTATATTATATAGGCATTATTGAAATGGTAGTGGAAAATTGAAACATTCCGACACATGTGTAAAAGAAAGTCTGGTCGAGTATATGTATATGTATAGGTATATCTGTAGGTTTCACAAAACATTGAAATCGCGATTGTTTTGAAACTTTATATTTTCACATTGTACCTATAGAACTGAACAATCATTTTATTTGTATGGATTAAATCCAATTTGATTAAATTAACAAACGAGTCACCGAGTTTGCAAATTACTATTCATCACTCGTGGATCAACTTGTCCGTGATTTACGAGGAAATTTCACTATTTCGGAACAACAATGGTTTACCACCAACTTGAGCAATGTTCATTTTCATCCGACTGTATGCAAGCTATGTATGTAGAGGTCGAGAAATTTCTTGGACAATATTAGAACTCGCTTGCGAAATTTGCATTTCCAAGTTGGAAATGCAAATTTCCAACTTCCATTTCACGAAAAGGCGACTGGACTATTCCGAGAAATGCACAAAGCGGGCAGCCGTGCAATAATTGTTCATTCATTCGTCGGCAATGCACATTGTGCATAACATCAACAATAGCTACAACAACATCGTACAAAACAATTGTTTTAAGTTTCATAAATTACCGTCAATTATGAGAAAAGCGTCGAGTACTTACAAATACGATGTTCAGAAACATTTTATAACACGTTACACCCGCTATTCATATTAAACGGTGCATTGTTTATATAATACAAAATAACAATCATAACATTTTTTTCGATTTCTGAACCAAAAAAATGTTTAACACATCTGTCGGTACTGAATTTGTGAAACGTTTATGATTTTATTCAGTCTGAGTATCTAAAATTATGATTTGAATAATGCGAACGACGTAGCGAAGATCACAGACGAGAAATATTTTCAAAGACAATTATACACGTAGGTATATTGTATATACTAAAGTATAATAAATGAGCTGTGAAATTCTCACAAATCACGTATTATAACAAATTGGAGGGCGAAAAGTCTGTCTGGTTTTAAAATAAGTTTGAATTCGATTATAAATAAACAAGAAAGCGTTAATTGACCCATTTCGACGACTCGAGCGTCGCGTCTATATATTTCCAACGTATACATAAATACGTACATATGTACGTGTTTGTAAATACAACACGAAAGTATAATTTAAAACGTTCACATTTCGAACGTCATTATAATTCCGAATCGTTCGCTGTACAAAAGAGCGGGGGCCGCATCTCTCATCTTTTGTGATTTACTATTTATTTTTTATTATAAGTTTTTTTTTTATTTATTCGCTAATCCGATGTCGTAATTCGAGTAACGACGCGTTGACATCCTCGTCGCAGTGTAAATATGAGATAAAGTGAATATTCGGTAATGACATGGCGGCCGTTTGATCTGTTATTCTTGGACGCGCCCCGACTCCGTCAAGTTGACGGGTGACAATCACACAGTGAAACATTTGTCGTCAATCAGCGTTGCCCAAACAGTCGCTCGTGTGCGTGGTAATTAGTCAAACAAAACGAGAACAAAGTAATAAGAAAAATAATGCGAGGGCGCGTCGCGTGCACGCCCGTTTCTATTTCGAAATGAAAACATCGCACGAAAAGGTACGCGACCAATGCGAAAAATTATATCCGGTGGTCTAGGTGTATCTGTCACCCTGTAGTTTCAGTACCGCGTATGCTGAAAGGTGTTCAGAATGGAAAAAAGAAGGGCGAAGAAGCGACCACAAAAAAGTTTCAGCACAACAGAATAAATAGTTCATTCATGACGCGACAGAAAAATACGCGAGGAAGCTAAATAAAACAGGTGATTTCAACGATATACTAACAACAGTTTAGTTTAGTTTAGAACAGGCGTTGGGGTCCGTGGGCCACATTGCAAAAAAAAAATTGACCGAGGGCAAAATATGTATATAAGGTGCAAACAAAGTATTTGTAATAAAATAAATATATTTTGATAATTTTTCATACAATATTAAAAAAAAACCAATTATAAGATAAAAACCGAATTTTCCGGAAGTTTGATATCGTTTTTGACAGCTTAATTTACTTACTGGTTTTATATCTGGTTTTATACTTGGTGTGATTAGCGATGATAAGTGGCGTTTGGAATACTTGTTTCTTTTAATTATTGAAAACATTTGTTCACAAGTATTACGTAAACGATCAGCTGATAAATATATGTAGAAATTGGCCTAGTCAAAATTTATGAATTTTTCTTTTAATACAGAAATCACATTGAATTCCATTTGTATAAAATTCATCTGCATTATCAGCATTCAAAATTAAATGGTGAAGTAAACATTGCAAAATCTTTTTCACAACTTTAATATGTTAAATATGTTATATTTATGCTGCACTGGTGACCCTAACCGTTGGGGTCACCGGTGTTGTGTTGTTCCAGTGGGTTTCCGAGGACGTGTCCTAGTTCTTGGCGTGTCCTTATACGTCCTCGTTTTTGCAATGTTATAATTAGAGTTCAAAAATTGGATCGGCTCGGCTTGGCAGAACCGCATGGGAAATTTTTCGTAATATTTAATAGAAATATTTAAGTCGTAATTTTCACTAAATATCCATTTCAAATTGGAAAATGATCGTTCAACATCAACCGAGGTTACGGGTGAAAAGTTAAAATATCGGAAATGTCTTATCGTGTTCACATTTTCATTTACCGAACAATTAATTACTTGAATTTTTTTACGACAGTTGGGCCAAATTTCTAGAAGTAAATTTTTGTTTCTATTCTCCAAACGACTAAATAATTATTAAATATTACAAAAAAATTCCCGTGCGGCTCTGTCAGTCGGTTTTCTACTCATCCCTCTACTCATCTCTCCCTCTACCCTCTACTCTATCCCTCTACCCTCTACTCATTTTAAACGATAAGATGATTGCCCTGCTCTAATCTATCGCGTGTGTGTGTCCTCAATTTGAAAACTAAAGTGTCTTCAATTTGAAAACTAAAATGTCCTCAATTTGAAAACTAAAAATCGTTCATTTCATTTCACTTTTGAGACGTATTATGTTTTCTGTCGTGATAAAAGTTAAAAATATGTGCTCGTTAAGAATATGTACAAAATCTATTTATCTTTAGATCTGTAACTTGTTTCAGAAATGTCGAAAACAAACATTGACTACTTAAACTCATACACTATAAACTTTTGCGTCAGTTGAACATCTCATTATGAAATATTTTAGTTGAAAACTTTCAGAAAATGTCGTCATCACTATGATACTTTGATAGATACATAAGTACCTATGCCTATTTGAAACGATATTGTAAAACGTTGTATTCATTGAGACCGCAAACTCCAACAGAACAACGTGACGCATTTACATCGACACGGCAACTGCAAAAAAAAAAAGATTAAAGCGAAATAAATCAAAATTCCGCAAAAACATCAACGTGTCGTATTTCATCAGAAGCGTTTAATTGTGTCACGTTTATGCGCCACGCAAACGAGTGGGGCGACCATACGTTTTGTGATTTATAATACCTACATTTCGATTCATAAGAAACAAATGCACGCCGTGTCGTTTTGAATTACCGCGTTGAAAATCTGTCGAAGTAATTATAGAGAGCCAGCGACGGCGAACATTTGGCACGCGATCGAACCAAAACACACGCGAGAACAATCATCATATCCGAAATATACACATTCATAATAATGTATACGAAACATATCATCTGTGCGGGCGGCGAGAGCGCGCTTCGTTAACGCACATTAATTAATGGCCGAACACAAAACTCACGTGTCGAATTCATTTTTTCTATATTAAATTGCGTAAACGGATAAGCCTTTTATCCGATGAAATATCGTGACTCTTTGAAAAGATTATTTTCGAATCCATTCTGATAGGATTTGTGCAATTAACAGAGTTTGTACCAAATGGTTCATTAGTCACTGAGCTATTTTTTTATCTTGTAATTTTTATGCTATACACAAGAAGATTCATAATAAGCAATTAGAAATACTGTTGAATTAAATTCGATGCAAATCAATATTGGACATTAGTTGAAAGAGGGAGCATCGGTATGTTAACAAGTTGTCTTTCGTAGACAATATCTCACTTCAATACTAATTCATGGATGTGAAACGAGGATGCTAAATTCAAGAATGTTACGCAAGATCCAGTGCACACAGAGAAACATAATAGGATGTATGCTCGGTATAACGAGAAAATGTCGTAAGTGGAATACATGGGTAAGAAGCATGACCAAGGTGGCAGATATAGCGGAACGTGTGAAAAAGTTCAAGTGGACACATAGCGAGAAGATGGACGCGAGAAATACTGGAATGGTATACGAGAGGAGAACAGAGCAAACTTTAAAGATGTTTGCTTGGTATAACAAGAAGAGATCGTAAGAGAAATACATGGGTAAGAAGTATGACCAAAGTGACAGATATAGCGGAACGTGTGAAAAAGTTGAAGTGGATGCAGCGACAAGAATTGATGGTACACAATAGATGGGCGCGAGAAATACTGGAATGGTATCCGAGAGGATGTGAAAGAAAGCAAGGTAGACCGAGTGAACGATGGGCTGATGAATTGAGAATGTGTGCAGTCAAGTGGATGTAGATTGCTCAAGACAGACAGGAATGGAAGAGGATTGGTGAGGTTTTCATCCAGCAGTGGATGGTGAACGGCTGAAAATGATGATGATGAACACCAATTCCAATACATTAAACTAACATTTGAAACTAAATGTACTCATTATATCGACTAGTTTAAAAATTACAGCAAAAACAAAAGGTTTTGAGGCACTTTATACTTAGCTTCCTGCGATTTTTGGACCTGCGGCTGTTGGAAATTCGTACGATTTTCGACGTTTGCGTTTCTCAAATGTCACCGGCGAGCAGGTGTGTGTCTCTCTCGATATACTAGTGGGCAAAAGTGAAAAAACGAAAAGTAAAAGGACAAAAACGGAGGCCGAAACCGAGTCCGAAAACAAAACCGGGTCCTCGGCGTGTCGTCCCGCTGCTTTATCGCCGCTCGTAATCGTTAACTTTTAATTATCGACCCGCCCCTATTAAAAATGATCAGCGACAGTGAGACAGAAGTTCTTCATATTATTTCTAAATCTGCAGGTACATACATAGGTGCACATTTGCCGTTTCGTTATGGAATGTTTTCCATCACAGTGGCGGAACGTGTCCCAAGTTCGGTGAAGGTGCCGCCCTGGGGCATTCGCCTGTCAAGGAGCAGGCCATGGCCTATGCGCAAATTATATTCAATACGATAACATTATTTGAACGAGATAAATCAAAAATGTATAAAAAGCGATCTGTAATATAAACGGAGACTTTCTCTTAAATGGGGCTTACAAGGTAGATACTTTATTTTAAGTACGCAAGTAAGTATTGCAAGTACTTATTTACTCTTCACTTTTGTAAAGATATTTTTATTCTGAAAAGATATCGCCGCGATGGAAAAGAAACGCAAGTAGAATGAGACTACGAACGGAAACATTTTTTTTTTCTCAACAAGCTAAAATAACAGCTATATTTTGAGTATGGTTTTGGGGTGATTTACACTCACGCGAATTAATATCTCGTTTTCGGCAGTCTAACTTTAGACTAGTAGGTACATAAACCGAGTAACGTAAGTTGTAAGTTTGTCAATACTATTGACGTCAATAATATTGACGTGGATGTTTGAAAATTCGAGTCCGCTTCAGTTCAATCCATCAATATTTCCACCTTACACGGTCAATAGTATACCTGCATATTTGCCCCAATACGTAAACCTATTTTCTAGCCCTAAATTGAATTTTATTTTCTAAATATTTTTATACCAAACTAGAAAGTACACAATTCGACAAAAACAAACTTCAGTGTAATACAAATTACAAGTAAGGTACCTGTTCAAAGTTTCAAGTCTTTCATAATAATTTTAAACACCTACACGTATAATTTCTAATGAAAATTTACAAGGATTTGGTTTTAGCTCGGATATTCTAAAGTTAATATTATAATAGGTAACATTAACAAAGATGAAACGGTTATTTTGTGAATGCATAACATTCGTCTTAGACGCATTTAATAAAAATGACAGATACATAATCATATTCGCGTGTATGTAGATCAAATTAAATTTAGGATAATATTTTTTTAAATCTCGAAATACCCGGAAAAGCGTCTTCCTAGTTACGCTACTGTCGCGCTTCCAAGAATAAAAGTATGTAATAGACTGAGGAAAAAAATTAACGACGCTACGACTACTACCGGTAGCGGTCGAAAAAGGGAAATAATGTTCTCGTTATATATATATATATGTATACATACCTATATGTACATATATATATATATATATATATATTGATAACGTCGTTAAAGAACTTACAACTTCATAGTTGAGCACACCGATGAAGCGATACAACAGCCTCTTTTAGACGTCGGCGTTGTAAAATACCGTTTATTTATTTTAAGGTATCACCGTAAATATAATTAATACATTACAATAAATTCGTTCGGTCGTAACGCAACCCAATTGCATTCGATTAACGCGAAACTAGCGCCCCCGCACAACTCGACATTTATTGAAATTGAAAGATTTATAATGTACGCTGGAGGAGGTAGCCAAAGTCGACTTTTCCAACTTGTGGCCCCTACAATCCAGTTGAAGTTCGTTCAGCGTTTTAAATGCCTCAAATCAATCTCGGAATTCCGCAGACACTCCAGAATTTTTCCTTCCCGTACGAAACTCGCTCGATTAACTATAAATAATACCTACTCAAAAGCAGCGCTTTTCAAAATCTGAATTGGATCGGATCTAAAAAGGCCAATTAAATTTCAAATATGTACATAGGTTGAAAAAATATAAATCGTTATGTTTTTCCCGTAACTGATAAATAATAAACAGGCGTTGAATTTCGACGGGCAAAATAGTATTAGTTTTCCACAAAATCTACTTTCGTGTGTTAAGCTACGTCAAATTTATATGTATTTTCTATAAATGGCAACTTTCACGTGCTAAAGTTCAAATGTCCCATTTTTCAATAATATTAATTAATCAGCTTATTATATGCATATGAAAGATATCAAACATTTGTAGGTAGGTACTGATGAATAATATTAAAAACAACATACAGTTAAATCAATTTCTTATTGATATGAAAGACGGAAATAGTTACCTACTGCGCTTTGAAACACAAATTTCTAACACATACATTGTACATAGATACATAGATATGAAACTAGTCCGCTAGTGCCAAAGTGGTCCAGGCCACAAAAATAAAAATAAAACAGTAAGGTACGCTATCGTCTTTTAAAAAAGCGTCATTTATCATGTACATATTAGTGTAAGCCTGTTGAATATCAACGGAGCCGTTTCTTATCACCGTGAGTGTTTTTTTGGGTGAGTATATGTGTATTTAATAGTTTTTTTTTATAGATGGCGCTTTATAATACAACAACGTAACAATTTTGCAAAGTCGCCAACTTACTAAGGATTTATATGTTCAAAATATATATAGGAGATCTCGCATTATTGGCGTTGGATCATAGCGTAAGCGCTCACTGTTCCAAACTGGCGATCTCGGGTTCAAATCCCACTCGCGCGCGGACGGTTCGTGTCTTTTAATTGTTATCAGCAGACAGACACACACACAGACAGACAGACAGACGGAATAGGGCTATGATATTAAAATTGTCATTATTATCGCACTGTCATAATCGTGCATTTTGGTAACTCCATACAAAATGTTCCTGGACTAATTAGATACGTTGTGTGTACATATGTATATGTACATACATAGGTACACTTAACATAAGTGATAACTGAGCCTCTCGCGTATTCAATTCACATTGATCATTTTAAAATAAAGTTACACGATGAATATTATAATGCTTTTGCGCTTGCTACTTTTGATGTACAGACATATTATAAATGTTTACACGGCTTTGAAAGTTTTCCACTGAATTGAATTTGATGCAGTAGACCTGTCCCCATATTGTTGATATTCATGCGGTCGTATTTGGCACGAGGCATTGGTAAAGCTGAAGCGACTTCACTCCCATCCTCTCTCCTTCCCTCCCCCTACTCCCTCTTACCCTCCTCTCCCTCTCCTATGTCCTCAGGTGCATCAGGTGCATTAAGCAGGAATGTCCAGGTAGCTGGTGCCGGGCGACAGATGCGATCTCACGATGACAGCTGATATCTGGCGGCTCGTTAGCCGGACCAGGCCAGGTGTCGACAACCCTCCGTCGGCAATACTGAGCGGAAATCTACGTAGTGACTTTGACGGATGCGAATTTCATCGGGAAACTTTTCCAAAAACCAAATTTAAGCATATACATATATTTAGAGGTTCGGTGGTCAAACCGCACACGAAAAATCCGCAAAGAAAAATGCGCACACGAAAATAGCGGACGCAGAAGAAAGCGGAAACGGAAAAAAGTGCACGCAGAAAAGTGGGCACATTGAAAAAAAGCATATATGAAAATCAGCACACTGAAAAATACTCACACTTAAATTACTGTAATCTTTTCCTGTGTTTTTCAGCTTTAAAAATTTGAATATTTCTAGTGTAGTAAATAATAATTTTTTGTAATACCTACTTTACTTTTATTTTCATCGCAAAAATAATGAAAATATATTTTTACTGTATTGTGTATTAAAGAAAATTTATTATTAAAAAATTCACATTAGTTACAGAAAATTAGTTTTCATTGATAAATTAATTTTATTATTGCAAGTTAGCTTACTTTAACAAGTAGGTACGTACTTAAGTACAAAAAAGTACGAAAGACTACATGATTTAAACTGCTGTGTGGGAATATGATCAGACGGAAGACAAAATAAAGTACTCGTTGAAGTTAGCTAACTTGCAATGATAAAATTAATTTATTAATGAAAACTAATTTCTGTTACATATGTATGTATGTGATTTTATTTAATATACAGTAAAAATATATATAAATATATACAGAAGAAAATAAAAATAAAGTAGGTAAATTTGCTACACTAGAAATATTCAATTTTTTAAACCTGAAAAACTGGAAAAGATTATAGTAATTCAAATATGAGTATTTTTCTATGTGCGCTTTTTTCCGTGTCCACTATTTTCGTGTGCGCATTTTTCTGTGCGGTTTAATCCGAGCACCATATTTAGACACATACTACGCCTACTTTCATATATACCCAATTTTCAAAAAGTGTAACTGTCTTAAAAATATAATAAAATTGATCATGTGTGGGTATTTCTTGTAAAGGATTAATCATATGTTTATCCTGTAATATTTTCATATTTATGAAAATAGCATTCGATAATTTTTTTTAAGATAAGTTCGAAACAAACATAGTATGATGCCGACAAATTTACATTTATGCATGTTCTAAAGTAAAATACAAATCGATCAAATATGAGTATTTCATACGCTGTGTTTATTCTGTTAGTCGTTTAAATATTGATAAGAGTAACATTTAAATAACATTCTGTTGATTAAAATATGAGTATGGTTTGTATCGTATCATTCTAGAAAAATTATGTTAAGTTCCATTGTAATTGTTTATAGTGTAACTGTAATTGACGTATCGCCATGTACATATGTAAATGTATATCTACTTTTAATGAATGTTTTCAGCGGGTAGGTATTTTATCATCTGAAATAAAATGCAAGTTGACTTTCATAAAATTTATTGAACAAAAATCGGTTACAATGATCGAAAACGCGGAACGGAGACGCAAAATCGCGAACGGAAGTTGTTTCAGAAGCTTCAAATTAGTAGTATTTAACTATTTACTATATATATATCCTTTTCCGTCGCAGTGATTTCGTCTCCGTTCCGTCTCAGTATTTTCCGGAAACGTCCAAAACGCTTTCCGCACAGATAGGTAGAGATAGATATTCAAAAAACATTTATCAATTTACAAAAAAAAAAACACGCTTCGCGATATTTTCATTTATCATTTTTTTTTACCAAGTGTTAATTTTTGATATGCTCTATCTAACTACACTTATTCATCGTAGTAAACAATTTACAAACGCACAGAAACATACCCAAGTGTTATAAAACTATGTGTCCTATTTACACGTCACCTTTAACACATTAAAACCTAACTAACATAATCATTTTATATTATTCTTTAAAAACTAAGTTCGGAACTGTTTCAACAACGTAATTAAATTTATTAATTAATAATTATTATTATGCACTCTTCACCATTTACACACACACGTACTGTATTGTCGCATTTATTTTTAGTTTCTAAATCCCATTTAAACTTCTTACTTGTTAATTTGCCACAGTGTGAATAATAAATTACTGACGTCTATTACATATCTTAACACTAAATAATAATAATCATTATTATCAAAAAAAAAAAAAAATGTATTTGCTTGCATTTGTCTTCCAAACTTGGCACAATTGGAGGAGTTTGCTGTTTGGTTGTTTCATTTGTTGGATTCGATTGCGGAAATAAACACGCCATTGTATTGTTTACAGTATCATAATAGTAAATAGTATTCTATTTTTAAGAATATAAAATATCACATTTCAACCAAAATATGTCTTTGTATCACACGCTTCGACTCTTTGTGCATTAGTTTTCGTTCATTGCATATATGTATGTATATAAATGTTTTTTGGATTTTGTATTGCTTGTTATTTTTTTTACTTTTTTTTTGGTATACCAAAAAGATCGTGTAACTATTGGAACTTTATTGCAGTTTGCAGCCGAGCGCTTTCACGCGCCCCAAACAAAATCACATTTCTTTAACACGCGGCAATGCGCCAATTAATTACATTATTGATTGGGCGAAACGTTTCAGGTGAGCAGAGGCTCTGCTTATTTGTCGCAATTAATTAATTTTCAAAATAATCTCTATTATAATATTTTGGATTGAATCACCTACATACATAGATCGATACAAATCATTAAAAGATCACTTTGTTTGAGAGTATTTGAATGGTCGTCGATGTGAAAACGCAAAATTTGGAACACTTAAATGTCATTCACGTGCTATGGCAACGTCACACGTACCGGCGAAGAGATTAAACAGCATTTCCGGTTTGCCCTGTGGACAGTCGAATGTGGAACTGATGGTTTAGCTATCCTGGAGTATCTAGGAGGCTGTTTCCACAGCCTCCTGGATTGAACGTGTCCAGCTCGAGACTCGTTTCCGGTGACATTTTCTCACAGGACATCTTGCCCTCTTGTTTGGTCATCATTCGTCGCCATTTCGCCCTTGCGTTCTGGAACCACACCTACAAAACAAAAACAAAAAACAAATATGAAGACTTCAGCAATCAAAAAAATCAACAAAAAAAATTGCAATCCTAAGAAAAGTTGAAATGGAGGTTTTGAAAAACTTTTCGAAGTGCTGCAGATTACATACAGAGATTGTGAAATAACCGTACGCTATTTTTTTTTATCGCGCATCAAATATTTATTTTCATCCGTTTCATATGTGATTTTAGCATATTTTTTTTTATTTCACTCAATAAAATTTGTAATATTCGTAGGCATATTATATGTAGACACCTAACTATCTAGGTATATAAATTTTTTGTTGTTTTAATATATGTAAATTTATGTAATGATGTTTGATTAAATTATGCGCGTGTTTTTTTTACCAATGTGCGCCTTTGCCGAATAAAGTTTTTAACCTCAACCACTTTGCTTCTCAATGTGTGTTTCGTGCCGCGAAAAATTCACTAGGATATGGTTTCTGCACTTTAACTACATATATAGCCTATGGAACTTTTTGGGGGTCAATTTAATAAGAAAACTTGAACAAAAATCAACAGTTCAATAGTTTAAAAGCGCAAAAAAAACCCTGCGGTAGAAAATATTCATTCCAAAAGTGGTTCAAGTCTAGATAAGGTTGTATGATGTTCAAATTTGACTAAAAAAACGTAGCAAATGTACCTACAATAATAATTGGAAACCTGGTCTCGTACCATTTTCATTTTGTGAACGATTGTGTGAACATTTATTGTGTACAAATAATGAAAGTAGAGTATTTTTGGGACGTGTCGGGAAAAATCCAAACAACTCACGACGCAATAAAAATATTGTGAAACGCGATATGAACGATAATGAGGGGTTAGTTTAGCAGGTTGTGTGTAACGTGAGCTTTCACATCGTTATAATTGTTTGCCTGAAGTAAAACCCACCACCTACATAATATTCCTGAAATGATCATTTTTACAAAGGTAAATATATAAGGCCACGGAGCAAAAGCCTTTGAAATCGCTTTCGTATACGTGTATAGACATATAGAAATGTGTACATATATTGATGTTTATGTACATGGATTGTTTTGTCTGCTTTTTCCCGCATTGTAAGTATACGTATAGTATAACCTTTTCGTTGGGATTGGAAGGTTTTGTACCATAGTAGGTTTTGTCTCCGGTGCGCCATTAGGTCGGATAAACAGATTTAAATGGAATAGTGTCCGTTTGTTTCGTTTTCTCGGCTTTTCTTTGGGGACCAGAACTGGTTTGGTCTTGTGATGGCGTCCCCCCATGGTGATTCAGTGCCATTTTGTACCAACGACCGGTAGTCCAATCGCACAGATACCGCAGATGTCCTGCCCAGATAAAAAGCAAACACACACACACACTCCACACACGCGCAAAGTCATGACAGGACATTTTTTTAAAACGCCAAGAGCACATTTTTCTAAAAGACAAGATAAAAAGAAAATTTTCTTGCCTTACTTTTTGATATACAGAGATAAACAGTCAACGATTTTCTCATAGATACGAGTATACAGAGACAACTATCGATATAAAATCACCAGTCAATTTAAACGATCCAATTTCAAACCTATTGTTTCATACCAAATATGTAACTGAATAACCCCTCGCGATAAATATAGCACAGTAAATCGCACAGTACCTATGTGTTGTTACAGACAAAGTGGGAAATCTTCGTATCGACAATACTGTCAATATTATGACAATTATGAATTCGATTCGATTATCAATCGACCCCGAAGAACAATTTGAAGCAGTTTTTTTCATGCTGTCATTCTCAAACTTTAGTTTTTCACATGTGCTAGTTCAATGTACATAGACTGCCGTCCCAAGCCCACTTAACGTAACTCACAAAAATTACGAAAATGAGTTAGATGTGTTTTAGGGGTAATGTATCTTCATCCAAAAGTGACTTTTTTAAGCTGTTAAATCTAACGTATCTGCATGCGCAGAGAAATAGTATCACCAATACTTAGCGAAAATAACGTATCCAATATTTACTTCGGTCACTACCTTATCATGAAAGATTCAAAAGACTGAATCTCTCCACATCGGAGACAGGTAGATTAAGAGGTGATTTAATTGAAGTATTCAAAATAATAAATAATCATTATTTATGTGAAATGACCAATTCAATGAGAACCCTCATCTAAAAGGTCATACTCTTAGACTCCGAAAAGAAAAATCAAATAAGATTGTTAGAGATTCATTCTTGTCAAATAGAGTGGTTGAAGTTTGGAATAGTCATATGTATACATTAATAATGAATAATTAAGTGACGTAACTACTAAAGTATTCATTTTTTTTTATTATTTTTCCTTAGAACTATCAAAAAACAATAGAAAATAGCCTCATGCACTAAAAAAAAGTTCAAATAAATCAGTAATATATGAAGAAAACCCAAATTTAGAATAAAACTTTCAAGTCCATTTATCTCGATATTGTTGTTTTGTCAGTTACGTTAAGTGGGCTAAGGACGGCAGTAGATATGAAACGTAGGTACATGACCGTTTTATACATTGCGGTATTCCACACCTAAAGGTACTATAGCATATTACATATCCGTATGTCTGTCTGCTGATAACGCTCGCCGAGGTGAATAATTAAAAAAACCTGAACGAGTGGGATTTGAACCCGAGATCACCAGGTTGGGAGAAATCGTGCTTACACTAACTACCTTCCAACGGAGGCGATGACGGATGTGCTATAATTGGCCAACATTAGTTCTTAAAAGGGTTCGCGACTTGGCTAAAATTGGTACGTTATTGGTACCGATGGCGCATTATTGCATATGTACATACATAGATGCACCAACTATAAAAACTATTAAATTGAATATTATTTTTCAGTACGGGTGATGAGAACGCTCCGTTGACATTCAACGGGCTTACAACAACAAAATATAATAGCCCAATTACGACTGTCTGTCCGTCTGCTGATAACGCTCGCCTCGGTAAAAGGTTGAAATAAACACGAACGTCGCGAGTGGGATTTGATCCGGTGATCACCAGGTTGGGTGAGTTAGCGCTAACGCGTTCACCCAACACCGGTGATGGGAGGCCTCCTATAATTAGAAAAAATTAATCCTCAGTAGATTCGCGACTTTTTTAAACTGTTACGTAATCAATTACGCGAAACACGTGATTTGACATTCAACAGGTTTACACTAGTATGCAATATAGTCAAAGAAGACCCGTATAGGTTTTTACGCATGAACATTAATGAATTATTTCAATGTTTACCGCATTGAGGCATTGAGGAGCCGAATGCGAATTACGTCGCATATATTCATAGGTTTTCATACACTATTCGATACGGTCAACTAGATTTAAATGCAAAAATATATACCCGCAGGAGAAGGACGCATGTAAAACACGTTAGCTTACAAGTGAACCGTATCGGAGTTATCTTTTGATGTTTCGCAAGGCGCTTTAAGCTGCGCACATTTCCATTTGTTGCAGAATCGTCGCAAAACCGTCGCATCTCGAATTTCCTGAACGGTACTGTTCTAAAGAAAGAAACGTGCGCTAAAAGAGAGAAATAATACGAAAGTGCGATGAGGGAAATGAAACGAAATATGTGTGTATGCACCTAGTGTGTGTAGAGCCGCTCGCTCTCTATGAAGTTATACGGCACACATCTGTACCGCGCGCGGGGGAAAATAAATAAATAAAAGCAAAATAATAAAGTGAAATCCTAAATAAAACTGTGAGGAGTTCCGCACACAAAGTTGGCAGCCGGCACAATTAATCATCGGAACACGCCCGGGCCCTGGGAATAAGCCGGCAATTAGCGTCGGGAGTAAACAGCATAAATAAAGAGGAGCGTCGCGACGCCTCGCCAGATAAATTGCGGCATCGCCGACAAATTGTTGCCGAACACACTCCGAACATTCAAACAGGCACCATAAAAATATTTGTCCCAGTTGGGAGAGCGATTTAAATGGATCTTTTTACAAAAAAAAAAAAAAAATGTGGTCGCGTAGGTACGTCGACGTTGTTGAATGTTCGAAAATAGGTCGCTTTGGTATATGAACTTGAATTGTATAAAAATATCATATACATATGTATGTATGTAGTGAAAAAACCGTTAAAAAAATCAGCTGTATTAAAACTAGACAATTTCGGAATCGATTCGTAAGCAAATTTTCAAAATACAATTGGATAGTTGTACATAATAAGACATTGTAAGCCACAAAGTAAATGCTTGGAAAATTACTATTGTCTTGTATAAGGGACGTGATGTTATGATAGTGGTGTAATTTTCGATCAAAATAATAGTATGTTTACATACATACATACATAGCATCATCATCATTTTCAGCCGTTCACCATCCACTGCTGGATGAAGGCCTCACCAATCCTCTTCCATTCCTGTCTGTCTTGAGCAATCTGCATCCACTTGACTCCACACATTCTTCTCAATTCATCGGCCCATCTTCCACTCGGTCTACCTTGCTTTCTTTCACATCCTCTCGGATACCATTCCAGTATTTCTCGCATCCATCTGCCATCCATTCTTCTCGCTATGTGTCCAGCCCATTGCCACTTCAACTTTTTCACCCGCACTGCTATATCTGCCACTTTGGTCATACTTCTTACCCATGTATTTATTTTTGTTATACCAAGGAAACATCTTTACATGCTTCTCTGTGTGCACTGGATCTTTCGTAGCGTTCTTGAATTTAGCGTCTAAGTTTCACATCCATACGTCATAACTGGCAGTACGCATTAAATATATGGAATAGAAATTTTCAACTACATTCATATATCGATGGGTTAGTGCACAGATATTGTAGTATGTCCAGTTTTTACCAAAATCATAACACAAAACGTTCATCTGCATCGAACCTTCATGTTTAAAAAGTATTGCCTTATTCAAATATATAATATGTTCATTTTATGCAAAAAAAGATGTATGAAACTTACAATATTTTAACATACAATGTTTGTGCACTAACCCATCGATATGTGCATATATGTATATCTACATATATGTAGTAGGTATCTATGCTTATATGGAATAGAAATTTTCAACTACATCCATATAATATTATAAATTGAGTTATTCACGTCGAAACGGTTAAATTCTGAGAAGAGTTTCGGTCAAGTGTAAAATATTGAAAATAAAAAGCACCGCTTCCTGTTGGTGAATATTATTATAGTTAGATCCACGCGAGCTCTATAGGACTACATATATACTGTGTAAAAACTATTTTGCATATTGACGCATGTATGTATAATGTTTTTGTTTTGGCCCTGTAAATGTCAAACGTGCCATATAAATTAGTCATGCGATGATAGAATATTTACAACAGATCGTATCTAACGTTGTAACAATGAAAGCCCGTGAAAAATTCAATTGTAAACTCGACACTTTCGTCTCTTACTAAATTTTGTCTAAAATTAGTCAAATTCTCGCCCCAGTCGCGTGTTTTATGATCGTCTCCCTGTTCATCCATCACTTTTGCGTACAACATCATCCATCACTTCTTTAATTTCGTTTTATTTTTCAAAATAAATCATAAATATTTTCGAGAATTAATTATGTATCGCTATTTTCGACGCGAGAACGAGCTCGGAAACGTCTCAATTAGACCTTTATTGCTTCTCTCCTTATGTATCATTGAATATATTATTATAATGCAAACGGCGCGATATTTACAGATTCATTTAATTAACGAACGTAAACACTCGTCTGCGCGATAAATACGGTATCTGTGCATTAATAAAACGATCGAAACGGTCTTATAATCCAATAAGTAAGCGCTGGTATTTATACAAATTTTTTACTCCGACGCTATGCTACCTACATATCTATATAATAATAATATACGGAAGCTATCTCTATCTACATGCACCTAGTATTTTAATTTTTTTTTTGTAAATATTCAGCGTCGATTATATACAACGCCGAAAAGTACGGAGAACCTTTCATTATAATTACTGTAATTATAGTTATTTGAAAACCGCAATTAAATGGTAGCGCAAAAAGTTGTTCGGCTTTGCAGTGATTTGTACTGTGATCGTTTGCATATAAATAAACAGCCAACTTTAATTTGGTATTTTATACAATTAAATATACATATGTATGTATGTACACTATTGCGGCACGGTTGCTTAATTTGAGATCGTTTCACATGAACAGTGTCCATTTATAAATCGAGTGGAATTGAAAGTCGAACTTTACTAATAAATAAAATAATGCGAGATTAGGTTGAGGTTAAATGTATCAATATCAAATAATCATACATATCTATATTAAAATTGTCATTGCACATTACCAGAGGTACAAAAATTTAGCTGTGAACGATTTACATTCGTTACTGTAATGGAAATAATATCAAAGAAGAATTGAACAGTTTAACATCATTAGCAACAACAGCAAAAGGAATGGATATTTGCAATGCACTCGCTAAAATAGAAATAGATCTTTCCAAAACTGTGTCAGTGACGACTGATGGTACTCGCAGTATGACTAGAGAGGAAAATCAATTTATTTAAATGTTATGAGCCTTGTAACAAAATTGATCAATTTTATATCTGCACACGGATTAATTAAACAGACAAATTTTTTTAGTATTATTAAATGATGTAAATTCGGTGTACAACAATGTGCGATGGCTAAATCGTGGAAAAGTTCTTCAAAGATTCGTTGAGTGTTTTGATGAAGTTAGGCTTTTTTAAAATAATGAGAAAGTGATTGAAAAATATAATCAGTTAATGGCTTTCAAAATTAATGTTTTTTTTTTTATCGATTTGTGCTTACATTTAAATAAATTAAATATTAAATTGCAAGGTTTAAACTTTTTCAATAAAATTCTGAAAAACTTATTTTTTTCCCTATTTAAAATCTGCCGATCAATGAGAATTTTTGGCACGCGCACGTAAAAAGGTTCGCCATCCCTGTACTAGCTGATTAATTGATTCAAACGATCCATATAAAATACGATTCATTTCATTGACGTTGCAGTGAAATCATATTTCAAGTGAAAATATATTTTTACCAATTCGGGCAGTGAAAATGTATCAAACAAAGAAAATATACAGTTTCACTGCTCAGTATCGGTGAAAGTATATTAAAGTTTGCGACTTGTTGATGTTGGCCCAAGTCCATGATGACGTGTCATCCTACAAGTGTGTTTTGAACGAAACGGTGGCATTGTTAATATCTTGAGGATTCTGAGGCTACGTGCAACGCAACGCAACACGTGCTCTTTTCTTCTTAAAAACTGACCATTATAAATCAATATTGTTATAAAATCGATTGTAAGTTACTCATTGTAAACTATGTATAATTGGTACTAACCAGTAAAAGTCTACGCCTGGCACGGGCACGGGACAAAATAACTATGTAGGATTGAATATTTCAGCAGATTATATGCACGTATGATTCGATTGGTTATTTCACAACTGTCAAATTTAGTTTCAACGACAGTTCGGAAACGAATATAATTTCACCAAGTGAGTATCAGTTAAAATATATTTTCACCAAGTGAGTATCAGTTAAAATATATTTTCACTAGTGGAAATATACATATGAGTCGCCTAGTTCCAAATCCCGATAAGTCCATAAAACTCACTTGTTCGCAAACGCGGTTTTTCTGCTACAGACTTATTTGCTTGATGGCGTTTAAACTCATTTAAACTTAATTTTGTTGATATTAAACAAAATATTGAGATTAGAAACATGGACTTATCGTTGTTTGTTTCTAAATATGGCTTTTATCAGCTTTTATCATATACATAGTGCAATTGTCAGTTTTTGGAACTAACACTGATTTTCAATATTTTTTTACGGCGCACTTGGCGGTATTTGGAATAATTCAAGTATAAGGCATCGTTTGAAATCATTCTTAGAACCAGAAAATATTTTACCCTCGTTTTTTATATATGTCCTTGAATATGATTTCGAATATAGTGAAAATGTCCTTGAATATGATTTCGCCAGTGAAAATATATTTTCACTTGAAATATGCTTTCGCTGCAACATGTGTACATACAACGCCACGCTCATATTACATATATACATATATACGTTGTATACGATTCGTTATTCGACACACTTCCGAATCACCCTGTACAATCTATCCGCTAGGCCTGAGTCACTGTCTCCCGTGTCGGCTCTCATATCTCCGTATAATTGGGCTGGCGTGGATTTATTTGCCCTCGAGATTTATGTGTTTGGGAAGAGATTCGTCGGCGGGGCAAAAAGCTCACTAAAAAGCTGCGCCTTTTCTGCTGCTTTTGCCCAGGTCCCCTTCCCTAGCGGAGGGCCCTCCCCCATCCTCTCTCCCATGTCTCGTCTTCTTTTTCGTCGTTCTGGCAGCATCCGAAATAGACGGTTTTTTTATACGGCTTGGGGCCCTCGCTAGCGCCAATTAGGGCAGCCCCTAACGACCGCCGGTAAGGTGATCGCGTTCTTCTTCTTCGAACACGACCCTACCGCTTTTTATTATTTTCCTATGTGGTTATGTGTATCTGTTGCGCTTGGGAAACTACCGGCTAGGGTAGTATGTCAACGGTATGCTACTGTTTTTCATTTTTTTTCAGGTGCGCTTGGTGAAAAACGCGACCGCAACGTACATACATACGGTGCGTGAGCTATGTTAGAAAAATCAGTTTTTAATATAAAAATACAAACTACAAGTCTGGAACTGTCATAACGTTATAAATTATAGTACTTGGAGTTTATTTAGGACTGTAAACCAGCGTTTCTCAAACTGTGGTTTTGGGAAACCGAAAAGTTCAAAATTCAGATTCCGAATGATGTGATTTTTTTTTAATTATATAAAAATAAAATATGTAATATGCAACAAGCCACTGAAATTTTTCGAAAGACAACTGGAACAGCTCGAGTTAGCTCCCGAGCTCCACGCGTCGTACCTGATTAGTTTGCAAATCGCGCGAGCTAGTAAGCCGCACGCAATTGGCAAGTGCGTTAGTGCTACCACCAATAAAATGCACGGTTGGAATTATGTTTGATGATAAGAGCAAAAAATAAGTGTGTATAAAAATCGAAACGATTGCACGCAGAATCGATGAAATAGCCCAGTGCAGTGGGCAGAAGATGAGCTGATCCAAAGAGTTAGTGAGTTAGTAACATTTTTCTCATTGCAACTGGACGAGTCCACGGATGTACAAGGTTTATCCCGGCTGCTTGTTTTCGTTTAATTATAAGTTATTTAAAAATAAATAAAACTGGATATTTTTATGTATAAAAACAATATTAAAAATAATTTAAATACCCCCTTTTGTCTGCATTAAAACTAGATGGGTCGCAAAAGTTTGTCGTTCTAAAAAGTTTGGCAAGCACTGCTGTAAACAGTTATAATGAATTATAACTTTTCGGCTATAAATAGTCGCAATCGTCGAAGTTTATATACAAAATTTTCGGATTATACGAAGTGGATATATTAAATCCATCATTCGGCTATGATTAAAAAATAAGGCCAAATGCGTACTGCCGGTTATGACGTATGGATGTGAAACGTGGATGGTAAGTAAGATACAGTGCACACGGAGAACCACGGAAAGATGTATGCTTGGTATAACAAGAAAATATCGTAATGTTGCGTACACACCGACGAACCGAATAGCGAACGACGAAGGGTTATGTTAATTAAGTTATGTTATATTAAGTGGCAGATATAGCGGAATGTGTGACTATTTAACTTGAAGTGGACACATGGCGTGATGAATTGATGGACGCGAGAAATACTGGAAAGGCATCCGAGAGGATGTGAAAGAAAGCAAGGTAGACCGAGTGGAAAATGGGCTGATGAATTGAGAAGAATGCGCGGTGTCGAGTGTATGCAGATTACTCAAGACAGACAGAAATGGAAGAGGATTTGGGAGAGGCCTTCATCCAGCAGTGGATGGTGAACGGTTGAAATTGATGATGACGATGAAACAGTTATATGTAATGAATTATAATTATAGTCGCAATCGTCGAAGTTTATATACAAAATTTTCGGATTATATCAAGTATGTATGTATGTATGTAGGTACTACTGCAATGCTTGGTTCCGATTCGTCAAACTGTAACGGAGTGTATAAGCTGCCATAAGGAATAAACAGACTGACTTTTATAGCCGCATATGTATACATACATATACATAATTGAATGTGAATATGTATACATACATATGTATGTACATACATATGTGCGTTTGATGATCCTGAGAACCGTCAGTACGAAGAGTAGTCACTCGTTTGATACGCGTGTCAGTTGACATTGTTGCCTTCGATGCTTAATTGACAACCGATCAACAGTAAATTGTTTATATTCTTGTTTTTCAACTGTTCATTTTATAATATGCCGTTTAGCGAATGAAAAAGTTGGAAGAAAAAAAAAAAACGAAATTGTGTTGATCTTAAATGGAACTTTGTACTGATGAAATAAGTTGTCGTACAAAATGGGATCAATTTTGAAAATCGGATCTTACTAAGATTCTAATGTATGTATATCAAGCCCTAGTTGAAAACGTTCGATTTATAAGTTAGAACGGCTTTTTTCCAAAGTGAACTTCGTAACTGATGCGTTTGAATAAATCCATTCAACTATCAATTGATATTATAGTATTAAAAATCACCAAAAAGAGATTTTCAAGTGGTTATACATACTTGAAAACTTATGCAATTCTTATGTACATACATATGTATTACATATATGAACAAGCATTGGCCAATTCCATGTAAATGCATGCATCCTACACAAACACACACACAGGATGAAAATGTAGAATTTCACAGAATCGACAGCTAGCGATCGTTAAGATCTGCACCATTCTCGGAAACGATTTATGTTTTAGCGGTTCGCGTGACTACCGGCTACTGTTCAAATAACAAGTAAGTGATTCTGTGAAAATACTAAATTTACCATCGCCCATATAAATTGTTCGACGTGTGTTTTTATTTCCTATGCAGGTATGAGTAGAGGAGAGATATATGTAGATAAAATAAAACGACATCTCACGGGGGCGATTCGAGTATTCGTGGCATTCTTGACGGATTCCGCCGATAAGCGCGTTTCAAAAATGTATTTAAGAAAATCCAATGGACCAACAATGATGTCGGATATAATTAGGCAGCCTATTGGCGGTGTTCGAACTATGCGTTCTAGGAATGTGATTCCTCCTGTGACTATATTGTATTATACGAAGATTTGTGTTTTAATTAAATATCGAACTGTGCACTATAAATTGGCCAACTTGGAATTAATGCGCGCGCTTCTCACCCACACAAACACCGACTGCTCGTTTTTCGTGTATACAGAATGATTCGTGAGCTCATAGTATATTAATTATATACATATTTGGATGAATAAAACTTTGGTACGGAAATTGATCATAGTTGTACTTCGCATGCATTTAAAATAAGACAATGATTTTCATGGTAGGAAAATTTACGCTACACACAAAGCTCTTTTCAGAATTTGATTACCTCAATGCACCTACATATGTATGTATGTATATTTGAATTGAGTACGCAATCCTGAATGTTTGAACTTGTATTGATAACAGTCTGAATGCATTTTATCAAAATGACCCACATTATAATAAGTACATAGATATCATACTGCATTTTTAAAACTCAATAACAAAATAAAAAATACACACATATCAATATTATGTATATTCAATGGGAAAATGTGAAAATCTGTTTTCACTTAATATTAACTGTAAAATGTAAACATTTCGCAACGGGCAGTCAAACATCTTGCAATAAAATATGATTTAAATGAAAATTGTCACTAGACTATTGAATGAATCCTAAATACATAATTTTACAACTATTGCTTTTACTTTTACTCTTTCCTTATATTTCATATCTATTTGAAGGATTACAAAAATCCAATTTGTCGAGATGATGTTTAGAGAGATTTGTATTTTCAGAAATTACTAGCTGATTTGGGAGAGGTGGTTCCAAACTTCAACCACTCAAACCACCAAAATGTATTTGAAAAGAATGAGTCTCTGACAATTTTGTTGTCTCAGAGTATGACCTCTAAAATGATCGTTTTTATTGAACGTGAGGAGGTTTTTTTTTTATTGGGCATTTATATTTATTATTTATTATTTTATACACTTCTATTAGATTGCCTCTCAATCTTCTCGAGGCGAGACTCATTCTCTTCAACCTTTCGTTATAGGATAGTGATATTATATTTTATTTTTCTTTATCCTATTTTAATCATTGAACGTTATATCTTAGTTGGTCTTTATACATTATTTTATTTTCGTTACAAATCTGTTCATCTTTGTTTTACTTGTGAAACATTTTAATTGGCGTTGTTATTTTACTATTTTTCTTTATACAGCTGAAAATTTTCCAATAAATTAAACGTTTAAACCCATAGATAATGCGTAATAGAAAAATTTTGACTTATGTAATGAAATGAACAAAATTACATAATTGATATACATACATACATATGTAGGCTATCGACCGAAATCGACATGACATTAAGACGACCTGAGTTTTCTTTCAAGGACGAAGAGGATTCAAATTTTGACAGCTCACACACGAGTATGAGGAGGCCCGAGGCGAGTCCGCCTTATACAGCGTGTGTTGAAAGGCAGGCGTGAGAATTTCGAGCGATTTTTTTGATTCCTTGTCAGCGGCGATTTTATTTTTTAATTTTTCATTTTGGATATGTGCGGTGCGGGGCTACCGCCGCCGGAGACAATTTAACAGGAATTTGCCAGTCATCATCATCATCATCATCAGCAGCGCCATCGACGAGCCATAGCCGGCGTGCAACAGCAGCAGCCTCACAAAGAATATTGATGAATGAGTATTAGCGCTCATTACCCGCCACTTGAGCGGCGCGAGGCCGGCACACACGCTCGACATCTCCATCACTATCATTTATCATCGTCATCATCACGCCAGTATGCACCTACCGGTCTGTCCCAGCTACGCCCCCGGTTACTGGATATACCATGGTCGCATTGTGTAGTTTGTTGTTGTTGTTCGAGCTCGGTGTCGTGATACGACCTTCTGAATTCGATCGTCATTACTGTCGTTGGACGATTGGGTCATACTGGGACATGGGCGATTACGTTCACGGAAAGTTTAAAAGTCCGTTGAAAAATTGTTATTGTGAATAGTTAAGGTTGTAAACGTTTAGTTGAGTTCGTGATTTTACAGCGATAACAATGTGAAACGTTTACGATCCGAGATAAAATATGTGGAATCACTCATTACCATTCATAAGTCTATACATTCTATACAAATGGCATATAATGCGAGTTTTGACAATATTGCGAACGATTTGATCAAATGATAAGATTTGGAAAACTAGTTCAGTTTAAGGTCTTATAAATGTATGTAATTCATAAGATAAAAAAAAGCACGTTAATGTAAAGAATTAGATTTTTGAACAAAAAAAAAATGAGTTCAGTTATTTCTCTCTCTAAAACTCTCCAGAGCACAGGTTTCCAACCTTTTTCGAGTGGCGACCCCTTTTTATAAAAGTCAAGTGACCTATTTGAAAAAGGCAAAAAATATTATTCAAACATCAAGATACCGATTAAAAATGAAAAATGCATTATAGTCAGTTGGCGACCCCCACAAATTTGAGTAAATATTTTCTAACGTGTTCGTATTTGTATTCAATAATATCATAGAATTGATAAGTGTACAAAAAGATATAAAAAAATAATTACCTGTAGCACTCGCTTGGGCAGTCCCGTCTTCTGCGACAACTGTTTGAGATCTTTGGCGTCTGGATTGTGGTTCATGGCGAAGTACGACTTCATAGTTCTGAGCTGATGGTGTTTAAAACTGGTCCTCATCCTCTTCGTCCTCGAAGATCCTCCGAGGCCGGATCCGGACCGGCTAAACCCCATGTCCATGTACTCCGTGTTCAGATCTGACATACGAAAAGTCACCAAGTTTAAACAAACATACAATGACAATATACATGGACAAACTTTCGAAATACGCCCGGCTACACGTATGTATGTACAACATTTTTATACACATCATACATTATGCGCGTCGACATGAAAATATAGACAACCATGAGAGATAAAAGGGACACTGGGAAAAAAAAATGGAGAGGTATAAAAAAAATATCGGTCGATATCTTTATTTGTGGCCAGATCAAAGGGGGCGCGCGAACAAGTCGAAAAGCCTTAAAACGTACACGTTTTCTTCGACTCGACGAGATATCCCTTTATTACGATTTCCGTTTTGTGTGGAATCTCTAAATGGCCATTTACGAAAATCGAAGACCCGCTTTTTGTTTTAGAAATTTATATGGCGGCTGCCGTGTTGTGTTCGACACAGAGCGTGTACGGGGTTGCTATAGTCCGTTCGCGCCACTACCGGCACACGCTTAATAAATTAACTTTTGATCAAAATTAATGCAATAGACGCTCACATTATATAAAACGCATATCAAGTATAATAAAATGTCAGAAAAATAACATGAAATTTCATAATTTCCAATTTAGAAGCAGGTGCCACTCATATACCTACCACACATAAGAAGCGCCAATTATTTTTGGAATTCAGAATCGACCGCTTAATATAATCAAATTTATATCGACAATGAAACATTATGCAACGTATGTTTAATTGTGTCGCCGCTTAATATAATCAAAATTTTGACACGCGTGATTACAATAAACGGCGCCAATTTTATAAACTCGTCAAATTGGATTGCGAAATGAACCAGATTAACGAAATACCTCGCATATTCAAGTCACAAAGAAAATATGAATTTAAATAAAAAAGAAAGTATTGAAGCACGATCACAATACTTTAACTGTACTACACAGGTGCCTACATATGTACATACATACATATATGGATGAAGATTAAGAGATTGTCGTTGTATCTGTTTCTTCTCTGTGTGTGCTTGTGCTGATAAAAAGGGACACAAATTCAAGTGGCACCGAATGCACCAAGAGCGTATAGCGTCGGTCTCCCTTTGTCAGACGAATTTTTGTCCCGTTTAGGTTGAAGATTGGAAGAAACAGACACGAACTTAAACTGCACTTAGGCTAAGCTAAGGTTTCCTACGCCTGGATGTAACGAACAATGAAACTAGGATGGAGTGCTTTTGGAAGAATGAACATACATAGTTTTTAAATCCAACATTGCGCTATGCTTAAAAAATAAGGCACACGACCAATGCGTACTGCCAGTTATGACGTGTGGATGCTAAAATTCAAGAATGCTACGTAAGATCCAGTGCAAGAAAAGATGTATGCTTGGTATAACAAGAAGAGATCGTAAGAGGAATACACGGGTTAGAAGTTTGACTTAAGTGGTGCGAGAAATACTGGAATGGTATCCGAGAGGATGTGAAAGAAAGCAAGGTAGACCTAGTGGACGATGGGCTGATAAATTGAGAAGAATGTGTGGAGTCGGGTGGATGCAGATTGCTCAAGACAGAGAGGAATGGAGAAGCCTTCATCCAGCAGGGGATGGTGAACGACCGAAAATGATGATGACACTAATACGGTCTGGCCACTCATAACACGACAAACATTGACCCAATATTTCTACTGCGAATAAATAATAATAAAATGTAAAAAAAAAATTGAAATCCACACAGTGCAAGTGTCCGACCATATGAACAATAGTACGGATAGAAAAAAAAACCGTTAAAAATAATTTGTACAATAAAATTAACGCAACGTGTCTTGTCGTGTGTCCGCAGAAGCGTACGCAGTATAAACTCGATCGATGGTCGTAAAGGCGAATGGGTCCTGAGAAAAGAAGACATCACCGTATCTCGGTGCTATATTTCATTGAAAAAAACGTAACGATACCCCGTGGAAAAAAAAAGTACAAAACGGTCCACAGTGCGGTGCGTCCATTAAACCGCCCACACCTAGCAAGGGGCGCGGAGATCTCCGAACGAGATACTACTACGTGAACGCTTCCACTGTTGACAGTTTCGGTAACAGGTGCAAACACACACTAATAATATACACTAACTGACTAGTTCGCATTTGAAATGAGTGTGTTTCGTTAATTATTATTGTGCAACTTGGCTGCGATGATAGTTCGGAAGGATTGCGACACGCCCTTTGGTAAGGTAACCTAAAGTATAGTATCGAGTAACCTAAAGGTAACTCGAATCGAATACGACTTATGAAGTGTTATATGTATGTATGTATATCATCATCATCATTTTCAGCCGTTCACCATCCACTGCTGGATGAAGGCCTTGAACCTTGAGCAATCTGCATCCAGTTGACTCCATACATTGTTCTCAATCCATCAGCCCATCGTCCATTCGGTCTACCTTGCTTTCTTTCAGATCCTCTCGGATACCATCTGCCACCTTGGTCACGCTTCTTACCCATATATACCTCTTACGATCTCTTCTCGTTATACCGAGCGTACATGCTTTTCTGTGTGCAAATTCTTCAATTCAGCATCTGGCATCCACGATAAACTGCACATCATTTTTAATTAACGATCAGTACATTCTTCTCAATTCATCAGCGCATCGTCCACTCGGTCTACCTTGCTTTCTTTCACATCCTCTCGGATACCATTTCGGTATTTCTCGCCTTCATCTACCATCAATTCATGTCCACTTCGAATTTTACACACGTTCCTCCTACGATTTCTTCATGTTATACCATCCGTACATTTTTCCATGCTTCTCTTTGGATCTCACGTAACATCCTCAAATTCAAATAAATTCCTCTCGGATACCATTCCAGTCTATTCCTCTCGCTGTGTCCACTTCAACTTTTCACACGTTCCGCTATATCTGCCACTCTGGTCATGCTTCTTATCTACGTATTCCTCTTGTTATATCAAGCATACATCTTTCCATGTTGTTGTGTGTGCACTGGATCTTACGTAACATCCTCAAATTCAAATAAATTCCTCTCGGATACCATTCCAGTCTATTCTTCTCGCTGTGTCCACTTCAACTTTTTCACACGTTCCGCTATATCTGCCAGCTTGGTCACGCTTCTTACCCATATATTCCTCTTACGAACCCTTCTCGTTATACCGAGCGTACATCTTTCCATGCTTCTCTGTGTGCACACTCTTGAATTTAGCATCCACGTTTCACATCCATACGCCATAACTGGCAGTACGCATTTGTCGTATGCCTTATTTTTTAAGCTTAGCCGAATGTTGGATTAAAAAACAACGTTCATTCTTCCAAAGGCACTCCATACTAGTTTTATTTGTATATATGTGAATATCTGTCTATTGATGTGAATATGGGTGAATGTAAAGAGGAAGAATGAAACTAGGATGGAGCGCTTTTGGTAGAATGAACATAGTTTTCAAATCCAACATCCCGCTATGCTTGAAAAAGAAGCATAATATCACAGACATGAAATTTCAGCTTGATAGGCTTGATAGTTTCGGAGAAAAAGTTAAAGTTGAAAAGTACACCAACATACAGACATTTTCCAGAAATCATGAAAACGTGGACAGGGGAGGATACATAAATCAGTCAAAATCTCAATGTCGAATTTTCGCACGATCACAATACTTTATCAGATTAGGATAATGTAATAAAAATTATACAAACAGAACAAGGATGCGTACTGGTAATTGTGTTGGTTTCACTTATGCAAAATAGTATTCTGTCGGTCTATATAAATATGGTATATTTGATCTTTTCTACATATGTATGTATGTACACATTGTAGATATAAACTTGTACATACATATGTATTATTCGTACGTCTGACTAATTGTAGATATAAACTTGTACATATGTATTACTCGTACGTCTGACTAATTGTAGATATCAACGGAATGTTTGAAAAATAATTTTATACGCTGTGTGCAATTTATATTTCACACGTAAACAAGTTCAAACGCCTTTTTATCCGCTATTTACAATATTGAATGTCACGTCGGGCAAATTTGCATTGATTACCGATTGAGGCCACAATATCGTCATATTTTAAAATAAATATCCATTTGTGAATTTTTTTATTACGAATGCTATTTACGGACGGAACTTACGCTATTTATCTTAAAAACATCACTCACTGGAGTGAGACATTTTGCGCCCTTGAAAAATGTATCGAATATGTACATATAATAGGTGAATTATCAATATTAATAACTCGAATCAGACGACTACTAAGTTTTGATTAATTTAATGAATTTGTCAAGTATACATATGTACATACATATATATATATATATATATATTGAAAATAAATATGAACTCTTGTGTGTTTCATTTTATTAGGCACCGAATTTTGCAGACCTACGTACTTAGTATTATTTAGAAATTTTCATTGACTTTTTGTAATACAAAATGGATATGGTAAACGTTAGGCATGATAGCTACATAGTATGTATTACTCAAATTTTTAATATGTATTAATCATTGTATACAGATCGATCAAAAAACATTTCAGATTTAGCCGCCCCATTTATTTATTTAATTAAAATAGCTTGAAAAACTAATTACAAACAAAAAAGTAACTTAATAAACAATTTGTAATTTTAGCACTTGTACAGAGGTGTTGTTTTAAGGCTGCCAGAAACCTATCAATTTGGATTATTTTTCTAAGACCTTCTGGCAGTCCATTGTATTCAACAACACCCCAAGATACGTCTATAGATTCATTAAATTTTAAATTCTTAACTATTAATTTATTATTACCCGTAGTATTATGACTATGTATGTATATTATTTGTGACGTATTGATGTGAAACTTGGATGGTAAATTCAAGAATGCTACGTAAGATCCTGTGCACACAGAGAAGCATGGAAAGATGTATGCTCGGTGTTACGAGAAGATATCGCAAGAGGTATACATGTGTAAGAAGCATGACCAAAGTGGCAGATATAGCAGAACTTGGATGGCAGATGAACTGGAATGGTATCTGAGAGGATGTGAAAGAAAGTAAGAGTGGACGATGGGCTGATGAATTGAGAATGTGTGGAGTCGAGTGGATGCAGATTGCTCAAGACAGACAGGAATGGAAGAGGATTGGAGGGGCCTTCATCCAGCAGTGGATGGTGATCAGCTGAAACTGATGTATATTACACCCCCATTTAGTATGAATAGATGAGTTTGGTCGGTTTGGGGTTGCGGTACACCGTTTAGAGGGCGAGTTTCGGGACGAATCACCCGTTCTTAATCCGCCTATACACGGCGGCCGGTCATTTCGAATGGTCGAGCAGTGGCGAACGCGTCTGCCGCATAAATTGCGACTGTTATCGGTCGCAAAAAACGACCGTCGACCGACACAACAATGGTGGTGGCTTCTTCGGATTATATACGCGAGTTTTCTTTTTGTGGCTTGGTCTGGCCGCCTTTTCCCATGCCCCATTGGCGGGGACGCGTATGGAAATTAACCGCGAGTCCTCCTAGAACCGGCCCTTTATTTTATTTTGCCCCCGTCTTCTTCCCCATTCGAGACGATGTTGCCATTATTGTTGTTATTCTCATTTTTGTTTTCATTGTGCTGTCGACCGTTCGCCATCTTGGCGTGGCCGCATAAATATGTCGCCTTTATATGGCTGCGATCGCTCGCTTCTATGTAAAGGTGTGTGTGTACCCTTTATAACCAACACGCGCATATCTCCGCTTTTACACGCGTCGACAAAAGTGCAGTGGAATGCTCGTGCACGATGCGTTTTCCAGGGCGCAAAATCAAGATTATATATACATACCTACTATTTCAATAAAAGTATTCTTTGTGATTATAATAAATAAAATGGTACGCTTTAAAACGAAGACATGCGACCGATGCGCACTGCCAGTTATGCCGTATGGATGTGAAACGTGATGATTAATTCAACGGAAAGTTATATACGCTTGGTATAACGAGAAGAGATCGCAAGAGGAATACATTGGTAAGAAGTATGCCCAAAGTGGCAGATATGGCGGAACGTGTGACAAAATTGAAGTGGAACACAGCAAGAAGAATTAATGGACGCGAGAAATACTGGAATGGTATCAATTTATTATTTGTATTGAAAATGATACTACAGTTTCTGCACTGTGATAGCATAGTATGTTGGATTTTAAAAGTATGTTCCGATGATTAAAATGACCAATGTGTACTACCAGTTATGACGTGTGCCTGTGAAATTTGTATGCTGAATTCAATTAATGTTACGTAAGATCCAGTGCACACAGATGTATGCCCGGTGTAACAAGAAGAGACCGTAATAGATTCATACATTGGTAAGAAGTATGCCCAAAGTGAACACAGCGAAAAGAATGGACGGCAGATGGACTGGAATGGTATACGAGAGGATTTGAAAGAAAGCATGGTAGATCGAGTGGACGATGGGTTGATGAATTGATCTGCATCGAGATTGCTCAAGTCAGACAGAAATGGAATAGGATTGGAGAGGCCTTCATTCAACAGTGGATGGTGAACTGCTGATGGGAATGATGATGATGACGATGACAAAAGTCTAATGGATCAATGTTGCATTTAATTTAAAACAACTGTTAAAACGTTCCCTTGCGATAGAAGACACTCATAAATTATAATTAAAACTTTTAGTTAGACACCATAAATTTTATCTGATTACGATTAAGATTTTAAATTTAACGACGCACCTACGTATGTACATATATTAGATACACTTATTTGAATTTGGAATTGTTTGATATTTTCTAATGTTTAATGACCTGTTCATATGAATATTATGATTGAACAATTTATTTATTTATATAATACAGTAGCTAAAGCTAATTATACAATTCTTAACTAAACACCTATACAGATTTTTTTTTTTTTTAATGCGAGGAATTTATCAATAGTTTTGGAACTTATAATTCCATCCGGTAGTCTATTATAACTCCAAAACACCTCTGAGGTACAAGATGCTTCTCCTATTTCTGTTAAATGTTCATTGTATCAATTAGTACATATATCTAATCAAATCGCGAGCTTTACAACGGTACACTATCACAGATAAGACGCTCGAATCGAAAATTAGCAACTAATTCAAAATTCAACCGTTGGATTTGATCGAAATTACACACACACAATACCACCAACACAACGAAACGCCGGTGTGAATTCGAAATATATTCGTCGACCGGAAGTGGAAATTAACCGCTCGCGAACTGAAGCCCCCCCCGACGTAGAGTTTAGACAACGAACGATACGCGGATTTGCGAGTTCGCCAAAATTTAAACAGACGACACTATCTATGGATGTAGATTTCGTTCATTGTTCAGAATCGAAAGCTCCGATCGAATTATCCGAGTTTTGTTTGTGTATCTGTCTGGGACTTGTCACGTGTTGGTTTTTGCGGTAACGAACGCTTTGCCTACTACTGTCAATTATGCGGTGCGCGTTAACCGCTGCGGCACGAGCTCGCGTCAACAGACTCGTTACAAAAGAGCCTTGCGGTTTATGGGTTGATCGAGAGGAGTTTGTACGCACACTACATTAGTCACTATTGCAACGAGCCGATCGAAAAAATACACGGCGACCGCCAAATTTAGTGTAAGCGTCCGCTTATTTTCGGCCAAAAGAGCATAAATATAATTTATCGTCGACCATAAAGTGCTTTCGTCGCCTTCATAATAGGCGCTGTTGAGCGTAAATCAACGAGAAAACGACGCTCATTAGTTGCGATAACTGATGAGCACGACACGCGACAAATTGCCTATATGAATGCGTGTATGTAATTATAATAAGCGGCGAAAAACCCCTTCTTTCGTGTGTCTCGTGATTTTTTCGTCGCAGGGGTCGCTAACCTTTTTTTTCCCCAAGCTCAATTCGATCGCCCACTGTTGAATGTCGATGTGATGTTTATTAATAAAAAAAAAAAAAAAAAAGGTACGTCATATAATTTGCGGACATGACATCTTGTCACGTTGATAATGCGTTCAGCTATTATAGAAACCGTTCGACGATTTAATTTGACACTATAAAAAAAAACAACAACATTATAATCGATAGGATTTTTTTACCTACTAGAATTTTCGCCTGAAATTTTCTACGCTGTAAAGCCCAACGTACGGATCAAATTGAACGAAAATTAATAATAGGTTTGGGCAGCTGTCACCGTAGTACCAGAAGCGAGTTGTCATCTGTCGAGATGTGATCTTTCTCTCTGTGTTGAATTTCAACGTATTATTATTATTATTATTTTCAATTAATAACTACCGAAGAAGTCGAATGTGTCACCGGAAAAAAAAAACATTCATTTTGCACATAATAAAAATGATATGTACAATATAATACACGTCTGTGACTATCTAATGAAAAGTGTAAAAAATACAACGCATCATCGATTGACTTGGCATTTTATACTTCACTCGAAGCATAGGCTATAAGAATCTAAACTTCGTTGCAAATGCAATTCTATTCCAAATGATATTTATTGACACTGAGAAGTACATATATCGATAAAGAGTTATTGCACTTTTTTATTGTAAATGCAACAAATTGCACTGTGTATAAAGTCGCGATCAAAAAATGGCCCTATACTTCAAGTTAATAGAGATGTTGTATAAAAAGCCTAGACAGTTTGATGTAGCATTGTATTTTTTTAAACTTTACATACATATATGCATTTATGCAACGATTGTGAATCATTGTATTCATCGTTCGCTAATTACTTCACCTACGCATATCTTCGACTCAAAATACAAATTAATTCAAGCAAATGTTTACAAAGGCGTTTCAAAATTTACGTAATAATAAATTTTATTACATTTTCAATAAAGATATTTCATTCGGAATAAAAACAACGTTGCGTTGTTAATTTGTATGATAAACACACGAACGCTGTTTGCGTTGTGTGAATCGTTCAATTTGTTTTCGTTCTATGTACATACATATGTATTTCCCGCGCGGGAAAAGCCATCGTAGAATTCACATTCGGATCAGATTCAAACTGAGTCTGATCGAATTGTGCGACTATGGGTGAAAATTCGGTACGTGTCGTCGGTTTTGCGGTGTTGGTCTTGCGCTGTTGAACAAACCAAACTTCCTGTGAGATCTCGCGGTTTTGACCGCGTGGAAAAAAAATCTGGCCCGTGCTCGTCGAGCTCGAGCCGTGGCTTTGAAAAAATCGAAAACGAAAAAAAAGCAGAAGATGAAGTAGGCGACAAAAAAGGGGAAATAACTTCGGCACGAAAAAATCATTAAATAAAATAAAACAAAAAAAAAAAAAAACACTTACAAAACCGAACGAACGGGGAGAGACGTTCCGTGTAAAAACAATACAGGTTATAAAATAAACGCACCCGTTTTTAAATTTTTAGAATTTTTACTTCCTCCGACTTGGCAATAATAAAATATAGCCCATTAGGAACTAAATACAAAAATATTATCTCAGATCCATTTTTTAACAATGACATTCGAGATGTTTATCGCAAATATGAGAGACCTTCGATTCTACCTATGTATTATACACACATACATACCCACTTGTAGGTATATTGATTAATCGGTTATTGTGATCACATTTCGATGAATTCTGATACTATTATTTACTGGTGTAACAATATCAACGAATGTTTGCGTGGCGAGTATATGTATGTTTATTTATTAGTTTTTATAGTTGTTGCATAGATGGCGCGTTATAATACAACACGTAATAATTTAGCAAAGTCGCGAGCCTATATTTAATATATTATATGGTCAAATTGAAGCAGACCCGGTATTATGTAGTTAGTTTGGATCACAGCATAAGCGCTCACTGCCCGAACTGGTGATTCCGGGTTCAAATCCCACTCGCGCGACGTTCTGAGTTTTTTTTAACTATGTACGTCGGCGAGCGTTATCAGCAAACAGACGGAATAGGGCTATTATATTATTTTTATTTAATAAGTATACCTATGTATGTATATTACACTCATTCATCAATCGTTACTTCAATACAATTATATCAATCTTGATTTTCAAATCAGTATTTATTACTATTGATACAATAGTATATGTAATTTAATTTATTTTTATAAATCCGCTAATTCTCTATTTGATTGTCCTTCTCTTGTTGAGTCTATTTTGTGTTTAGGTGTTCCTACACGATTTACTCGATCTCAATTTTTATTTGAGTGTGAGAGTAACTCGTGTACTAATTACTACCTAAACTCACCTATGACAAGACTTCATTTCCAAGTCATTTGTTAGATTATTTCTTTTTAAATATTTATTTGGTAAGGCTTAAGCTGAGACTTTCGTTTGGTATTTCTTATTCCTAATTAAAAAAAAAAAAAGAAAAGGAACTTTATTAATCTTATTTTTATTTTTAATTTTGTTATTTTTATTTTATATGTATGTAAAAGCCTTATTTAAGGTGTGTAACAACAACAATAAATAAATAAATTTGTACATAAATTACACTATAAATGAAACGTTCATTCAATTGAAAAACATATGATTTTAGGGCACTGTACCAACATTAGAAAAACAAAACAAAAATAATTTACAAACATACCACTTTTAACTTGGGCAGTATTAACAGTGAGATTTTGGTTCTTTTCTAAAAATCCTTAAAAAAATGCAACAAAAAAAAAACCACGAGACTTTGTACTGAAGCATATATGTATGTATGGCTCAAAATGTTCTATGTACATAAATGGTATGAGCTATCCATCCCATTGCGGCCTTGCACTTAGCTTCCAAACATCCTGTATACTAAATACAATTTTTTTATTCAAATAGTAGTATGTATTGTCGCAACATTAAACCAAGATATTATAAAGTTGAGTTTTAAACCGAAAATACAAATATATTATGTAATACCCGTTATACCTGTATGTACGTATGTATGTATAACGTCAACGAATTATTAAATATACATTATCGGTGTACATATTTGCGTTTTGGTTTCGATCAAACCGCAATTGATTTCGATCAGCCATTTACCGTTTTTGTACCTTCGACGAGGCAATTATGTACGACGTGGCCAGGAAGATTCGTGACGAGTTCGCGAGCGACTTTAAACAAATACTATTTTATTCCCCGCGCGATCGAATCCTTCCTACAGGCGAAACGAGACACACACACACACACACAAACAAACGCAATATGTGTATATAAATATTTATATAATATATATATGCAAAAGAAATAGCACGCGATCGCAGCTGAGCCTGTTCAATTTGATTCTGGCAGATTCATATCGGTACGCGCTATATGTACATATTAAGGGGGGGGGTCTTCGGTTTTGTCTGGCTTACCCAAATTGGCGGTCATAGCTTCCAAGTCTTTCGGTTTCCGTTTCCTGGGGCGCCCTTTTTGTCTAGGGGCGCCTCCTCCAGGGGCTCCATTGAAAAATGGGGGCGGCAATAATTCAGGGGGACGAGCCGCTCCCCCACACTCCCCTAATGCTTCATAGTGCATCCTGAAACAAGAGCTGCATTTTTTTATCATTCACTTTTATCGATTTCAACAAAGTTCGAAAGTCACTGTTGATGAAACATATTAATTAGACATACATAACATGAATGTTAGTAAGTGTAAAGTTAGTTGTTATACTCCGGCCGTTGTAGGAAGACTTCTGGGCAAAACGTACATGCTGTCCCTTTCGTGCATGCGATGCAACATTGTAAAGACGTAAAATAATTTCTTTGTTTTTATTTATTTATTTATTATTAATAGTATGTTGTATCTACAATGTTATCTCTGTCTATTTGTGAGCATCTTTTGGTTGAGACCTGGCCGGTAAATTTCCGAGAAACTAAATAAATAAAACGGTCCTTTTTGAAGATTTTGTGTTAAGGCACATGAGAATGTCTCCGAGAAGTTATTGTTTAAAATGTCATCTAGCTTGCACACGTGCACGCAGTAAATAATTTTGCCTCGTCTTTCACTTGTCTCTTAATTGAAGCCATAATCAGACTCTAACTCCAAAAAACTCTAACTAACAAAATATTAACGTTGAATTCTGTTGCACAATGTTGTATCGCTCGACTAAAATGCAACATGAAACTGAAATGAATTGCAATTGGTCATTTGCGGGTGGAGAGGAGATGAAAGGGACAGCATGTACGTTTTGCCCAGAAGTCTTCCTAAAACGGCCGGAATATACATAGTACATACATATGTGGTTATAAAGCTCGGCATAGACAGAAGTGTCGAGTGTCAACACGATGAAAGAGCGGTTCAATCAACAGAATGATAGGATGTGTTCAAACGTGAAAGAGAAATACACACTGGCACCAAAGCGTTTAGAAACTGTGTATGTAGTTTGAAAAAGGTCGCAAAGTCAAAATATACATATACTCTAAAACTTGTTCTTTCGGTCTATTCCAGGCTTAAAGTGTCACTATAAACAAATTCCACATTGCAAGTATAAACAGTTGAACGCGAATGGTCGATAATTTTAACTGTGGTATTGATGCTGTTGAATGTACTACGAATATTTCTGTATTAATTCTTGTACGGAATAAACGTTTGTGTTTTTATTCGCCGATGCAAATTGTAGAACGGTTGCACAAAAAAAAAACCAGAAATTAGGTTTTTATCGTGTGATTTAGTCAGATTTAGTTAAAAATCAAATTTGGATTCCATTGCAAGTAAAAAATCTGCTCTACATTCATATAATTGGTGTATTATCGTGTCATTGGAAAATTAAACGAAAAAATTTAAAGATCGAAAATGACTGTCGAGTATTAAAATTCTGCGTTTTTCTAATATCATTAAATTAACTTTAAATCGTTAGTCTCGATGGGGAAAAATTTGACCGAGAAAGCATAAAATTTTAAATACTCGAATCACAAACCGTTAATGGCTAAATCGACAGCTTCTACTCGACAAATGAATTACTTAAATATTTTTTTGTTTCAATATAATTAAATAAAAACACGCTCGAAGAATTTCTAGCCAGTGACGGAGCAGGTCGACGGAATGCAATCAATTAACGTCTCTGAACCGCACTGTACTAATTTGTTGTGACATTTTTACAATTGTAAATCGGTATTGAGAACGCGCGCGCGTAAATGACACCAACACACGATCCGCTCAAAGTAAATAAAATCATAATGAAAATCGGAACAAGATCGTTCCGTGTAGTACACGATTCACAAAACGCGTTCAACAAATTTTAAAACACACGTCGAAATAAATTATTTTTGACTTCAGCCAGTTGTTCCAGTTATCTTCCACTTCTTCAGACGCTTATCCGACGACCATCTCGCATTCTTCTGATGAGGGAAATTGGCCGTGGAAGACGTAGACGAGCGATCCTTTACGATTGCGTATACGTAAATATGTACATATGTGTGGAACGTGACGTATTCACATTTCAGTTATTTATACGTATATACTATGCGGAAATTCGGCTCATTACATCTCATCTCCTTCTGCGATGTATACATTTATATAGAGCTTCGTACGAAAAGAATACCATTTCAATAATAATCGCAACGGCTGCAAAACAATCGCATAATGCCAAGCTCATTAAATTGTGCAAAAAAAAAAAAAAAAAAACAATTTATAATCGCGCACATCATCAAAATCTAAAAACAAACGCGTTCGAATGCGAATGTAATTCAATTCTTAAATTTTATACACAGTAATGATATCATAAATATCAGTATGATATATAAACAAAATATTCGCAAGCATTTTTTAACAAAAATATAATAAATCGCACGCAATTACGATGATGATTAATTTTCCTTATTTGAGATTGGACAACCCACACGAATCCGTGTGTTTTATTTTAACAATGCGCCAAATTTCCTTCAAACAAGCAAGAGTGTTACTGAAATTGGATAGTGCGTAAAATATCTGTTAATTTACTTAGATTCACTTAAAAATGAAAAATGCGAACTTGGCTTTTTTTGGTTTATAACTTTTTTTTAAATTGCTTAGTATCTAAACCTAATAAGCAATCTACATTTTGTTTATGTTATGAATTCAACATTGTTTAGTTCACAAACTATTCACAAGGAGTCTTATTCTTTTTATAGGCAACGAATTTGACTTGCCTGACATTTTATATTGAAATAAATAAGACTCTTATGATGGAAAAATTTCAATCAAGACATGTGTACCTAATCGTATCGAAATCTTTACTTAAATTACTTTATTGAGTTATTATATTTTTTGCATAATAGGTACACGATTCTTATCAGAATCATCAGCATATGAGCCTGTTACTCCAAAGAAACCACTGAATCGCCAAAACATCTCACTTTAGCCACAGTTTCAGACGGATGAACCGTCGAATCAGCGAACCTCAACCAACCCTTGTTGTTCCGCGCCGATTACCATTCATACGTCATACCGGCGATCGTTGAACTTTTATTGTGTTTTTATTTATATATTTTCTGTACCTGCAGTATACGGACGAGTCCCTCATTCCGAAGGTGTCCCCTTTGGTGAGAGGCATGCTGCACAGGGCGCAGCAAAAGCAATGCACGTGGAAAACGAGATCGCGAGCCCTCATCACCAGCTCTGAAGACGATATGCTCGCCTGACATCTAGCGCACCTCTTCGTGCCGAACAGCCTGCAACAAGAAAATGCCATTAGTATGTCTACAATGTTATGGAAGAATTGAAAAAAAAAATGATGAAAAAAAAACAACAAATTAAATATAAAAGATAAGAAAAAACCGCATTCAAACGTATGCATGCATGTTTGTATAGAGTAGCGCCTACAGTGGCTCCCAACCTGTCAACCGCAATAACTTATGTGGGGAAAGAAAAGATCACCGAGTCCATCGAACATTTACAGAAGTTCATATTCATAATCACAAAAGAGCTTATGAGTGTATTTTCGTTTTTGTATAAAATGTTCTGCACCGCTACTGTTAACCCAATCACTACTAACAAAAAACACGGTGATCATCAACGGGCAATACTCTAGTAATAGACGAATGGATTAACAGCTATTGATTTAAATTGTTTCATGGAGATTTCGTTTAATTATTTTACTTAATTGATTTTTGACTGGTTTATTTTATATTGATAGTTATTTATACAATTGGTGAATATGACTGGTTGTAAAATAGGAAGAAATGAGAAATGAAAAGAATATGACTGGAGAAAGAAGACGAAAGAAGGAAAGAAGAATGAAAAAGTTGAAGTGGGACTCATAGCGAGATGAATAGATGGCAGATGGACGCGATAAATACTGGAATGGTATCCGAGAGGGTGTGAAAGAAAGCAAGGTGGACCGAGTGGACGATGAGCTGACGAATTGAGAAGAATGTGTGGTCAACTGGATGCAGATTGCTCAAGACAGACAGGTTGTAAAGAAGAAGAAATAAAACCAAAAGAATTAAATCCAACATCCCGCTATGCTTAAAAAATAAGGCATACGACCAATGCGTACTGCCAGTTACGACGTATGGATGTGAAACGTGAATGTTACGCAAGATCCGGTGCACACAGAGAAGCATGGAATTATGTACGCTCGGTATAACGAGAAGAGATCGTAAGAGAAATACATGGGAAAGTGGATACATAGCGAGAAGAATGGATGGCAGATGGACGCGAGAAATACTGGAATGGTATACGAGAGGATGTGAAAGAAAGCGAGGTAGACCGAGTGAGGCCTTCATCCAGCAGTGGATGGTGAACGGCTTAAAATGACGATTATGACTGGTTTTAGGTTGAGGAGGACGATGTTTAAAAAAGGGACATATTTTACATCTTGAATGCCATTTAATGCTTATTTCTCATGTTACGCCATAGTGACGAATTGGGGTAACCTGTCATGTCACTATGGTATAATTTACATATTTTGGCTCTTTCGTATAGGTACCACACCGAAATACATACATAAATAAATTAACCGTACAATCTGAAATACGTGTCCAAATTATTTCATCAAAATAGCATAAATCGCTACATTAATTGCATTTTTATAATATTGCAGTTGTTAGTCCACTTACATGTCAATAATAAAAACTGTCGCAGTCGTAGGTAGGTAAACAATAAAATTTCGAAAAAGTCGACAAAAAGTATTGAAATTCAAAAGCCCTCCTTAATTCGTTCCTAGGTTCGTCAATTTCGAAAGGTTAAGTTCCACTAGTATAATAGTAAGTAGTTAGCGATTCACAATGTGTGGTTCGCGTGCGTTTGTTTCCCCACCCCATTACCACTCATTTAAGATCCTCTCTCGCTGCGGGGCGTAGCCGGCTGTGTTCAACTATGCTAATTGATAATATTATGAGGTTCGCATTTAATTACGGTGTAATCATACGGTTAAGGTCATGCGGAACCATTTCACAGCCATGTAAGAATTTCATACCCGCTAAGTAGATGTTTAAATAAAATTATACAATACGAGCTGATAATAAACTGTTAATGTTGCGGCGATGACAATGAAATTGCACTAAATGCGTACGTATGTATGTATGTACATACGTACGATTACATTTTCAGCTCGTTTTATGCTCGTTGGTATGCATGAGATATCACGTGAAAGATAAGCGGGTGTGCGATTGTTTCGTTTCGAAAAATTTGTGTTTAGATTTCGTCGAGTGCGATTGTGTGCCTCGATTCTGAAAAGCGTTAATGTCTAAATAGAGGAAATTAGACGTGCAAAAAACAAATTTCGTGTGAGTTTACAATTCAATCATTTTACATACTATGTACATACATACATATATACGATTTAAATTCAAGCTTAGGATACCCATTGTAGACTTTCACATATTAATATTGTAAAAATTACATTTTGATATTGAAATTGCAGCATATGATAGCCCATTTGACATTTAATTCAATTAGATCAAAACACAGAGCTATTAAGGCAATGACTGTAACTGTAAGTGCATGACGATGTCAATTTAGTACACTAGATGTAATCGCAACGGTAATTAACTCGAGGAATTATTTTTAGTATAAATGAAAGCTTACGAACTTTCGTACTATTCATTTCAGCAATTTAAACACCAAAATTTTTATATGTATGTACTTATCGATTATTGATTATGAAAAGGTTTTCCCCTGTCACATAAATTTACTTTCATAAACGACTACTACATACTTTCATCGATATGACGGTAACTCTATAAAATACCTATGTTTGTACATATATACATACTTTCAAATAAAAAAAGCTGACAGAAAAAATAGTGTTCAATCGTTAAAGTCTAGTCAACGTACCTACTGTCAAGTTAAATATACAAATCGCAGAACGATTGACGATGCCGATGATTAAGAATCGTTTTAATATTTATGTAGCTACAAACGGTTCACTCTGCGCGATCAAAAAACTTATAATTGCAACTTTTAGTTCGCACATACGATATATCACCGTGTGAATTTACAAACAGTTGACGCAATACTTTCGTATGAAATGTGATAAAAATTATATGTAAAAATGTCGCATGGCGATAATAAATTATTGTATTTGATAAAAAATAATGTTGTGTGCGCGCCGCGCGCGTGGTCTCCGATAGAACAATATACATACATAATATATACGAGTGTATTTTATAATATATAGTAAATAATTAAATGTGCGTTAGACCACTATAAAACAAGTATAAAACCATCGTATTACGAGTTTATAAAACCGATGACCAGACACTGGACAACTGTGTTTTATGTCGTGCAATAAAATGTGGCCGACGAAAATACGAACGTACGCATGTATTTGGCTGAAAATAAACCTACGACTTTCCGATAAATAAAAAGTGTGAAATTCAAAAAAAAAAACAAATAGCAGTGTCGTAAAGGTTAATTCGAAAAGATTTATTTGTTATAACTTATAATTTACCATATCGACCCGAGCTGTTAATTTTTCGTGTTTGAATTTAATATAACATTGACACTTTTAACGACCATGTACATACATATGTATGTATGTAGTTGTGTGTGCGCGAAAATAAAAACTGTACATTTAACCCTTTGCGGGTCAGATCGTTCGCGGAACGTGACATTTTTTTCTGTTGACTATTAAAACGATTTAAACGAGCGCTTGATAGTTTAGTGATATATGTAGTATGTATGTTATTTTGTTTCGTTAATTGCGACATGCTGATAAAATGGGACCATACGAGTAATTATCTCAAAGTAAAACACAATAAAAATAAAAATGATGCGATCTAAATTTTAATCGGCTTTCTCGAAATTATTTCATTAATACGGTAAAATTAAATGTACATAATAAATTTAATACAATGACATTTAGATTGTAGATACTAAAAATAATTTTCTGTTACTTATATGTATGTACCTTCTAGTCACTATCCGTTGACAGTGTTATCGGATGGTTATCATTTATGTACATTACATATCAAAGCGTATATACATATGTATGTTTGTACATATGCATAAGTGTAGGTGGTAAAGTTGCGGTACGCGCTCAAATATATTATAAATTACATTTAAAATATGAGTGTATTTTGATTTAATACTTCAAATACTACATGAGTCTATTAAACTAGTACTATTATACAATAAATTCGGAGAAACTTTTTGAACTTTTGTAATGAAAAATAATACTGATTTCGACTTTGAAGAATAAAATCAAAGCTAATTCCAAACATTATCAGTAGATGCTTTCAATTTAAAACCAATTGAAAGATCGACCGTAAAAAACTCACATGAAATTATTCACAATTACATCGATTGAAAGTAAACGATTAAAACTCAAGGTTAACTGTGTGATTCAAAAGTAAATTTGATATATGTAAGTACTTCTGCAAGTCAAATGAACAAACGTAAGCACCTGTCGCTGTCTCAAATTCAACATATTCAATTCACCCTATGCCTAAACCTAACCTTCACAAGAATTCAACGAATACCTACGAACCAATTCACCGTTTAAAACTATCATCATCATCATCATCATCATTTTTTTAAGCCGTTCACCATTCACTGCTGGATCAATCCTCTTCCATTTCCGTCTGTCTTGAGCAATCTACGTATGTACAACTCCAACCCATTCTTCTCAATTCATCAGCCCATGTTCCACTCGTTCTACCTTGCTTTCTTTCACATCCTCTTGGATACCAATCCAGTATTTCTCACGGCAATCTACCACACGTGTCCACTTCAACTTTTATACACGTTCCGTTACATATACCACTGTGGTCGTGTTACCCACGTATTCTTGTTTATACCAAGCATCATTCCATGCTTCTCTTTGTGCACCGGATCTAACATAACATCCTCGAATTCAACATCCACGTTTCACATAACATTGGTCGTATGCCTTCTTTTCTCCATCCTAGTTTCATTCGACGTCTTATTTCTTCCTCTTTACGTCCTAGGTACAAATAATTCTCAACTCTCTACAAGGTGATTATCTACAGTGACTACCATTTTGCGTGAAAAATTCGCTAAACATAATTTTGGTTTTACACCAAGCATACATCTTTTGCATGCTTCTCTGTGTGCACTGGGTCTTACGTAACATCCTCGAATTTAGCATCCGCGTTTCACATCCATACGTCATAACCGGCAGTACCTACGCATTGGTCGTATGCCTTATTTTTTTAAGCATAACGGGATGTTTGATTTAAAAACTGTGTTCATTCTTCCAAAAGTGCTCCATCCTAGTTTTATTATGGTCATGTTCCCCAAATGTTTGAAACTATACTGCCGTCCTAGGCCCACTTAACGTAACTGACAAAAATGAGTTAGATGTGTTTTAGGGGTTATGAGAGTGTATTCTTGCGATTTTTCATATCAAAATTAATGTATCTTCATCCAAAAGTGACTTTTTTAAGCTATTAAATATAACGTATCTGCATGCGCAGAGAAATAGTATCACCAATATATACTTAGCGAAAATAACGTATCCAATATGTACTTCGGTCACTACCTTATCATGAAAGATTGAAAAGACTGAATCTCTCCACATTGGAGACGAGGAGATTAAGAGGCGATTTAATTGAAGTATTCAAAATAATAAATAATCATTAATCATGTGAAATGACCAACCTCATTATGTTCAATGAGAACCCTCATCTAAGAAAGTCCGAAAAGAAAAATTGTTAGAGATTCATTATTTTCAAATAGAGTGGTTGAAGTTTGGAATAGTCATATGTATATGTATACATTAATAATGAATAATAAAGTGACGTAACTACTAAAGTATTCATTTTTTATTATTTTTCCTTAGAATTATGAAAAAACAATAGAAAATAGCCTCATGCACTAAAAAAAGTTTAAATAAATCAGTAATATATGAAGAAAAACACAAATTTAGAATAAAACTTTCAAGTCCATTTATCTCGATATTGTTGTTTTGTCAGTTACCTTAAGTGGGCTTAGGACGGCAGTATATGTAGATGAGTTTTAAATACAACTCGGCACCCATTTTCATCACCGTCATCATATTGATTTGTTTCTTTCGAAAACAGTGCAGATGTGGACCGAATTTAAAAAGGCACACCGCAATAAGCACGATCGTACTGTTATATCGAGGTGCACCATTTATTTTTTTAACTTTTTTTCAAATAAATAAGACAATGGTGGTTTTGTGGTGGTTTTGCGGTAATTGCGACCACGTAGCGAGGTGATGTGAAGCCGCTCATCAGCGCAGGTGAGGCATGACGAGGGCCAGCCGCTCCCATTGATAGCATCTCTACTTCGTGACTCGATGGGTGATCCGAAGAGACCAGTCCCTGGTCGAGAGGGAGACCTGTGGCCCTCCGAAACGTCGCTCACGACCACTCCAATCGGACAATACTACCGCGGAGTCATTAACATTCGCGATTTTATACACACAAACACACACAGGGTGTCTGTCAATGGGAGAAACCACGTTGAAAGCTTAAAATGCAGCAGAATAGTGTCTTCAACTTGTAGCGCAACCCATGGCAGCTCAACAGTTTACATTGCGAGGCGAGTAGCTGTCGGTCGTGTTTACCGCTAAAATTGCTTCCGAATCTTTGTACGAAAGATTAACGAGAGCGCGGCGTAAGCGGTGCTATACTGAAATTCATTGCACTACCCATAGTCTACATAGAAGAACTTCAAATGTGCTAAATAACATGATCTTTTGTACCCTCACATAAGGCCACCTACCCAACGAATATAATATGTTGAACTTTCCGTTATGGACAGGAGGTTGTTCCGGCCTTGCTGGAGAAACATAAGTGGTGCTATACTGAAATTCATTGTACTACCCATAGTCTATATACAACTTCAAATGTGCTAAATAACATAATCTTTTGTACCCTCACATGAGGCCACCTCCCCAACGAATATAGTCTGTTGAACTTTCTGTTGGGGACAGGTAGTTGTTCCGGCCTTGCTGGAGCAACATAAGTGGTGCTATACTGAAATTCATTGTACTACTAATAGTCTACATAGAAGAACTTCAAATGTGCTAAATAACATGATATTTTGTACCCTCACATGAGGCCACCTCCCAACGAATATAGTCTGTTGAACTTTCCGTTGGGGACAGGAGGTTGTTCCGGCCTTGCTGGAGAAACATAAGTGGTGCTATACTGAAATTCATTGTACTACCCATAGTCTATATACAACTTCAAATGTGCTAAATAACATAATCTTTTGTACCCTCACATGAGGCCACCTACCCAACGAATATAGTATGTTGACCTTTCCGTTGGGGAAAGGTGGTTGTTCCGGCCTTGCTGGAGCAACATACATAAGTGGATCTATACTGAAATTCATTGTACCTACTACCATAGTTTCCATAGAAGAAGTTTAAATGTGCTAAGGAGCTAAGAGGTGTTTAAACAAAGTGATCTTTTGTACGGAATGTCTACGGTCGTGTATTTGACGAGATTGATCTTTCTAATTCTTACTTAATTTTGAATACTTTATCTCTAGACTTTAGATCTATGTATGTGTTTGGATATATCTAATATAAACCGCCTTGAGGAGAAACACCTCCATATCATTTCTCCTCAAGACCCTCACATGAGGCCATCAACCCCCCAACGAATATAGTATGTTGACCTTTCGGTTGTCCAGCAAGGCCGAAACAACCGCGCATCACCGCTAAAATAAATAGAGAGAAGACACAAATATAAAAAAAAAAACCTATTTGCTAGTCAACTTCATATCGATAATTTCAGTTTAAAAAGATAATCAAATTCAATTTATGTATACACATGCATGTATGAAAACTCAAGCCTGACAAAAAAAAAGGTATTTTTCAAAATTTTATATTTCTGAATCTTATAACGCTACGGTAATTAAAAAAAAAAAAAAACCCCACCACTTTGCAGTCCATTTCATCTTCTTTCTAATGATATGGTGGTTTTTGAGAAACAGATAATTATTAATGCCAAAATTAGCGGTTGAAAAATATTCAAAAAAAAAACGCATTTACCTATATGGTTTTTTACGACTTTTTTTTTTTTGATCAACGTGTATAAAATATGTAAAACATGTGTTTTCACTATACCTAGTGTATTCTAAATGCAAACTTTTTCATCAATTTTTGCAAATAGAACTTGAAGAACTTGGTATTTTGACGGTTTCAGTACGGTACGATAGAGCAGTAAACTCATTTTATGTGGTAGTAGCGGGCACGAGAGACAGAAGTTTTGCTACCATGGTCAATCGTCGATTATTGCCGGCCATTGGGGCACATGTACCCACCCAGTCGACGTGTTCTCAGGTCGTAAAATGTAGCAGATAATGTCGGTAGTAGTAGCATCGCAATAAAAACAAACGTCGAGAACAAATGCAACAAATAAGACATAAAACTCCAGACGCAAACGTATTGTTTATTACGGCGGCGCGTCCATCACGAATAAAATGAAAAAATAAAACAAACACAAGTAAAACTCTCGCAACTACTATGTATGTATGTATGTATGTTTTCGAACGTTCGCAGATGTTGTTGCGATTTGATTCGAGAGCGAATACGGCGACGTGTCTCGTATGAAATGATAAAAATAGTTCGCATCGTACACATGCATGCATAGAGAACTCGTCAAATATCACACAATCAATGTCGAAAATGAAACGATAAAAAAAAAAAAGACGAAACAGTTTGAGAAACTTTTTATTCAATAGATGTACAGCGCGTTGCGAAGAAGTATCTCAACCAAAAAGAAACCGGTTTATTATATTTTTAATGTTAAAATGAGAATTTATTAATAAGTCCCAATGAGTGGTAGGTATGTATGTATTCAGAAACGCAACGATTCGAAATTCAGCGATTCGAAACTGTTCCGTTTTGCTTAAAATTACATACATTTTCTTTCTTCGTGTTTGAATTTTTCACGAAAATTTGCTTCTGTTTTATGTTTGTGTTATTATTACGTTTTGCTTTTGCCGCTGTTTTGTTTTTTTTTACCATTGCTATTTATGTCCCCGTTTTGCGTATGCTATTATTTCGCTTTTGCTATTATTATATTATATTATATTTAATGATATGTTATGCTTATGAAATAAAATAAAATATTTTATAAAATTAACCTACGTATGTATGTATGTTCACATGTATGTGATATAAAAACGCGCGCTGGAACATTTTAATAAAGAACAGTGCATATTTTAATCGACAAAGTCGTGCCAAAATTAAATAACCGTACTAAATTTTCACTGTCGACACTTCAGTTGGTTAGATTGAAATTAAACCGTCAACATTCAAGACAACGCTAGGTAACTGTACTACAATATAAAATCGAATTTTTCAATGTACAATTCAAACTAATCAGCTCAACAATTCAACGGTGAGGAGTAGTCGAACATAAAGGTGTCCCAAAATTCATTAAAAGAATTTTTATTAATTTTGATAGAACAATTTTTTTGATAAACAAGAACAATTTTATTTTGTTCAATTCAAGAGTTGTGAAAATTTGATTAACTTTCGAATACATGTGAACTTTCAGGATGTGTAAATTGTTTTTTTATTTTTTTTTTATGCTACTCCATACACAACCCTATACTGTAGACTTTGTGGATTAATAAAAAAATTACAATTTTTAATTAAACACCTGCGTTTTCTATCAAAATTACTTCTTGCGTAAATTTTGGGACACCTTTATGGGGCGAAATTAAAGTAAATAATGTCCAGCTTAATGTGAGCGTCATTTTGCGACACGTTATGAAAATGGTCAAACGGAGACCTAATTAAGTGAGAGATGCGATAATCGTTATGACGCGTCGATTTAGATTAAATCGTACGTGTGCGTTGTTGTTAATATAATAATTTTTTTTATTTTTATTACATTCGAATTAACGACAGTAACGAGCATGGCCGGCGATTGTGATGTATGTATGCCAAACGGCGTTACGGCCCATAAATCGCGAGCTAATAGTGATTTTAAAAGCAAATTTTCGTTTAATTTCCAAGATATTAATTACTGGCAGCGCGCTTCACGTTGATTAACGAGTTTTCACTGTTCCCCTGTCACTCGGTAACGCGTAACGGCGTAACGGCGTAACGGCGCTACGAACCGGTTCGCAACAACCACTTGAACCGAAAAACCGGGATCGTATGTACTCATAAAATCTCGTGTTTATGTTGATAGATGTGCACAAGCCAAGTGTCACAGTTCGGGATGGTGTTTTTTTTTCTTCGTACGACAATCTGACACTTTGACATCGCTACTATGTATCAGCCGTTACTGTTTGAAAGTGGTACGTGTCTACTTTTCAAAAAAAAAAAAATTAATTTTATAGCCATGTACTTTTCATTTAAACGATGGATATAAATTAGATACATTCGCTATATGAATGGATCAAATTCATATAATCGATATCGGGACGTTTAGGCTAATTGCAAAGTAGCACTAGTGCAATTCAAAATTGTACTGCTATTTTTGGAGTGAAACTTCTGTTATCGATACACAATGTAGACATGTGTTTTAACTACCCATTGCATTGGCATAGAAAAGAGCAATTTTTTTAAATTGTAACTTGATCCGATTATGTGTATCTATAATGAGCGGCTCCGCATACAAAAAAGTCGTACTTTTGTACAGTTTTTCAACTCTTGAACCATTGCTTATATATTATATTTATCATGGCAATGTGCCATGTACACGTGTCAATAGTGTGCAAAGCGTTCATTTGATTGAGTAAATTTAGTTATTTATATGATTTATGGCTTTTGGTAATATTGTAAAGGTTAGTGAAGGTCATGTCAAGTATTCATAAAATTAGCTTTTGTAAAGAGCTTTGCATACTCAATTAGATGGAATTAATTATATAAACGTGAATAGACTCGCTCGCTTTAAATTCAATCAACGTTTATAATTAGTAGTTACAGCTTATGTGATCATTTTCGCTAGTTAGGAGAATTTTCATACGCATTCGTCATCAAAGTTGAATACGGAATATACACTCGACTTAAAGGATGTTTTTTTTTTGTTAATTTGCATTCAAATTGTGTATGTTTGGTCCTATTCCGGTCGATAGAATTTTCGTGCAAAGTGTTTCGCAAGCGTACGATTTTACACATCCAAATGATGAGTGCGTTTGAGTTTTATATTTAAATATATGATTATAACACGCGGAAAGCTGAAGAGGCGACCCTCACACTCTCGATCGAGTGGCTCTTGTGTATCACTGCTGCACTATGTACTATAGAGTTGTTGAAATAAATTAAACAAAAAAATAAAAAAAATACGAAACAACGGACACTCGTTGAACTTTAGGCGGAAAAAAGTCGGATTGACCATAAAAATTCCCACCGTCGATAAATATACAATTGAAAGCGACAACATATTCCACCGGGTTGAGCTCGAACGCGTACCTTAACAATTAGCGAAAAAGCGTCAGTTATTGTGATATATTATTATTAATCAAAAAAAAATAAAAATAAAACGCATTTCGCCAAACGGGAACGGCTCGGACATGCACCGCAGCGCGACGCGCCGTATAAATATTTCCATGCATTTACTTCGTGTGTCGCTCGTTAATAAATACCGAGCGCTCCCGAAAGTCATGCTCGCATATAAATAATAAACGAGAGAACGAAAGCACACACACACGCACAATAAAAAATAAAAAATAAAAACCGCAAGCTAGTACTCGTACCACGTTCACTGGTGAGAATCGTACGTATGCACTCGGATTTGGTACGGTTGCGCTTTAGATGGATCGCCGGCTCTCAAACTGTGCGAACTGTCGATCGACCGGTCACCGACGGTGGTCCATCGTGCGAACCGGTCGTGCAGATCAGAAGCAGATGCCGTAGACGTAACGGGGCTGGTTGGTTTCCACAACAGCCACCCATTGTTTGTTTATTGTTCGAGTTCTGGTCGTATCGGGTTTTGTTGTTGAGCGAGCGAACCAAACTAGCTTTTTATCCGTACGATTCTACCTATATATGATCATTTTCCTGTATTATACTTGAGCGGAGCTTACCAATTGGAGCTTTTTAAGTTTTGTTATGTGAAAGTGAGCGAAACGTAGTCACTGTAAAAAATCATACCGTAGAGACAGTTGATAGTTAGTTGTATATATTATACCTAGGACAATTGGTGAATATGACTGGTTGTTACGAAGAATGAATAAAACTAGGATGGAGTGCTTTTGGAAGAATGAACATTGTTTTTAAATCCAACATTCCGCTAAGCTGAAAAAAGAAGGCATACAACCGATGCGTACCGTCCAGTTATTAGGTATGGATGTGAAACGTGGATGTTGAATTCAAGAATGACAGATATAGCAGAACGTGTGAAAAAGTTGTAGTGGCACATAGCGAGAAGAATGGATGGCAGAAATACTGGAACGGTATCCGAGAGGGTGTGAAAGAAAGCGAGGTAGACCGAGTGAACGATGGGCTGATGAATTGAGAAGAATGTGTGGATTCAAGTGGATGTAGATTGCTCAAGACAGACAGGAATGGAAGGGGATTGGAGAGGCCTTCGTCCAGAAGTGAATGGTGAACGGTTGAAAATGATGATATAAACGACTGCTGTATCTGTCACTTTGGTCATACTTTATACCCATGTAATAAGAAAATGTGTGAAGCGTGGATGCTGAATTCAAGAGTGTTAAGTAAGATCCAGTGTGCACAGAGAAGTGATCGTAAGAGGAATACATGGTTAAGAAGTATGACCAAAGTGGCAGATATAGCAGAACGTGTGAAAAAGTTGTAGTGGCACATAGCGAGAAGAATGGATGGCAGAAATACTGGAATGGTATCCGAGAGGGTGTGAAAGAAAGCGAGGTAGACCGAGTGGACGATGGGCTGATGAATTGAGAAGAATGTGTAGAGCCAACTGGATGCAGATTGCTCAAGACAGACAGGAATGGTAGGGGATTGGAGAGGCTTTCGTCCAGCAGTGGATGGTGAACGGCTGAAAATGATAAATGTGAAAGTGGGGTTATGTTCAGAAAATCGATGATCAAATCATAAACAATGATTTGTAAGTTTATATCTTCATATACACAATATTTTGGATTGGGTTTGTATTGGGTTTAATTAATCAAACGTGTTGGTTATTATTCATATTTGATTGATTACAATTTGAGACCTGATCTAGGATGAAATACAATAATTTAGATTGTTTCTCGATGGTATTGAATTTCTCGAATGAAGACAATATACATAATTTTCAAGTGCGTATAACGAAACTGTCACGATAGTTAAACAGTTTCTTAAAATGTACATATGTATGTATGGGTAACTACAACGTTATTAAAAAAATTAAAATTTAATTGTCCAATTGCACATTTAAAGTCTCAATATTCACCACGATATATCGTCGAATTGTGATATTTCAAAAATAGGGTCGTAAGCTCATCTGTGTATATAATTCGCTTGAGATTTAACGAATGTACGCATATGTTTCAAGTTGTGCTACGAAGTAGGACCGAAGCCCAAACTATGGGGCGAATTTTAAAACGAGGGAACTTCCCCTCTCTGTTGAAGCAAGACTATTCAAAAATTAAATAAAATTTGAGCTACATACATATGTTTCAAAGGTGATAAATTTCATTTCAAATACAAATTTGGCTCACGCATCAAAAAATTATATAAATAAATATCGTAGGTAAATTAAATGGCAAAATATCTACACTGTCAGCGTCGGCTGACTGATTTTGATCTAATATGCATTGCATCCACCCATTTGAAATTTTATACGATATCGATATCATGTATTTGTAAACAAATGTATGTACGTTGCAAATTATAAATAAGAATTAGATATGCTTTGGATTTGACACATTTACATACATGAATAATTGACACTTTCGTTTCTATCGACAATTTGCGTACGCGTTCTTGTACGCAATTTGTCCTAGTTTCTCCCCCCTCCTCCCCTCGATCCCCTTCACATTTTCCCGCAATAGTTGGCCGGCACTGAGGACGTGTTCCTCTTTTGATTTACAACTCAACTATATAATTCCAACCGGGAAGTCGTAAACTATATTAATAAGTTACAAGAGACTGCGTACGGCGACAATCAATAAAAATGAACACGTTGTGGTTTATTTTTATTTTTTTTTTTTTTACTTAGGTACTTCTCTGTGTAGCCGGGTACGTATTTAAATTTAGAAAACGATACCCCTAGGTGTCGACTTTGAGCCCGATGAGTCGAAACACACGAAAGTGTTACTAATCTCGCGGTACTTCCCTTCTGATGTGTGAGCGAGCGGAAGTATTCGTCACCAAGTAATACGATACGCTTACCTAACAATAACACTTAAACACAAAGGAATTGTCGCGATTTTTTTCCCGCCTTAATTCACATACCAGATGTACCGTATGGGTATTTAACTATATTTCGGAAAACGAATTAAAATGATTTTACATCAAGCCAATTTACTTTGTTGCAATAAAATGCTCTTCCTCGCTAATTGGATTTAAACCCTAATCTGTGAGATTTTTTTCCAACAACTTCCAATATATCTTTTCGTGACCTCATTGTTGATAAAATCACAGCATTCAATATATTATTTTCTTAGTCTTTATTTTCCTCAATTCATAACTCGTATAATATTGTTTAAACTTATACAGCTTATTCACCGTTCATGGTATATTCTGTAAGTCAATTGGAAAAAAAAAATTCACACCAACACGGGTCAAAAAATTGAATTTTATTAATCTACTGCATGTTGTGTAAAATCCAGTGCACACGCAACGGCATGGTAAGATGTATGCTTGGTATAGCAAGAAGAGATCGCAAGGGGAATACGTGGATAAGAAGCATGACCAGAGTGGCAGATATAGCGGAACGTGTGAAAAAGTTAAAGTGGACACAGCGAGAAGAATAGACTGGAATGGTATCCGAGAGGAATTTATTTTGAATTTGAGTATGTTACGTAAGATCCAGTGCACAAAGAGAAGCATGGAAATATGTACGGTTGGTATAACAAGAAGAGATCGTAAGAGGAATACATGGGTTAGAAGTATGACCAAAGTGGAAGACAGCGCGAGAAATACCGGAATGGTATCCGTGAGGATGTGAAAGAGAGCAAGGTAGACCGAGTGGGCGATGTCAAGTGGATGCAGATTGCTCGTGACACTGTCAACGGGCACTGTGACTAGTAATACAATGTTACAATGGAGCACATCGTTAATTATTAATGATGAGCAGTTTATCGATCGGTAGCCTGTAATGAAAATAGTGCTATCTTATTATAGAGTGAGAGAATAGTTTCGTCGAACTCGGCTGCTTATCCTATGGAGAGGATAGTTTCTTTGACCACATATGTATGTATGTATGTTACAGTGCATAGATAAATCAAGCTCCGGCAACTTTGTAGCCTGTGTACGAAATCATCTGCCGATTCGTTTCGATCGATTGTTTGTTATCTTTACGATTGACACGCGCGGTCGCAACTCGAGTCACGCCCCGACTGCATGACAAATTCGACACCGAGACACGGTTGTATGTCGCGGCCGTTGGATGCGGGGCACGCGGTTCACTAGTCCGACACAAATGCGCCGCAAATAAATAACCGACGGAGATTCCAACTAGACAGCCGGGATTACAGATTTAGACTGGCAAAGAAGACGACTACGAAACTCTCCCGGTTGAGTAATTGCCGGCGCCGCGGAACGACATGTAGCAACCCTGAAACCAAAGGGGGAAGAAAAGGTCACGCGACATGTGATAAACTTAAATTTGTCTCGGGAACCGTTTACGGTGATTTTTGGACGAGTCGGGATGTTCAGAATACCAAATAAGCGTTGCCAATTAAAATACCACTAAGCATTTCTAATTTTTGTAATGGAAGAAGGCGGTTTGAAGTGTATTTGTATGATATCTCTTTTGAGTGTGCTAGGCTTACTATGCAAAAAGCATGACCAAAGTGGCAGATATAGCGGAACGTGTGAAAAAGCTGAAGTGGCAATGCGCTGAACACGAAGTGAAAATAATGGATGGCAGATTGACGCGAGAAATACTGGAATGGTATCCGAGATTATGTGAATTATGTGAGATTATGTGAATCGTTTTCAGCCGTTCACCATCCACTGCTGGATGAAGGCCTCTCCAATCCTCATCTATTCCTGTCTGTCTCGAGCAATCTGCATCCACTTCACGCATTATTTTCAATTCATCGGCCCATCGTCCACTCTGTCTACCTTGCTTTCTTTCATATCCTCTCGGATACCATTCCAGTCCATCTGCCGTCCATTCTTCTCGCGTCGTGTTCAGTTTTTCACACAATATCTGCCACTTTGACCATAATTCTCACTCATGTATTCCTCTTTCGATCTCTTCTTGTTACATCCTTCCATGCTTCTCTGTGTGCACTGGATCTTACGTAACATTATCGAATTCAACATCCAAGTTTCACAACCATACGCCATAACTGGCAGTACGCATTGATCGTACGCCTTATTTTTTTATTTAACCATAGGAACATATTTTAAACAGTGCATACAGAGAAGCATGGAAAGGTGTATGCTTGGTATAACGAGAAAAGATCGATAAGAAGTATGACCAAAGTGACAGATATAGCAGAACGTGTGAAAAAGTTGGTGGCACACGGCGAGAGGAATAAATGGCAGATGGTATCCGAGAGGATGTGAAAGAAAGCAAGGTAAACCGAGTGGATGATGGACTGATGAATTGAGAAAAATGTGTGGAGTCAAGTGGATGCAGATTGTTTAAGGCAGACAGAAATTGGAGAGGATTGGATCCAGAAGTGGATGGTTATGCTTATGATATACATACATATGTACTTTTTTAACAGCGTTAGTTGTATGTTTTTTTTAGCGTGGACTACGAACAAGTCAAATATACTAGAATTGTACTTCAAACGAACTTTTAAGTCACTTTTTTTGAGAGTAAAATTTTGAAATTACACCTCGATTGAACGTTTTCGAAATCGCGAACGCTGTGGGAACTAAATAATATTAAACGAATAAAAAAATTTAATGAACGGGAACAGTTGAGCCCCCCTGGGGCATATCCCCCCGGAAACCCAACTCTGGGCGGTCGCTTCCGCAAAGGCAGGGTCGTTCAATCGAGGGCCCCCCCCGTTGACAACAATTGTTGTTCGACTCGCAACCGCGATTGTCCACATGTAAATGACCCCCAGGGGAACATCTCTATCGGGACAGAACAAATACGCAACAACAACAACAACAACAACAACAACACCAACAAACGAAACGAAAGCGCGAGTGCCTAAATGCCGCAATTTACAGGGGAGCCGAGAGAAGTTGATATATTTGTATTTGCGGTGAGTGCCGCAGGTGACGTTGCCACACGTTCTCAAACTGTTCCGATACCGAATATGTTAAAACACACTAATATTCGTCCCAACGTGTCACAGTTTACTCGAGATGAATCGTTATTGAGCAACGCAAGTGTGACAGTAGATTTATGAATTAATATGAATAAAACTAAAATTATGTTTAATGAATCACAGTAGATTATTTATACCTAGGTGAACATGATTGGATGTAAAACGAAAAATGAAAACTACACATGTAGGGATGGAGTATGCTTGCTTGAAAAAGAAGGCGTACGACCAATGCGTACCGCCAGTTATGACGTATGGATGTGAAACGTTGATGCTGAATTCAAGAATGCTACGTAAGATCCAGTGCACACAGAGAAGCATGGAACGACGTATGCTCGGTGTAACAAGAAGATATCGTAAGAAGAATACGTGGGTAAGTGGACGCGAGAAATACTGGAATGGTATCCGAGAGGATGTGAAAGAGAGCAAGGTAGACTTGAATTGAGAAGAATGTGTCGATTCCAGATTGCTCAAGACACACAGGAATGGAAGAGGATTGAAGAGACCTTCATGGTTGATGGTTGATTTTATTCAGGTACTTTATTTGCATGTTTATTGTTGGAATTAGCAGATGTGTTGCGATAGTGTTTAAAATGAAAAGGTTCATCTTAAGTTTTACCAAGTTTGTTAACCTCGCATTACTCGTGTGACCAATTAATTAGTGTGAAAAAGCTGTAGCTACAGTTAATTGAACTAGAATGACACTAGGATGGAGTGCTTTTGGAACATTGTTTTTAAATCCAACATTCCGCTATGCTTAAAAAAGAACGCATACGACCAATGCGTACTGCCAGTTATGACGTATGCATGTGAAACGTGGATGCTTAATTCGAGGATGTTACGTAAGTAATAGTAGTAATAAAACAAAATCGTAATAGGAATACGTGGGTTAGAAGCATGACCAAAGTGGCAGATATAGCGGAACGTTTGAAAAAGTTGGTGGCACATAGCGACAGAGAATAAATGGCAAATGGTATTCGAGAGCAAGGTAGACCGAGTAGACGATGGGCTGATGAATTGAGAAGAATGTGTGCGAGTCGAGTGGATGCAGAATTGCTCGAGACAGACGGGAATGGAAGAGAATTGCGGTGGCCTTCATCCAGCTGTTGATGGTTTACTGTTGAAAATGATGACGAATCGTTGCAATTTTACCGCGGGAAAGTTTCGCGCGCCAATTTTACCCACGTTTCGATCGATCAAAATTAATTTGTCTACAGAACGATGTACATACATACATACATACGCTGGAAGGTAAATAAATACATGTAATTAGCGACACTGTAACAAAAGACGCTAAATTGATTTTCACCTCAAAGTATGTATGTTATAGTGTTAGTAATATTATAAATTGTTAGGAAAAAAAAATCACACGGACGATTGAATGAACGACCCTGACCCAATACAATATCTACAATCTTTATCGCGCTTATAAAACATTTTCATTATTTTAATTTTCACCAACGCAACGCTGTGAGCCGTTTTTATTATGATTTTAATTTCAAAATTACAGTACATTTGATTTTTATACAACAATAACTCAATAACAGGCGTTTGCTCGAAGGAAATAAATTGTGAAAGGTAACATTATTAAGTTAAGCATATTTCTTATGGTAATTTTAATAATTTTCTCCAAATACGCGCACGTAAACTAAATTGCAGTTGAATCATATTCGGTTTGAATGTACATACATACATACATACATATGTATGTACCCGAGTTAAAACTTTTCCAAAGTTCGTTGTTGTTATTTAATTGGGCAAATGTGAAGTTTTAAAAATTGCGTCGCAACCAATATCAATCATCTTGGTGTGCATTTGAAGAAAAATTTCCGTATTTGCTTACAAACGAAATATTTGAAGTATTCCCCGTAGGTTGCGTATTTCATATTGAACACAGTCTCAACTCGATATAAAATCCTAAATGCGAGTGTACACACGTTACATACATATGACTTATTTACGTACAAACGACCGCTACTGTCACTCCATTAGCCGTGAATCATTTCTTATAGGTATATGTAGGTACTGATCACTTCGTGATATACCGATGCAGCCCCCCATACGATATTTGTTCTGAATTTACGACACACCGAACGAGATACCTGCGTACATATTTCATCGGAACAATTAACGCGGTTCGAATTTATTGTTTCTTAATTGAGATTTGTTAGTATCCGATGCTTGAAAATCTATAGTGCCGGTGTGAAATAGGCCCCGTTGGCGATGTGGTTCTCAAATTGTGTGGTGTGCAGATCGGAGAAACCCTACCAGCGGATGGGGGGTATTGCTCGAGATATTATTGTTTTTGTTTTTTTTTGGGGGGCAAAATGAGGTGGAGAAGGGTATAGGGGGGTAAAGGCGCCCCGTGGGAAAGGCGAAGGCGCCGCGGGGCGCCTTTGGCCCACGCGGTGCACCTCCAGGGGTCCACAACTTCATCACTTGTTTGCGCTCCATTCACACATTTTTCTCTCGGCTGACAAATATATGTATGTACCGCACACAATATCGATTACTACAAATCTACATACAACTAGACGTTACATTATTACTACATTTTTTTTTTTTGGTTTTTGGCTTTGTAATGTGAAAATTGGAGGAAGGAAGTGCTTAGCACCTGTTGAACTAGACATTTTCTACAGCGCAGTAGTGTTCAATTTTTAACGCAACCTATAGCTGTATGAACATCTCAAACTGTTCCGATATCGAATTATTTTAAAACACACTAATATTCGTCCTAACGTGTCACAGTTTACTTGTGATCAATCGTTATTGAGCAACGCAAGTGTGACAGTAGATTTATGGTTTAATATGAATATAACTAAAATTATGTATAATGAATCACAGTAGATTATTTATACCTAGGACAATTGGTGAACAGGATTGGATGTAAAACGAATGAAACTACACATTATGTAGGGATGGAGTTTTTAAATCCAACATCCTGCTATGCTTAAAAAAGAAGGCGTACGACCAATGCGTACTGCCAGTTATGACGTATGGATGTGAAACTTGGACGCTAAATTCGAGAATGCTACGTAAGATCCAACGGGCTGACCAAAGTGGTAGATATAGCAGAACGTGAGACAAGGTTGTAGTGGCACACTGCGAGAAGAATGGATGGCAGATCGACGCGAGAAATACTGGAATGGTATCCGAGAGGATGTGAAAGAAAGCGAGGTAGACCGAGTGGACGGTGAACGGCTGAAAATGATGATATAAACGGCTGCTATATCGGTCACTTTGGTCATACTTCATACCCATGTAATAAGAAAATATGTGAAACGTGGATGCTGAATTCAAGAATGTTAAGTAAGATCCAGTGTGCACATATGTAGAAGAGATCGTAAGAGGAATACATGGTTAAGAAGTATGACCAAAGTGGCAGATATAGCAGAACGTGAAAAAAAATTGTAGTGGCACACAGCGAGAAGAATGGATGGAAGATGGTCGCGAGAAATACTGGAATGGAATCCGAGAGGATGTGCAAGAAAGCGAGGTAGATCGAGTGGGAGATAGGCTGATGAATTGAGAAGAATGTGTGCGAGTCAAGGGGAATGCAAATTGATCAAGACAGACGGGAACGGATGAAAATGATGATGATGATGATGATAGCAGTATGGTAGTTTGCTATGCGCTGATGCTGACATTCAGTTAAAACTAGAAATAACTTGACAAAAGTTTCTCTGTTATTTATTTTATGGAATTGGTCACTTTACAAACTGAACGGCTAATATAGCCGACGACAGGGGTTCGAAAACTTTTTAAACCTTTTACGAGATTATGAAATAGGGAAGTAACCGTCTGTGTAAAATAGGGTTAAAAAATTCGTCCATTCATATAGCCAGCCATTTGAACAATCTCACGTTCCGCCATATACACATATTATAAATAAAAGGCATAGGATACTATTCAGCACATCATTGTTTCACCGAATTTAAATTCTAAAAGAATGCGCCGCAGGTGAACTTTTTTTATTCAAACCAATACATTATACATATATAGTAGCTTACACCAAACGTTTCTACATACATAGATTTAACTACACATACATTCGGATATTAGCCCCGTTAAATTGTTGCAGTCCACAATGTCCAAGTTCGCAGTATTGCAGTTTGCAAGAACTCGCTTTAACCCATTTCACGGAATTTCAAAATGTATCGTAAAACTCTCTCTCGCGCGCGCGCTCGCGCACAAATTGCTGATGCGGTAGATATATGTACCTACGTACATAAATATAACCCGCAAATACAATCCTCGTAATGTTTTTATCGCGAATACCAACCAGCAAAAAGCGGATAGTATATAATTGAACGGCTCAAAGCGATAACATAAACTGCAAAGCTATCGAAACAATAGAATTCCGGCTATTATTTTGCTTTCACATCATGCGCACGCTTAAATCTTCGGCTTTGCGCCAAACGACGTTCAATAAACTTCTTCGGTTTGTCGAAACGCAACATTATAATCGCAAACACACACAAAAGCGTCAGACTAATAGTAATAGTGGAAACGAGCATAAACATTTCTCCTCTGCATGCGCGAAACTATGCATAACGGTATGCGGCGTCGAATTGTTAAATACTACAACCTAAATCGACTATTAATTTAAATGTTGTCGACCTGTGAGCATTTCGGCGCACCGTGGCGCCAAACTCGTCAAACTCGTACGCAAATCCACAGCGTGCATATATTTATTTATTTATTTATTTATTTTTATATGCGTGTATTTCATTTTATTTCGTCTGTAAGTCGACACCGCTGCTCCTTCGACTCCCGTACCGGCGATTGTCAATCTGTGGCGCGCGTCGAGAGCCCCTCGTTATTCAACGGGTGGTCCAGCTGTCGATATGTGTCGGTCAATAACAACAGACTGCCAACACCATCGACAATGACACAACAAACAATGATAATATAATACTTTTGTGCGATTTGTACCCCCTCGGTGGGACTATTTCGCTTATTATTTACCGCAACGCGCAAACATGTTGACCTGACCTTTACAAAAATTCGTGTACAAGTCAACGACAATGTACGAATGCCAGGCAAAGTGTAAAATACACAATGCGCCGTCAATTGAAAGATAAGTACAGTGTACAATATAAATCATTATTCGCTTGAAGTCCATTTGTTACATTTGCAAATACTATGTATTGTCGCGCACTCGTAAATAATTCAGAGGCTGAACATTTATTAACTGTCACTATTATGCTACTTTAATTACATGCACCCAAATATTAACAGTGTTGCGAATGCAACGAATTATACACCATTTAAATTTATGATCCACAAACGAGTGAATTGTGAACGATTTCGATGTTGTTACTGTATTTTTTGTATATACATAACTCACGATAATTAACAGTATTATTATTTCAATTGTAAATTGACAATATAATGATGACAACTACTGTTGATAAAATTGAACGTGTGTCTGCTATGTCTACAGTTTTCAATTATTTAGAACCACCAAATTTGGTATACTATCTCGTGGTACTCATAGACCGAAGGGGTCCGAGCCCGGGGTTAATTTTTAATCAATTCATTTGTTTTATTGTTTGAATTGACCCGCCCGAGCAACGCCGGGCAATTCGGCTAGTTTAAATATAAAATCACAAACACTGTGAAATTAATACACGTAAGCTATAAATTACCAGCTTGCTACTTTGCCTAGTTGGCAGTTTCAGAAAAATCGTTTACTTTCTATGACATAAATTATCAATTATCAAATTGATTTAAATATAATTAGATTATGAAGTGTATATCTCCATTATTATGAACAAAACGTTTTGGCTGAATTCATCGGCTAGATTTGTAGTACGCAGACAAAACGGTGAAACGTACATGATTAAAGTTGCACTTTCGGTTTCGGTTCCATCAGGATGGTTAAAACTTTTTTGAGGTTATCGTAATGAGTTTTTAATTCACGACATTGAAATTTTGCATGACCACTCGTCCTATTAATATAATTAATAAAACGAATTAGAAAAAAAAATTGAGAATCCGTCACAGGCGACAAAACGGAGCGGTTGCCATCGAACGTCAACATTTAATAATAAAAATGGGCAATCGAGTGCATTAAACATAATTTAAGATAATTTCAAACAATCAAGTGTATTTTTTTATTACGCACCCGTGCTGTGTCGTACCCCATAGAGCAGCGCTTCTCAAACGTAACAGCGACGACTTTCATCGTAAAAAACTTTTACTTTTTATTTGGTATTTAACTACTTATAAATTTATGCCCTCTCTCCATTATTAATACACATATTACGTACGTATAAATTGAATTTGTTAATTTGTCCAGCGAACAATCTTGTAACTGTCATGTTGGCTATTTTATTTATGAACGAGCTAATAGGTTTTATATTTTATTTAATTTCGACAAAAATACATTTTTTTTTTTTTTTTTTGAAAGTACACTTCCAATTTAACTAACGGCACTGTCTATTACTTGAGCACTCACGTAATTGATAGTGTACACCTCTATACACGGTATATATTCAATTTTTGCTCAGTGCGCGTATAATAACATTAATAACAAGCGCCGAATTGTTATTTGAGAAGCAGTAAATTTTCGCAGTGCAAACAATATTTTTATTTTACGTGTTTTTCGCGCAAGTTTTTTCAATTTCAAACGATCAATTAAGTCGAATTTCCATATTTTTTTTAATTTTCAATTCAAACATGGCTACTTTTGATGTTCCAATCCTCATACACTTTATATTACACACGTAGAAAGAATATCCTTGTATTTATATCAGCAGCGCGCATCTATACGGTAAGGTCATAAAGTCGTTCAGTATGTTTATGAGATTGTAACGGTTTTACATCTTACACGTTATAACATATTCACGCAATATTATAATAAATATCGTGTGTGTGTGTGTGTGTGTGTATGAAGTATTTTTTGAGAATATCCGAATCCAGATAAAACCGTTCGATGTATAATATATTCGCGAAGTTTTCCGCGCGCTGAAATAATTTCTATCGAGTGTGAAAAAATCGAACGTCGTAATTTATGATCGTTGCGACGATAAAACACTCGTATATTTCGCGATTAATATTTATTAATAATCTAATAGTCGCTCCGCTGTGAATTATAAGTCTTCATTCACAACACCATTTAAAATTCAAAAAAAATATATATAGAAAAAAAAAACTGGTTTCGTCGACGGAGCATTATACGTATGTGAATAATTTTTTTTTTCAACCAAACTATTTAATATATTGCTATTCAATAAAAACTGGTTTAAAAACGTGGTTGTGCATTCATTACGCACACGAAAATGTAATAGTTTCCCCCGAAAGACTATAAATAATTCAGAGTCGTTCGCCTCTTGTGCGAGTTTATAAAATGTAATATGTTTGCATGTTTCGCGCTAACACCAGTTTGCCGCAAATATACATACATACATACATATGTATGTAATACCAATGATTATTATTTTAAATTTCATCAATATGCGTATTGTATTTCCGCTATACCTAATAAGCTGGTAAATATACCCACCCAATGACCAAAAATAGTATAGAAACGCAGTTAAGAATATCAAACTCGTGCTAATTTGTAGTGTACGGTCAATAGTCATCTTTATAAAATTAATTACAAAAACAATTGAAACCTTTCCCGGTCGTCATTTCAAGCATCGAACTATTGTTTTTCGATTAATATAGTCTAATCTTAGATAAAGTTATTCGATGACTTTGTTTTTGAACTCGTAATAAATGCAACTGAAAAGCCAGTAAAAATTGCATGAAATCCTTCCTTGTTTGACATTTATTCATACCGATAAGCTTCTGCCACTCAAAAAGGATAAAGTTCTGAAATGCAACAGTCAGCACTGTTTTTACTTTGTTATTATAAGCGTATAGGTGTGGCCAAATGGTAATTAATCTTTAGTCTGAGCAAAAAGGCAACCTTTCCAGAACTGCTCTATACATTCACTGTAAGTGGGGCCAAACTGTTACTAACTGTAAGTGGGGCCAAAAGTAAATAATCTTTAGTAAGATCAAAAAGGCAACCATTGCAGAACTGCTCTATACATTCACAGAAAACGTAAGATTGGACACTGGCAACCTAACCTAACCTAACCACCACTCTTCGGATGGGAGAGCATTCTGAAACGCACCAGTAATTTGTCACAATTGACAATATTGTATTGAAGTTGGAGCAAACATGTAAATAATCTTTAGTAAGAGCAAAAAGGCAACCATTGCAGAACTGCTCGATACATTCACGGAAAACGTAAGCTTGTACATTGGCAACCTAACCTAACCTAACCACCACCCTTCAGACGGGAGACCATTCTGAAATGCACCACTCATTCGTCACAATTGACAATATTGTATTGAAGTTGGAGCAAACATGTAAATAATCTTTAGCAAGATCAAAACGGCAACCATTGCACAACTGCTCGATACGTTCACGGAAAACGTAAGCTTGTACATTGGCAACCTAACCTAACCCAACCACCACCCTTCAGACGGGAGACCATTCCGAGACACTTCAGTCGTTCTTCAACACTGTGTTGAAGTGTGGCGAAACATGTAACAGCAAACGGGCAAACTTTTATTATTATATACATATACGCACAGAAAACGCAAACTCGGCAACGTTCACCGCATTATTCGATACCTTTATAGCCGCCGCATCGGAACGAACGATTTGATGGATTTCCTTTAACGTGGGCATAATCGTATCACCTGTCGAAAGCTACAAGGACCATATCTACCTGTCCGGGATAAACGGAAAGGGATAAACGGTGTCTTCGTTGAACTAGCGGTGTCGTTAATGTCGCCGAGCTCGCCCTCGGCCCTGCAAACTGATATACGACATCATAACTGACGAGAGGCATTTTTTACGAGTGCCTTGGTTTATGGCACGAAACGGGGCTCGAGGAAATATGTACATACATACATACATATGTATGTACGGTTAAGAAACGCGCCCTGGGGCGACCGCCTGTCGTCTCTCTCCTCGGCCGTTCTCAGCGCCCCTTATCAGCGCACTGCACTGTGTTGTTGTTGTTGTTTGATCTCGACTATTGTTCTTACGTGCCCGTAGTGCGACGGCCACCATTTAGATGTTGATGATATTGTTTATTGTCGGCGCATGACGGAATTTCGCACAGCCGAATCCCCGAGCAGCGACTGTCAACCGGGGGGCCGCGCGCTCGTAAGAATCTACGTCTAATAACACTATGTTACGTGTAATGCGAGTGATTTTATCCTGCGAGCGAAGGTTCGTGTGTCGAGTGCTTGATGGTTGGTTTTATTCAGGTACTTTATTTGTATGTTTATTGTTAGAATTAGCAGATGTGTGGCGATAGTGTTTAAATGAAAAGGTTCGTCTTAAGTTTTACTTTGGTAAAAGTTTAGTTTGTTAACCTCGCATTACTCGTGCGACCAATCAGTGTGAAAAAGCTGTAGCTACAAATCGAACGAGCATTGAAAGCATTGAAATATCGCAACGAAATATATGAAGTTAATTCCAATAAATCCAACATAAAATAAGGCATACGACCGATGCGTGCTGCCAGTTATGACGTATGGATGTGAAACGTGGATGCTTAATTCGAGTAAGGTCCAATGCACACAGAGAAGCACAGCAGAAAGATCTATGTATGCTTGGTATAAAACCAAAATTATGTTTATCGAATTTTGCACGCAAAACGTACATATATAATCACTTTGTAGAGAGTTGAGAAGTATTTGTACTTAGGACAATTGGTGATCATGACTGGATGTAATGTAGAAGAAATTATACTAGGATGGAGCGTTTTTGTTAGAATAAACATTGTTTTTAAATCCAACATTTCGCTATGCTTAAAAAAGAACGCATTAGACCAATGCGTATTGTCAGTTATGGCGTATGGATGTGAAACGTGGATGCTGAATTCGAGAATGTTACGTAAGGTCCGGTGTACATAGAGAAGCATGGAAAGATATATGTACGCTCGGTATAACAAGATCACTAGAGGAATACGTGGGTTAGAAACGTGACCAAAGTGGCAGGTGTGAATGTTACGCAAGATCCAGTGCACACAGAGAAGCGTGGAAAGATGTATGCTCGGTATGACGAGAAGAGATCGCAAGAGGAATACATGGGTGAGAAGTATAAGGTAGCAGACGTAGCAGAACGTGTGAAAAAGTTAAAGTGGACACGTAAGGAGAATAATGGAATGGCAGATGGACGCAAGAAATTCTGGAATGGTATCCGAGAGGATGTGAAAGAAAGCAAAGTAGACCGAGTGGACGATGGGCTGATGGATTGAGAAGAATGTGTGCAAGTCAACTGGATGCAGATTGCTCAAGACAGACAGGAATGGAAGAGAATTGGAGAGGCCTTCATCCAGCAGTGAAATGGTGAACGGCTGAAAATGATGATGACGAATTGAACTTGTGCGGTGGTTCTCAATTTTATTTACATTCCGTTTATTTACAGGATTCCTAAGATCATCATAAATCATTATAATTGGGCTTATAATAAAAACCTTCAAATTCACTAGTATTCAGTTTCTTTAAACTTTCACGAGAATCCATCATTGACAATTTATTCACCCGGAACAGTCTGTTGCATAAAGTTAGTATAAATTTTAGTATACCTACGGCAACAATTGAATATTTAAATAAAGAGTACCGATTTTTAGTTTTCTTACTAGCGGATAAAATCCGTTGTAAGAAAATATAATATATATGTACATACATACATAGTGCAAATTTTCGTGCGATCGATTCGATAGGTACTTTTCTGTTTTGCTGCGATACAAAAAGCACATGATACACACTCAAAATTCGACACATTCCTGTATATGTGTATACACATACATGTACATATGTATGTATGTATGTATTTGTAAGTACCGTCAATGACAATAAATAATATTTCAACGATCGATACCATTAAAAAAAAAAAGTTCAACGGTCGATTGGCATTGCACAATCGGCAATTTTATCGGCAATTGGAAGTGCAACGTCCGCAAAAGGTTAAATCATACGAAAAAGCAAAATATAACACTCGACGACGGGGCATAGGTATGTATGTATGTATGTATGTATGTTGAAACGATTTTTCGAAAAAGATTAACAGCAAAAGGAGTGCTCTCGAAAGTCGAGTGTTCTCGACGATCGAAAACCGATCGAGTGCCTCTAATTAACACCGCACGATTTGTATACATTACGAATATCAAAAATACTATTCAAGTATATAAATATAATAAATACACACGTCTACACGTATGTATGTATAATAAACTGGGTGCATCGACGCGTTAAACGCAATCAAACGCCATAATTACGCGTTTACCCGGATTCGACTGCGGGGGCAATTATTATCAATGTAATTAACACTGGCATCTACGTACGAAATTATCGAATTAATCTTATTGAATCGTTTCGGTCGTGTTTTTTCGCCGAAATTATAATAGCACGTGTGTGCGGATTTTATGCTAAATTTTGACCAATTCAATACCGCAGCCTCGGATTTGACCTTTTAATTGACGTTTTACCAAACGATCCATACATACAAACGTGTGTACTTAAGTCGACCGGTACAGAGCCACTGTGGATTACATTGAATTGAAATAAAATTATGATTTAAAAAAATCAGACCGTCACGTCGCGTCGCCGCCGTTGATTGAAAATTGATTCTAAAGACTGGTGTACACTATATATGTACATACATACATATGTACAGCAATTTCTCGACGATAATTTAGTACACGTTATGCAATTCAATAAACGTAATCTTGATCGTCAGTCGATTTACATACCGTATTATTTACGTGATTTTTAATAACAAAAAAACCTACCTATGTATGTTTGTACACAATTGTCCATAACACTATACATTAATTGAGAGATTTAGAACTAGCCCCTAGCTCTTGTATGAAATTCAAGTTTATGTGTATTGAGTTGATACAGACGTCATAATTCAAATACTGATTATCGAATTCGTGTAACCGAAAACGTATGTATGTACATATATGTAGATATTGAATCTGAAATTTCACAATAACATGTCCGAGTTACGTATGTATGTACATATGTCCGTACATACATAGACGAAACGCAGAGCTACCCGGGTATTAATTTTTACTCGGCGTTAAATGAAACTGAATACTTAATTGACCGGACAAAAAACGTGGAATTTAATTCCCCTCCCTTTACGCACGTCGTAAAAACGGGTAAGTATTTTTTCAAGAATTACATCATAAAAACTACAGTTGTCCGTTTCGAAAACGAAAATAATAAAATGAAAAATACACTCGGGTATTATGCGTGTATATGATGAATTAAAAATATATATATATATATATATATGTATCTACCTATCTGGGTGTACCTTCGTGTTTGTTTTGAACGCTCGCAATAGGGTGACCACTCTTCCGTGAACGTGGGCGCGTTTGCGTTTCGTCTTCTCGGTTAGAGCGTCGTTAAAATTAATTGCGCGCGCTATACACATATGTACCGAATAATTTGGCACCGCATTGTCACCCCCAGACACCAAGGTTTAAATATCGATTGAATAATCGGGTGACACTTGACATTGGCAGACTAGATTGACATAATTATATCAATATAATCAAATTTTAACTTGATCCATATACAAACTCATATAGATAGACACAGTCTAGTCCGTCAAAAACGCTCTACACACTTATTTTAATTATTTTATTTTATTGTACTAACCATTGCTACCGCTATTGTAAAGCCTAGTACAGACGTTGCGAGGCAACGTACCGAGGCGTGTACGTATGTACATGTCAGTAATAAACACCAGTTGATTATCAGCTGCCAACAATGTATTGAAAATATAAGCAGAGAGCTTAATAGCTCGTTATCGGTATTTAATAATAATTTGGTCGAACGTGGAATCTATTTAGCTGATTTTCGTTATACTTTAACACATATCACGTACTCTAAGTACAAACGTGTTCAAAATAGTAAATTTAAAAGTTTGAAATGATGAATCTTAAATCAGTGGAGCTTTATTTATATAAAAATGATAACTGTACATTTGTACCTACCTACTCTAGATTTTCAGATGCTGTTTCATTGTTAGAGAATTTACACAAGTTGTGTGCTCCAAGAGTATTCGTAGAACTTTTGTACTTTGTGATGCCAAAAAAAATTGTGACGTCATTCGAATGTGCCATCGGTCAAAAATCTATAAAACGTTGGATACTAACATATTAAAGTAATGTCTTCTTCCACGTATTCCTTGAATTTCAATCAAAAATATTTTACTTGTTTTAGTAATCGTTCAAGCTAAATAGAATAAATTGAATGTGTCGGTACAGCTTTGTATTGTATTGAAATTGTTTCGGGAGTATCAACGCTCGACATACATGTATACATACATATGTATAGGTACATATATTGTATGTACATTATCATCATCATCATTTTCAGCCGTTCACCATCCACTGCTGGATAAAGGCCTCTCCAATCCACTTGCATTCCTGTTTGTCTTGAGCAATCTGCATCCACTTGACTCCACACATTCTTCTGAATTCATCAGCCCATCGTCCATTCGGTCTACCTTGCTTTCTTTCACATCCTCTCGGATACCATTCCAGTATTTCTCGCATCCATCTGCCATCCATTCTTCTCGCTATGTGCCACTTTAACTTTTTCACACGTTCCGCTATATCTGGCACTTTAGTCATCCTTCTTATCCATGTATTCCTCTTACGATCTCCTCTTGTTATACCGAGCATACATCTTTTCATGCTTCTTGACCTCACGTAGCATTCTCGAATTCAGCATCCGCGTTTCACAGCCATACGTCATAACTGGCAGTAGGTACCTACCTACGCATTGCTCGTATGCCTTCTTTTTTAAGCATAGCGGGGTGTTGAATTTAAAAACTATGTTCATTCTTGCAAAAGCGCTCCATCCTAGTAAGTTTCATTCGACAATCATTCTTAAGTACAAATCATTCTCAACTCTATATCTGTCACTCTGATCATGCTTCTTACCCATGTATTCCTATTATGATATTTTTTTTGTTATACATTGTACATACGTAGGTATGTACTTCTTACCCCTCATCATTTTTCTGAATTTCATTGTATGTACGAAAGTTTCGAAAGATTGTTTGATGATTTATTGCGATATACTACTATTACTACCACTACTATTGTTGATAAGTACAACTGCTCGCCAAGATGCTTCTGCCTATTGTATTTCCGTTCGAGGGTCGCTGTTCGGTGCGAATGTTTAGGTGTGGACCTACAACCAACGCAGCGAATCCTATCGTTCGCTTCGCATTCGGTTCGCCTTCGATTCGTCGGTGTGTATGCACCATTATTGGTGTCATTGAAAGTTTGAGTATTTTTTTTTCCCCCCAACCCATAGTTACTGCATTGTTAGTTACATAGTCACTGCTATTGTTGCACACTCACACGTCAATAAAGTGAGCACTCGTTGACCGTCAACGGGCAATATACTGTGTAGTGTTTGATAAAAACGACCCAAAGTAACAGCACGACCGACCGACTGTTCAATTTAAAGGTTGGAAACGTCTCATTTTTACAGTATTTTTCTTTTTGCCGAGTCTGAGGTCGCATGGTGACCCCAGCGGGTGTCCCGCGGTGACAAATCTGCACGTGAACACCCCAATCACAAATTAACATCTTTATGTTTCTCGCATCAGATATGACTCGTGTCTGTCCGGCCGCTTACACTTTTATTGCGCGCCGGCACTGCGCGCTTTTTTCCATTTTATTTTTATTTTTTTTTAAAATACACACACACACAAGTTTTTCAATTGTGCATATGTATGTGTATGTGAGTTTTTTCGGTTATTTTTATTAAGTTTTTATTGTGGCAGCGCGCATCCTCTTTTATGACTGATCAGGTATTTTGGAGGCTTTTATTGCGCGTCAGAGCCCTCCTGCCGCCCCAGCCTTACAACAGCGAACGACTCTGTCGTCGTCGACGAATCGACATCTTCTTTTTACATTTATACGTACATTTTTTTTTTTATCTTTTGGTTAATTCTTTTCAACTCGCTTTCGACTTCTCGTCGTCTCAGAAGAGCGATCCCGCGTATTGATCGTGTGCGATCGGCGGCTTCGTGATTCTGCGATTACAACTCGTTCCGTATGAAAATAACGACGACTTATCAACGTGTCGTTAATGTTAAAGCCTACTTTAAATCCCACTCTAAGTACCTCCCATACACCGTTATAAAATCGTGCAAGTGACATATGCACTTTTGAACGTACGCAATAGAGTGCATCGTCTGACGCTGTCGCATCTCACGAATCGAAACCGTTTTTATCCCACCGAAGCGCAAACTTTTGCTATTTTTATAATTCTCAATACATACCTACTTTACAGACATGTTTATTCAGATACCCACACATTCGCATATGACATTTGCAATGATATGGATGAATTGTACGGTTTAAAGTCAAACGCTCGCGCGCGCGCGCGCCTACATATCCAATGTACACTTTTGAAAGCAACAAAAAATACGGCACTCAAAAAGAAGACTGAATTATGAGTAATAAAATAAATTACAAGTGGTTTTTTTTTTTTTTTTTTTTTTTTCAATCTTTTTTTGAAGAAACAAAACAGCGCAAAAAAAATCAAACGATCAAATGAAGAGGCAGTAAAATACTTTATGTTCCGATGCATTCGCCGACAGCGCGATTAAAAAAAAAATGAAATGATAATGAAAAAAAAACCATCGAGATTCTAATAAATAATACAAGGCGGGCATTATTTACACTGCGAGAATATTATGCACATTTTACGGTTCATTTACTATCGCGTTTCAGATGCTACATTTATTTTAACCCGTCGCCGTATACTGTTATTTGATTAAGAAGTACATACATATAAGGTAAAAATACTACACGTGTAACTTTCACTAAGAAAACATGCAAAGTAAACTAACGTGAAAATACCTAGAAAAGCGGACGATGTGTTTGTAAACATTTTACATATGACAGCTTTATTTGGTATTTCACTCATGCGAAGTACAAGTATGTACACCGTTTTACAAAGATCCTTGTATTTATCGAGACGCGAAATCGTGGAAAAGGGAGTATCCAAAAATGTTCATACTAGAAGAATCGCTGAAACTTTTTCATATGTATGTACATACATAAGTGAGCACATAAATAAACGAAGCGGTTTTCAATGTATTGATAATAATAAATTGACCTAATGTACATACATAATGATATACTGGCTCACCCTCGAGATCATTTGAACTGAGTAATTAATTTTGAGATGACACACCTCCACATCTCTTCCCCTCAAGACCCTCACATGAGACCACCCCTCCCCATCGAATATAGTCTGTTGACGAATATAGTCTTTCGGTTGTCCAGCAAGGACGGAACAATCGCGCATCACTGCTAAAATAAATAGAGAGAAGACACCAAACAAAAAAAGGGGAATTTTTTAAAGACTTTCCTCTCATAGTCTCGGACCATAGTACCTATGTACATACTCCCCAACAGAGCATTTTTTCCCAAAGGATTGGGCGAAAGTCTTAAGCATTCTAAAAGACCTCTTATCCGCAATCAAATTACCAATCAAGGACCCTGCGATATCTCCAAGTAGAACACCTCGCTCCAAACCCATGCCAGGACAGGACCACAGAATGAGATCCACATCATACTCTGGAGACTAGCACTGGCAAACAGAAATGGCAGACAGACCCAAATCAGCCAATTTGTGCTTGAACCTCCTATGACCAGTCAAAAATTGGGCGTCAACCAAGTTCGCTTAATATTGAATGAGACAAGAGAAAAAAATTTGTACGTCTGTCTGCCTCGAGGCGAACAATCCCACCGATTCTATGTACTAAGCGTCAATGGCAGTTTCTTCAATACCCAACAGTACTGAGGATTGGCTTACTGTTTGTAGGTGGGTGAGGGGAAACGACTTTTTCACACGACGGTGTCGAGAGACTTTTTAAGCCGATCTCGTCTGAATTTTCAGGTCCAGAGTAAGAACCCCAGCCACACATCTTCCATGTGCTTCAATACCACAACGTGTGAAAAAGTTTAAATGGACACACAGCGAGAAGAATGGATGGCAGATGAACGCGAGAAATACTGGAATGGTATCCTAGGATCTACATAGATTCTAGAGGATGTGAAACATCATAATGTTGCGTACACACCGACGAACCGAACAGCGAACGACGAAGGGTTGCTATTGTGTGGACGTTCACAAATCATCGGACGTTATTGTGTGGAGCGGTCCACACAATAACAATTCCCCTTCGCTGTTCGGTTCGCCAATGTGTACGCACCATATAACTAGTACGGTTATGATTAGAGGCCCGGAGACCCTTAGCAGAAACCCTTTACTGGAAATATTTCGTAATATTTCTGTATAAAATCAAAATTCATTTCCACACAACCCAGGAGGTAGAATTTCAGTGCGTTTTATTTTTACGTGATCTCCCATAGGCCTAATCCACGAACGGAAAAAAAAATACATTTTACATTTAATTCCATAATGCACTATTACATATTGTTCTAGATGTTCTATAGTCATATTTTGTCGTCGTTCACTAAATTATCCATTTCAACTTGGAAAATGATCGTTCAACATCGACCGAGGTTACAGGTGAAAAGTTAAAATATTGGAATAACTTATGAATACGGGAGAAGTGGTAGCAATCGACTCATGGTCCCCAAGCACATTAATTTACAAACATTGTTTGAACTATTTATTACATTTTTCGACGGACAATAACTAATATCGTCGGCATAACTGTATTATGGGCGAATCGCTCATTATTTTAACAATATGTGGGTTTTGCGCCTTCTTTACAATGCCTTATTCCGAAGCATCTTGGAATCTGGTTCTATAATATGGAGTCCCAGTGGAATTACTTACTCGTTACAGATTGTAAGGATTCAGAGGAAATTCCTCAGATGCCTGTACATGAGAGAGTTCGGCTACTATCCCTTTCTGTATCCCAGTTCCTTTGTTCTAGGAACAGTGGGATAATTCCCTGTCTACTCGTAGGGATGATCAACTTGTTTGTCACTTCCACAAGTTACTAAGAGGCGAGAACCGGTGTCCTTGCTGACTCGCCCATTGCCCGGGGCCATTCTACATAAGACTGAATCTGCTTGCAATAGATCTGGATATACATATTTAGTGCGAATCCACTTCAGATCGCACTCGAGATTTGTGTTGAAAAACTTTATTTTATGTTTAACTAATTGTTAATTTGCTATTTTATATTCCATATTATCTCTCACTTTTATTATACTTAATTAATTTAATTGCATGTAATAATTTGGCCGTGTTGACGAATTGGGGTAACCTGTTAGGTTATCGCGGTATATATTTTTTTTAAATAAATAAATAAAATAAATTAATTAAACCAGTTGGAATCGAGATTGACAGATGGATTCTTCGGCGGTAATGTACATAAGATCCGTTTTGATCCGAAATTGACCCAAAACGAGAAGAATGAGTACATATCTGATGCGAATTGTTTACATCACATATTTGAAACAAAATTATTAATATAACAGAAAGTAATGTAGCGTTTGGGTAATCCCCCTACCCCCCCCCACCCCTTCATTCTAAGTTGTTCTCAGTGGTGCCAACAGAACACTTATGGGGTTGGCAGCACTGAGAGCGATATTACACTTGGCCACTTCACCAGTTAGTTACCTGCTCATCTCATAATCTTCATACAAAAAAAAATAGGTCTAGGAAGCTACACGAAAACTAGGTACTCTATGTAGTAGTATGTAGACGTAGAAAATATATAAAATTCAACCTCTCATATTTCTTTCTGAATTTCATTGTTTTCGAAACAATTGCGTTGACGTTGCGTTGCGTTGACAATTGAGTACGACGATGCAAAAAAAAAGGTCAGAAAAGCGTTTTTGGTGAAGGTTTTTTTCATCGAACCATTGACTTCCAAGAAATTTTTATGCAACAGAGAATCGCACAATCTAATACGTACCATCTATCTGGTTGTCGAGGTTCAAAAAAAATTGGTTGTTGGTGTGGTTGCTAAGTGTAATATCAGCCTGAGACAGCCAACAATCTGACAGTTCCGGCATGGCCATCGAGCCGAATAAAGGTCTAATATAGACATGAAAATCTGAGGGGAAGTCTTTACTTCCCCTGAGCCCGTCCCTCCACCCCCGCTCCACACAACAGTAATATTTTTAACAAAATAAAATGTCTTTCTTTGAAGAAAAATAAACAGTTAAATTGAGAGTACTCACTTGTAGTAGTCCTTCTTGCAGAAGATGTTGCCGTCCTTGGCGAAGCAGGTGAGCTCCGAGTCGAGTGCAAGATGGCACTCGCAGCACCTGAGGCAGGGTTCGTGCCACCGCCTTTCGACAGCTTGCAGGAAATAGCGATCCTTGATTCTGCGGCCACACCCAGCGCACTGTTCCTGTCCACGAGGGACAGCACCTGAGCCCGGGGAGCACTGGGGCGGGGGCGGAGGCTCCGCTGGTCTGGGGGCGCAGCACCCACATGCACCAGCGCACCCCGCGCACCTCGACTCGCAACCCCCACACCCCCGCCCACCAACGTTGTTGTTCTCAGCCACGCCGCGCTCGCACTGCTGCAACCACATTATTATATTAAAACCAATCACCCAAGTAGCAAGGCTCGGTTTCGCGCTCGTCGTCGTCCAACAGGCGGCGCCAAACCGAGCCTACATCAAACACAAAGAAGACGAGGGAAGTACGGGTGGCTAAACTGTAAACTGTCATGCCGCGGCGCTTCGTATTGGACGAGCGCTGACGAGCGGTGCCGAGCGCCAAGGTGTAGGTTAAAATTCGTGCGGTATCCGCAATGCCGCCACTTCACCATCGCGCGAATGTTCGTGGAATATTGGCCGTAGCGTTTCGAGCAGCTGCCGGCACTCACCCGTCCCGAGCGCTACGATCGTATCGCTAGTGGCGCCACTCTGGTGTCAACTAGCAAGCGGCAGCGAACAAAGTGTCGCGTCACTGCCAACAGAAATGTCAAGCGTTCAAGACATCGCAGTAATCTATGCGACCACCGTGTGTGCAATAAGCACATACAATTACTATCTGGCAGTATGGCAGTTGCTGTCGTTAATTTTTATTTACTTATTTTCTTTTCTTATTATCAATTTATATTATAACATTGCACCAATGTCCCTACTAATAACCCGTGACTGGAGGGCCTCCACTCTGAATGTCACCCCTTCAGACTGGACTCCCTCCGGGTAGCCTCATTAACTAGCCTCATCACGAGTGATTGATACCCATGATTCTCGTGCGCGTTTAAAAAAATAATTACTTGCAAGAGCCTTCTCCGTTAGAGTGACCTCTTTTGGGCGCTACAGAGGAGAAGGGGTGTGTGGTGGAGGCGAATCTCCTGGGATCAAGGCAGTATGCAATGCCTGCAAGGTAAAAAAAAACGGTTATTGAATTTGTCCACATTATTGCGCAGTACCTTACCTTCCAGGCATTGCATACCGCCAGATAGTAATTTATTGTATGTGCTTATTGCGCACAAGGTGGTCGCATAGATTACTGCGATGTCTTGAACGCTTGACATTTCCGTAGGCGTTGACGCGACACTTCGTTCGCTGCCGCTTGCTAGTTGACACTAGAGTGGCGCCACTAGCGATACGATCGTAGCGCTCAAAACCTCGCGAGCAGCGGCAGCTGACCACAACGCTAAGGCCAATATTTCACGAACATTCGACGAATATTCCACGAACATTCGCGCGGTGGTGAAGTGGCGGCATCATGACGGCACTTCGTATTGGACGAGCGCTGACGAGCGGTGCCGAGCGCCAAGGTGTGGATATGTCGCTCGAACATTTTCGCGTTAAGGCCTCCGTCCACCGGGTACGTTGACATACACGTGCCGTATGTGCGCCAAAGTATGCAAACTGATGTACATACATAGTTGGAGTATGGGAGTGCACGCATACAAACTTCATACGTCGCGTCGACGCGCGTTCTGTCGCAGTCTTCAGTTGAACGCGTCTCCGTATTGCGCTGCACTCACCGCACTTTTGTAATTTGTAATGGGTTGTTATTTTTTTTAATAATGTTATGTTCTTTAGCACTTTGTTTAATAAATATAATTTTATAGCACTTAGTTTATTTATTAAATTCTCCAAAAGCTTTGAGATCCACAGTAATGGGTAAATAAAAATTGAAAAAGATATAAATTTAAAACCTAACCTTAATGTCACAGCCAAGCGTTGTCTCGTTGATACACTTTTTTTTTTCAAATTGATAGTTTTTCATACATTTTCTTGTGTAAAATAAGAGTGCAAAAAAAGGAATTGTAATTTTTTGAAATTTTCAATATGTTTATTTACATTTTATTTGGTGCAGTGTTTTTTTGCAAGCACAACGAGCCTTATAAATTCACACATTACTATTGTTTTATTGCCACTTATTTTGAATATTTGATTCACCATTGAAGAAGTAGCTATGCCATTCTTTTTCCCTAACATTGTTGCAGGCGATCTACATAGGTAATGTTATATAATGATAAAACCCTAATTCTGTACGACTGAAACATATTAAATTCAGTCACCAAGACAAAATTGGTTGGACACAAAAATATTATACAATTTACCATTGCTTTTTTTTTTAGTTTTGAGTGATTGCTAGCCGGAAACCACTACGTGTGGAATTAAAAAGTGCTGCTGCTTAGAGGGAACGTTGGATATAACCTAACCTAACCAAGCTACTTTGAGTCGATTCGTGGAGAATTGATCATACATATGTACATATGTATATAGGCACTTACGTAAAATCAATTGTTCGCGATTGAGTGTCAAAAATTAATCATGACGTAGACACAGAATAAAACAGTATAAATTCAACTTTCGTATATCACTATTTTTTATCTATAAATAAATAATCTATAAATAAAAGTTAACACAAAAAAAAGAAAGCATCCCTATATATATGTATAATCTATTTTATCTATAAAACATAACATGAATACGTTGTGCCAGTAAATAAATGAAAACTTTCTCAATTATAAAATGTGGTAACAGGAAAGTGGAATGAAATTGAATACTCGTAATTTTTAAACAGTCAAATTTCTGTTGAAACTGTGATCTACATAATATAGCCACACAATTAAATACACAATGTCGTTACCTAGATATAAAACGATAATTACGATCGCACATGTGTTTGATACGCAATTGAATGATTACGTTTGCACATATGTACATACATGCATATGTGTATCGCACGTTGTTTGCAATTAACCTGTCAATGACCGCCGCCAGGAAAAAATTAACATAATCAATTTACTTTTATGGGATCTGACATATTCGCACCGATGCGAATATCCGAATTAAATACGAAATTGCGGAATTTAATTACAACCTTACAACAACTCTAATTAGGCATTCATTACGTATGTTGCTATTAACCGCACACACCTACATAGTACATACGCATGCACATATATGCACACACTTGGTTATATTAATTTGATTACTTACGCGAGTTATAGTCACGCTGAAATATCATATACTTACACGTGCTGTCTAAAATTCGTATCGCCGGATGGCCGAAACGACTCTAATCTTAGCGTTCGGTTCCGGTTTTATCTGAATGTCGAAACGGATTGAACCGGAAGCTGGCACGGCGTGACTTTGACCATACGTATATCTACGTTATGTAATTGATTATTTAGCACTGTAATGCACAGATAAAAGTAGGTCTATGTCAGGTCAATGTGATGAAATGCATGTAAAGTGAGACTCGATTATCGTTCGTCATTTGATCATTTATGAATGTTTTTCTAGTATAGGTATTTAGCAGTCTCCGATTTCCTTTGTGAATTAAAAAAATGTTGTAAAAAATGTTGATAGTAAATTTTAGTATTAAACATACTTAGACATAATATTGAAAATTTCTTCGTAATTGCATTGTATTTAGTTCAGGAAAAAATTTGAAGAAATTGTTACTTGATGATAATGATTTTAGCGATGTAGGTAGGTATAATTTTAATGTTAACAATAAGTATCGATCTGCTACAAAGAAATTAAGTTAAGACATCAAAAATGAAACGTTTAACAAGGAAAAGTAATAAGGTACACTAATAAAGACGTGTGAACTTTTCATTTGATGAATTGTAATAAAAAAAAAAATTGGCTTTACTGCTTACATTTATACCGAAGGGCATCGTGAGATTCGCATGGGTCCAAACGAGGAATACCACAATCGGTAAAATTTAAATCTAATCGCAAAAATGTACACTCACGTAAACGTGGTCCTCGCACTGTAATTGTCCCTAGTCGAGTGATCGACATTGACTCGTTTATCGTCACGACAGCAAAGAAGAAACAGCTGACCGAAATGGTCAGATAGTATTTGACCCCTTAACCTCTAACGAGCTGACAGATAGCGAACGAGCCGCTTACAATCGAAAGCGGTTTACGAGACTTTTCAGTTGTTCGACACTTGAAAATCGGAACTAAATGTGTTTTCACCCGTGTCAAATGAACAACGGGTCAAGAATCTGGCAAACCTTGTTTTCGTCTGTGAAAACAATGATAACCCCAAACTTCAGAGGTCGCAAGCTTTTGTCAGATACTACCGGTGGTATCGCGAGTAGACACAGAGTCTGGTTGCAGCGTGATATGAAAATTAATATTTAATTCAATGAATGTCACTATGTGTATGTAAACTTGACAGCTGAATTCCAATCTGATCTGACTGTCATTATATATAAAACAGTGTATAAAATACCTTTTATACAATGCCTAGGCATTTTAGACGAAGCCCAAAATGATCAGGCAAAGTGCAAAATGTGCTGCGATTCATAAATTGAAATAGAAATAGTGCGCATGATAAACTAAAGTTTGAAAAACACTGCGTGAAAAATGGTATAAATTGCCCTTAGGGATCACCTTGGTCAGATTGGTGAGATAACAAATTATTCGTGCATCAAAATATATTTATTTAATACTTTGTCTAAAACGCTTACGCAAGATATTGCAATATAGTGATTTCACACTTTGTAACGCATATAGATTTATTGTGAGGGTGATGAATATGATATCGAAAGTGAACTATTAAAACAACATTGACTTTGATGTTCTTATATCGATAGTTATCTCTACTTGCTTGTTGTATCCATGAGAAAATGAAGCGTGGTACATTTTGCACATTTGCATTTTATAATTTATACAAAGCAGGGATTTTAAACTTTGCCTATAAGATATTGTATGTATGTCCAGTTTTGTTTTAAAATATTGTAAGTGACATATGTATGTACATCTCTTTTGCATGAAAAATATGGACAAAATGGACATATTATATATTTGAATAAGGCAATAATTTTTAGACATACAATACTTTTTATACATGAAGATTTGGTGCAGATGGACGTTTTGTGTATGATAACTCAATCTTGGTAAAAATGGACATACAATATCTGTGCACTAACCCATCGATATGTACATATGTATATAAATATAAAAATGTGTTTCTTATATCCGTCGAGAGTCAATCACGTTCAAACTTATAATGATCGATGTGTGGAAATCTTCAGTTTATTTATCAAAAATGCTTTCACTGTGAACGTGCAAACACTATAGAAATATATGCGGCTCAAATGTGGCTGGTTGCATATCAATTTTTCATTTTTTGGTCGTTGAAAAACGTAATGGATTCAATGTGTGATTTCTTTTCGTGTACCTTTCTCCGTCTATCAACAGTTTATAATCTCATACACGTTGTAATTGTACAATAAATTGGGGTTACGATCATTACCATAAACAATTATTTTATGCAAAAGCTACTGCGTAAAGGCACGTGTATGAAAATAAATAAATTTTTAATTAAAATAATAAATGAATGCGTAATTCAACATTGCAAAAATCATTTAAAATATAATTGTCGACACATAGTAGACAAAGCGTGACGCGAACCGGATTATGTCAGCAATTAATAACGCAATACCGTAAGGTCTTGTTTACATATTTAAATTTTTTTTAACGATTCCAATTTTAAAATCAAACTGTTGCATACACACAGCTTCCGTATTGCACCGAATGAAACTTTCAATCGCCGATTTGCCCGAACGACGAATCGTTCGTCAGAGTTTGCGACAGTTTTCCGCGTTGGAAAATGTTTTCCCACGGTGCGATTTTCTTTTTGTATTTATTACACTGCTCGACGCGTTACGATCGGATAATCGCGGCTCCCTGTTGCGTTATTAATGAAGACTGACACGTTCATTGTTGATGATAAAAAGTAAAACATATACACGAGTAGGTGTATGTACATTGTACATACATACATACATACATATGTATGTAGGTACGCGTAGAAGAACATTTACATGTATGAAAAGTTTAATGCGCGTTTTTTTTATCAGTAAAATGTGGCACATACAAACGATATTAATATTTGAAACGAACCATATATAAAAAAAAGGGGCCGGATGGTAACGCTTCAAAAAACAGGTCGCGTTAAGATAAGAACCCCCAGATTATGAAAATTTTAACGGGTAAAATAAAATGTTGAACGGCGGAAAAATCGTCCCGTCTGTGTATTTCGATATCGTGTTTTCATTTTGGTCTAATTTTGTAAAGATACTAACGGTTATACTACGTAAATTCTATTATGGTATCAATACATACATATGTACATACATTAAGGAAGGAATTGTATAAAAGAAGTAGATATGGTTAAAAGCTCACCTTTTCATAGCCACAGTTTGACAAGTATAACGACAAAAAATTAACTTAAACTATACACAATTTGATTTCTTTATCGGTGTAAAATGAAATTTACTTATGTATATGTACATACATCGTGAAAACGTGATATGGAGACGATCTCGAGTTTAAATTTTCGCACGACCTCAATGCTTTTATTTATCCTGCGCATCAAATATGGGATATAGTAAAATTAGATATCTATAGGAAAATTGTTTAATTTTGCGATTTTAACATCATAATTATTTGAATTTTCACCGTAAATTTTCTTTTGAGAATTAATTATGTAATGTGGTTTTTCCCCGTAATAAAATATAATACCTACGGAAATTTACATTTGAGGGAATTTATCGTGCACAGCTCAATAAATTTCCCAGCTTTTCAAGGGGCATCTATATATATATATATATATATGTATAATATGCATGAATTAAAGGGTTGTGCAGACGAGATGATAAAAAATAATAGATAACTATATTCTTTATTGGATTCTACTCGTTACAATGGTCGGCTACGAACTGCCGGTGGTTTATTCATATACACATACTTGCATGACTTAAATATTATTGTCACATGACTATTCGGTACGTTAATGTTATATAGTGAGTTTAATGGTTACAAGTTTTGAGTGAAGTTATTTATTTATTTATTTATGCAACAAACAGCTTATAGTATACAATAAAATATAAATACAAAATAATATTAATTAATTAATTAATAGATTTACTTATATATTTAATTAATGGTTGAGGGCTAGATGTGAATATAATTGCCTGCCAAAAGTTCTCAGAAATATAAATAAAATTGAGCTTAGAACAGCACCTCTGTAGGTACTAGTAGATAATAAGTTTATATTGTAATTTTAGCTTTAATTAATGTTTGTTGGTAATTAGCCTTTTAAGCTACCTTAAATAAATAAATATATATATTTAATTAATACATAAATATTATATTCTTATATATAACATAATAAATACCGTATATTCTTATATCTATGGTTAGTGGATATTAACTAATATATGTAGGCGAGACTAATATCAGATCTTAGCTCATGCACGGCGAAACAAATATTTGAAAAATTGAGGAATTTTCCCACAATGGCGGCACATTCAAACTAATGTACAATTTTAATGATCACATTTCGAATGCACATTTTTGCGAACTAATTCGCGGTCGAATAATGCAGATATGTATGCCATTTATCATTGGAGTTAACGAGTGGTTTTTTTTTTTTTTTTTTTTCAATTTTTTTGTCAGTAGTTATCGATCGATCGTTTTTGGGGAAGGTTTGTCGTCGGCGCAGCTTAAAGGTTAAAGCTCAGGGGCACAAGAGGACCACCTAGGGGGCTCCCTGAGATGAAAGGGGGGGGCCCCCGGTGACAAAGTCTGCGTAAGAGCGGTGGCCCCCATGGAATTTCCCCATGGAGCTCGTTAAAATTGGGGCCGGGCCTATTCGTCTTGCTCGCGCAGGATTCCAACTACCAGCGCTCCTCAAACAGTTCGACAAGTCAAATTCTCCCCCCTCACCCATCCCCCTCTCATATCCTATCCAATTAAAGTCGAACCGTCTTAGGTATGTCGCGTCACTCGGCCCGTTGGAAAAAAAAAAGACAATTTTATCAGTTGGTGGCGTGATAACAATCTCACGTATTACGCCATTCGGTAAGAGTTACGACCCATCGACGACGCTTCCAACTTATTCTCACATGTTATATGTACATACAGGGTATGTACGCATTTTTTTTTTGTATAATATGCGATCGGTCGGTGAAATTGAATGACGCTTTAGTACTGTCGTGTGCAACAATCAGATACGTCGGTTGTAAGCGTTGCAGTCGTGGTGTTTGGATTGAATATAAAAGTGATGTTTGGTGAAATGGATTTTTTTTTCAGTTTAATTTGATTTAAAGAATGACCACCCTGTCGCCAAATTGTCACAATCTGGAAAATCTATGTACATGCTTGAGGGTGTTAAAGTTTTGATCATTTGAAAATGTATCTGCAAAGGGCTCAGAGTCAGATCGGCCCGAGTTACATACATGTCTATGTTGTTTTGAGTAAATGCCATAGTCCAGGAACACTTTGTATAGAGTTATAAAACTTTATGGTTAATATAAAATTACTCGTTGATGATAAATAATGTTTAATTTACGACGAAGGCTCACCTAACTCATTTGTTTTTATTTTTGCAGCTTTAGCAGTCATATTGTTTTCATTGTTGAAAGTTTGCAAAATTTTGGTACTAAGCCTGAATGAACTTTATTTTATTACCATGATTGGAATCGTTCAACTTTTAAACGACAATTTTTTGAGGCTAGTATGAAAAATTCAACTATTGGCAAACATGTGTTTTACAAATAATGGATTGGCCTTCTATTATTTGAAAAGATTTTTTTTTTTTTTTTTTTTCATTATAAATAACGTTATCCTTGTGCCTAAAATTTAAAAAAAAATGTATAGTTAAGTCTAGGGAAAATCATATTTTATATTTTTATCATATGTAGGTAAAAAATCTAGATAGAGACAAGTGCGTTGGATGAACGATATTGTAAAATAAATTAGTGTTAAACCTACAACGTGCGATAAATTTTCCAAATATAAACAGAGTGTCTCAATTGTAATTACCGTATTTTTAATGAATTGCATTTGTAGAATAAATACAACAATAAAACATAATGCGAAATGGAATGGCATTATTCATCGGCACGAAAATATAATGAATTGTTCGTTCGTTGGCCGTGTGCTAACGTTGAAAGATTAATTTATGAAATTTTCACATAAATCATTAAAAAATTTTGGCATTCACGTCGTCCGAAAACTAAAAAAAATTTAATATATGTAATAGATATATTTCATTATACTCGAAGAGAGCGAACGACTTTGTTGATATTGTGCATATTTCTTTGGAAATATATTATCGTTAATTTTGCGAATATTACAAATTGGCAAATTAAGTAAAAAATACATATATTATATTGACATTGAGACGACCTGTTCAGATGTTGATAATTTTATTTAATAGATAGTGAAATTTTACAATCATTGATAGCAATAAAACTTTTCATACATCACTAGACCGATAGGTAAATCATAAACTATCTAATCACTTATATTATGCATAAATGCACTGTCATCTATCTACATATATGTATTACAAGGCAAGTTTTATTTTTATTGTAACTTGTGGACCTTTGCATAAATTTGAATGATGTGTGTTATCGAGCACTCAGTGAACTTTGATCAATATTATCACAGATTGATAAAATTTTTGCAAACTTGATCAAAAGCCGTCGCCAAAATGCTGATTGCGAATTTATAGCTACATATAAACATTGCAATGAAAAAATGTGATACATATTAAATACAAATACAAATTATACATATTAAACACAAAGTATTCTTTTGTCTAATTTTTAATATAACTGTATATACCTGCATGTAATTCACATCAAACAGATTCTTTACGTGTACACATTTTATTCTACCCCTTTGTAAAAGGCAAAAAAAAATTAGTATGGGTACATTAAAAATAGTTATACTTTTTCGTGTAGTCGAATCGTACAAAATTGGCATCGCACACAAAAATGTAGTTTTTCGTGCGAAAACGTGATATTTTTTTTTAGCATTAAAATTCTCGAAAGCAAATATAATCTGTTGCGTTGTATTATATCTATATATATTTTTCTTAAATGTATTTTTTAGTGGACGTTAAACGCAACCGCGTTTTATGGCCATCGTGAAAACCGCAACGACTTCTTGCGACGGTTTGAAGATGCTTCGATGGTTTCCTGCTCGTTTATAACATCAATCACGAACGATATTAAATTATAAACGAAACTATTTAAACGGTTTAGAAAGTCGCCTTTAGGATTCAGACAAAAAAAAACAACAACAATTGAAAACGGACGCTGATTTTAAAACCATTCCACGAAATCGCATAACAATAACACACTATTTAGAAAATACAATTTGATTCAATACAGGTACAATTTGATTGATGTTATTCTACAATATAACCACACCTTACAATATAAATTATGCATATATCAAAATTTAACCATAACACGTCCAATGATTGTATAGTTATAAGCTTATAACTTACATAGGTATAACTTTTCGGGTTAATTTTTTCTAATAATTGGAATAAGGATTAATGAGTATTGAAATCAAAGCTCAAAGTCCACGACAGAAAGCTCTAAAAAAAAAAAAAAAGCCATTGCAAGATAAGTAATTTGTGTGATGCCTTAAGATCGGTGGCGACTTATGGATACGACTGTACATAAAATTGCACGCTTTTGGTTTGCGCGGTGAGTTTGCGAAACATTCGCTCGATCCGCATATAAATGTAAAGTCCGTCGATTCATTTTGTCTGAATTTAGCACGGTTTTGTAAGGAATGCACTATTGACTATTTACAATTGCGATGGAGTCGAATACCAGTTCAGTCTCGGAACAGTTTCGATTAGCGCGACGAATTTGCGTTAGCTCGAAATCGAAGGGTATTTCGTATAGGCGCATTTATTTATTCAGTACTATAGAATAAGCGGTAGATTTTTTCCACGTCGATTAATTCTAATTAGAACTAGATGGATATGGACTGTTTAATTCCGAGAAACTGTTCTGTGTTGGATTAGAACGATCACCATTGGATAATCTTTAATTGAAAGTTATATGTAGGTACATATTGGATATTCATAGATTTTTCGTATTATTTTTAAATAATTTCTTATTAGAATCAATTTACGGGATGGTTTTGCATAATCGCTGTTTATTTAAATTTAACGCGGTCGAAGATAAAAGTGATGGTTGCGTTTGTACTATTGCCGATTCACTGGAAAGGATTCAATCATATCGAATTGCAAATTGCTCAACTTACGAAAGTGCAAGTTGAAGGGTAATAAATATGCAGTGAGATAGTTTAAAAGTATCTACATAGGGATGCAATTTCACCGTAAAGAAGTATTCAAGCTTACACGCAACCCATGAAAAAGAATTGTCATTTAATATAAATAAATTAAGACAAGCAAAAAAATTACGTATGCTTTCGTAAGTGCGGTAAAAATTCAGCACTGTAAATTTAGAGCATCATCTGTGTTGTTCTGATTTGCAGCTACTATTACTGTATAAGCACAGGTGCGGGTGAGGGCTACGGCGCGCCTAAAATTAAGCAAATCTTTCGAAACAGCATATAAGCAACCTACACATCAACAGATCCCTTCCAATGTGCACATTCACATAAACGATCACCGACGGGCAACAAGGACGAACACTATTTTATTGCACACACATATGTAGCCTTAGATTAACTCGAGCAATTTTAATTTTATCTAACTCAGGGCTGTCCAAACAGCGTTGTGTCAAAGTATTAAATGTGTTATTATTCTGGATGCGGCCCGCGGATAAAATTTTTTTCTTAATGCGGCCCGAGCGCGTTGCCCAAGGTTGGACAGTCCTGATCCAAAACCGAACAAAGGTTATCCATTCGCTGATTTTAAAGCTTAAATAAATTGCACCGCGCGTAACGCAGCTCGGGATTATTACTAGCGCGCCAGGGAGAAGTCCGTATCGCGTATCAGACATAAATGCATAAAAACAACGTTCAGACACACTTAAGTAATAGCTTCATCCAACTTGAGAAAGTTTGTCCGATTTAGACTTCTTCTGCGCAGACTACCCGAGTTTGAGCCAATGACTGTCCTTTTTTTTGCGCGAGTTTTCGGCCTATCAAATATATTCTGCTTTTGAGACGCTAAAGCAATTTAGTCACTTTTTTTTATATAGCATAGATAACAGCGTACTCTTTCTTTCGAAAAAAAGACTATATTTATTTATTTAAGGCTTTAAGCTAAGTAGCTTAAATCAATAAGTAGCTTAAAAGGCTAATTACAAACAAACATTACTTACAGCTAAAAATACAAAATGAATTCATCACCTACTAGCACTTGTATGTATGTACAGAGATGCCGTTTTACGGCTGCCAGGAATCTATCAATTTTATTTATAATTCTGAGAACTTCCGGCAAGCCATTATAATATTCAACAACACCCCTGCACAAGATATCTACTAAATTTTTAATTTTTAATTATTAACTTATTCTTACCCCTAGTATTATGACTATGTATGTACATATATTATTTATGACGTATAGATGTGAAACTTGGATGCTAAATTTAAGAATGTTACGTAAGATCTAGTGCACACGGAGATGTATGCTTGGTATAACAAGAATATTGTAAGAGGAATACACGGGTAAGAAGTATGACCAAAGTGGCACATAAGTACATACATACATATAGCAGAACTTGTGAAAAAGTTGAAGTGGACACAGCACAGAAGTATGGACGGCAGATGGTATCCGAGAGGATGTGAAATTTTAAAGCAAGGCAGACCGAGTGGACGATGGGCTGATGAATTGAGAAGAATGTGTGGAGTCGAATCGAATGGAATATATGTCCAGTTTTGTGTTAAAATATTGTTAGTGACATAACATACATATGTATGTACATACATCTTTTTTTTTGCATAAAAAATATGGACGAAATGGACACATTATATATGTATGTATTTGAATAAGGCAATATCTTTTCGAATATACTTGTAATACTTTGTCTAAAACGCTTAGGCAAGATATTGCAACGCAGGGATTTCACACTTTTTTCTGTAACGCTTATACATACATACATATATAGATTTATTGTGAAGGTGATGAATCGAATGATATCGAAAGTATTGAAACTATTAAAACAACATTGACTTTGATGTTCTTATATCGATAGTTATCTCTAGACATGCTTGTTGTATCCACGAGGAAATGAAGCGTAGTACATTTTGCACGAAGCATGCATTTTATAATTATTTATACAAAGCGGGGATTTTAAACTTTGCCTGTAGCGTACACATCGATAGGTTAGTTGCGCACAGATATTGTACATATGTCCAGTTTTGTTTTAAAAAATTATAAATACATCTCTTTTGCATGAATGAGGCAATAATTGTATGTCCAATAATATTTAGACATACAATACTTTTTAAACACGAAGGTTTGACCGCAGATGGACGTTTTTTGTATGATAACTCAATCATGGTAAAAATGGACATTCAATATCTGTGCACTAACCCATCGATATGTACGTATATAAATATAAAAATTTGTTTCTCATATCCGTCGAGAGTCAATCTCGTTCAAACTTATGATGATCGATGTGTGGAAATCTTCAGTTTATTTATTGAAAATGCTTTCACGATGAACGTGCAAACACTATAGAAATACATATATGCGGCACAAAATGTACATATCAATGGGTTAGTTAGTGCGCACATATATTGTACGTATGTCCAGTTTTGTTTTAAAATATTGTAAATGACATATGTACGCATGTGCATCTCTCATGAATAAGGCAATAATATTGTATGTCCAATAATATTTAGATAACTTAATTTTTGGTAAAAATGGACATACAATATCTGCGTGCACTAAACCCATCGATATGTACGTATATAAATATACAAAAATTGTTTCTTATATCCGTCGAGAGTCAATCACGTTCAAACTTATAATGATTTTACCAGTGCTCGAAATGGAAATTTTCACGAATGGGGGAGCGCTCGATAATTTTCAAAAAATATCAAACGACTTTTTTTTTTAACTATATGTATAGAAAATGTACATTTATATACATACATATATTATAACACAAAACACAGGCAAGACTGAAGTATTTTGAAATTTTGGTCCCTTTAGTACAATGGTAGCGGTGCAGCTGCTTTAGAAATTTTGTAAAAAAAAAAGAAAGCCGACAATTCAAAGAAAGATATCGTAAATTATCGAAATGACCGATGCCCCGAGAGGGACCCGTTGCAGTTCGACCATAGTGTGACAGACAGCGCCGACCATAAAGCAATAAAACTTTTTGCGCATAACAACCCTCGAGTTTTAAATGTTATCTTCGTGTAACACAAGTGCATCCAGCTTTTTTAAAACATAATATTTTAAATGGCTTTTGGCTACAGATAAGATGCCTTTGTCGGAATTGAAATGTAAAGAATTTAACTTTCAGTCAAAGATTGTGCTAAATTCACAGATTTCACGAATGGGTGTTTCGCCCGCTCCCTGCCGCTCCCGCTGAATTCGAGCACTGGCACTAACCCATCGATAATATAAGATACTTCGCCCCGATCTACGCGATACACTTCACAGAGATAGGGTGGGGGGGTGCGGTGGGGTTAAGTTTTAATTTAAGGTTTGAAATTGATGAATTTATGAATGAAAATGGCACCGTTTTTTTTTTTTTTTTTTGCCGCCAGTATTTTAGTCGTGGAGCCGGACACTCGACTAAACGACTGGCCGCGTGTAGTGGGGAGGTGTGGTAGAGTGGCTCACCCAGTGCATGACAGTCCCGGCGGGAGACGCTTCTTGGTAAACTCCCATCTGTGTTCGGTAGCGGCTGATGGCGCAGGTCACGTGTGGCCCTTTGGGGCGCAGTTGCGCCTCGCCGTCCCCCGCAATAAACGGCAATGGCAACAGCAATGGCCTGGCAATGGCCCCATCACACGTCAGAGCGCCAGCGCGCCCCAAGCGCTCGCCGCTCTGACGTGTGCGCGCGCGGATACTCACTGCGCATGTGCCGAAAGCACTACTAAGCTCCGCAAGCTTACTACTACTACGGCGGCCGAGTACTACGACGGGGTGGGGCGAGCCGTTTGCCGGGACACGCCCCCCCCCCCTCTCATTCACCGCTCGACCAATCGCGTGCGGTTTGAGTCGCGCGTTTGTCTTTGCCTCACCCCCACCCCTCCCCGCCTGCCCCCTCTCCGCTTCTTCCGAAGTTGCGATGTTCGCGAAGCAGTTGCGCCCAACTGTGTGTGTGTGTGTGTGTGTATGTGATTTTCGTTGATGTTTAGAGCAGCGGTCACCAACCTACGAGATTTTCATACGGCCCTAGTGAAAAATTGACCTGATTTTTAAAAATTAATTTAATTACACTAATGCTGCGGACCGCGGATACCTGCGCCATAAATATCGAGTGGTTATATCGTCGTGCCTTTTTAACTGATATTGTATATACATATAATATTAATAAAGATTATATTAATAAAGAGCTTAATGTGTGTGTGTCTGTGTGTGTGTGTCTGTGTGTGTGTCTGTGTGTGTGTCTGTGTGTGTGTCTGTGTGTGTCTGTGTGTCTGTCCCGTAACGCTATGACGTCACTATAGGATTTTTCGAGTTTTTTTTTTCTATGAATATATTTTTGAAAATTTTTTTTTTTTTTCGGTTTTGGATATTTCCAACTTTTTTTTTTGAATTTTTTTTTTTTTTTGATTTTTTTCAACTTTTTTTTTGGATTTTTTTTTTTTTTTTTTTTTGGAACTTTTTTTTTGAATTTTTTTTTTGGATTTTTTCAACTTTTTTTTTTTGGATTTTTTGGAACTTTTTTTGAATTTTTTTTTTGGATTTTTTCAACTTTTTTTTTTTTTTTTTTTTTTTGGAACTTTTTTTTTGAATTTTTTTTTTTTTTTTTGGATTTTTTTTCAACTTTTTTTTTTTTGGGACTTTTTGAATTTTTTTTTTTTTTTTTTTTCAACTTTTTTCTATGAATATATTTTGAATTTTTGAATGAATTTTTTTTTTTCGGTTTGTTTGGATTTTTCCAACTTTTTTTTTTTGGATTTTTTTTGGAACTTTTTTTTGATTTTTTTTTTGGATTTTTTCAACTTTTGATACCCCCTAAAGCCATTCCCTCACCACCACACAGACCCCCCCTACCCCTACGGCACCTTTTCAGCACTCCCGAAAAGCTATGATTTTTTTTGACTCACTAAAAGCCATGCCGGACCATCACCACCCACAGACCTCCCCTACCCCTACGGCAACTTTTCTGCACTCTCGAAAAGCTATGCCGGCCCCTCACCACCCCACAGACCCCCCCTACCCCTACGGCACCTTTTCAGCACTCCCGAAAGGCTATGCCGGCCCCTCACCACCCCCCAGACCCCCCTCCTGCCCCAGCGGCCCCGTTTTTGCACTCCCGAAAAGCTATGCCGGCCCTTTACCACCCCGCCAGACCCCCTACCCGGCGGTCCCTTTTTGGACTCCCGAAAAACTATGCCGGCCCCTTACCACCCCTTTTTTTGACTCACTAAAAGCCATGCCGGACCATCACCACCCCACAGACCTCCCCTACCCCTACGGCAACTTTTCTGCACTCCGAAAAAAGCTATGCCTAACCCCCTCACCCCCACAGACCCCCTAACCCTCAGCACCTTTTCAGCACTCCCGAAAGCTATGCCGGCCCCTCACCACCCACAGACCCCCTACCCCTACGGCACCTTTTCAGCACTCCCGAAAAGCTATGCCGGCCCCTTACCACCCCTTTTTTTGACTCACTAAAAGCCATGCCGGACCATCACCACCCCAGAGCCGCCTTCTACCCCTGCGGCAACTTTTCAGCACTCTCGAAAAAGCTATGCCCGCCCCTCACCACCCCACAGACCCCCTACCCCTACGGCACCTTTTCAGCACTCCCGAAAAGCTATGCCGGCCCCTCACCACCCCACAGACCCCCCTACCCCTACGGCACCTTTTCAGCACTCCCGAAAAGCTATGCCGGCCCCTTTACCACCCTTTTTTGACTCACTTAAAGCCATGCCGGCCCATCACCACCCCAGAGCCACCTTCTACCCGGCGGCCTCTTTTTGGACTCCCGAAAAGCAATGCCGGCCCCTCACCACCCCACAGACCCCCTACCCCTACGGCACTTTTCAGCACTACCGAAAAGCTATGCCGGCCCCTCACCACCCCAGACCCTCCACTGCCCCTACGGCACCTTTTCTGCACTCCCGAAAAGCTATGCCGGCCCCTCACCACCCCACAGAACCCTCCCCTGCCCCTACGGCACCTTTTCTGCACTCACGAAAGCTATGCCGGCCCCTTACCACCCCCCAGATCCAAAAATCAAAACCATTAAAAATTCAGCGGGCGTTGATTATCAACGGGCAATAAGCTAGTTATATTAATAAAGAGCTTAATGTGTGTCCGTCCGTCCGTCCGTCTGTGTGTGTCCCGTAACGCTATGACGTCACTATAGAATTTTTCGAGTTTTTTTCAATGAATATATTTTTGAAAATTTTTTTTTTTCGTTTTTTTGATTTTTTCCAACTTTTTTTTTGGATTTTTTTTGGAACTTTTTTGAACTTTTTTGAACTTTTGAACTTTTTTTGATTTTTTCAACTTTTGATACAACCTAAAGCCATGCCGGCCCTCTAACCACCCTCCCAGACGCCCCTCCTACCCCGGCGGCCCCCTTTTTGGACTGCCGAAAAACAATGCCGGCCCCTTACTACCCCCCAGACCCCTCCCCTGCCCCTACGGCACCTTTTCTGCACTCCCGAAAAGCTATGCCGGCCCCTCACCACCCCACAGACCCCCCCTACCCCTACGGCACCATTTCTGCACTCCCGAAAAGCTATGCCGGCCCCTCACCACCCCACAGACCCGTCCCCTACCCCTACGGCACCATTTTTTGCACTCCCGAAAAGCTATGCCGGCCCCTTACCACCCCCCAGATCCAAAAATCAAAACCATTAAAAATTCAGCGGGCGTTGATTATCAACGGGCAATAAGCTAGTATATATATATATATATATATATATATATATAAATCAATGTCTGTTTGTTTGTCTGTCTGTCTCTTTTAGGCTCCTAAGCCACTCGACCGATCGCGATGAAACTTTCAGGACTTATTGTGATCATGCCGGGGGTGGTTCCTGTGAAAAAAAATCGGGAAAAAACGGGAACGGGCCTGCCCACGCGTCAGATAACGTACTAGGGACGGGAACGGGATCGGGCATTGCAACGCATGCCGGGTCAGCTAGTCTACTATATAAAATTCATATAAAAATACAGTTTACAACTTAGAACCGCCAAACTTGGCATACTATCTCGCGATACTACACTGAGCAACCACACCAACGGCCAGATTTTTTTTTTGACGGTGGCGAGCATCTTATTACATTGCACCACTTTTACTTCACCAGCTACGTGCTCATCTCATAATCTTCATACAAAAAAAAATAGGTCTAGGAAGCTATACGAAAACTAGGTACTCTATGTAGTGGTATGTAGACGTAGACAATATATATAAAATTCAACCTTTCATATTTCTTTCTGAATTTCATTGTTTTCGAAACAATTGCGTTGACGTTGCGTTGCGCAAACAATTGAGTACGACGATGCAAAAAATAGGTCAGAAAAGGGTTTTTGGTGAAGGTTTTTTTCATCGAACCATTGACTTCCAAGAAATTTTTATGCAACTGAGAATCGCATCGTCTAATAGGTAGCATTGGAACCTGCATATCTATCTGGTCGTAGAGGTTCAAAAAAAAATCTGGTGTGCCGTTTGGCTGTACAGACGTTTTCCAAAATTAAATATGCATGTATATTAAATCAAAAAATCGATCACACTTAACCGATCGGCATCTGGAAAGTTTTTAACATATGTATATATAAAATATATGCAAATTGGTTTGAATTGGATTCCAATAAGTTTTTTTTTTCATTCGGCCCTTTAAACATTTCAAAATTTCTGAACCGGCCCATTTCCCAAAAAGGTTGGGGACCCCCTGGTTTAGAGCAACGGTCTCCAACCGGTGGTCCGCATTTTTAATAATCCATCATCATATTCAGCCGTTCACCATCCACTGCTGGATAAAGGCCTCTCCAATCCTCCATCCAGTTGTCTTGAGCAATCTGCATCCAGTTGACTCCACACATTCTTCTCAATTCATCAGCCCATCGTCCACTCGGTCTACCTTGCTTTCTTTCCCATCCTCTCGGATGCCATTCCAGTATTTCTCGCGTCCATCTGCCATCCACTTTTCTCGCTTTCCATTACGACTTTTTCACACATTCTGCTATGGATATCTGCCGCTTTGGTCATACTTCTTACCCATATATTCCTTTTACGATCTCCTCTTGTCGTACCAAGCATACATCTTTCAATACTTCTCTGCGTGTACTGGATCTTAGAAAGCATTCTTGAATTTAACATCTATACGTCATAACTAGCAGTTTTCACGGTGAATAATGTCGTTTATTAATTGTAATTTTTCTATTATTAATGAATATTTCGTTTATTTGCAAATTACTTGGAGTGCAAATACAAGTGCAATTACCATTTCACATTTAGAATGCTATTTTTATGGAAAAAATCATTGTAGGGGTTCGAGATTTTGAGTTTAGTGGTCAGTGAGGTCCGAAAGGTTGGCGACCGCTGGCTTAGAGCAGTGCTTCCCAAACTTTTTAGTACCGCGACCCACCTAGTTTTAATGGATATTGGGGGGGGGGGGGTGTATTTAAATTATTTTTAATACTTTTTTTATACTTAAAAATATCCATAGTAAATAACTAATAATTAACGAAAACAAGCAGCCGGGATAAACCTTGTACATCCGTGGACTCGTCCAGTTGCAATGAGAAAAATGTTACTAACTCACTAACACTAAAAATGAATTTTGAAATGTACATATGTCACCATCCAGTAACCGATGTCACCATCCACTGCTGGATGATGGCGTCTCCAATCCTCTTCGATTCCTGTCTGTCTTGAGCAATCTGCATCCACACATTCTTCTCAAGTCATCAGCCCATCGTCCACTCGGTCCACCTTGTTTTCTTTCACCTCCTTTCGGATACCATTCCAGTATTGATGATAATTTCGGTCGAAAAATCATTCGACATGCGTGGTTCAAAACCCCGTACATTCACCCAAAAGACTAATATGTATAATTTTGGACTTAATCATCCTGGTTTTTGAATTTCACCACTGGCTACTCAAAAATCGACGATCACATTCCTGTCTGTCTTGAGCAATCTGCATTCCAGTTGACTCCACGCATTCTTCTCAATTCATCAGCCCACCGTCCACTCGGTCTACCTGGCTTTCTTTCCCATCCTCTCGGATACATTATTCCATACATTTAGCCAATTGATCAAAAAGGAACAAAGTTGTATTCATAACTCATTTTCGCAAAATCATGGACATGTCACCATTGTGCTCCGAGGATGTGATATCCAACTAAAGAAACATTCTAGGCTTGACCGATTTAGAGTCGATCTGTGCGTCTATCTACTATGTAGGTCTGAACCAATGAGCTTCGTCACCAACTCGACTTCTTGTAATAAACATTAACGATAACATACTAAAGTCGTTAATCTCGGAAATACGAAGTCGTTAATACTAATTCATCGTCATTTTAAGCTGTTCACCGTTCGCTGCTGGATTTGCATCCATTAAATTCCATACAGTACTTTGTATATATTTGTATATAAAGTACCTACTGTTTCATGTTTACAAGTTTTACAAGTTTTATAAAAAGTCTTGTTCGATGGCAACCTCTGAAAAAATGTTTTTCATTTTTTTTGTCAATATAAAAACACGTTTACATTGAGAATATTTGGCCTGCGGCACTTTTTATATTTCATTAACTTATAAAAATATTTATTAATGACACCTTATAAAAATGTACCTAAAGTAATATGGTTTACTAAAGTACCTAGCTAGCTATATTTATTTACCTGTGGCTCATTACAAGGTAACGAAACATTGAATCTATCTCTGCATTTACTACAAGAATTTTTAGGTAAATATGTAAGAGCGGCCTTGGTGATAGAATAGGCGCTGTTCACTGCCACTGCCACACACATAATAATTGTTAACATCAATTGGTTATTTCACTTCACTTTTCCGTAGAAATTTTCTAAAAATTAACGCATATATGTATGTACAATCGATATTATAAATTAAATTAATTAATTAAAACCAGAATCGCGCTTATTTAAATCTATGTAAAAAATAGTGCATTATAACTAGCATATACGTATGTAGGTATAATATTATGATTGACAATTAATATAATCAGCACTATTATTCGATAAATGAAATTTTTTTTAAATATAAATAAAGTTCATGTCTAATTTGATTCGGTGGTTTTATGATAATTTTAATTTCAATTTGAAGTATTTTATTCCAATTCAAAATTATTCCTTTATTTAAAAAAACATAATCTAAAAATGTGTTGAGACATCTATATACGTATGTAAAAAGTATTAATTAGGTTCGTAAACAAGGTTTATTTATTTTTATTAAAATTATGTTTTCTAGTGAATATTTTATAGTGTCATCCATTAAAAATATTTAAAAGAAAAATTATCTTTATACAATATTGTTGGGTTTCATTTCTTAAATCTGCATATATTTCCAGCGATGTCTCAATTGATTTTTTTTTTTAAATATTTAAAAAAATAAATAATAAATTGAGACATCTCTTGAAATATTTAAATACTTAAAGATGTTTTCTAGTGAATATTTTATAGTGACATCTATAGAAAATATTTTAAACAATAATTATTTTAATATAATATTCTTGGTTTCATTTCTGAAGTTTGTTTATATTTTAAGAGATGTCTCAATTTTTTATTTTTTTTTAAATAAAAAATTTTAAAAAATGTTAATTTTTCATCAATTAATTCCCCATATAATTCATTCAATAACCTTTTTTCATTACTAATTGATTACATACATATTTATGTATAAAAGTAGACCAAGTATGTAGAAGATAGGGTATACATATGTAATACACATCACATCTTTTTGATAATATGTATTAATTTTATAATCATCCCTTATGTTACATTTAAAAGAAAAATGCTCATGAAATCAACATTTTTTCGAATTCCAATTTCATTAAATTACATCACACAAATAAAAAAAATATTTCAGTGCTTCTCAACAGTGCGTGCAGCGGGTTCAGGGAGAGTTGCTGATCCGTCACCCACATTGTGTGACATTGTTGACAGGTCGAACAATAACCGTTTAGAAAGCGACCATTTTGTCACGCCACAGACTTTGTTTTATTTTCCACTTTTACTCTCGATTATTATTTTTTAAATAAACGGCGCCAAATTGTCACACGTTTCGCAACGCGAAAGTGATGGTTAACGTGCGTTACCTACGTTTTACACAACAAATGCGTCAAATTTACTTCCTGTTCAGTTTTCACCTATCCCTTAATATTACATAAGGTTTGACAATGGTTCTTTTATGTACGAAGTACATATCCTAAACGCAAGAACATAATAACTTTTGAAACAAAACCATTGTATCAAATGGATTCAATCCAAATGATTAAATGCATCATTTTTCATACAAATGAAATAACAACAAATAAAAAATCAAATTCATAGAGCATGTAAAAATATGCAAACAAAAATAGACAGAGGAATGACCGCTCGCCTTCCATTCATACATGATTTTCTAGCGAATACAATTTAATTGCAGCTCGCACTTTCATTCGTAGATTGCTATCTAGAAGTTCTATTATGATGCATGTGTACAATGTGTAAAATTTTCATTCATATTAATCGTACATACCTACCGTAGTGTAAAAATAGAGTAAAACAAGTTAATATACATATGTACATTCAGGCTTCGTTTTATCGACAGATATGGAATATGAATATTATTTATGAACATACAAATTTCAAAGTCACTATTGAAATGTATATTCAAAACGATTCATATTCATATTATACATATAATTGATAAGAATTGTAAATAGGTTTTTGAGCTCTTTCTCCTATTATGCTTTAAACACTAACATTAAAATAAAAGAATCCTTATAAATACTAACAAAATGAACAATGTGTAAAATAGATAATGGTCACTGGACCAGTAGCTATTAAAATAGATTTAAGATGTATTGTGAACATAGTATAAGAACAATAAAAGCTTTTTTTAAATAAAATAAAATATTATACATATAAGGCTTATGTATCTAATTTTAACAATTCGAAATCAACTAATATCAAATTTTTCTATATAAATGCCAAGCTTTCACGCGTTAACCCATTACAGTGCCAAAGTCAAATCAAATCACGGCTACCATTGGCTTAACTACATTTTATAAGTTGTTTATTTACACGATACTGAGACACCAGTAATATATATCGCACACTGAAGTATGAGATTGAACATTTTTGATATACATACTATATTATATCCATATTATATTAATGAAGAGCTAAAGTGTGTCCTCACTCATCAATCTGTCTATACCTCAGTAAAACAAACAAATACAAATTAATGAGAGGTTTAGTGTTTTTGCCAATTTAGTAAAATCAACGTCGAAACTAGTGGTGCTAACTCCAAGCAAATAACGTAAATGACAATTCTAGTCCGATGTTTATTTTTAATATGATTCATTCTAGAAAATTTTTGTTCACAAATATGTATATGTGCTGGCAAATATAGTTATCGTTCCAGTTAAAAATTTATTCAGAGCAGGTAATAAAGAAGTTGAAAGTTCAGTATAGAACTATGTTAACTTCATCACTTTAAAAAGTGTCTTTTAATACGTCATTGGTTTGTAAATCGAATACTTTCAGTTGTAAATAATCAGGAACATCTTCAAAATTGGGAGAAATTGAGTCGCGGGACATTTTAAAACACTTCTAAAAACTAAAACCTATGGTTACCGTTATTATTATGTAGTTCATTTGTATATTGTATGGCAATACTAAATACCTATTGATCATCAACGGACAATACTACAGTTTTAACATACATACATATGTATGTACATACATATCTACTCAAACTGCTAGTAAAAACGCTTATGGTGAATGTCAATAGTAAAATTTTTCATTTAATTATCTTTCATCGAATAGTTTTCTTGTTTAAACTTGCAAGTTGCACTGTGAACCTTTCAGTATACCATTTCTGTGAACGAAAAGCTTTTCAGCGATTATGGAGCAAAATTTAAGGTCAGGCTGTTATCGAACATTTGTTTATTGTTCCTGGTGCCATCATCGGACAAACGACGGAACAGAAAAACAATGGTGTCCGAACCAATTATGGAACTGTCTCTAGATCACGCCAACAGCCACCATTGTCAACGACAAGCGAACCATCACGCCTCGTCCATATAAGCGATGAAAAACCTCGTGGAAACCATCAGTACCATCGAAGCATTGACATGGCACACCATTACCTCAAAATCACACTTCTGTTGGCGATCATAGCTTGTGGCACCTGTAAACAAATCCATCGAACGTAAAAATTATTTAATACATTACCCAGAAGCATTTTCTATACGAGGATTCATTTCAGGTGAATTTCAATCGAGACAATCGGGCCGATCGCGCTACAGGAACAATTTCATGAACAACGTTTTCGCAAAATGGACTGGAAGTCTTCAGCCGAAGACAGACAGGCCGATGGTGGATAAAGTGACGAATTTTCACGGACCCGATCCAGTCTCCAAAGAAACCAGAAAGAGTCGATGTGAGTCATTGTATATTGTTCTAAAATATAATGCAATTTCCGCACTCTACTGATACTTTTAGATCGTTCGTCATTTTTGTAATGTTCACAAATCACAATCAATCTTAATTTTAACCATACACTTCTGACAGGTACATTTTATTTGAAAATAAAATCAATTTTAGTATCGCTCACAAATCACTCGAAACTTTAGGTACACAAGTATTAACTGTTATCAATGTTATCATCATCATTTTCAACCATTCACCATCCACTGCTGGATGAAGACCTCTCCAATCCTCTTGTCTGTTTAGAGCGATCTGCATTCACACACTTTTCTCAATTCATCAGCCCATTGGTCTACCTTGCTTTCTTTCACGTCCTCTCGGATACCATTCCAGTATTTCTCGCGTCCATCAACCATCCATTATTCTCGCCGTGTTCACTTCAACTTTATCACACGTTCCGCTATATCTTCCACTTTGGTCTTTTACGATCTTACGATCCACGTTATACCAAGCATACATTTTTCCATACTGCTCTGTCTGCACTGGAGCTTACGTAACATTCTTGAATTCAGCATCCACGTTTCACATCCACACGTCATAACTGGCAGTACGCATTGGTCGTATGCCCTCTTTTTTAAGCGTAGCTTATTTTTGCTATGCTTAAAAAAAATTAACCTTATATTCGCCCACTTTCTAAGATTCTATATGGTGTTGTTTTAATACATGCCGTCAATAGGATCATCGTTTTAGTAACCATCAAATCACGAATCACTAAAAGTACATCACGATTATTACATTACACATTACACATTGGTAAAATTTTTAACCATTTTTAACATTTTTAACCAACAAATTTACTGTAAAATAACACTGAGCAACAAAAAAAGAGCGGAGATTAGTCAATCTTTTCTAAGTTTGACCCACTGAATTCGAATCCAATAATGATTTTTGTTGATATGCTCTCGTTTATGAGATTTAAAAAATAATTTTAAAAAATGTAAAAAATATCCATTTTTTTGGCTTTTGCGGTCTATAACTCAAAATATACATACATAGTATCGCTGTGCTCAAAGTGAGTATTGAAATCAATAGTCAGATATTTTTCCTATTGATTGTGATTTTTTATTGCTTTAAAATACGTATAATTAATTATCTAGCGAATTTTTAAAGTCAAAAATATATTTTTTTTTCCCGTATTAGCATTTAATTTTATCTTAACGTACTAATTCGATTGGCAAATGATTTTAAACTACCTTATGATATGTTACCGACGGCGCATTTTTACATTTTTTAAATCGCTAATATCTCATAAACGAGAGCATATCAACAAAAATCATTATCGGATTCGAATTCAGTGGGTTAAACTTAGTAAATATTGACCAATCTCCGCGCTGGGTTTTAAAAAACGTGATTTTTTGTTGCTCAGTGTAATCGGTCGAATAATTTACTGCACTGTTTGCGGTTCTATGCAATAGTTTTCTTGTATTGTCTCGATAGTTTTATCCCTGTTGACATTGGTAACATTTCCGGCCGAGTCTTGTGCAGCAGCAAGTGGAAATAATGGCACATGTATGTCTCCCGAGGATTGTTACCGACGTGGTGGATTAGCTGATGGAACATGCGCCAGCGGATACGGAAGCTGTTGCGTTTGTGAGCAATTTGATCTTGACAATAAAATGTAGTACACGAAACGATTTTCCAAAGCTCACTAATGCAATTTTCCAGTTATGGCGACTTGCGGTAGTATGACGGCCGAGAACGGCACTTACTTTGTCAATCAGGGTTATCCCAATAGATTTGATGGTACAGCTTCCTGTCAACTGACAGTGGTCAAGTCGCATCCGGACGTTTGCCAGTTCAGGTACATGTCAAAATATCAAGCGTTAACCGTGTCTTTCGTGTTTTGTCTTAAATTTTATGATTTCAGGTTGGATTTCGACCAATTTCAAATAGCCGGTCCCGAACCGGTCAATAACATATGCGACTACGATCAGTTCATTGTTTCCGGTGGTAATCCGGTTCCGGCCATTTGCGGAATCAACCAAGGCGGTCACAGTTAGTGATATACTTTTTACTTTGTAATTGTAAAGTTGTGCTTTAAATCTCAGTGCTGATTTGAGTCACACTTGCGTTAGAATAGAGTCGTGGTTTCGTGATTTGTCAGTATTGTGAAGTAACCGCAGACGAAACGTGTCCGTGAATTTATTTTTTGTATGTATATTTGACTGTGTGAAAGTTCGGCAATAAACAATTCATCGAATTCAAATTCGTAAAAGAATAACTAAAATTTTACATTGAGTGTGAAAATTTACCATTTTCAAACACTAATGAATAAAAAATTATATTCTGACAGCGATGGCACTTTTATAGATATTTTAGCATAAATTGTAACAAATATTGAACCTTTTGCAAGAAGACATTGAATTTTTCGGCAACATTTAGTGAATTAAACCCTTTCATCACTTTATCGTGTATGGTATATTAATGATTTATTTTAATATTTTTTTGCTTATTAAATATAAAGGCAAGCTTTTAGCGTTAGTAATATTTCATAGGTACATGTTTTTGAAAATATAACGTTCACGTTTTTATGATTTCTGAAAAACACTCTGTACATACATACATACATACATATGTCTGGGTACTTTTTAACTTAAACTTTTTCTCTGAAACTGTCAAGTCTATCAAGCTGAAATTTTATATTTATTTCATTTTTTTACAAATTATACCATGGTGACATTACAGGTTGCCCCATTTCTTCACTATGGCGAAACATTAAAAAAACATTATATTTAACATATTGATAGTAAAATTAAATATAATCAAATTACATTAAATCAAACAATTCACAAATGAAAGATTATATAATAAAAATCATATTTATATTATTTTTACGAGATATTATGATTGTGGTCAACATCCGCCAACCGGAAGTGGCAGTTTACTCTAGAACTAGATTTCGTTTTTTTTATTTTCTTTGGTATATTCATAATATTGTAACATTATATAATCGCTTAACCGAAAGTTTAAAAAATCCTGTTATTTTTCTTTGTGCACGGTTTTTTGACACCTTCAGTTTTTGGTTACTCTTCATATTCCTCAAATACATATATGGATAAAGTCATGGGTTGGCCACACCCGAATTTTTTTTGTTGTTGTAGAGTCTACACTTTTCCCTCCACGATTATGGTTAAGATTCATCATTACACAGCGTTTACAATATTGATTAAAAGGATATAAACTAATTTCAGTGTACATTGACGCCGGAATCGGTACAACGAATCCGATCATCCTCACGTTCGTAACTCGCGGACCGTCTTTCCAGAGAAACTGGAAGGTGAGAGTATCACAGATACCCTGCAGCACGATATACAGAGGTGAACAAGCAGCAACTGGATATTACAACCCTCGTAATTAATTACCCACCTGGAGACTATAAATCGTTCAACGTTTGCGTTTCCATTTTCAGCCGAGGAAGGTTGTCTGCAATACTACACTCAAGTCTCGGGGCAATTGCGTTCTTTCAACTACGACCCCGTAGGTGGTTTGCAACTGTCCAATCAAGATTACAGCATCTGCATCAGGATGGAGAGGAACTTTTGCGCTATACAGTATTCGGCATGTCCGGATCAGGTCGCCTTAGGTGAGGGCAACAACTTCGACGGCCAAAGTAAATATTTGTTTATATACATTTTTTCGTACGTGCCACTGCATCGTGCAATTTAAAGCACCCCGCACTAACCGACGACTAATGCTGCATGAACTGTGAAAATGGACTAAAGTATGTATTAAAACCATTATAGGGGATGTACAGGTGGGTTTTTATGAGCTGGCACGAGCGTGAAGCTTTATCGAAAAAAAAACAATAATATTGATTTCACTTTAACATTTGCTTTTTTTAAATTTACATGCCAAATTAATTTTTTTTACGATTAGAATAACATTAATTTAGTATCGTCTAACAATACGCAAATAGAGGTATGCAGGTGATACATAACTTTAGTGATTGATAGATAATTTATTGATGTTATCTATCATTTTCCAAATAATAAACGTGCATACATATGTACTTATACATACATATGTACATAGGTGCAGCTCTTTCGCCCAAAATTAGTTGAAAGTTTTGTATAATACGAAAGCAATTCTTGAGTAAATTATATTTTTAAGTTTATTTTATACGACTGGCCCTAAAATTAGTCACTCAGTTTTGTTTGTTTTTAAATATTAAATGTACAATCAAGATTAAAATAATAATAATCGATTTAAATTGATTAGATTTTATTTATTTATTTAAAAGACATGGGCAGACATAGCCGATGGAGCCCAGGGGTCTGATATTAATTTTACAAGCAGTTTTTAATTTTTTTTAGTTATTTATATTTTATATTTGTAGGAAAATAATAGAAAAATCCATTTATATTCAGAAACTTGATTTTTAAAGAGATTTGTATTTTCAAAAGTTACTAGCTGATTTGGGAGACGGTTCCAAACTTCAACCACTCTATTTGAAAAGAACGAGTGTCTGACAATTTTGTTAGATTTGTCTTTTCTGAGATGAGCGTTTTTATTGAACGTGAAGAGGTTTTTTATTGGGCATTTATATTTATTATTTTATACATTTATATAAGATCGTGGATTCTATCATCTCCAAAGAGATGAGACTCATTCTCTTCAACCTTTCGTTATAGGGTGGTGATTGAAGTTCAGATGGCATTTTTTGAATCCTTCTTTGGACCCTTTCTAAAGGGTCTTTTTGTCTTTTTTAAAGTCAGTGGTCCAAACATTTACAGCAAATTCGAATTTAGGTCTAATATAGGATTAATAAATTTTTGACAGTGACTGGATGCTAAAAATCTTAAATACACGTTTGATAATACATATATATAAATGAATAACACTTATTTTCTAAAGAATTTATATGAATTTACATTTTAGGTTTCTTTTTATTAAAGTAATTATAATAGTAAATGCAGCTTAAATAATTCCCACCAATGCAAACACAAATACACAACACTGTACACAAATTCTCGATTTTCTGAAAAAGTTTTTTTTTATATTTTAAAATTGAAACAAATACTGTACATTTATGAGATTTGTAATGATAGATTACAATTTTTAAAAGATCTTAATATAGTTTAAAATAAAATTAATGTAAACAGTAGCTAACAAAAATAAATTACACTTGGTCTAAAGTAGGATGATTATTTTTGGCCCACCTTGAAAAGTGCTCATGAATGAAAAAAAAACAGAAATAAAGTTTCTGTACAATTTTTTTACATATTACTACATCAATATGTACGTAGTAGCTTCTAGCATATTCCATAAGCAGAATTTCGATACACATAAAGTATTTTCGAGTTTTGTTCGACGTGTAATATGTTTTGTTCATTTTAGGCGGCAACAATCGAACACGCAGCTTTTCCCTATCGGGAAACTCAAACTTGGCTGTACCAGCTATGATTGGGTCAAGCAACACTCCAAACAGCTGCCCTGCGGATTGGTTAGCCATACCATGTGCTTTCAATGTTGGTCGCCTACCCACAGCTGTCCCAGCATGCACAGATCGAATTTGTGGAGGAACATTGGCTGCAGAAGTCTCCTTGCAACAGTCTACCATATTCAGTAATTAATCATTATCTCGACCAAAGAGCTTGGAATACCCAGAGTGGCTGTCAGTCCAATTGTATCACAATTCGCATGTGGTATGATCAAAACGGTTCGAGAACTGGTTCAAAACTTATTTTGTGAATCGCCAAATGCGCTATTACGATAACATAGTATGGAAAATAATATTTACACTTTCTCTATACATCCCAAGTTCTTTGAAAAGAGAGTCGAAATGTTAATTTTTTATTTCATTTGAATAGTATTGTGGAATTTTATATGGCTTGTATTTTTTATTCTATGGAAAATCTCATGAAACTGTAAATGTAAATGTAACTGTAACTGTATGTAAATGTCAACAAAATAACTATTATCAGATTCAAAATTTATTACTGATTTGTGGGTTTTGCTTTATCATAGTGATACGAAAGATTATTATTTGTAGATGAAAAAAATTTATGAATATATAGGTAGATAAAACGCAAAATAATAAAACTTCATACTATACTCTATCCAACTTTAGAAGCCCAAGAATTTTTAACGGTTTAGACTCCTGCGAAGACTACCTATGTAAGGTTTCAAATAATGAGAATTTTCACCATCTCGGCTTCTCGGACAGCCACAGCCCCATTTTTTTAGTTGCACAGGTTTTCAGCCTTCTTAAGTTGGATAGAGTATAATAAATCGATAAATATCTAATAAAAAAATTCAAGATTAAGCTCATTTTGTCTAAGCTTTCGATTTCTAAACCAACATACATACATACGTATGTCCAAATGATTTTGTTGTCTATAAAAGTCGCAAATCACCTTGTATTTATGTAAATATAAATAGAAAAATTTGTATAGACTGCTGTGCGAAAATTTTTGCTGTCTCAATACTTATGTACATATATAGCCAGTAGTAAATAATAACTTTATTCATTATTTTTATTTTAAGCAGAGCGTAAAATGATTTTCATGATTCAATTGCGCGAAATATTCATACATTAATATTTTATGCATTATTTATCTTACATTCGATTATTTATGTTATCATAATTTTTACTGTTTTTTTTTTTTGAACACACGGTTGTGTATTATTGATTATTTTTAAAATTTATTCTTCAGGTACTGTAAAGCCGTTCAGACTGTCGTTTCACACTGATGGGGTAGAAGCACCTAACGATTCTGGTAATAGAGGCTTTTGTATCAACTACGTCCAACAGCCGTGCACGAACATTCTTCGCTAAGGGAATACTAATCGCGAAAGGTGAAAAACATAATTAAAAAGTACAATTAATTTTATTTCACACGTATTTTATAATGTTGTTGTTGTTGTTTCTTATGCATATGTTGTTTGCGCTAATTATAATTGTATTTGTTGTGTTTTTTCATTAAAGTTTATAAATTTTTATACCTAGTTTCAATTATGCATATTGTATCTGCCATATAAAGTCATTAGACGATGTTCGTGTCAACATTCTATTTACAACCATTATTAAAAGTGTAAAAATTTATTAATGCTCAATAGAGTATTCCCAAAAGAATTTTACTAATTAATTAATTGTTTGAACCATTTTTTACCTATTCAATTGTAATAAAATCGATCGCAATTCGAATTAGACAAATTGAACATGCTTTTTTTTCATGTCGATGTTTGTAAATATGTATTATCTTCAAGTCTATAAATACATACAGGGGTGATAAACTATTTAGCTTAGTACCTATACGTTGAAAAATCAGTGGATGAAAGCGAAACTTTTACGGCTTAGTTAAAAACTATCAAAAATATACCTACTTGAGCTTTCAAGATAACGATAAAAATTACTTGTAATATACAGTTTGCACTTTGTATTAATTGCATAAAAATTAAACGTACCTACGTTTATTATTTATTATATGTATGTATGTACATATGTACTTAAAAGTAACTCATTCTTCATCGTCAATACTTCTACAAATCTATCGCAATAGGGCACAACAGGTGTTCCCATTTATTCTGTAATTTACAACTGTTTTATTATTCCACGTAAATATGTACATACATATGTATGTAGGTACATTGGTCGTTTATTGGCCTACGTCTATCATTTGACTCAACATATACGTTAAACATACTAACTGCTAACTGCTAACTCGGATCTTCTAAATAGATCTAATAATTCCAAGTATATACATAATATAAAAATTATGTCACTCAACATTAAATTATTTTTTACAGTTAACTAAATAATATACAAAATTAGCCGAAGTCTGATTTGAAAATCAGTAATTTTATTTTCAGTTGGGCCAGTATGGCTTCTGAATATCTCATATACGAAATTGCCAATCAAAATTGCATTAAATCTGATGGGATAGTCTAAAGGTCCAATTTGTGACTGCTGTTTGGTTTATAATGATGACTTTGACGACTTCGATCACTCGTTCGACCAACGGATGCTCACGTCACCCAACTTCTTCGGACACTTTTACCATCTACATATGTATATCTTTTATTCTTTTAGTTTATCAACAGTAGTTTTGTTATTGTTATTCATAATTTGGGTAAACATTTCAATTTAACACGTGGAAATAAGTTTAATGTTCTTTAATACGAGGTGGTAATACGGTGATTGAAAGTTTTGATTTTGCTATAGGTATATCTATGTATGTATGTACATATGTATGTAGGTACACATTTTTATTGTGTTAAAAAATTACTTTTCAAAGCATCCTCAATATTGAAAGTCACCACAGGCCACTGGTACATTGGTACAAACCATTCATCAAATATTCATGATATCGAATATGATATGGAGTATGATATCGCTCAATGGAATAACAAAATATAATCGGAGCTGCATATTTGATTCGGTAAAATGACACGTCACTGTAGTCACCTTGGTCAACGTCTTTTGTTGTTCTCGTTAATTTATTATTGATAACGAAAAAAGTCAAACCCCTTTTTCCACATTAATTATTTCCGTCGTGAAATACTTATTAATGTGACTCGTACATAAATGACATATTTGATACGTTGACATGAGAAACGAAAATGAACAGTAGAGTAAATTCACTTGTATAAATATTATAAAGCGATCGTAATAATCGCTTGTACGCTTAGCTTTACATATGTATGTAAAGATCGCAAGGAACAAGTTATGATTATGGTCATGACCCAGAGAGATAATAGTTACGAAACCATTATCCGTAATCATGCTATGGAAATTTTCATTTGAAACTGCTAATGAAGTGATGAATATTTGATCGTGCTATACAATCATACGTACACAGGTTAAATGAAACGACACGAATTTTAACTTAATAAAATATATTTTTAAATACATAAATAGGTTATAGCATTACATTATATTCAGTAGAAACACTGATTAATTTATATTAAAAATAAAATTATACACAACCCTGCGAACTTAAAAACGACAATTTTAATTTTAGCGACGAGTCAATAAAGTGAATCAAATAAATTCATTTAAACTTAGTTTGTTACAATATTGCACGTGCAGTTCTGTGGGGTTTAACATTCACTAATCACTAATCAGTAATGTTTATGATAAATTCTCGCTACTTATTGACTCGCCTGTGTATTATTGTACATATACTCGATATTAAAATACGTTCAAGCACATCGAATACACGAAGAAAGTTACATACATAGGTGGAATAAAAAATTATTCGTTCCTATTTTGATTCGAATCGAATTACTGGGACTCTTTCTTTTCTTTGGCTTTCATGAAGTACGTCAGTATATCAATGGGCAACGGAAAGACAATGGTGGAGTTTTTCTCAGCCGATATTGTGCTTAGGGTCTGAAAAGATGAAAGAAAATAAAGTTAAACATAGTGAAAGCATACGAAAATTGAACTTTTAACAAACATGAGTAATAACGTTTGTCAAAGGTTGACCCATTTCGGGTCATGCATTATTCAACGATTGCTATACTCATTTTTACCGGTCGTACATACATAACGATATCGATTTGAAGTCCGTCTAATGAAATTGGTTCTAAATGTTTTCCTATATAAATTTTCGTGTTTGTCGATCGAATTTGATTCGGATGAAAACTGTTCGGTAAAAGCTGAGCTGCACTACAAAACAGCGCTCGAAATGAAAATCGATACAGAAGCTTTTATTGGCGATACAAACGGTGTAGGATTTTTTTTTCTATTTATTGCGAGCACTCTGTCTTCTATTGATAGATTATTATATATTTTTTGATATTCAACAGCGATTGCGCTGATGGCCTTTATAAAATTTGATCGATGGAACGAATTTCGTAACCTGATTGTCTTCGATGTTTATATTCGATTTTGAGGTGCTGATACATTAAAAATAGGACAATTGACTACATATATGTATGTACGTGTGCTTTTATTATATCTTATACACCAGTGGTGCCCACTATTTGTATCATAAGAACTACTCTAAGAACTACTAAGAACTACATTAAATGTAAACTAATTTCGTCCATTGCTTATCATCGGTAACAGAAACTATTTCTACTTTATTTTCAAAGACAAAATACAAAGGTTGGCAGCCTCCATAAATGCGTTTTGTAAAAATTATTCCATCACTGAACGACTTTTTAAATTTAGAAAGAATGTGACACACTCGAAAAGATGAAATGGTTGATTTTAATGTCTACTTTGTAAAAATTGTTTGCTTAGCTGAAAGGCCCGTTTTTAGATCTCTAATTTTGATTTTTTGTTGTTCACTGTTTCATGGATAGTTAATTTCATAATTGTTATGCACTGTTTTAAAATGTCTTTCCACGTTTCTTTTCTTTGGCAATGAAATCATAGTATTACAAATTAAACAACAACGTTTGTTTTTGATCATTATAAAAAAAGTAATCGTTTTCCTATTCTTCGCGATAATGATGTCGTAATTTTTTTTTAATTCATTCATCTTATCTTATCCTTTTAACATATTCACTGGCGATCGACTTTAAATCATTACGCGATCGACCTTATGGGCACCACTGCTATACACAATTTTATTGAGTAATCGAGTTTTTGAAACTTTAAACAAGATACGGATAGCTCAGAAGCTTTTTCTTCATAATAAGGTTACTAAAGTGGAATTTTTATCCCAAAACTCAGAACCATCAATGGCAAGTGAGATGTTTTGAGTCTTGTTTTTTAGAAAAATAATAATTTTAAATCTTCTTTGTAATTTCATTCTTTAATTCTCATATTTTGAATAGGTTTGCGTTCTGAAATGCTCTAATCGGCACCGCCTGTAATTATTGTGTTTGTGTTTCAACTCTCGAGCCTTCACAAGACAAGCGCATTTGATTTTTTGGTTAAAATGATTCAAATGTGGACCGATTATTAAAATTTTAACAAATCCAAGCCAAAATTTAAATTGTGAAAGGTAGTGTATCCAAAAACAAGTCTGTTTATGTTCTTTGATTACACTGCCTCCACTGTTTGCACAGGTAATGTTTGTAAAATTTGAATAAAAAACACATTTCACCTGTAAGTATCTGAGTTGCAGAGCAGCTGGCGAATCACCAAAAACTTCTGAGGCTTCTCGCAATGCCCTGGATGCCTTCTGCTCACCTTCGGCAGCAATCACTTTGGCCCTTGCTTCTCGAGCAGCCTCAGCTTCAGCCGCCATAGCCCTCTGAAGCTGCACCGGAAGTCTCACGTCCTTACTTAGAATAAAATATAACCATAGTTAGATAAGACCAACTGCTAAGTTGTTTTTTTTTTAATCAAATTTCAACTTACATTTCAACCCTCTCCACCTTGATTCCCCACGCTTCAGTAGCTTCGTCCAGCGATCCTTGCATGGTGCCAGATATGGTTTCCCTCTCGCTGAGGATCTCATGGAGAGGTCTAGTGCCCATCGTGTTCCGTAAAGTGGTCTGAGCCAAAAGTCTCGTCGAATGATGAGCATTTTCCACATTTGCAATTGAAATTGTGGCGTTTGAGACGCGATAGTACACCACGGCGTCCACGGAAACTGTCACACTATCCTTCGTGAGGACTTCCTGAGGAGGGACATCGTAGGTTCTGGTGCGAAGATCTACTCTGGCGTACGCATCGATGCAAGGTAGTATGAAGAATATTCCTTAAAGTGATTACGAATATGTCATCGTGGTTATGCATAGTGGGGAGGGTGATGACACTGATGACTGGTGAGGATTGTGGATAGGGTCGTTGACCACACCTAATAGATGATGTCGGACACGCGATCAATATGTGTATATGTACCATACTTAGTGACCCAATAAAACAAACGTGAACTCGTGAACCAGAAAACCGATTCAATTTTGTCATTAGAATGTATACGGTAGCCGTGCTAAATCCGCGTGATGTGTTATAATTCAGGACTGTCCAACTTTAGGTGGTAAAAAATTTAAATTATTATTAGCCAGTGTTGATTTAAAAAACTTCAATTTATTTTTAAAGCCATTCAGATGACCATATACATAAGTTGGCAATATTCTGTTGTTTGCCCTGCAGTTTTAAGTTCAACTCATTCAAATGGTTGGTCATATCTGTTATACATAAATGCAAGATCTGATAAAAAAACATGGGATCTTGCATTTGATTTTCAAGTTCTGTTGTGTCAGACGTGACTTCGTTTTTGAGAAATATTGAGATTATCGATTCGTGATAGAATTTAAATTTAAATTTTTTTTTATTTTCGCGCGTGAAAATCACAACCGACAGGTGGCGGGCCGCTATTTGGACAGCCCTGTGTTATATGATTGATTTCAATTAAAAGTGCGGTAATTCCGAGGCAAATGGTCACTCTGTGAGATTCTTAGATTCAGTTCTTTTTGGTTATTTTTAATTTCGTGGCAAAAGAACACTTCGTACGGAGCTAGAGCTGCTAGAGTGATACACCGCAAGGCCCGCAACGCACTAGGCAGCCTGGCTGCGGCAGCCAGAAAACGTGCATCCAGTTCAAGCAGCCAAATTGGCAGCCAGAACGATGAGAACACACTCACAAATGGTCAGCGATAACATTGTAGATACAACATGTTTTCAATGCAATATTTGGTTCGTAATCTCGGATCTCGGATCCATTTGTACTGTACATATGTATGTAGATGCAAATAATTTGTTGAAAATAGTTTCATATAAATTGTTTCCAGCGCGCAACATTGGCGAGATTTTTTTTTTAAATATTTTGATCTTATCCGTTGAATTTAGTGCGTAGTGAATTGTTTATAAAATAATTGGTAAGCGGCTGAAAATCTGAAATGGCAAACGTGAATCGACTGGCTGCCGTGCAGCCAGGCTGTTAGTGGGTGCATCATACAGGCAGCCACATACATTTCCTTTGCCAAATACATCTCGTCGCTGCTGCATATGCCGTACTTGTGGCTGCCGCAGCCAGAGTTTCCTGGCTGCCTAGTGCGTTATCAAACAGGTAGCCACATACATTTTCTAGCATCGTTGTGGCTGCGCAGCCAGGCTGCCTAGTGCGTTTCGGGCCTAAGAAGTGTCCGTTTGCCCCTGGATAATTTTACGATACTTACCTGGTCCCTTGGCTCCTCCAGATAAGAGTCTGCCCAGTCTGAATATGACGGCCCTCTCGTATTCCTGAACGACCTAATTTTAGGGACAAAAATAAAAAAAACGTACATAAATATGTTTGTTCAGTTTTATTTTTATACATTTCACAAGCAAAAGTCACAAATTCAAAAATATAAATTTAATTTTTCTGGTAAAATCCCCATTGCAATGGTGATTTGCAAGTGGATGGTGAACGGCTGAAAATGATGATGACATAAATATGATGCAATGAGTATTAATTAATGAATAGATATTAATTTTCTTGATATGTAAACCCCTAGGTTCATATAAAAATTCAAAATATTTATAATAATCATGTATAAGATTATATACATATGTACAAATGTACATATGTATGTACGTACAGTTATACGTTGTTACAAAGTATGTATTTATTTACATAAAAAGTTGAATTTTTTAAAATTTCATAATATATGTAGACTTCTAGAGAATAAAATAAGCATGTTTAGAATAAAGAACTTTTCAGTTTGACTATATGTATCTACATACATATATGCACATACTTTAATTTGTATGAAAATCTTGATTTTCTCATCTTTCATTTTATTGAAAACGTTCCAGTATAGATATGTAGTTTGCATTTTATATTTAAAAATTTAGGAAATTAAAGAAACTAAACTTTAATTGCTTTAAATTAAAAAAAAAAAAAATGTATCAATTACAAGTCAGCGCGAAAAATTAAAAAAATAAAATATAAAGTTTCAACTGGATGAAGTAATTAGTTTCCGAAAAAAGGCTTGGTCGCAAATATGTATGTACAACACAACACGCAAGCGGACATCACAATACTTCAATTTTAATGCCAAACGCTGAGCAAAATAAATATACATACCGATGTACATATGTATATAATATCAATAAAATTAGTACGATGCAAAAAGTTCGCCATGATTTAGATCTAGATAAAACAATACTCACTTTGAAACAAATAAACAATGAAAACGGCATAGTAAGAACAATGAGCACCCATGATAGAACTATGAGTATCTGGCCGCATACTTTCGACTCCTGTTCCACTTCCTCTTCTGTAAATCCCGATTGCATCCTGAACACGATTATTTTTTTTTAAGTTTCAAACACATACCACTCGTGAATTTTGAATTTATTTCGAGTTCAAGTCTGCAAAATACCTAAACTAAGTTGTCCGAAGCTGTCGCAAGTTCCGAACTCACTGAAAGCTCCATGTATTCTAGTTGTGTAACAATAAGGGGAGCAGTGGAAAGGGGTGTGCTTTCAGCACTTCTCAAACGATAAAAGTTTCATCGGTGACACAAGAATCGATCGAGTGGAGTGATTCAATGAATGGCCATAGAGAATAGCTAATATTTTATATGAATATTTGCATCAGCTGACAGTTGTAGCTTACAATTAATTATACACGTTAAAATATTCCAGTACAATGTTCATACAAAGACTCGAGATGCATATTTAACACGTTGATGAAAGCTTTTCCGTATTGTCAAAAATGATTTGAAAAAATAAATAACGGTTGAGAGAATTGTATCTCTGTATGAACAGTGGTGTTTTGATATATATATTTACGAGTAGGTATGTTAATTGATGAAAAAAAGCTATTTATAAGAAAGCTAATCATATCTTCGTATATACTAAGTTAAAAAATGTGACAAATAAAACACTAGAAATCCATTTCTAATCCATTTTAATTGAAATATTCTGTCACAGTGAAATTTAAACTACATACATACATAATCCATGTAAAACTTTCCCTTTAGGTGCATTGTAAAAAATATTTTATGACTCTATTTGACCTTTCATAAATGTACATAATGGGCTCACCTCGGCCATGCTAACTTTTCATTCGATATAATGGTATAATAAAATCCAACATGCATTTTTACGATACGTACATATGTATGTATGTACATACATATGGGTAACAGGACAAAAGAGAACAAGACAAAAGAGGACAGGACAAAAGTGAACAGTGACGATACAGAACAGCGAAAAAGAGAACAGTGATAAAACTGAACAGTGGAAAAATAAAATATTTATTTTTGTCGTATCTATTTATTAATTACATACATATAAAAGAAAATATTTTTATTTTCGTATCTCGATATGTCGTATCTATTTATTAATTAAATACAGAAACATAAAACAAAAATAAAAAAAAAAAAAAAAGCATCCTGTCGAGGGTATAGCATGGTAGTAGATGTGACAAATTTATCAGGGCATTGAAATTAACTGTGTTAAAATTCCGTATTTATATACGATATATGCAAATTAGTTCGAACTGGATTCCAATAAGATTTTTTGTCTGGTTTTCCCATATACAGTAGAACCTCGATTATCCGGACTCATTGGGGATGAGGGTAGTCCGGATAATCGAAAAAAAATATTATAATCAAGAGGAGAAAGAAAAATATATCTACATATTATTGTGAATGTTTTTATTGAAATATGTACACATACATTAAATATTGAAAATTTGAAATTATTGACAATAAAAAAAAATCAATTATTGATTTTTGCTTAAAATTAGCTTTCCTTTTAGAAGCCGTCAAATCACGTATGTATACTTTTGAGACATATAAGTTGTCTTGAGTTACATTCTTCCTGTCTCTCATACCACTTAATAAGTATTTAATAAGGGGGTAAAATATACTTGGTCGTAATACTAGAGGTAAGTTAATAGTTAAAGAATTAAAAATTAAGGAGATCTACATAGAAGTATGTATGTACATATCGATAGGTTAGTTCTCAGATATTGTACATATGTCCAGATTTGTTTTAAAATATTGTAAGTGACATACATCTCTTTTGCATGAAAACTATGGACGAAATGGACATATTATGTATATATTTGAATAAGGCAATATCTTCTCAAATATACTATTTGGACATACAGTACTTTTTAAACATGAGGTTTGATGCAGAGGGACGTTTTGTGTATGATAATTCAATTTTTTTTAAACTGGACATATGTACAATATCTGTGTACTAACCCAGTGCTACTCAAACTTTCTGATATGGTGGACGGGTAAATTTTTATAAAATTTTCCGCCAACTGGCACTATACATATGTACAATGTAATACTATTTTACAATAAAAAAAATATTTTTTCTTGAACTTTTATTAATAAACAAAAAAATACATTAAACTTACATAAATAGATAAAACTAATAAAATAAAAGATGATACAAAAATTAATTTATTTCTTATGCGAGCATTGAGTATGTAACATATATAAATCTAACCTTCACTAATGTGAAGAATGAGCCTGCTTCGTCTTTACCAGCTTCTCCAGTCGTGGTTCTATTGTGAGGAGGATGAAGGTCCACACAATTCCTATATTTATTCGCAATGACGCTCATCATCGAAAACCCAGTTTCGCAAAGATAGGTCGAACGAAATGGGAGAAGTGCTGTTAGGGAAATTTCAGCAAGCTCGGGATATTCCGTTTTAGCTTTTATCCAGAAGGAAGCATGTGAAAATGGTCTCGAAACTCATCTTCATTCCTTCATCTGCAGCCAGCTCCAATAAACACTGTTCGACAAATGACGACTTTTTCTGGTTCAGAGACGAGATATAACTTTTCTTATAATCTGGTAATAAAAAATGTTGATTGGCTCGAGATTCTGAGATATGTGTTTTTTTAATCGCGTGATTTTTCTATTTCTTGGTGTTGTTCGATGTCTCAAAATCTGTCAATTTCTTGTTCAAAATTAATATTGGAATCTATAGTAGGGTATTTTATCTTTCATTTGTAGTACTTTTCAGATCTTTCTAAGTAGTCGTCCAGTTCAAAACAAAAGTCAATAGTACGTATTTTCACTTGGGACTTTTTCTCACTGTTATGTTATATTGAGTATTTTCTATTGAAATATGTTTATTGGGATAGTGTTCTGGCCACACTAGTTTTTGTTTTCGTTTGTAAGGGTTAATTGGAAGTGTGCTGAATTTTAAATCGGTAAAATATTGAGCTAAAAACTCGTACGTATGTTGAGCCAAAGAAAGATCCCACTGTGAATTTACACAGCAAGTCCAATCCACGGTCCACGCGGAAGTGATTTTGTAAAGTAGTAGGGTTGATAGCGTGCTGAAAATATGAAAGGAACAGTGCGCTACGTAACAAGTGCTAGTGCCTTCATATTAAAGACACAGGAATAAACTTGACCGTGTGACAAATAGCGCCTTTCGTAGGGTAGTGGGGGTGAAAACAGTATGATAAGAGTCCCTTTTTCATAACAAAGACACTATAGACTTGCAGTAGACCGCGTGGGACTAAACTGCTCAAACTTTTTTCAATTCAATTTAAAAAATGGTTTTAAGAAAAAATTATCTTTGAAAAAAAATACACGAATGCATAATTTTTTTAATTTAAAAATGGTAAGAATTTGAAAGTGCGTCAGATTTGCGGCTAGCGCCGCGGAACGGTAGGCCAGGGATTCCCAACCCCGTGCCCGCGGGCACCATGGCGCCCGCTGACCGATTTGTGTGCGCCCGCCACTATTCGACCACGACAAAATTTTTAAACTTGGAGTTGCAGGGAAAAGACAAACATGTAGCTAAAATTGTAGGCTCTGTAAACTCATTTAAAGCCAAACTGTTTTTGTGGACATCACATCTGCAGATGAAGTCTTCTCGTGCATTTCCCAAATATGAAGAAAATGGCAGGTAACAGTGAATTCAATGTGTCATTATTTTTTAAGCACCTTCAAGTGCTTCAAGAAGAGTTTGAAAAGATATTTCAGCAGTTTACTATCATCGAGCCAATGGTCTCCTTTTTTATCAATCCTTTTACTTGCCAAATAAATATAATGGAAATGGCTGCATACATTGAAGAGCTTGTTCAAGTGAAGGCAGAAGAACTGGAGCTAGAAATTTTGGACCTTCAGAATGATATTATGCTAAAATCCTTAATATCAGATAAGGACTTCTGGAATACAGTAGACAGAAAAAAGTTTTCATTCTTAAAAAAAGCGGCATTATTTTTTTGTGTATCATTTATTACCTACATATGTTCAACTATAAATTTGCTTTGAAAAAATAGGTGGTGCCCGCCGCCCTACCAATATTTTAAAATGTGCTCTAGGCTACAAAAAGGTTGGGAACCCCTGCGGTAGGCGATACATAGTTCGCGGACTGGGGATCGGAAAAATTATAAATTACGCACTAAATTACTTCCAGATATGCGCTGGAAACAATTTATATGAAACTATTTTCAACAAATTATTTGCATCTGGAGTACAAAAGGATCCCAGATCCGAGATTACGAACAAATATAGCATTGAAAATATATATCTACGTACACTGTAAGTTGTTATGAACTGGCCGGTAAATTTGAAGAAGTGATCCGGTAAATTTCCGAGAAACCAAATACCTAAAGTAAAACGGTCTTTTTTGAGGATTATGTTGATGTTCCCGAGAAGCTATTGTTTAAAATCTCACCAAGCTTGCATGTGCACACGGTTAATAATTTTGCCTCGGAAAAATATAGATAGCTATCTATTATTTTAACTGAATTCGGCGTATTGTCGGAAATTTTTCGTAAATGAGCTGTAACTTGAAATTTTTCTAGTTTTTATTATTAGTTCGATAAGTGCTCCGAAGATCATTTAGCTTTTAGAAGTTGTGCCTTGTTCTTCTGTTTTATTTGGTGACCAGCTCGTAGAAAAAAGTGATCAATATTGCATTCCATTAACTGTCACGAAGAAATTACAAAACAATTGCAAGAATTTCATTATTTGCATTCGTACTAGTCGCAATCAGGTAATATATTTATAATAATTTTAATTAATATTTGTATTTCATGCATCTATTTTTACTTTATCCATATCGGATAAAGTATTTTTTTATTATGCATATGTATATCTTTAACTAATAAAAGGACATATGTATGTATGTATAATTTTAACATATTTTTAAACCATTAAAAGTCCAACATTTATATAAAAAAACATAAACAAGCAAAATATTTTAATTTTTTTTTGACGGTTTAAACCGGATAACCGGTTTTCAATTTAAAAAAACCCGAAAACCGGGTAGTATTTTTTATCAATTAATTGGAAGCCCTAACTGAAATTTAGGTAATATTCTCGAATTCAGCATCCTCGTTTCACATCCATATGTCATGGCTGGCAGTACGCACCGGTCGTATGCTTCTTTTTAAGTATGGGATGTTGATAATTAGATCCATCTTCTTTACATCCAAATCACCAATTGTCCTAGGTTCAACATTCAAATATGTACATAACCTCAAATTACAAAACGTCTCTAGGGAAAAAGTGGGTTTTAGATGGATATTATTATGTATCTACTGTATTTGATAAGGAACCGACAATTTAAGAATATAAATGTGATTTATGAATAAATTAACAATTTATTTATGTTACTGACATACATAAAACCAATAAATAATAAAACATAGAAATACAGAATCCAGAAATCATGTGATCAGGGTATGATACTTGATCCAAATGTCAAAATCTCGATGAATTTTATCAAATTTCCGATAGGATTTAAAATAAAAGGTTACTAAAAAATTTAAATAAATAAGAAATTAATCAAAGTCCATAAAATCTTAAATCCGCTCTTTTTTGAATCTTCTGCCATAAATGAATTAACATTTTAATATTATGATTGATCAACTTTAATTTTCGTTAAACCGTTTTTGTAAAATAAAAGTTCACATCTTAACTTTTTATTTAAAAAAAATATTCAAATAAAATTTATATATAGATACATACATACATATGTATGTATGTAGTTTGTGGAGGCGAGGGGAAGGTTGGATGAGAAATATGCAGTGTGGCGTTTTGGTATTTTGTATTATGTGAGCTACAGATACCGACTGGGAGTCACATGTGTAACATTCAGTTGCCGTTACTAGAGTTGCCAACTCCAAACTATTGGTTCACCGAGTACCCACAAGTTAATGGAAGTTCATAGTAAATTCAGAAGTTTTGTTCAATTCTCGTCTCAACTCGTTTCCTTTGCTGTTAGTATATATGTCGTCCTTGTAAACACTTTAATTTAGAAAAGTCCAACAAGTTTGATAAAAAAAGTTTGAAACTGTTTTAGTCTTCAACGAAGCTCTCGTTGGGGTGATAATTAGATTCATCTGCGAAAACCCGCGTTCACATTCACTTGAAGAAATGGGAATGGTATTCAGAGCCTGTATGTTATGTTATGAAAAACCAATAAATAATAAAACGAAATAAATGGAAATATTTTTTATTGATAGAAATGAACATGAATGTATCAATTTCCTTTGAAAAGGTTACTTTAATATAAAAATGTAAAATCATCCGTCAAGTATCACATTAATTTATGAATTATCACTTTTCGTTAAACCTTGAAATTTTAAAACTAAATACATATATATCACCAAGCTCAAATCCAATCATTAAATAGCACCAAAATAGAATATACCCTTGTAAACATTTTTAGATTGAAAAAAATTTAAGTTTTAGTCTACAAATGCATTTTTTGGAAAAAATATATTACCTACATAATGTATGTATGTATATATGATATGCAAACAAATATTGAAAAAGTTTAATTAAATCTACAAATGAATCGCGGTTTTTCATTGAAAATTTGACTCTAATCATTAAATTTCTTAATGAACTTATGACTTCCTTTTAGAAAGAATTATAGACAAAGAAATTCACACAAATGTAGATACATATGTATATGTAAATTTGCTTTGAAACAGATATGATACCAGTAATCGTAATAAACACAAAGTATCACAAATTAAATGAAAGTATCACTTTGCCTTGAAAACTTAATTCTAACCATATAATATGTACACATATGTAGATACATACATACATATGAAAGAAATTAACACAAATCGTCACAACCAGTCGTTTTGAAAAATATATTTATAAATCTAAAAAGAACTTATTAAAACTAAAAATGAAAGTATCACTTTTCATTGAAAACTTAAATCTAACCATATAATATGAAAATGTGAATTGGTGGTTTATATGAAACAAAGTTCAACATTCTCTTCCAAATACAGTTTTAATCATTTAGTTCAATGGCACAAAAATTCAAATGACACTAGTACATATTTACTTTTTGTTTAATACAGAAATTTATAATGAAATTATCGGGACAAGGTAATTTACACAAATGCATAAAATTGCTTTGAAAAACATATTATACATTTCATCTAAGAAATGATTGAAAAAAAAAATCACAAATTCTTCAATCTACATAATTATAAGGTACAAACATTTTATAGATGAAACCGATTCGAAAACAAGTTTCAAATCATGATAATACAAAGCAACTGGTCGAACCCTGCTAATTAATTACATACATACATATGTATATCACTTCAAATACTATGGAAAAAAAATTAAACAATTTGAACATTTCAGTTAAAATACCTAAAAAATAGGCGATCGAATCATTCATGGTTCAAATTAGTGGAGTTCAACTTGTACGTACATATGTATATTATTGGTGAAATAATTAGAGCGATAGTTAAGTACATCATATCAATGCTTTCTAAGGTGAACTTTTGTTTCCACTCGTGTCATCTTTTTCTCCCTCTGGAATTACTTCATCAAGTTGGGTTTCGTTTGGAATAATCTTTTCGGATGTCTTTTTTCCAATCCCCTTTCCTTTTTTTTTTGCATCAATTGCACTGCTGATGCAGTGACCTTCTTTCATCTTCTCCCCCACTCTCGAAAGTGAATGATTGGGTGATATTATGTTGCTACTACCTTTCCCTATCCCTTTGCCTTTATTTTTTAGATCCAACACCTCGCCACTTATCGGGCTGATGCAGTAACCTTCTGTCATCATCATATCCTCCGTACTCGGAAGTAAAGGATTGGGTGGAAATTTAATTCCCATTTCATAGTCATCATCATCATCTTCGTATGTGATGATAGGTAAATCCATTTTTTTTTTTTTTTTTTTTAATTTTTTAGGTAAATATTTTTTATTCTTTTTTTTTAATATATTCGGTGTGTAATAGTTTTTAAACTGTGGAATGAAATTCAGATTTTTCTTTGTGTAAAATTCGCCGTAATTGGTCATTACATCTCCAATATTTTTATCACGAAACCTTGTATCTACAATAATAAAAATCGTAAATAAATATTTAGAATTCGGATAGTTTTACAAACAATATTTGGAAGTTAAAATACCCGCATCTGAGATTTTCGCCGTTTTCTCGGATTTCAAAGACGGACCACGCATCTCATCGAAATCTACAATCATAAAAATCGTAAATATTTAGAATTCGCATAATTTACAAACAATATTTGGAAGTTTAAATACCTGTGTCATGAATTTGATGATGATTTGAAATTGATGTAGGTTTCCGGTCACTGTAATTAGAGCGCTTTGTCGACGCAAGCAGGTGCCGCACTGCAATATAATTATTAAAATTAACAGTTTTTGAACTATTCAACCAGTCCTAAAAATATCGTTTTGAGGATGATATTGATGAAAACGTTGTTGAAATAGGATATTGTGAAACCACGTCACAAAATTACTTGAATTGTGACCTACATAGTATCTGAAAATAGTCGGCAAATTATTGGGTATATCTCTGGGTGTGTTGTTAGATCATTAATGAAAAAAATAAAATGTGAGGAATGCATTGTTAGTCTTTTAGCAACACAAAAAATGTGGTTTCACAAACTTATAAATTTGCGGAACTTCGGAGGATTGTTTTATCCATGTATTCCAAATTTGCTTAAAAAGCGAATCCATTGATGTTTTGAAAATTATCCAGCGCTCCCATTCGTCAAAATTTCCATTTCGAGCCCTGACATAATATTATAATGGAAATAAAACTTTATTATATAAAATATAATAAAAATTAATTTTATATGTTCCTTCTAAATTTAATTTAAAAAAAAAAAAAAGTTATAAAAAAATAGGGCATAATTATGCCAAATTCCACCCTGGGCGGTTTTTTGTTGGAATTCCGTTGCTTCAGACGCTTTCTCCAGGAAAATTTGCTAGCCATCCCCTATCTACATATGCTATTCTATATCTATGGTCGTATGTCTTCTTTTTTAAGCATAACGGAATGTTGGATACGCGGAAATAACCCCCATACAAATTATACAATGTCGAGGTGGAAGACGTTCTATTAGGTGAATTCACTATAATACAAAGTTATTATCGTTTACGTACATATCCCACCATGATCAGAATCCTTAGGAAACGCCATCGTCACCAAACTATAGTAAATTCGTCGCAGTTGACCAGTAGAACGGCGAGACTTGACTGATCGACGCAGAATTTGGCGCGAACATCGGATAATAGTTCTATGAAATTGGCATCGCGGTGCCAAACTTAGACGCAAATACACGACCATACCTGTGCCTTTTTTTTAAGGCTCCAAATATTGACCCCGAAGTATGAAATTCGAGATTTTAAATGTGGCCCGCCATTATATTACATATATCTATTCTTTTTACCGTAGTTAAATATAAAAACACTTTTCAGTGAACGTACAACGTATTTATCTACTATATAAAATTCAATGTTTGTTTGTCGTTTCGCTATGCAAATCTACAGTTTTCAACTTAGAACCGCCAAACTTGGTATACCATCTCATGATACCCTAGGTCAGACCGTAGGTGGGTTTTGGAAGGGGTCGAATCAGGGGGTCAACGGGCCCCCGTATACAAAAATTTTAATCAATTTTTTTTTAACTGGAGAATAAACGTTTTCATTTGTTTCAATTTTTCATTCAATTTTTGTTTGTACTGGAGAATAAATGTCACCCACCCGAGCAACGCCGGGCAATTCAGCTAGTTACTTATAAATAAATACGGTTTTATTGTTTGCTCATCATACAAAATCAGTTGCATCCGCTGCTTGAACCAAAATACAAAAAAAAATTATGATGCATATCCGTTTAGTATTTAATTCATTTATCAAATATTCTTTCTCCCTTCCTCGCGATGCAAGAAGCAATGGCGGATGCAGCCCTCTTTTCTACAAAGGGCGGTTTTGATAAATTATATATGTACATACATATATGTATGTATGTTTAGGTACAAAGTCTGTAGGTATAGTCTTGTCAAAGTCTGTATAGGTACAGTTATAAAAATGCGCAATTTTTTTTATTTTCATATGTAAGGTGATTTTTAAACAATATCCATCTCGCTATTTTATATATATTTTAATGAGTATGTACATTCAACAGTCGGCATTGTTTACACATCACTGCTTACTTAAGATGTATGTTTGGTATAACAAGAAAAGACAGTGGTGGACTGAGACTGAAATCAGTGCTTGCCAGGAGTCAAAGGGTTAAAAAATTTGTCTTCCCCCCATATAGCAAAATTTGCTTCTTTCCATCACGCTAAAAATCAAGGGTAAAAAATAATTAAAATTTCAAAATGCACGAATCAAAAATTAAAAGTGCAATTATATTTTGCAATTTTTTATTTTTATTAGTTAGAATATACACGTACTACACGTCTTACTGGCAATCAACAGAAATACATACATACATATATATATATATATACAAACTTTATTTACAAGATAGGACTCAACCGAGAGTCAACAAGGACATACATATAAAATACATAAATATAAAAGAAAGAAAAAGTACAGAATAATAATAAAAAATCTAAAAGAATAATTTGAAAATTAAGAGTATATTAGCAAACGTTCGAGTCCTTTCGATGCTTGTGCATATCTGTTAATAATTTCTTCTGCATCCAAATCATCTAACATTTGCTTCTCAATAGAAAGGAACATAAAATTTTCTAAATTTTCTTCCGACAATAATTAATTTTCTAGCGAATTTCTAAAGTCAAAAATACATATTTTTTTACACAACTTTTTCCCGTTTTTGGCCTGAACTGAACAATGTCTTTATTTAGTTCGATTTAAAAATTTTCTGGGAAATCGGAAATTACAGTTTCTAAATCAGGACATTCCCGGCGAAATTCGGACGCCTGACAGCCCTGCACGGGACTCGAGAAGGTAATGGTTTCACCGCTGGAGAGTAGAGTTATGACACACAGTACTGGATGTAAAGGAGAAGAAATAAAGCGAAGAATGAAACTATATAGGATGGAGTGTTTTGGAAGAATGAACATAGTTTTTAAATCCAACATTCCGCCATGCTTAAAAAATAAGGAATACGAGCCCCCTAGTTGCTTGAATTGGGAAAAAATATAAAATCTACTAATAATTTAATTTTAATTAAATTATAATATATGTACATATGTATATAGAAGAGAACATACATACATATCTATATAATCACAGAATAAGTCAAAGAATAATCATTTGGGGGAATCACAGTTATTATGACCCGTTAAATATGTACATATTTGACAGTGGTTTAAGTTCATTTTTTTGTGGTTTGAGATATTGATCATAATAAAATTAATAAATAGATCACATATGTATGTATGTTTGTGGCCAAAACTATCATTAACTTTTTTTTTTTCAAAATTGCACTTAAACCACTTTAATTTATAACAGCTCATATATTGATTAGATACAATCACAGAAATTACATTTTGATTGGAATACAACAAGTTATACAATCATAAAAGTATTATTCGGAGCTTTTAAATGACTCCTGCACCAGAAATGATATTGAAGCGAACAAAGATCTTTTTACTTAAAAAATAAACATTTGCAAAGTTTGCTAATGTACTATGTACTTTTCACATTATTTCAATAATGGAAATTTTAGGCATATTCACAAATTACATTTGCACGTTCGTGTTGAAACTGTATCATAGATGTAATTTAATATAAAATTTACAGTTTTATTCAATGAATGTAATTTAACATTATTATATTTCTAATAAGACCGAGTGATAACATTATTATATTTCTAATAAGAATTAAATCCTTATCAGTTTTAAGGAAAATTGCACGTATCAGAAATCCCTTGATGTCGAAAATAGAAAATTGTTAAAAAAAATATATACATACATATGTATGTATGTGGATAATTACAACAAAAAAAAGATTCCCTTAAATAATCATGTAAAATTTATACCCACCTGAAACAAAATAGTCCTGCTGACTAAGTATGTGTAGGGTTGTCAAGTGTTATGGACAAAAAAAGAGAACATTTGACAAAAAAATGTTGATTTTGTACAATTTTCTTTATATATGTACATATCTACATACATAGTAGTAAACACGAAAAGTGCGCTTAAAAATTAATTGTTTAATTTAATCATCTTCATTCTTTTCCTCACTTTCGTCATGTTTGTCGCTATATTTATCTACACAGCTAACTTGTTGCAAAAGTATCTTATTTTCTTTTATTTCTTTATAAAATTCTAAACATGAAACATTTTTGTAATTACAATATTGTACTACGCTCAAAATACCCCGGACAGTGGAAATTTTCAACTTATTTCTTTTTTTGGTCCACTGTCCGCTGATCATGGAAAATATTCTTTTTACATTGGCATTTTGGGCAGGTATTGTAAAAAAAATTGACAAATTTTTTATAATTCCGAATGAGACTCAATATTTTTTAAAATATTCTATCCACTTGAGACAGGAAATCATATTTCCAGTATTGAGATTTTTAAATTGTAAAATTCTCATCCACAACGTTTTAGGAGGCAAGAAATACTATCGAGTTTTCAATTTCTTCCCATGTTGGAACCCCATCTAATTTCATCCAAGTAAAACTATTGAAATTGATGTTTGAATAATATTTTTTGCCTTTTTCAAATATATCGGGGTCACAGGTCATTTGGCTTTTTTAAAAAGGGGTCACCACTCGAAAAAGGTTGGGAACCTGAGCTCTATGCAGTTTAAAAGGAATTTAAAAGACTGTCTAACTCCATATTTTAAGCTCTAAAGAAAACTGAAATCAAACAATGAGAAGTTGTTAACAAATGACATTTCAATCAATAAAATACCACTAGAAAATACAAATTGCACCGAAACGAAGACGTTGGAACGTAATTTTTGACGACTTGGACAGTGACTAAGTATCAACACTATGTACAAAAAGTGTTTCCGGGTTTGGTTTAATCAATTATGTATATATAACTAAAGGGGCCTGTAAACGAGCAACATTTTTCAGCAATATTGATCGTCAGCCATCCAGCAACATTTTCAGCATCACATGTGCAATATATGTCGTAGCAATGTGTTGCTCAATGATTGCCGTCAAGTAGTTGCTGTTTGTTTATTGCCCGCATTGTGTGCTCAGCCATCATGGACGACACCGGAGTCCTTGTGGCTGCTGCAAATGTGATTTTACAAAATGAAGAAAAGAAAGAAGAGAATAAAAATAAGAGAAGAATGTGGATAAGGCCTTACCTAAATACACGTGATATGATGACTCCTATTAACCAAGAAATAGAACTGGAAATTTATAATTATTAATTATTATATATATGTATAATAATTATAATTTTGTAAGCGATTTTGTAAAAATCAAAAAACAAAAAAAAATAATAGTTTCTATAGTGTCACCTATGTATTATTAGCAGAATCACGATCCCTTTTGTAGGTAAATCCGAGTCACGATATGTTTAAAAAAAAAGGACCCAACCGACAACTGGTTTTAGGATATTGGTCTAACGACGTTCTTCCCGAACCTGAGGTCGTGGGTTCAATCCCCACTCGTGCTGGTGGTTTTTTAATAATTTTTCCTCAGCGAGCGTTATCAGCAGACAGACAGACAGATTTCGGCTATTATATATATAATGATTCCACAAAGCTATTACCTACAAATCTACTTTCATTTCCAATGCTGTATCTGATTTGTGTAAAAGTAGAAAGGAAGCTGGTGGGTTGGTAACATTCGGTAAATTTTGGACTCCCTCAAGCCATGCCGGCCCTCAAACCACCCCCTAGACCCCCTCAAGCCCAGGCGGCCTCTTTTTTGGGGCCCCAAACTAGAGGTTGTGATTTCTCGACTTTTTTTGATTGTCGAAATTCGAGAATCTCATTTTTTTCAGAATATTTGAATCTCGAGAATTCGAGATTTTCTTTTTGATTTCTCGACATTCTTGAGAATTCTCGAGTATAAAGTTACTTAAAATACAGTAAATTGATTTTTTATTGTAATGGTAGGTGACTGACAAAATTTCTAAAATTTCTAAAAGTGGAGAAAATAACAGTGCTTCACAGTGTTAGCGGACATAGAAATTCCTTTCAGTTTCTGGACAGCCTGTTTCCCCAAAATCTCTTCCCAGGCTTGTAACAAACAAGGCTTATTGAAATATTCTCCAAACGTATACGGCTTTCTACATTTCGCGATTTGAAGTGCTATCAAATACGAAGATTTCACTACGGATTTATCTTCAAAAAACATTGTTGCTTATGAACTATTTTGCTTTTGCAAATTTTCATGCATCCTTTGGAAGTACATATTCAACTGGCTTTTTAACAAAATCTGCGAGTTTTGACTGCAAGTGCCTGCTGAGTTTTAAAGGTTTCAGGGCATCATTGGATAAACTCTCAAAACACAATACAAAGTGGCCATGGATCCATTTCACTTCCAGGTTCTTGAATAAATCCAAACTTCAAGTAGTCCGCATCATATTTTCTTGAAACTTCGAACTACTTCTTCTCTCCCTCCAGTTATAATGTCCTTCCTGATGATACCTTGCGGAGACTTTGATTCATTAACCAGCTCATAGTAACGCGATGTATTACCGAAGAAGCGCAAAATGCTTCCTTGCTTTTTTTCACTCATTGGGGTTATTTCATTAGAATCTAAAACGAAACAAGAAATATGATAGTTATCAAACTCTAGCTCTTTGATGCCATTAAATATCACACTAAATAGTTAAAATAAAAATATCACTGGTCACTTACCTAAGAAGAGTATCGTATTGGATAAAAACAATAGTATAGCGTTGACGAAAATTCGCTTCTTGAATAAGCCCAGCAAAACAAAACAATCGGACTAGAATCGCTGAAAAAATTGACTATTAACGGCAGAAACACTTTTGACAGACTGACAGTGATCAAAGTGATCATTGATTATCGCAAATAAATTGTTTATTGTTTACAAGGACATAGGACAAACTATTTTTTTTCTCTTTTTCGAAAATTGAGCTGTAATTTGACGTCCTGCTCGCAATTTGTTATAATAAAAGCATCGCTAATACCGGATAATGCACTGGACCTTTTTTAAACATGCAATGTAATAAAGCGAAGATTGCAATAAAAGTAGAATCAGAATATTCTGAAACATTTCATTAAATACGAAAATTGCAAATATATTCAAATTACTCTGCGGACCACCAAAATTCTCTCGCCGACCACCGGTTGGCGACAGCTGGTATACATATATTATACCTCGTATATCCGGATACTTATCCCACTACTACAGCTAGGTAGTAGTGGGTCCCGGGTCCCCTCGGTCCACATGGTCCTTGGTCATGTTGTCCTGGTAGTAATTTAAGAGTTTGAAGAACAAGTCATCTTGCGACTGGTGTTGACCGAGGAGACCCCGTGCAACCATGCAACTCAACTGTTTTGGGACTGGGAAAATCGATCGCACGCAACCAGTTATTGACCGATTTGAAATCGGTTTGGTTTCAGTCGACTCGTGTGTGTACCCCCACTCCCGTACATGAGCGTGGTCACCAAACAGTTGCATGCTCAACTGTTTTGCAACTCGAGTTGCTAAACAGTTGCCCCGTGTGCGGAGGGCCTAAACGTCCAAGAAGATTCTGGCGGCACATATTGTATAAAGAAAGAAATGGATCTGCTTTACTTTTAGATTTAAAATCACAAACAATTACTGGCCATTATAAAAATTTCACTCGCCTCAATCTGACGGACGTTGAATATTTGATAAATTTGGTTGGGCCAAGGATTGAAAAAAAAAATACAAAGTTCAGAGAAGCAATAGTATCCAGTATCCAAAGCCACAGTAGCGAGAATCCGAAAGACCGGGGGAGGAGAAATGCTTTTGGTTCTCAAGAAGGGCAGTAAAGGTACGGAACATTGATCATCCGGGAGCTGGATGAGAGAACGGAAAAGGAGGACATCAGAAGGGCTCTCCTACAGGTTCTCGGGGGAAAAATTAAAGGAGACTCGGAGATAAGGATACCCAACATACTGCCAGCAGAGGCAGCCTCGGTTCTACTACAGCAGGAACGAGTGCGGGTTGGCTGGGTAGAGTGCAGAGTGAGACAAAGAGTGTGGTGACGTCAGATGAGCACAAGGCCGCTGACTGCAAACGACCCCTAATGCGCAATGTGCAAATGTCAAACTGGTGCAGCCACAAATTACCGCACTGGAGACAACAAGTGCCCCGTTTTTCGGCGAGAACTGGAGAAAGCGAGAAAACCCAAAAAATGTTGAACATCATGCAAATAAACCTCAACTGCTGCCGAGCAGCACAAGATCTTCTCACACAGGTCACCCACAAGAAGAAAATAGACTTGTGGATTATCAGCCAATAGCACCGAAACATCTCAGGATCATGGTACGCTGACGCTACATCTCGTGCAGCAATGTATGTGACAAATAACGCTGTTACAGTGACTGAAGTGTGCGACTCGCCGGCCGGCTCGGTAAGTATACGCACCAGTGACTTTTACATTTACAGCTGTTATTACTCCCCAAATGCACCACTAGCAGAGTTCAGCGATCAACTTGACGACCTGGAAGCAAGTATACGCAGTAAAGTAGGTAAAGTAATTGTCGCCGGAGACTTACCTCTAGTATACTTGGTCGTACTACTAGAGGTAAGTATAAGTTAATAGTTAAGAATTTAAAATTAAGGAGATCTACATAGAAGTATGTACATATCGATGGGTTAGTGCACAGATATTGAATGTCCAGTTTTGTTTTAAAATATTGTAAGTGACATACAGCTCTTTTGTATGAAAACTATGCACAAAAAGGACATATTATATATTTGAATAAGGCAATATCTTCTTAAATATACTATTTGGACAAAATATTCTCGAATTCAGCATCCTCGTTTCACATCCATACGTCATGGCAGGCAGTACGCATCGGTTGTATGCCTTCTTTTTTAAGCATAGCGGGATGTTAGATTTAAAAACAATGTTCATTCTTCCAAAAGCGCTCCATCCTAGTTTAATTTCTTCTTCTTTACATCCAGTCATGATCACCAATTGTCCTAGGTATAAATAATAATCAACTATCTCTACAATATGGTTATTTGACAAATATGTACATAACCTCAAATTACAAAACGTCTCTAGGGAAAACTAGTGGAAGTTTTAGATGCCTAGATTATTATATTATTATGTATCTACTGTATTTGATAAGGAACTGACAATTTAAGGATATTAATGTGATATATTTGAATAAATTAACAAATTTATTTGTGTCAGTACACTGACATACATACATACCGCCATCTAACGGCTGACAGTTGAAGTCTCTTGTGACAGTTCTTGCCAGTATAAAAAAATAATTAATTAATACTACTACTAATAATAATAATTAATACTACATACCTAAAAATTAATAAATAAGTAACCTTTTTGGAAATTAATCAAAGACCATCATGAAACCATATTATTTATTTTCCTCTTAAATCAGGACACCCGCTCTTTTTTTGAATCTTCTGCCATAAATTAATTAATTATTTTCTTCAAGATTGAGCCAACTTTAATTTAACTCGGCACCATTCAATTTTTAGTTGCCACTAAAGGTAGTGCGTTTTTTGTAAAATAAAAGTGTCGGAACTCACATCTTGTTAAGCTTTTTATTTAAAAAATTATATTCAAATAAAGTACGATAGATAGATACATATGTATGTAGGTTTATGGAGTGCGAGGGGAAGGTTGAATGAGAAATATGCAGTGTTGGGTTTTGGTAGTTTGTATTATGTGAGCTACGGATACCTAGTGGGATTCACCCGTGTAACATTCAGATGCCTTTACTAGAGTTGCCAACCCCAAACTATTGGTTCACCGAGTACCCACAAGTTAATGGAAGTTCATAGTAAATTCAAAAGTTTTGTTCAATTCTCGTCTCAACTCGTTTCCTTGCTATTAATATCTATGGCCCAATGTCGCCCTCTGAGTAACTGTAGATCGATGTACTTTAATGGTTAGAAAAGTCCAACAAGTTTGATAAACAAAAGTGCTGAAACTGTTTTAGTCTTCAACGAAACTCTCGTTGGGGTGATAATTAGATTCATCTGCGAAAACCCGCGTTCACATTCACTTGAAGAAATGGGAATGGTATTCAGAGCCTGTAAGTTATGTTATGAAAAACCAATAAATAATAAAACGAAATAAATGGAAATATTTTTTATTGATAGAAATGAACACGAATGTATCAATTTCCTTTGAAAAAGTTACTTTAATATAAGAATCTAAACAGAGTATCATCCGTCAAGTATCACATTTATGAATTATCACTTTTCGTTAAACCTTAAATTGTTAAAACTAAATATATATATCACCAATGACTTATCACGATTCATTAAGAGCTCAAATCCAATCATTAAATAGCACCAAAATATGTATGTAGAATATACCATTGTTAACATTTTTAGATTGAAAAAAATTTAAGTTTTAGTCTACAAATGCATTTTTTGAAAAAAATATATTACCTACATAATGTATGTATGTATATATGATATGCAAACAAATATTGAAAAAGTTTAATTAAATCTACAAATGAATCGCGGTTTTTCATTGAAAATTTGACTCTAATCATTAAATTTCTTAATGAACTTATGACTTCCTTTTTGAAAGAATTATAGACAAAGTAATTCACACAAATGTAGATACATATGTATGTGTTAATTTGCTTTGAAACAGATATGATACCAGTAATCGTAATAAACACAAAGTATCACAAATTAAATGAAAGTATCACTTTGCCTTGAAAACTTAATTCTAACCATATAATATGTACACATATGTATGTATGTACATATGAAAGAAATTAACACAAATGTATCAATTTCCTTTGAAATATATACTTAATATATAAGAATGGGAACAAAGTATTACCCGTCCAGTATCACATTTCGTTTAAACACTTAAATCTAATCACTAGACAAATATTCAATATTCAATATATTATGAAAAGTCTTAAAATTGAAAGGAAACTATAGTGCCAGTCGTTTTGAAAAATATATTTATAAATCTAGAAAGAACTAATTAAAACTAAAAATGAAAGTATCACTTTTCATTGAAAACTTAAATCTAACCATATAATATGAAAATGTGAGTTGGTGGTTTATATGACACAAAGTTCAACACTCTCTTCCAAACACAGTTTTAATCATTTAGATCAATGGCACAAAAATTCAAATGTCACTAGTACATATTTACTTTTTGTTTAATACAAAATTTTTTAATGAAATTATAAGGACAAAGTAATTTACACAAATGCATAAAATTGTTTTGAAAAACATATTATATATTTCATCTAAGAAATGATAGAAAAAAAATTATCACAAATTCTTCAATCTAATTATAAGGTACAAACATTTTATAGATTATATAAAGGTAATTTTCACCCCATTCCTCGGCACGTTTTCCGAGATTGCTTTCACATTAAAATATATATAAAATAGCGAGATGGATATAGTTTAAAAATCACCTTACATATGTACATTTAAAAAATTGCACATTTTTATAACTGTACCTATACAGACTTTGACAAGACTATACCTACAGACTTTGTACCTAAACATATATGTACATATATAGTTTATCAAAACCGCCCTTTGTAGAAAAGTGGGCTGCATCCGCCATTGCTTCTTGCATCCCGAGGAAGGGAGAAAGAATATTTGATAAATGAATTAAATACTAAACGGATATGCGTCATAAATTTTTTTTGTATTTTGGTTCAAGCTGCGGATGCAACTGATTTTGTATGATGAGCAAACAATAAAACTTTATTTATTTATAAGTAATAAATACGTTGTACGTTCACTGAAAAGTGTTTTTATATTTAAATACGGTAAAAAGAATAGATATATATGCAATATAATGGCGGGGCACATTTAAAATTTGATGAAATTAAAGAAAGCAAACATAAAAATAGCATAGATATCAAGTCTACTAAAAATGTTACAACTAATATACTGGAGTGAAATGTTACCAACTCTCATGCAAAGAAAATACTTTAAAGAGGAAGAATAAAAATTTCAACCCAATTATTAATTAGTAACTCAAATCCTGTGATCGAATTACATTCTGTTAATAAATTTATTGAATGAATGGTGTATCAAAACTAATTTAGATTGTAATGACCTACATATGTGTAAATTTAATGACTTCTAACTGGGAGCCACTATATAATTGTAATGATGCCAATATGGCTCTATTATTTTTTTGAAATTGTATATAAAATTTTTGATATTTTTTTCCCCAAGTAATGTTAAATCAATGCGTGATGCACTCATCTCTTTCTTAAATGGTTTACTCCCAATCTTATTAGAAATAGAAGTCATCAATTTATTCTTCTACTTCTGCTTGATATACCCCATCTTTGACTTGAATTCCATAATATACTATATGTACATAATAATACAGCTTCATCATTATTTTCAGCCGTTCACCATCTACTTATTTTTTAAGCATAGGGGAATGTTGAATATGCGGAAATAACCCCCATACAAATTGTAGAATGTCGCGTGGTTTATCGAGATGAAAGACGTATGCGCTCGGCCTTGGGTGAATTCGCTATAATACAAAGCTTTTATCGTATACGTACATATCCCATCATGATCAGAATCCTTAGGAGACGCCATCGTCACCAAACTATAGTAAATTCGTGGCAGTTGACCAGTAGAACGGCGAGACTCGACTGACCGACGCAGAATTTGAAATAAGCGCCGCGGTGCCGAATTTTTAAAGACGCAAATACACGACCATACCTGTGCCTTTTTTGAAGGCTCTAAATATTGACCCCGAAGTACGAAATTCGAAATTTTAAATGTGCCCCGCCATTATATTGCATATATATCTATTCTTTTTACCGTATTTAAATATAAAAACACTTTTCAGTGAACGTACAACGTATTTATTACTTATAAATAAATAAAGTTTTATTGTTTGCTCATCATACAAAATCAGTTGCATCCGCAGCTTGAACCAAAATACAAAAAAAATTTATGACGCATATCCGTTTAGTATTTAATTCATTTATCAAATATTCTTTCTCCCTTCCTCGGGATGCAAGAAGCAATGGCGGATGCAGCCCACTTTTCTACAAAGGGCGGTTTTGATAAACTATATATGTACATATATGTTTAGGTACAAAGTCTGTAGGTATAGTCTTGTCAAAGTCTGTATAGGTACAGTTATAAAAATGTGCAATTTTTTAAATGTACATATGTAAGGTGATTTTTAAACTATATCCATCTCGCTATTTTATATATATTTTAATGTGAAAGCAATCTCGGAAAACGTGCCGAGGAATGGGGGTGAAAATTACCTTTATATAATCTATAAAATGTTTGTACCTTATAATTAGATTGAAGAATTTGTGATAATTTTTTTTCTATCATTTCTTAGATGAAATATATAATATGTTTTTCAAAACAATTTTATGCATTTGTGTAAATTACTTTGTCCTTATAATTTCATTAAAAAATTTTGTATTAAACAAAAAGTAAATATGTACTAGTGACATTTGAATTTTTGTGCCATTGATCTAAATGATTAAAACTGTGTTTGGAAGAGAGTGTTGAACTTTGTGTCATATAAACCACCAACTCACATTTTCATATTATATGGTTAGATTTAAGTTTTCAATGAAAAGTGATACTTTCATTTTTAGTTTTAATTAGTTCTTTCTAGATTTATAAATATATTTTTCAAAACGACTGGCACTATAGTTTCCTTTCAATTTTAAGACTTTTCATAATATATTGAATATTGAATATTTGTCTAGTGATTAGATTTAAGTGTTTAAACGAAATGTGATACTGGACGGGTAATACTTTGTTCCCATTCTTATATATTAAGTATATATTTCAAAGGAAATTGATACATTTGTGTTAATTTCTTTCATATGTACATACATACATATGTGTACATATTATATGGTTAGAATTAAGTTTTCAAGGCAAAGTGATACTTTCATTTAATTTGTGATACTTTGTGTTTATTACGATTACTGGTATCATATCTGTTTCAAAGCAAATTAACACATACATATGTATCTACATTTGTGTGAATTACTTTGTCTATAATTCTTTCAAAAAGGAAGTCATAAGTTCATTAAGAAATTTAATGATTAGAGTCAAATTTTCAATGAAAAACCGCGATTCATTTGTAGATTTAATTAAACTTTTTTTTTCAATATTTGTTTGCATATCATATATACATATGTACATACATTATGTAGGTAATATATTTTTTTCAAAAAATGCATTTGTAGACTAAAACTTAAATTTTTTTCAATCTAAAAATGTTAACAATGGTATATTCTACATACATATTTTGGTGCTATTTAATGATTGGATTTGAGCTCTTAATGAATCGTGATAAGTCATTGGTGATATATATATTTAGTTTTAACAATTTAAGGTTTAACGAAAAGTGATAATTCATAAATGTGATACTTGACGGATGATACTCTGTTTAGATTCTTATATTAAAGTAACTTTTTCAAAGGAAATTGATACATTCGTGTTCATTTCTATCAATAAAAAATATTTCCATTTATTTCGTTTTATTATTTATTGGTTTTTCATAACATAACTTACAGGCTCTGAATACCATTCCCATTTCTTCAAGTGAATGTGAACGCGGGTTTTCGCAGATGAATCTAATTATCACCAAAATATGTTTTGTACAAACAGTTAGCTGCTTCGTTGTAAAGCAATATGCAAACAAAAATAAGCATACACGAAATACATATAATTATCTACCTAAACATTATATGTACATATGTACATATAGTGTGTCTTAACAGTCTGGAGTCAAAAATTCTGTTACCACGGAATATTTCCGAAACTTCTTAGCCAATCAAGTTGAAATTTAATATTTATTTTTTTCACGTAAAGTGTAAGAGATACTATGATTATGGTCAAAATTCGCCATCCGGAAGTGGCAGTGGAAGTGGCTCTTGAACGATTTTTCGTTATTTATTTTTTTCGGCTTTTTAAATATTTAGAATCTTCATAATATTCTAAAACTATAATCATTATGCTAATTAAAATCTGCGAAAAAAAATCATCAAAATCGCTTAACCGGAAGTGGGATTTTTTTCTTGTAAAAAATCCTGTTATTTTTCTTTGTTCACGGTTTATTGACTTTTTCAGTATTTGGTTATTCTTCATATTCCTCAAATATATGGATAAAGTCATGGGTTGGCCACACCCGAATTTTTTTTAATCGTTTGAAATGGTCCCGATCTGTGATTTTGGAAATATGGCAACCCTGGTAGGACCCATAACTTGAAAAACCCTATATAAAAAACATAGATACAACAAAACGAAGATGGCCGTACAACGCGCTGTTAAGACGACTGTCAAAACTCGCATACGTCAACTCTATAGACACGCCTCTTTACCCCCACCACCGTTTCATCGTTCGAAACTACATTTACTTACATTATATTAAATATCAGAGGATAAAAACGACTTGTACGTGTCGAAAAGACGGTATCCGGAGGCAATTTGACCCAGAATCGCTCCAGTTGAGTCACCGGGGACATTTGAAAGTCAAACACTATAGTTTCGACCTCGTAACAGTAACGATAGCCATAAGATAAGTGAGCGGTTATACGTTTAGTCAGCGCCTGACTGCGGTTCGGTGTAGCCGTGTTTGTTCAGTTCTTCTTCGCGAGTCTTCCATTTCACATCTTCGACATGTCTCAGTAAGTATCTGTCTATATGTGTGTGTGTGTGTGTGTGTATTGTGCTTTTGGTTGTTTTGTCATGGGTCAAAGGTCGAGTGTCTGTGGTCATAGTTTAGAATTGACCTGCCATTGATGACTTTGAGGTTTGTGGCCAGAGGTCAAATCGAGTACTATGTATGAAAAGTTAATCTGGTCAAAAGAAAGTTTGTGTGTAGAGTTAATCTGGCTAAAAGAGAGTTTGCAATTCAAATGCTCTGTTGATCATTTGGTTTGTGATGTTGTTTTAGTTCTCCTTGTTTGGATGTGGTTAAGGTGCTATTTTTTTTTTAAACTGAAACTTTTAAATATTTTTCTGAAAACCTTTTTCTTGAACAATTTTTTAAATCTTACATTTCAATATATGCCGTAAAAATGCACAACGGGTGAAATATTTTACCCACATAACATTTTTTTATGTAAAATATTTTAAATTTCTATAAAGATTTTGTATGAAACTTTTTAAAATGCGAAATATTTTGTTGCATGGTAACATTTTGCATCTAAATAATGTTGAAAAAATGCGCCGCAGTCGAAATATTTTCCAAATTATTTTGAATTTCATAATCCGAAGGCTAATTTTTCCCTTTCCTATAACCTTGTGTTCTTAAAAGCTCTAAAATGGTTATCAAGATTAAACTTAACAATACTTTAGCAATAAATTGTCTAAAACTAAAAAATATCACGAAGATAACTATTTTCATACAACTCTCCAGTCCAAAAACGAGTAACATCTATTTTAATTTTAAATATACATACAATCCGAAAAGTATGTTGCGACTCCCAAACTTACCAATTTTGCAACTTTTTACCTAATTTAATTCTTTGCTAGAAAAAGGTTCCCCACCACTGAACTAGACCTTCAAACCGGGATGTATGATAAGTTGATAAGCTTAGACATGGGTTGAATTTGATCCGTAGTTATACATTTGCTGGACTATTTTTCCCGTTGATTATCAATGGGTGTTTATCATATACATATACACTTGCGTTAACTATAATATATATTACATATTAAAAAAAAATACTGCTGCCTATTTACACAAATTTTTTCACTCAAAAGTAAATTGAAGAGTATGTCCTCTAAGCAAAATAAATGATTAGCATTTTATCAACAGTTTTTCCTTATTTAACTTTAAAGTAAACACACATACAAAATTTTTTAAAATAAAAACAACTCTTTTGACTCCAAAGTTTAACAATCAAAGTATTCAAACTACAAATTACTCGGTACTAAAATTTTTCTCTGACATCTACATATAATGATAAATAATCGTCGATACGTTTTTTTTGTCGCCTCTGCCGCAATTTGCCCTTCATTTCAAAAACATTGACCTTAACTTATTATCACATAAACTTCACATATTTATTCAATCATTTGTTTCTACATCGCACTATTCATACTGCTATTACAAGTGTGCATTATGCTATTTTCAGAAAAGCAGACATCGCTCTCATTGGCTTGGCCGTCATGGGTCAAAATCTCATCTTGAACATGGATTCCAAAGGATTCGTGGTGTGCGCGTTCAACCGAACCGTCGAAAAGGTACACACGTACATATTATTGAAAATATTTATATTGTTACACTATTGCAACATTAAAATTACATTCAAGGTTCAACATTTCCTCAAAAACGAAGCCAAGGGAACGAAAATCATCGGCGCAACGTCTTTAGCGGATATGGTGAGCAAATTGAAAACTCCACGTCGGGTAATGATCTTAGTGAAAGGTAATTAATCAACGAGCGTTTTATAACACTGATAATATTATATTGCACGTTGCAAAGTCGTGTTATCTCACATGTTTATGATACATGTGTATCGTACATGTTTAATGTTACTTCATTGTAATTGTATTGAATTAGTCGAGTTTGTCGGCTTTGCTTTGATACAATATGTACATAATATGTATTAATTTAACTTTCAGCTGGATCTGCAGTGGATGATTTCATCAATCAATTGATACCTCTACTTTCCAAGGGGGATATTATCATCGATGGTGGAAATTCGGAATACACAGACACCCAAAGACGTTGTAAGGATCTATCCGGAAAGGGACTTTTGTTCGTCGGCGCCGGGGTACAATACGCTCAATTTCATTTCATGGCGGTGAAGAGCCGACTGACACATTTGAAAACGCTCCTCTGTCTGAGGCGTGGGAAAGGATTTAATGCAGTTTTAATTTTAATTGATTTTTTCAGTCACAATTTAAAGTTTAAAAACTTTTGGGTTTTCATTGATGATTCTAAACAACGTGCTATAAAATTTTACTCCAGACACGTTATCACAAGGAAAAGTTTAACTAATCCGTAATAACTGGTCCAACTATTTTCGGTTTCTCAAGTATTAGTTACCTTTAAAGGGTACATCTTTAATGTCCAATTGCTCATCTATACACACTAATACGGTGTGATACCTCTGTTCTGGAATGTATCGTCAGAATACTAGAAAATCTGACCAAGTACACATTTCGACTTTTCGGGTTTTATATGACGGAATGCCGTGTAATTGCACCTTCTATCCGAAGCAAAACTGATGAAGTCAAATTTCTAAGTAGAATCTAAGATAATGACACTACATCCTCTTCTATTTCACTCTGTCTTGAGCAATCTGCATCCACTCGACTCCACACGTTCTTCTCAATTCATCAGCCCATCGTCCACTCGGTCTACCTTGCTTTCTTTCACATCCTCTCGGATACCATTCCAGAGTTTCTCGCGTCCATCTACCATCAATTCTTCTCATTGTGTCCACTTCAACTTTTTCACAAGTTCTGCCATATCTGCTACTTTGGTCATACTTCTTACCCATGTTCCTCTTACGATCTCTTCTTGTTATATCACGCATACATACATCTTTCCACGCTTCCCTGTGTGCACTGGATCTTACGTAACATTCTCGAATTCAGCACAGTACGCATTGGTCGTATGCCCCTTTTTTTAAGCATATTCTTCCAAAAGTGCTCCATTCCTAGTTTCATTCTTCGTTTTATCTCTTCTTCTTTACATCCAGTCCTAGCTATAAATAATTATCAACTATCTCTACAATATGGTTATCTACTGTGACTACATCCCCCCGTACAAATGTGTCAATCGACCCGGCGCAATACTAAAGTATGACTGGTTGAACTGTCCATAACTCGGTTGTCTATTTTTCCAGGTTAGCGGAGGTGAAGACGGCGCTAGATACGGTCCATCGTTGATGCCCGGTGGCCACGAAGAAGCCTGGCAGCACATAAAACCAATATTCCAAGTGCGTCTTCTAAAACTATTCCAATGCTTATGTTTAAGGGTTTAAGGGTTGATTAACTAACCGTTGATTCGATTCCAGGGTATTTGCGCAAGGTCCGGCAACGAGCCGTGTTGCGATTGGGTCGGTCAAGATGGTGCAGGTCACTTCGTCAAGATGGTGCATAACGGTATCGAATATGGAGACATGCAGCTCATATGTGAAGCGTACCATATTATGAAATCGGGATTGGGTAATTCTATTGTATATGTTAATATGTACTACATTTGTCGACTTAACCCTGGTGATTTTATTTAATTCGTATGTATGTATAAATGCTTTTTTCAGGTATGTCCCAAGACGAGATGGCAGACGTGTTTGAAGATTGGAATAAAGGAGAACTTGATTCGTTTTTAATGGAAATTACAAAGGACATCATGCGGTACAAAGACAGCGATGGTACGACAAAAAAATTAATCTCATACATTCTATATGCATCTTGACGTATCGTCTGTGTAAGTGCAAAACGTTCAAAATGCGATTTTTTGCCGCTTTCTGTTGCGAGTTGGAGGACGCGCTGATTGGTTTATTCAAATTCTAGAAGGACTAATAGATAACAAATTAAATTAAAACGCAAATGGTTTCATTCACGGTTTTGTATTTACACAGACGTTATGTATGTATCTTGATATATGTATGTATGTATGTATGTATGTATCTTGCTATATGTATGAATCTTGAATATTTATATAGGATATAGGAATTTATGCTTAATAAAGATTTAGACCAATGCGTACTGCCAATTATAATGTATGGATGTGAAATGTGGATGCTAAATTCAAGAATGTTATGTAAGATCCAGTGCACACAGAGAAGCATGGATGTATGCTTGATATAACAAGAACAGATCGTGAGAGTAATACATGGGTAAGAAGTATGACCAAAGCAAGGTAGATCAAGCGGACGATGAGTCGATGAATTGAGAAGAATGTGTGGAGTCGAGTGGATGCAGATTGCTCAAGACAGACGGAAATGGAAGAGGATTAGAGAGGCCTTCATCCAGCAGTGGATGGTGAATGGCTGAAAATGATGATATAGGAATTAAATACGATATTTTATAAGATTCTCAAATTGTTTTATACATATGTTAAAATCAACATGTTCGTTAATACAAATATCATTTTAGGATCTCCGCTTTTGGAAAAAATTCGCGATTCAGCTGGCCAAAAAGGTACTGGAAAATGGACCGCTATTGCTGCTTTAGAATTCGGCACTCCCGTAACTCTAATCGGTGAAGCCGTATTCGCACGGTGCCTCAGTTCATTAAAAGGTTTGCATACTCCAAACCTAGTGTAAATTAAAAATCAGCAATAAATTAATAATTGTATGTCGTGTATGTAGATGAACGTGTGACGGCGAGTAAAAAATTAGGAGGTGCAACGTCGAGCAAATTCAGCGGTAATAAAAAAGAATTCCTCGAGAAGATACGTAAGGCTCTGTACGCTAGCAAGATAGTGTCGTACGCTCAGGGCTTTATGTTGTTGAGGGAAGCTGCCAAGTCTTTCAATTGGAAGTTGAACTACGGTGGCATAGCTCTGATGTGGCGCGGCGGCTGCATCATCAGAAGCGTCTTCTTGGGCAACATCAAAGATGCGTACACCAGAAATCCAAATCTGTCTAACCTTCTGGTGGACGACTTCTTCTGCGAAGCCGTTAAAGAGAGTCAGCAGTCTTGGAGAGAAGTCGTATCGCAAGCGGTACTACTCGGCGTGCCCGTGCCCACGCTCAGTTCGGCCTTATCGTTCTACGATGGATACCGATCTGAAACTTTACCGGCTAATCTTCTTCAAGTACGTATTTCTACTGGCGAGCGGCCTATTGAGTACAAGTTCAAAATCTTAAGTTGATTTTCATATTCACACCAAAGCACACAGGTCAATTTCATCTAGAACAGCGGTCGAGAACCTGTGGCTCCGGAGCCGCATGCAGCTCTTTGTCCCTGTCTATCTTGAGCAATCTGCATCCACTTGACTCCACACATTCTTCTCAATTCACCAGCCCATCGTCCACTCGGTCTACCTTGCTTTCTTTCACATCCTCTCGGATACCACTCCAGTATTTCTCGCGTCTATTTGCCATCCATCCTTCTTGCTGTGTCCACTTCAACTTTTTCACACGTTCCGCTATATCTGCCACTTTGGTCATGCTTCTTACCCATGTATTCCTCTTACGATCTCTTTTTATTATACCAAGCATATATACATCTTTCCAGGCTTATCTGTGTGCACTGGATCTTACGTAGTATTCTTGAATTCAGCATCTACGTTTCACATCCATACCTCATAACAGGCAGTACAGTACGCATTGGTCGTATGCCTTCTTTTTTAAGCATAGCGGGATGTTGGATTTAAAAACTATGTTCATTCTTCCAAAAGCGCTCCATCCTAGTTTCATTCTTCGTTTTACATCCTAGGTATAAATAATGATCAACTATCTCTACAATATGGTTATTTACTGTGAGTACGTTTTGGGTGCAAAATTCATTAATCGTGATTTATTCACACAAAGTAAATAGTTATAAAATGATTATTTAAACCGTTTTTTAGATTTAAATGTATAATAATTTTTCAGTAATAACTTGTCTAACATTTAGAAATACTGCAACGATAAATCTGTAATTTTATACAACTCTCTATACCAGAGCTAAATTGTTTACCTTTGTCCCTTTCTGAGCCCCACACCTACAAATTTATTGTTATTGTTATTTATTGTTCTAGCCAAAAGCTATTTCTTTAGGAATTTGTTACTAGCCTATGTGTGAGTAATTTTTTCAAAATGTTAAGCATATAATTTGAAAATAATATGTTGCGCCTCTCAAATTTGCCGATTTTTCCTGATTTCGCTCTCAGTTCCAAAAAGGTTCCCGGCCATTGATCTAGAACATGTCGATACGAAGAGTACAAAATAAAGGTGGTCCATACTCTGTAGTACAAATTTTGTTTTGTTTTTTGCTTTCGTGAAAAGTTACCTTTATCTTATGTACGTGAACTCGTTAGGCCGCCTACCATAGTATTTAAATCAAATTTTATATTGACTTTAGTGTATCAACTAACTTTTTCTCGGAGCAAGAGAGTACTGTATGGTAATTTCTTCTCCAGCGAAGAGTTACCGAATGCCCCATGAGGCTTGTGGTAGTGCGGGAGTCGGAATTTATAAATTGTTCGGCCCCGAGAGGTCCCTACAGGATGTGTCGCAATATTTATTAGTCTATTGTTATTATTTCAGGCTCAGCGAGACTATTTCGGCGCTCACACGTACGAATTGCTCGGAAAGGAAGGGAAATTCATACATACCAATTGGACCGGTCACGGAGGTGATGTTTCCGCTTCCACGTACAACAATTAAATCCACAGAGTAATTTGAAACAATTGGGGATTTCATCTCGGTAATAATACTTTTTAAGTGTACTTTCGATAGTCCCCCCCCCCCGTTTGTAAGCGTTAGTGTATTTATTATTATTGTATAAACGCAGCGATTTTATTTATTTTTTTTTGCTATCGATGAATGATTTGTTCTATTTCAAGTAACATTCCTGCCTTTGGTTATTTTTTTTAAATCTATATTATTCTTAGTAATAATGTTTTTATTGCAATATTGTAATGCGTGCGCGTATGTATGTGTGTACGTAGATTGCTTGAATACGCTTATCGGCAATCCGTACATATCACCGATCTTAACTTATTTTTACTATTAAGATGTGTGTTCATCGTATCAATCGGACGATTTACTTCACACATACCTACGCCTATGTATGATAACGTTGAATTTAAATGGTGCTAACCGTGGTGATTGTCGGTGATGTGTATTAAAGAAAAAATTAAGCACATTGATTATTTATTATTATATTTCGCTGTAAGAAAATCGCATTGGTTTTTGGTCCATTTATATATATTTTTTTGTATTTGAATTCTAAGTAAAATATACAAGTTATGGTAATATACATTTTGTTTGATTTCATATACTATAATAGTACAGTTGTAGGCATTATATTATGATAATTTCAGGGTTCAATTTTAGTATACATAATACGTGGTGTATTCACAATAGACTTTTTTTACGTACGTTTATTCTATTTGTTCATTACCGATGAAATCCATTTTGTGTACGTCAACGTACACCTGCAGATAATCGGAATGCAAATTGCGAAAATTCCCGTTTCTCCCTATGAATTTTTAAGCGAGCAATGTTGAATTGTACGCAAAAGGCGCTCCTTCTCCAAAAACACACCAATCATGTTATATTTTTACATCTTTATTGTCAAAATTTACTGTTATATATGTTGAAGATAAGGTACAAGGCCCACGGCTACGTTTATTGATATTTTTAATGTTTAACTTATGGCTTTTGCGAATATATTTTAAACGTGTATTTCGTTTTTCTTATTTTTATATAAACCTATCAGAAGTCAAACTGATTAGTTAACTGTCTCACAATAAAAAGTGGACAAAGCAGCTGATTTTCTACGCATTTTGGTTATTTTGGTATGTGATATAATTAAGTGAAGGAAGAAATAAATATTGAAGAATTAAGAAATAAATACTGTTGAGTAATAACATCACTATATTTTTTGTAGAATTGTGCTTTTTAGAAAATCAATATATTGTAACCTAAATCAATATATTGTATTGTTGAATAAGTGAACATTTACATATCTGTGCTTTAGTTTATTTATCTGGAAAGTATTATTTACCATCATTTATGTGTCTTTCAGAAATGCACTGATCAATAGGGTCGATTATATGTAATATTTTCCAAAACTTTTTTAGCATAATATATTGCTATCATAGTTTTCATGGGCAAGTCTAAAAAATATCATCGACGCATTTGATTTGAAAATAATGTTTAAGAAAACGTTGAGAGGCTGTGTGTATCAAACAAAACAAAACTTACTACTCAAAGCTCCATTTTAAATAATCTAGTGCCATTTTCTTTCTACATATCAGGATGAATTAATTATCAACGTGACAATGTAAGATAATTTTCATAAATTTTGAGAGAAAATGTTTTGAAATAGTTATAATGTCAACTGTTGCGTTCAAAGTTCTGCCACGCTTTGTAATGTTGTGCGAATTCATATCACCCTTACTATTAACCTTATAAGTTATATTTTCAGTATAGCCTACGACTGAAATTGGATGTGCTGAATACGGCTGATTTGGTTAATTGTTATTTTTTTATTTGATTATTACTATTTTGAAAATCGTGTAATACTCATGCTATGGACAAAAAGTATTATTAATGGCCCAATCGATAGTACGAATATAACAGAGAAGTTTCTCATTGCGAGTTAGTTTATTCAAAATGTCAATTTTCAAAATATCACACCAATTCAATGAATTCCTTCAATATTTATGTTGCATAGCAATAACAGTTAAACCATTGAAACTCGATTAATTAACTGAATTGAAAATTTAAATAATTTATACGCAAGTATAACAAACCGAGCCAAACAAATGTTTTGGAACTTACAATTATAGATTACTAGAGAATTTATTTTCATTTTCATTTATTGATATATGAGTGAGTCAACATGTAAAAATAGTAATTCAAATGTTAAATATGAAATGAACGAAGTGTGCGGAGCGTTGATACTCCTGAAATAAAATTTCACGCGTTCTGGACATATCAACAGACAAACTTACAGTCTCTATGTAGGTATGTATATGTGAATGTGAATACTGAGACACGTGTTATTGCCAAAAATTTTTCATATGTACGCTTTTTAAAATATAAGTATGTACATATTCCATGTTAATCCGTACGGTTGTTAGAAAATTTTCTACAATTTTTTTTTTCCAAAAGCCGAATGATGTATAAATTTATTAAGGCAGACTTTAGAGTTTAAAAATACAGATAGATTATATTTCGTTTAATTAAAATATACATGAAATTTTAAAATTCCTCTTTGGTTTTTTGTAACAAGTAAAAAAAAAAACTATATGGGGTCAAACTTTAACAAATATGCTGATATAAAATAAATAATATTTTAATTATAGTATTCTTTCATATTTTGTTCAATCCACTGTTTGTAGTGATATACGTTGGTGTAAACTTGTGGAAATTCGTTGAATTCACACTTTTCTCCCCACGAATTAACCCCGAGCAAGCTATTTTTGTAAATCAACGGCGATCCTTCACCTGGAACGTATGAAATTATACAAAATCAACGATTATGTTATGTCAGAGTTTAACCGAACGTATCCAATTTATTTACCTGGATGGCATTTTTGATTTACAGATAATACAAAAACGCATAGATCTTTGTGGTCGACATACTGTATGTTCATCCAATATTTTTTACATTTATCACTATTCACCGGTTGAATTTCTTCTGACTTCATATAAAACTCGGGAAAGTCTGAAAAGAAAAATGTTATTTATTTATACACAAGACACGAATGAACATATGTTGAATGTGAATCTTAATAAAACTCACCAACATTATATGTAAATTTTGACCAGCCTTGAGTAAGCACTTCATCTATTCCCGAATGAGAATTGTTGAATATTTGCAATGGATTAATATGGGGTAAATCTGAAACCACATCGCTCATTTTTTGTAATACGCTAAAATGTTACACACATACAAAATAATTATGTGCATATACCTAATCCTAAATTTCGTGTGAGCTTGTAGGTTACTTTGAGTAGTCCGATGTTGTTTTTGAGAGTTTTACTGTCATAATGTGGATGCATTATGGATAGTTTGAGTGGGCGTATGTCACCTGGAAATATACAATTTAAAATTTTCCATACACTAACTTAAGATTGATATTCGAATGAAAATTTTTACACATTATAAGTATGCAATACACAAGTGATAAGAATCGGTTTTGAAACAGACTAAAAAAATCAGTGAACGGCTATAACTTTTGTGAACCGAAAAAAAAGACTACTTATAAATTATTTGATTTTAGTTTAATTTTCCCTTGAAACAATCTTAGAGAGAAATTTCAAAGAACCATAACCGAATTTTGAAAATTTAAAAAACCAAAAACGAAATATCTTTTAACCGAAAACTAACCACCATAGAAACGTTGATGTCTATTTCAACGCACCCACAAGACAAATGACCATCATTGGCCCTTTCCAAAATAGCATAACATGCTGCGGAGAAATTCTCAAGAAAATGGTCCTAATTGTACTGCCTGTATTTTTTGGGTCAGTAATTTTTACGATTTTCGGACAGTTGTTTTAACCAAATGGTGAGTAATTTTAAAATAAATGGTCAGTAAGTTTTATAAATGTCAGTACTTCAATATATATATTATAATAATGAATTATTTGAAAATTTGATGAGAAATTTTTAAAAAATACAATTTATCAAAAAAAGTGAAAAACGATAATAAATAATATTAAAAAATACATTTGAGAACCAGTGGTATGAAGAATGCCTCTAAAATACCCCTGATGCAATTTTTCATCTCCAAATTTCGACAAAAGTGAAACTATGTATGTAGTTTTGTAACCACTAGAAATTTTTTTTTTTGAGAATCGTTGGTTTTTTGGCAATAATGTCAGTAAGATTTTTCATTATCAAAGATAAGATGTAGAATCATTACTTATTGAGAATATCATTTTTGTGTCGAACGTTGAAAAAGTTCAAAGATGTTATCCCGTAAAGTTTCTTACTCTGGTCGGACGGTCCAAATCCTCAAATAATTTATTCAAGAGACAATATTTAAAAGAATCGAAATCCTCGAAATTATGGTATTTTCAAGTTGGAATAGGTGAAATATGTATTGAGATATATGCCAAGACGTTTGGTTTTTTTTAAATCGGCCCGGCCACGACCGCTTGCGAAACCAAGCCTTTATTATAAGTTCTCTTGTGTGTATAATTATAATGTTTACTTTCAGAATATTCATTTAATTCTACCTTCCGTGTTCCAAATGTTCATTTTAGTTTTTATGAACCAAAAAGGCATAAGCATTCTATTAACGTCCATCCTTATATATTCGATGCAACGTGACGTAGTTACCGACCAATATTCATCGATGAAAGTCACGTGGCATATAAAGTTCTCGCGATCCAAATGCATTATCAATGCACCAATGTAAGGTGGCGTAGGTTCGTCTACAAATTGAACTGTTACATTACATAATATAATAAATTCCAAACCCAGCGAAAAAATTAAACAATACATTAGCGAAAATTCACACACTCACCGTCTTCAAAATATGAAGATTTTCCAACGGGGCGTTTGTCCATTTGAAAAAGATTATAATAGATTCCAACTGCAATCAATATAAGCTCATTACTATACATACTAGTGTAAGCCCGTTGAATATATATCAACGAATCTTTGTGTGGTGAGTATGTGTATTTAATAGTTTGTATAGTTGTTGCATAGATGGCGCGTTATAATACAACACGTAACAATTTAGCAAAGTCGCGAGCCTATTAAGAATTTATATTGTCAAATTGCAACAGGCCCGTCATCACCTCCGTTTGGATCACAGCGTAAGCGTATCTCGGGCTAAAATCCCACTCGCGCGCGGACGGTTCGTGTATTTTAATCATTTACCTCGGCGAGCGTTATCAGCAGACAGACAGATTTGGGCTATTATATATCTACTAGTGTAAGCCCGTTGAATATCAACGCCCGCTGAATTTTAAATTACGTAAAGCGCTTTTTTAATAGAGAAAAAAAAAAATTTTTACTTTACTATTTATATTATAAATATTAATTATTTTATATAATAATATTCTGCTATTTTGTAAGTGAGTTGTAATAAAAAAAAAAATACTTTATAAAGCGCCATCTAATTGAACAAAGGGAAACGATAATTTCGATAATTTAATTAATACACAGTTTTATTTTTTTTATATTATAATTATTAATTATTATATATATAATAATTATAATTATAATTTTGTAAGTAAAAAAACAAAAAAATAATTATAGTTTTTATAGGTAGGTAGGTAGCAGGTAGCATTCCAGACCGCTTATATGGGTAACAAAGGTCTCCCTCACCAAGCCGCCGTAGTCGATGCGTCTACGTGCTCGGTTACCGACTTCGACGTCGTGGTTTCGAATCCCGCAAAATCTGGTATTTTAATTATTTTTCCTTATTTCCTATTTATTGTAACTATAGGTAATGTTTTAAAGGAGTAAACCCACCGACCGTGATAGCGTATAGCATTAGTGCGATGACTCTTGAGCCTAAGGTAGTGGGTTCGATCCCCCACTCGTTCTAGTGGTTTTTTAATAATTTTTCCTGAGCGACCGTTATCAGCAGAAAGACAGACAGACAGACAGACGGATTTCGGCTATTATATATATAATTATATATAAAGTAAAATCTGTCTGAGCCGTTGCGGTTACGCTGACATTGCCGACATAACAATCAAATTTTTTTAGTGATGTGTTGTGGCAACAAGCCGCTATCTATCAAAGCTAGTTTGAGTCGAAAATGCGATTTATAGCCATACATTCATTCAATTAACGGTAAAGTGTGCAATTCTTTCACGTATGTACTGTCAAACGGGCTATATAATTATTGTACAAACCAGCGTACACGGGTGGGGGTTATTTTATTTTATTCATCATCATCATCATTTTCAGCCGTTCACCATCCATTGCTGGATGAAGGCCTCTCCGATCCTTTTCCATTCCTGTCTGTCTTGAGCAATCTGCATCCAGTTGATTCCACACATTCTTCTCAATTCTTCAGCCCATCGTCCACTCGGTCTTCCTTGCTTTCTTTCACATCCTCTCGGATACCATCTCAGTATTTCCCGCGTCCATCTGCCACCCATTCTTCTCGCTATGTGTCCAGCCCATTGCCACTTCAACTTTTTCATACGTTCCGCTTTATCTGCCACGTTGGTCATGCTTCTTACCCATGTATTCCTCTTGGGATCTCTTATACATATGTATATGTATAGTCGGAATCTTCTCGATCGACTGGCTGCGTAGCCTAGTCGGGGAACGCTCGCATACCACGCCACGGTACGTATACATACGCCCACTTACACACACACACGATCGAACTGAAGAAAGACACTATTTTAATTGCAGGTTTTTAATGCTTAGTAAGTGGGTAGGGATTAAGAGAATAAAAGTACAATGGGTGACGCGAGACGCTCTGATCTTACTCCCGAATTCCCAAGCCCGCGTACGCCACGCCCGCAATATTTCAATCGCCCTTCATTACTTCTAGAACAACCATTCAAAATGACCGATTGTAACTTTGAAAACTCTCAAACAGAAATGAATAAAAGGTTAAAGAGAATGGTAAAATTTAACACGCAGGAGAAATTTTTATTTTTTATTTGTATTTTTCTTTTGACTAAAATCCCGATATGCCGTTTTAAAAATCTGGCAACTCTGGTTTGCTAACCACCCGATGACTCTGTCAACGGGCACTTACTAGTTACAATTGGAAATATTGTATTTGTTTGTTGTTGTTTTTTTAAGTCTTATGATATTACCTGAAGTTAGTACTATCAATGCGACGACCGTTATCAGTAGGATGATTAAAAGAACTTTTTCACCCAACGTCCTGAACGTCCAACAATTGCACATTCTTTCAAAATTTTCAGAACATCAATGCAAAATAACAAAGCTCCCCAAATATATTTTCCTAGTGACTGTTGTTAAAGAAAACTCAAAACAAATGAAATTGAATTTAAATATTTTTATTAATAGTCCACTGAATGTAAAATTGAGGTTTATCTTTCAATTTACTCAAAACTTAAATTGAAAGTCTTCATGCAATAGTAAAATGTGTCTCACCGTGATTTGTCAATAGTTTAGATGAGGGCACCTGGTACTTAAATACATACATGTTATTTTATTATCCTGTAATTGATTTTTGTTTGTAAATAATCTGGGCGTTTAGCCTGTAAATAAATAAATAAATATGTATGTACATACATACATACATACATGACCATGGTAAGTTTAACTCCATCGATGTAATTTAAAAAAAAAAAACTAAACACATCGATAATTTCGGGAATACAATTTATTAAAAAAATAAGTTTTTAGTGCGTTTGACAATAGAATATTTCATACCCATAGACATTTTATTCACATAATAATAAAAAAAGCACTTAACTATCATGAGTCATAAAACATATAATATAATAATGTAATACGTGAAATATTTTAAACCTTTAGATAACTATCTACCATCGATAGAATCAAGGAATATGAAGAGTAACCAAAAACTGAAATAGTCAAAAAACCGTGCACAAATAAAAATATATATGTATATAAAAGGCCGAGAAAAATAAAAAATCGTTCAAGAGTAAACTGGCAATTCCGGTTGGCGGATTTTGACCAAAATCATAGTATCTCTTAGGCCTCCGGGCTAGTCACGACTAGGCAACTAGTCTGCGGCGAGTTGCATTGAGCAATTTGCTCCGCCGACTCAGTTGCTCACATTGCGATTTTGATTATCTTTAATTATTATGGAAATTCAAAACTGACCCGCAGAATCGGTTTCTTGTAATTCATTATTTCTATGGATTATAAATTTCCGACGCAACGGATGAATTTAACCGGAAAATTTTAAGCTGACCTAATGCTTTTATTGCACGTCACTGTTGAGACGAAAAGCTCGAAAAGGAAACAAACAGTTGCACAAACGATCCCCATGAGCCAAATACACAGTGCTCCCAAAACTTTTTCCACGCTCAAAGCCTTTATCTCATCATCACATTCGACACACCGAACCCAATCGAAGCTTTTGTTTCGCTTACGGTACGCAATCCACATTCCGCTCGAGTGCATTTGCAATATTTTACGATCTATCGCCTCGGAAAATGGAAAATTTTTCTGAAAAGCCCACAGCTCGATGGTGTACGGTAACGAGTCGGTAGTGATGCGAAGGTTTTTCAATTTTTCGACGCTTATCTTGCCACATATCATGGAGTAAAATTGTATAAAAGATGTATGTCGAATCAGTAGTGTGATTCGACCTGATTGAACAAGGTCTATCGCGTCACAAACCGATACTTCCTTATTCCGCGTTGCGAATATCGTCAGGGGGGGATTAAGGTTCTTGAAATAGTTTGGTGGGATCGTGTAAACCTGTAAATACATACCGATTGTTAGATGACACTGAATATATAACATTAACTTTGAATCTAGTCTTATTGTACATATATACATACATACATAAGAGTGAGGTCAAAAAATAACGGCCCTGTTTTCAAAAATATATATCTCCGACACTAATAACGCTCCATTGATGACACTACAGGCATTTTAAATTTCATTTAATCCTCTTTCTAATGATATTGTAGTTTTTTTCCCAGATAACGTTGTATTGCGTTTGAAACATTTTTTTCGGAAGAACACATTTTATAAGGGAATATCATACGATAATACATATTTTCGTTTTTTTTAAATGTATAAGAATCTTTAATGGTAAAAATAAACTTAATAGTTTATTGACGCATGAATGGTTTAATATGGATCTACTGTTTACTCGGATGTTTGGAAATTCGAATCCGCTTCAGTACAATTCATCAATACGTCAAAACATCAATATTTCCAACTTACACGGTGAATATGATTAGGTATTGTCAATAATATTGACCGTGTAAGGTATCCATAGTTATGTGAATTTTCAATGAATTTTTGTGAAGAAGATGAATTTTCTCTGCAAATATTTTTCAAACGCTAGTTGTGGCAATAATAGTTATCTGTTTGGAAAATACTACAATATAATTAAAAAGGGGATTAAATGAACTTCCAAAAAAATTATAAATCAACACCGCAGCACTGTTTGTTTCGGAGATATAAACTTTTGAAAACAGAACCGACTTTATTTCGCTTATTCTGTATTAACAGTGATATGCTCACTCGATTCCAAATATAGGTGTACCCTTCGTCGGCTAGATTCGCTATTGTCTTTGTCGGTAATAATGGCCCTCTGATCATCTACGAAGTGGTTTTGGATTTGTAAGCTGTGTTTATAACTATGCAAAAAAACATCCAAAATACAATAAAGCGTCGAATGCGAAATTTGCTAGCGAAATCGGTATACTGATCTATCAGCATTGCCAACAACAGCTGAAATCAAACATCGGTTAAATTAAACTGAAAACTATTTATCAACTCATGCGATTAAAATGATTCAAAATAACACATAATACATAAACAACTTTAATACTGGAAGTTTTCTTGTAAGTTTGAAGTGCTGTTACGATTGATATTATAAAAATTGTTACGAGCAAAAGAATCCACACTTTAAAATCGAGACCCGTTGCAAGAAGGACATCTGAAACGATAGTTACAATAAATTATTTTGTTAATTTCAATTATGTATGTACATCGCATTAGTTACCCGCTTTCACAGATTTTTTATTTATAGCATACATAGCTGTGTATGGATCGGGAATGTTAGGTGATATGAAATCGAGCTCGGCACTGTGCTCCAGTTCTACACTTATGAAATTGAACCAATCAATTGTGTAATTTATTATTTCGTAGATCATATCTTGATTCATCTGATCGCCATTGATACTTATCCTGTTCCCTTTGATCAGTTGAATTTCGAAATTTAATTTTTCCTTGATATCCGCCAGTGGATTTTTAAATAGTTTTTCGCATTCGTACAGACTAATACCGTTCGTGAGTGTCAATACGCGATTCGTTTTGCAGAACAATCTGTAGGAATCTTTGGCTAGTTTAAATATATGACCGTTGAAGTCGACGTATCTCCTTCTGAGCGATTGCGTCATTTCGGCAATGATGATTTCAGTACATTCAGAAGCTTCTGTTAGGAGGGACAACTTTTGGGATAGACGACCACAGTAGAAACATACGTTGTATAAGGTCGCTCCTTTTCCAGAAAATTCCATATAAAACACAGCGAAAACTTTCATCAGTAGAAATTTGTCAATAAAATCATCGGAATTGTTTCGATTGGTAACTTCTAAGTAATAATCGTCGCCTATGATGTTCGGTGCAAATAAAAAGGCATCGTGTTTCGATACAGCGTTCATCGCAACCTTTGATAACATTTTGGGATCATCGAGTAAAATCAAATGAAATGTTCTAGTAGTGGTCAAAATTCGAGCATGACGCTTTGTCGACAATGTATCATAATTAAACAAACCGTATATGGTTGTTTTGCCTTCAAGTTTTCTTATTATGTTTTCGACCAAACGATTTGTGTTGCTTTTGTAGTGAAACGCCATTTGGCAATGCGACCCGAATACCACAACAATGTCGCTTATGAACCTTTCATTGTTTAAAATGTCATATTTTGATCTTTCTTTAAAATTTTCATACAAACTCGACGGTTCCTCGTCAATTTTTGTCCTATGAGCGAATGCGGAATCGAGTGTAAATATGGCAATCAATGAAAATAATTTAAAAGTATTATAAATCATTTTAGTGAAGTAATATTGCGTTGTATGAATATTTTAACAGCATGGATGAACTTTGCGCACTCTAAGCTTTTATTGAAAGCCACAAGCTTATATAGAGCATTTTTGTTTTATGGTGTATTATGCTTATATAATAATTGTATCATTTCCTACTGTTTGACAAAATTATGTATTTTGTTTAATGTGTTTTTAAACATTTTGTAATACTAACTGTATCCATAGTTTTTAAATCCAACATCCCGCTATGCTTAAAAAATAACGCATACGACCAATGAGTACTGCCAGTTATGACGTATGGTTGTGAAAAGTGGATGCTGCACACAGAGAAACATGGAAAGATGTGTGCTTGGTATAACAAGAACAGAATACATGGGTAAGAAGTATGACCAAAGTGGCAGATATGGCGGAACGTGTGAAAAAGTTGAAGTGGACACAAATGAGAAGAATTGATAGCAGATGGACGCGAGAAATACTGGATCCGAGAGGATGTGAAAGAAAGCAAGGTAGACCGAGTGGACGATGGGCTGATGAATTGAAAAGAATGTGTGGAGTCAAGTGGATGCAGATTGCTCAAGACAGACAGGAATAAAAAAAGATCGGAGAGGCCTTCATCCAGCAGTGGATGGTGAATTGTATCCAGTGTATATTTCGACTACATATGTACATAGCATTTTATTATATAATAATTATTTATGTAAATCGCTTAAAATCCTTTTATTTAGATCCACCACTAAGTATTTTCCAGATAGAAAAAAGTACATATGTATTCTTATTAGATATGGTAAATAGTGACAGGAAAAAGATTGACTATCGACGTTCAACTTTACAAGTGTGTATCTTGCTATTGAATTGTACGAGTAGAATGGCAATTAAACTATTAGGATATATATTTTTATATATTAATTACACAATTTTCTTTAGAGTGTTATGATTTTCTTCCTCGAATTTGTGACTTTGATCGTTTGAAGAAGCTGCTGGGCGACGTTCGACGATCTTCATCCCCCGTGTGTGATTGTTAGTATGATGATTGATAGTACATCGGATCGGTCCTATCGAGATGGACGATGACGATGTGGAGGACGGTCGAAGATGAAACATAACTTGAAAATCACGACGTTTGCGACATATGCATCTTCTTGATTGTAGTGCTTGTTTATGAATTGTTATGTTTTGTGGTTCAAAATGATAGTCGATCCATTTAATAGTTAAAACTTATTTTATTTATTTTAAATTGAAAGTACAAGTGACGTAGTGTACGTCTATTAGAATAGTGAGTTCAGACATGGCGTATGTCTATTGGCTAGTGAGCAGTGCTGTGTTGTCCACTGGACAACTGCCCTGAACTCAACTGAACTGATGTGTCGTATGTCTATTGATGGAATGAGCTAAGATATGAGCTTTTCTATGTCTATTGATGGAATGAGCCAGATATGAGCTTTTCCATACGTTAAATACTATTTTCGATATTTGGGAGAGGGGAGATTCTATTCTCGATTGTATATTTTGATTGCATCACAGCTGCATCTCGTAAATTAAAACTTAATTGGTCTATAAATTAACATTGAGAGAGACACTTTCTAATCTCGTTTACATTAACTTTTATCTCGTATTTATAAAAGATTGTTTTCATATTTTTGATGGTTAGTTATGTGACAGGGGTTATCCGTCTATAAACTAACGGTGGTATAGACGCTTTCATCTTATTGTTTACATTTCTCTTATCTCGTATATACAAGTGATCACATTCATATTTTTGTTGGTTAGTTATGTGACAGGGGATATCCGTCTATAATTTAATTTATCGTTTCGATTATTGGTTACTTGAATAGACGTAATTAATGTGAATTGATAATAGTAAAGGTATGAAAAGTTACATATTGTAAAGTTCATTTGGTCGATTCGACTCTTCGTAATTATTCAACTAATGTGAATTGAAAATGGTCAGAACATAACAAGAGCTATCATAAAATATTTAAAATACATATACATATGTATACCTATACATAAGTTACATATTTGCATTCATTATAGCGTGTATCGATTGATTGAATTTTAAATTGAAAATATTCTTAAATATAAGTACATACATACATTTCTTAAATATACCTACTCATTTTTACGAGCTATTTTCATTCTGAAAATTTTATACATACATACATATGTAGATACATTTATATGTTATAATTACATAACTTCCGTCTTGAATAAATTATATTTTGCGAATGTGAAACACAATCAATTCCAAAATAAAACATAAAATGGCTAAAGTCACACCACCAATCCATAGCCATAGCGTTCCCAATACGTTTTCGATGTTTAAAATTTTAAAATGGTTATTTTTAAAATATCTGCTTTTCTGAATCGGTTTCCAATCGCCTATATATTTGTTATTTTTTGTCCAAGCCATAAATATGCCGGTTGATTCAATCGTCGCCGATTTACGATTGAGCGTTTCAACGTATGGAAAAATTTTGTTGAAAATCGAAAGTTTGAAATTGTAAGGCATTCTGTCGACGCTGAATCTGAGCAATTGCGTTTCTGAAATTTTTAGTTTACCGCAAACTTCTCGACCGAGTTTCAAATAGCTCGAACCGGAGATGAAAATTAAGGCTTTGTCTTCTACCACAGATTTAATCAGATCGCATTGATGTCTTATTTCTCGATGTTGTATTGAAAACTTCCTCCAACTGCCATTGTAACCTTCAAAGTAATTCGGTTGATAAATCATTCCCTAAAAGCGAGATTTGATAATATTATTAAAAATAAATAAATAAAATCCCATTTGTTTATTTATGTTTTTCAACTTAACCGTTCTCCAAACAAGCGTGAACCCGTCATCGGCTAAATCGGCGATCGTTTTCGCGGATAATTTTGGTTCAGCGATCATCGAAGATGTCATCTTAGACGTATAAGCAGTGCTGATTACTACAGAAACTAAAATCCATGTATAAAATAAACATCGAACGCGATATTTACTCGGAAAGTCGGAATACTGTTCTATCAACATAGTCCACGTCAACTGAAATAAAAAAATAATTATTAATACACTAACTATAATTATTAAATTATTTGCGCAAATGTATCTAAAAATCTACAATACATTGAAAATAGCAATCCAGGAAACATTCTTCTGAAAAATTGCAATCGATGCTATTGTCGTTATCGCAAATATCGCTATCAACATCAACAACCATACTTTCGTATCGAAAGCTTCTACTAAAAATTTCACTATAATGAAAATAATACATCATTAATAATACATTGATAATACATTGATTAATTTAAGCTGAAGTTTTTTTGAGATTTAATTAAATTTAGATTTGGGATGCCCCACGTTATACTACCTGAATCGATTCTACTTTTCTTGATAGAATAGAGGGCCATAGATGTTTCGGGGTTTGATGGTGATATGTAAGAGACATTTTCGATATTTTTCAAGCTCCTGATATATAAATAGACCCAATCTATTGTGTAATCTGACACATCCGTTATCAAATCATCTTTTGTTTGTTGATAGCTGCAGCTTCTATTTTTCCTGGTGAGCTGAATTTTGAAATTCGACATCTTTTCAATCTCCGACATCCATTCATATTGGAATGAAAACTTATTGTCACATTTGCACAGCTTGAGACCATTAGCCAATTATACAAAGGAATAATTCCCTAAACAGAAGTATTGAAATATATGAAAGTCCAATTTGAAGGGGTGTCCGTTGAAACCAGCTAATTTTATTTCGATACTTTCCAACATTTTGTCGACAAAAGTTTCGGTTGTTTTATTCAGAGATGAATCTTTTATTTTAGCTTTTTGTTAAGTGAAAACTTCTTCGAGAGTAGACCGCAGTAAAAACATATATCATAAAAGCAAACTTCATATCCAGAAAATTCCATATGGAAAGCAGCGAACACTCTTCTCAGCAATGATTCTTCGATTAGAATGTCGGAGTTGTTTTTGTGGGCAATTTTCAAAATTTTCGACGAGAATAACAGGACATCTGTCTTCCATATACAATTTGAGTCAATTCTGGATTCTATGGTTTTGGGATCATCGAGAAAAATCACGTGCAGTGTATTCGAGTTCACTGTTAGATGTCGACAAATATAATCCATCGATAGCGTATCGTAATTGAATAAACCTGTGATTGCTGTTTTTCCTTCAAGTTTCCATATAATACTTATGACTAGTATTGTTTCTGTAGTGAAAAGCGATATCGTAATTAGACTTAAAGTTTACTACGACGTCACTTATAAATCTCTCGCGACTTGATTCAATCGATACGCTTAGAATAAAATCTGGCAGAATTGCTAGAATTGATATGAATTTTATAAAACCAATCATTTTAGGGATTGAAATTGTTAAATATTCGTTCCAAGGCACCGATTCACTCACACAACTTAAAATTATCACCCATTTATATGTAACTGCTCATTGATTTACAGGGGTATTCAAGTGTTTCGTGAGTGATTTAAAATTTATGATAATCAAGCAAGAATCCAGAAGGAGGGGAATTCTGAGATTTTTCTTTCAAATTTTGACGTTTCATTGTCATTGCAAAATAGCTTGCACATACAATTAATTTCAAATCAGCACTGTTTAATTTTTAAAGCCAGATATCTAACTTTTCAAAAATACGTATCAAAGATTCATACCACGGTGTTTCCTGTATGTATGAGGCAAATTAAATGAAATTGAATTTTTTTAAATTAAAAGTTGTAAATCTCTGATATTAGATTTAGCATGTGCAAAAAACGTTGGACCAAAATTACCATCGCACTTCAGTTTTAAATTATGATAATAGATATATTGGCAAATAAATTTCTATTGGCTATAAAATCTATTGATGGCAATAAAAAAATGTCGTAACTTGTTTCAATCCAAATTCAGTATACTGCCAGGTATTTGCGCTAAACTATACAGTTAATTTACTATCATTATCTTATTGCAAATTATTTTATAGATAAAAATGAGTATAATTAATGTTAACACTCGTAAAATTTAACTAGAGAGTATTGTCTGTTGACGATAGGAGGATTACAGTTAAAATGGCCGAAGCTAATAAGAACGAATCCATTATGGCCGAATAAATAAAGTCTAATACGAATTATGTAGAAAATGGATTTGATCTTAAATTTAAGATTATCGAAAAAATACATAAAAGATCGATAATCTTAAATTACACCCAAAGATTAATTTCTTTTAATCTTTTAACCAGCCAATTCTCAACCTTTTTCGATCGAAGAATGTGATTTTATATTTTTATTTACGCTGATTACTAAACATAATGAGGAAAACATTAGTTTTAGCAATCGACCTTCTTCGTATTAGATCTTATTCGTTCGGCCATAATGGATTCGGTCTTTTCAACGCCTAAATTAAAAAAAAATGATAATAATTCAAAATTTCAAAAGAGAAAAATGCGTTCCAGACGGATAGACAGACATACAGACTGTTTAATATAATAAAAAAAATAGCCTAAATGTCCGTCCGTCCGTCACTAGCCGAACGTTTACTAAATACTTCAAATTTACTCTTTAAAACTATTTTTTCACTAAAAGAAAAATACTTGAAGGTGTATAAATTGTATTAATTAAAATACTGAACAAATAGTGTGTTGCTATTCTTTGAAACTGACAGTTTTATGTGTGCTTGGAAAGTCATGTTTTACGGCCAAATTTCAAGTGACGTTTGACAGCTCGCAATGGCATCTCGCACGTTAGTTCAATCGTTTATTAAACGCACTATTTTGACACATGTAAACAGTAACGATTTATGTTTTGACGCTTTTTTTTTTACATAATACGACATTTTTAGGTGGAAGATTTTACGAAAGACCAGACTGACAGTCAGTCACACTATTATCATTATATATAGTTTGTCGTTAGTCTGTCTGGAATTGTATTGAAATTTGTATCAATACAATTAACTCATGAAACACTATTCTTTTCACTGAAGATTTAAATTATTCCTTTTTCCCGTCGACTATAGCTAGGCTTACCATACGTCCAGGTTTGATCAGAATGTCCCGGTTTGAAGGGGCGTCGCGACGTCCCGGCCGGTTTGTCATTGTTTTAGAAAAAAAATTTCACCTGCGGCGCATTTTTTCAAAGTTTCGTACAAAATCTAGCGGTTTTCTTATGAATAATTCACATGCAAAATGCTTCTGTGTAAGAAAATATTTCGCCTGTGGCGCATTTTTTTAAAGTTTTGTACAAAATCTAGCGATTTTCTTAAAAATAATTCACAATAATTTACAGGCAAAATGTTTTTATGCAAGAAAATATATCATCTGCGGCGCATTTTAAAATTTTTTTTACAATATCTAGCGATTTTCTTATGAAATTCTAAATGTTAAAATGTCTAAATTCTAAATTCTATGCAAGAAAATATTTAGCAAGCGGCGCATTTTTTTAAAATTTTGTCAATATCAAGTGATTTTCTTAAGAAATTAAAATAATTTAAATGCAAAATGTTCCTACCCATGAAAGTATTTCGGCTGCGGCGCATTTTTACTCTAGAACAAGGTATTTTTTTTAAAATGTACAACATAAACATCCTTCTGAAAAAAAAATTTCCTCAAATAAAATTCTAAAGTGTCCCGGTTTGATGGAATAATAATATGGTAAGCCTAACTATTAGAGCTATCGCCATTGCTATTCCATTCACAAGTCAATAGCTGTCGATTGTCAACGGGTAATACTGTAGTATCAACATGTATGTATACGAAAGTACAAAAGGTCTAGTAATGCATAAAAGATTCTTTCTTTCCTTACTTTGCATGTTAAACCACTAAAGAGTATTTTCCCTCAACTGTTGATATTTGAATCCCTAAGCTACAAACTCTGGAAGCTATCCTAAGTTTCGAATAAATTCAAGTTTACCGGAGCCTATGAATATTTGAATCCTTAAGTTACAAGCTCTGGAAGCTTTCCTTAGTTTTGAATAAATTCAAGTTTACCGGAGCCTGTGTTAACAGTCGTTCACTTCTATCCGGGTACCAGTTTATAAGTCGAACGATATTCAAGTTGGATTTGTGCTTCCTTTCTTTCCACATATTGTACAATTTGACATTTTCAGCTGCAGTGAATTCGTCAACGAGTATCATGAGTGGTTAGCGAGACTGGGAGAATGTTCCGAAGAGGATTCCAATTTAGACGATTCGCCGTTCGACGAGTATGCAATAGTTCGAGATCTATTTCGCGATGAAGACGTATCGTAAGGCTGGCTTTTATCAATATATGTATGCACAGAATGGCAACGTTTTTGCTATTAAAAAAAAAAATGCTCTCGTGATCAATTTTCTTTAAATCATAACGGAGAGTTGAATGTAAATGAGGTGCGAGTGAAAATTACAAATTTTACGCATACAAATCATGCTATTTTATTATTTATGGTCGATTGCATTATAAAAGTGGCTTCTTTCAAGCTCAAACTCATCCTGGATAAGCGTAAGATTCCTGATTGTCGTCGAGCAGAGCTAAGTGGACTACACCAAAACATTTCCAATCTTCAAAGCATCTTCAAATTTACGTTCCCTAGATATAGTTATGCAATTATAAGTTAACTGCATTTTGTATTGCGACCCGGTATGCCTATATAGAGATCGTAAGAAGAATACATGGGTAAGAAGTATGACCAAAGTGGTAGATATAGCGGAACGTGTGAAAAAGTTGAAGTGCACACAGCGAGAAGAATTGATGGTAGATAGACGCGAGAAATTCTGGAATGGTATCCGAGAGAATGTGAAAGAAAGCAAGGTAGACCGAGTAGACGATGAATTGAGAAGAATGTGTGGAGTCAAGTGGATGCAGATTGCTCAAGACAGGAGTTGGAGAGGATTCATCCAACAGTGGATGGTGAATGGCTGAAAATGATGATGATGCCTATATAATAATATATCAAACACAAACTCTGTCGATTATGTTCCTTTATTTACTATTGACACATGATATATGCATATTTATGGATGAAACTAGCTTTCAATTAGAAACCTAGTTTACAAAAATAAGTTGAAGTAAAAGGTAAGTATAAAGATTGCTTTTATACTTAAAAGTGGAGATTCTTCCTTAACCTTAATCCAAAATAATGACAAATTTACATAATTGCTGAAAATCATTCTTCAGTGTAAATGAACTAATAAGGTTCAGAAATTCAGCCTTCTCATCAGGGACCAAAGTTTAACTCAATTATTGATTCAGGGCTTTCAAAATCAAATGGATTTTATTATCCAAAGACTTTTCTTTACTGTTTCAAATTTCTGCACTGGAAAAAAGTTATCGAAGCTTTGGGATAGAGAAGTGAGATGTGACAATATCTCAAGTTTTAATTCTTTTAAAATAACTTCATTGACAATGTTAAACAATGACGATTCCGGTGTCATGCGAATGGCCCTTTCACAAATTCTATAAAGTCATAAAATCTAGGTAAAGACCATTCGTTCCATTCTCAATATACCCATTTTATTTATTTCGTGACCTACCAATAGGTCGGGATCCAAAGTTTGAAAAACCCTGCATAAGGATTCTAAGGCATATCTAGGAGGGGTTTGAGATTGAAGGAAACTAACAAACTGATTTTGTCTACCATAAATAATAAATTTGTATGGTTTGTATGCATAAAACCAGTGACTTTTACTTGAACCGTGTTTTCCAACTGTCCGTTGTGATTGATTCAAACTGCAAATTCAAACTGCATCATATCCTCATTTGATTGTCGTTTAAATACATCACAGTAACCACCACTTGGTCAGGATATGGTTTTGTAACCGATTGAAGAACACTTCGCCACTCTGTATAAACTTGAATGAAGGTCTGGTCTTATGTGTGCACTTTTTGCTTTCAGGTGTGAGCTGAAATCGTGGTTGGATAAATTTTACGAATGCGGTTCAAAGCTGAAATCAGCAACCATCTCGGATAAGTGGATGTCGAGCGGTAAATTTCTCTACAAGAAGAAAAAGTACGATGAGGCTGTGTCGTGTTATAATGTGTGCTTGGAATTTGCACCGAGAGACGATCAGTCCTTTTCCAACGGATTGAATAGTAGGTCTCGTATTTTTTGCGATTGTGGAATGTTTCAGGTGCTCAGCTGATAGTGTTTTGATTTACTTATGCAATTTATATGTACCCATTTGTATTGTAATTTTTTTAATTTTTTTATATAGGAAGCCAAAAATGACATTGAACTATTGCTCTCGATTGGTTCTTATCCGATAGAAAAAAGTTATAAAATATATTCAAAGTTAGCCAGGTGTAATTTTATGATTGGAAAATTAAACGAAGGAGAGATAGCTCTCAAAAAGGCTTTAGAACATTTAGTAAATACTTCAGGACACTCGACCAAAGAAATAGGTCTGAATGGAAATAGTATCGTCGAGCCTTTATAATATCTAGAGTAAAATTTCACTAATTATTTCGTTATTTCAAGATGTAATTAAATTTAAATTGGCGTCAATCACTAAGGTTTCTACACAACAACCCAAGACGCTAGAGCTTTTGCCATCGTTAGAAAAAGAAAATTCAGACCTTAACGGAACATCTGATACTTTAATACTCAAGTATTGTTTTATTTTTGTATAATACATTTATGAATCATCTAGTCACAAAACCAGCCCTGTAAGGTATTTGACAAAATGAGATTTGAATACCACTTTGTGCTTAAATCAGGGGTCACCAAACTCTTTGAGAAACGGGCCAGATCGAATTTTTTTTAAATATGGGGGGCCGTACGAAATATATTCTTGTTGGAATCTTATTAGAACATTTATTTACATGTGCATACATATGTATGTATGTATATGAATTATGCAATGAAAATGCATGTTTTTTTTTTTTCATGGGAAAACTTGCTCGAACCGTAGTTAAATTTTTATTTCTAAAAACAAGCATATTTCTTTGTTGACTATTAACCGTTTTGAGTTAGTTCCTTCAGTTTTTTCTTTCCCAAATTTCCTTGAAATTTGTCATATTTCGTCCCATGTTTCGTAGTGTAGTGACGTTTCAAGTTATATTCTTTAAAAACAGATACCGCTTCATTGTAAATTAGACATATGTATTTGTCTTTGTTCTGCACAAAAAAATAGTTAATTGACCACTGCTCATTATATATGCGATACTCAGCATCTACTTTTTTTTTTTTTTGACATCATCATATTGGGGCACTAAAATTAAAAGAAGTGCAATCGAATTTTTAATTGCAACGTTTGCACATTCATTTTTATATAAATTGTGTGTATAACTACTATAACATACCTCAAATAAAGAAAATCACCACTAATCCACTTCAAGTAATCACAAAAAATCAAGCGATGTGTTCTTTGAAATACAATTGAATATTTTCGATTGTGGTTATTTGGAATTTTATTATGCCTGCACTACTTTTTTTGAATTTCGATAAATGAGAATATCTGAGAAATTTACGAGTTAAGAAACATTTGGTCGCCTGAAACAATACATTTTAGAACTTCCTTCATTCTGGTCTTATCCCAAATCCCAATAGATGAATTTAAATAAATCATTGTCGTGAATTCACAATTAAATCATTAAATTTTATAATATTAATATTGCTTATATATAAAATATTTATATACATATAAAAATCAGGGGCCGGATCTGGTCCGCGAGCCGTAGTTTGGTGACCGCTGGCTTAAATAGAAAATCTATCAAATAATCTGGTATCTTCCTTAAAAAAGTAAAATGAATATTTGAGTCAGGCATGTGAACAATACAGAAAAGCTTCCAGAGCTTGTTTTGTGACTCGACGATTCATATATCTAATGGTTTTTACATCAGAATTTTTTAATTTAATTTTCAGATGTAACGAATCGAAGGGCCGTCACATTGTATCAAAAGTCGACATAAAAAAGGGCGCTTTGCTTTTCGTTGAAGTTCCTTTTGCGTTCGTTCCTTTATCTTCCGACAGTATGTCAACAAAAATGTGCAGCAGTTGTGGTCTTCTCACCGACTATATTATCGTGTAAATTTTCTTGAATCTTTGTAATATTTATTTAAATTATTTTCCATAATTTTATGGTGTACTGCGTGGTGTGAAATTTCAGATGCAACAAGTGTTGCGATAGTCATTATTGCAGCGAAGCTTGCAGAATCGTCGACTGGGATAATTTCCATCGATGGGAGTGCGAAGGATCAAAAATATCGCTTTGGTCCAATATCGGTATCGTTCATTTAGCATTCCGGTGCGCTAATTTTATTTCTCTACTTGGAATTTCACTAGGGTATTTAGTAATTGACTAAAATGGGACTTGAATTATGCTAAAGTGAATTATTTTAATTTTTTCAGCGTGCTTCTAGAAGCATTTAAAACTAAATATTGTTTGGATACACTGGATAGTAAAAGTGAACACAATGCTAAAAGTCTGTTAAATCATTTGAATACACACAGTCAAAATTCTAAATATGGAAAAGTGTTCCACTTGGTAACAAATGAGGATAAAATCTCCAAAACAGATTTAAGAAAATACGCAATTGTAAGGTTTTGCTCTTGAATTATTTATATATTAATTTTTCAAAGTAAAATATTGATGTTTTTTTAGACTAGCATAATGGTTTTCCTTTACTTGAAACGCTACACAAAATTTTTTAAAGTCTTGCGTGAAAGTTTGCATTTTGAAATACCGACCGATGAGCTCGAACTCTTCATCACGTGCTTATTGTACAGACACGTGTTACAAATGATTTGCAATGCGAGTGCAATAAGTGCTGAAAAATCATCAGAAGGTATGATCGGTGTCGGAATATACACCTCGTCGTGTATGATGAATCACTCTTGCATCCCGAGCACCAACAATATGTAATATTTTTAAACTTAACATACCGATTTCTTTTTTTTTTTGTCGTCTGTTTTTATTTAATTTCTCATTCGACGTTTCAGATTTGTCAGAAATACTTTCATCGTCCGAGCGGCCAAAGATGTTAAAGCTGGATCTGAAGTATTCAATTGCTATGGACCACAAGTCGGACAAGGCAGCTCCGAAGAGAGACGAGAAATACTAAGAAAACAATATATGTTCGATTGTGAATGTAAAGCGTGCATTGATGGAATATAGCGTACATGTAAATAACTATAACCACAAAATCAAAATATATGCCATTAATTTAACTTTAAAATATTAAAGTAAGAAGAGTAATAAATAAATTTTATATTTAAATTTTACCACGAGAGTTATGTACATATTTAACTCTTTTTATTACAGTGTCCTAAGCTATGTAATTTTAAAGATATTTGTGATTAAAATTGGTACTGAAATGCATGACTTTTTCAGCATCAGTGACGATTTTGTTCTCTTAAATTTTCTGCTTTCAAAACAAACTTTCGCGATAGCTTTCAACAATTAATATATAAAGATATTTGAAGTGTTATTTATAATAAAAGTTATCCACTTAGCTGTGTAGTTAAATTTTTATTCAAACAAAAGTGTGAAAACTTTCTTTAAATGTTGCATATTATGTTAACTTCACCTCTGTACCAAATACTACTATTTACTAAATAAATAAACTAACTAAACAATATAATGTAATAATCTTATAGGTTGGAGATGTTTTAAAATATGTATTTTTTGTTTTTGTCACTTAAAGTTGCATAAAAATATCCTTATCACTTTTAAGCATATGTGTAACAATTATTTCAGATAAATGCACAAATTTAATAATCTTTTTATTGTTTGTGACCTGATTTTAGATTAAAATCTAAAATATGTCAATTGTTAGATTATATATACATACTTATTCTGGTAGGACCGGCATTGTAATGCAATTTTATATTAGCTATGAGAATGTCTATTGGCGATTGTGTGCTTGCGAGTACAGTTGTATATTTTGCTCGTCTAGTCGTCTACCACCATGGGACTGTTTTCGGTAAACCAAATATTTTACTATACAGTCACTTCTCGACTTACGACGGGGTTCCGTTCCGCAACTTCGGACGTAAGTCGAAATGGTCGTAACTCGAATTTCATAAAAAAATTAACTTTTTTTTTTTTTTTTGTGTTTTCTTCTATTTATTTTAGCAGTGATGCGCGGTTGTTCCGGTCTTGCTGAACAACCGTCTGTTCCCAACGGAAAGGTCATTAGACTATATTCGTTGAGGGGGTGGTGGCCTCATGTTAGGGTCTTGAGGAGAAAGGAGGTGGAGGTGCTCTCCTCAAGGCGGCTTATATATGTATATAAAAAAAATAATAGACATTTATAGTTATGTAGCTTTTATTTTTGATTGTTAATAAAATTGTTAACAAACATGTGAGTAAATAATTACATACATAAATAATATATTTATAAGCATTATTCTGGATTATCGTCATCATCTGTACTACTGATATAATCGTACATTGCTGATTCTTGATTCAGCGAGTGCAGTGATAGTTTTTTTTCTTAAACATGTCCAATTTTGTTTGGATAGTTTGTTGTTTCTTTTCGCTATAAATTTCTTTATAACAGGCAAGTGCTTGGTGAATATTATGTTGTACTTTATTTTCAATTTTTTTAATTCTCTCATTAATTTGGCTAAAAGCTGTAGCCATTTCTTTCAGCGCATTATTTTAGGTGGTTCTTCGTGTTCATCGAGTTCTTCTAGCTCCATTATATTATTTTCTCAATCTCAATCAAGTCTTGGTTTGTGAGTTCCTCCACATCATTTTCCAAAAGTTGATTTACATCTTCATTGTCAACTTCCAGATTGAGTTTTTGAGCAAATTGTACAATAATATTAGTCACCTCTTCTATTTCCTCTTCTCTATTAAAGTTCATATTGTTATCAAACCTTTTTAAGAGCTTGTTCCATATGCCATTCATACATGTCGTCGTTACATTGGACCATCCTTATGTGGAGGGTGGCCTGGAGCATTGTCAAGAATTAATAAAATTTTAAAAGCAATGTCTTTTTCATCACAATATTTCTCTACTTCTGGAATGAATCAGTTGTTAAACCAGTTTTCAAAAAGGCATGGTGTCATCCACAAATCTTCACATTATGGAAGTTTTCAGGTTTTTTTAAATCTATCAAACCAGCCGGAGCTTGCATTGAAACTTTGGTCATAGTTGTCATCCTCGTTAAAATCTTCGAAAAGACTGCACGCTTTAGTTTACCAAATTTTTTACCAAATTTACACTGAATAAACAATTTACCACCATACACAAGCACGCGCGAACAATATGCGAACTGTATATTGTTATTTTTTCTAAAACTAGGTGACGCATCGATTGCATGATCTTCGATTTACGTCAGGGGCGTGCGTACGAGAGGAATATATGACGAAAACTGTAAAAAAATTAATTTTAAAAATTTTTTCTATGATTTTTTTTCCGTCGTAAGTGCGAATAGTCGTAAGTCGAGGTGGTCGTAAGTCGAGAAGTGACTGTACTTATAAACAAATATTTACTATACTATGTTAATAACAAAACTTACATATTTGTACACAGAGAAATTTCATAACTTAATTGTTTTTCCACATAGCAAGTTTCATCGGCATATCTTAAATCAAGTTCAAATAATTTATGAAATACTTGTAGGTGCCACTTTAATAGCTTATAATATTTTACATGATATCTTATCTTGAATTTTATACAGCAATTGATAAAATGTAAAATATTGATAAAGCGTTGAATTTTTTATCGACTTGAGCAGTCATACTCTAAATAATACGCAAATTATTGTGTCTTATTGCATTTAAATACTATTTTCAGTCCAAAATTGGCACCTCTGAGAATATAGAAAAGGGAATTAAATTATGCGACATTCGCACAACCCAAATGAACAAAGAAAGAAATGGGAAATATTTTTCTTGCGTAGTCACAGTATTCATTTTTTACGTATTTGTTACTGGATTACTATGTATAATTTTTCAAAGCTGGATTACCCTATTTTTCCTTGCACTAATCGCTTTTTTTTTTTTTTTTTTTTTTTTTTTTTTTTTAATTTCAATTTTATTATAAACTTTTTTGAAAATTTATCATGTTTTATATCATTTTCTTTTTTAGTTTCTTGTCAGTTGTTGATCGTGTTTTCACCCAAATATATGAAAAAAAATTGTACGCTATCAGTAAATCAAGATTTGATTTGGAATATGAACAGACAGAACTTTTGAAATAAAACTTGGAAGAACCATTAACGCTGAAGTTCCATTTATATTAATTCAGAAAAAATATATTGAACGCCGGTTCAATTTTAACATAAATATATGTATTATGTAAAAATGTATAATATTTATTATTATATTATTCATAAGTGTTGTTAAATATACTGCATGCAAAGTTTTGCGACTCTAGTCCGAGTTTAAATTTACGTCCGATGTAAAACTCTTGTCAATTTCGACCGATTTATACTAAGAATACATAAACGCCCAAGTCTGTCCATCTATCACTAAATCATATAATATTGCCAGTATCCCACAATTACCGCCATTAGCCCACTCGTATGTCGATAATAACGATTCGTTGTCATGTGTTTCCGCTAACTTGCAGTGTGCATGTTGATTATTTATGAGCTTTGTGATGCACATGTCATTGGCTGTCTTCTTTAGAGAGTTTGCTTTGCAATAGTATGTCTCTTCTATATATTGACATGGTATGTCCAAGTTTTGAAAATATAACTCATTCATGAGAATAAAAGGTTTGGGTGTGAGGATGGTTTTGATTTTATTAACTGGGATAGATCTTACATATGTGGAATAATTTAATTTATCTTCCGATCGTTAGATGTTGACCAAAATCACAGTATCTCTTACAGCTAACGTGAAAACTATAGATATGAAATTTTGACTTGATCGCCGGCACAGTTTCGGAAATATTCTGTGGTAAACCTTTCGACAAAAAAAAACCCTACTTCCGGTTGACTGATTTTAATGATTTATTTTTTCGTAACTATCAATTTCTCTCAGGAGTACAACATTACAATATTGTGACGATACTACATATTTAAAAGACCGAAAAAAATTAAAAACAATAAATCGTTCAAGAGTAAACTGCCACTTCTGTAAGAGGGATTTTGACCAAAATCACAGTATCTCTTACGGCTAACGTGAAAACTATAGATATGAAATTTCGACAAAATTGCCGGTGCCGTTTCAGAAATATCTGTGGTAAACTTTTCGACAAAAAAAAACCCTACTTCCGGTTGACTGATTTTAATGGTTTATTTTTTCACAACTAGCAATTGCTCTGAGGAGTACAACATTACAATATTGTGACGATACTACATATTTAAAAGACCGAAAAAAATAAAAAAAAACAACAAATCGTTCAAGAGTAAACTGCCATTTCTGCAGGAGGGATTTTGACCAAAATTACAGTATCTCTTACGGTTAACGTGAAAACTATATATGTACATATATGCAATTTTGACAAAATCGCCGATGCCGTTTCGGAAATATGATTTTTTACAGGATTTTTGAATTTTCTGCACGAAAAAAACCCTACTTCCGGTTGACTGATGTTGAAAAAATTCCTTTTAGCCCTTACACCTTACGTGAAAATAATAGATATGAAATTTCAGCTTGATAGACTTGATAGTTACGGAGAAAACACAGCCATATATGTACACACACACATAAAGACATTTTCCAGAAATCATGAAAACGTGATCAGGGGATGATACCTAATTGATCCAAATCAGTCAAAATCTCGAGGTCGAATTTTCGCACGATCACAATACTTTATCCGATTAGGATAAAGTAAAAACAGTAAACGCGTGAAGTAAAAGTTCCCTTCCCCACCGCAGCTTTCAGATTTTGTTTTGTCCGGTCGGTGGCTCTATACAAATTTATATCATTATGGGCATAAGTCATCAATCAATCAATGCTTACCAAATTGTATGTACATTCTAAAGATATCAAGTGCTAGATTATACATATTTTTACTTTATCCTAATCGGATAAAGTATTCTTTTTGGTAATATGTATTGGTTTTATTGTGCATTTTTCAACTATGACAATGTCTGTCAGACTGTCGACGAGTATGTACGAAATTCTCGTCTGTCGAAACGTGTTTATAATAAAGGTAAAGATGTCGGCGATGATAAATAAAAAGCTATAGCTTGGGGTTCAAGTAGTTAAAGGAATTTCACAACGAAATAGCTCGACGAACTTAAGTCCCGCGACTATTTAGCTGCAGCGGCCTAAAGATGGGAGAATAAACGGTTGGGAATTACGGGGACAAAAATTCTTAGAGCAAGTTGGCAATCTTGGAGATTCCCTCTACATTCGTTCATAAGATGTAGGATGCGAAAATATGGATGAGCAGTTGTCAATATATCTTGAGCCGGCATCGCGATCACTCGTCCACCACCATGGGACAGAATATGGCAAGCCAAAAACCTCAGTGCACTTTTTAAGTCGTATATTAGCTATTGATTAAATAAAATTAAATTCCATCGCAAATTAGTAAAGCATTCCACGTTTTGTAACAATTTATATTTTCAAGCTTAATCGTTTTGTTTAATAAGTTTGATGACTCATATAAATCATTAAACTTTTAATTAAATTCATCAATAGTTCTCATATGCTTATGTCAGTATATTAGAATTATTGTGTTTCGAATATTCAAAACTTTTTCTTGCATTAATATTATTTTCTATATATGTATGTATGTATGTATGTACACCCGATTCTCTTTGTGAAAGGTTTTGAAATAACACATCTGGGAAAACGGACCAATTATTTTATTTACGCTGATTTTGTTGTTTTAACACGGTTACAAAATATGAAAAAGAAAAACAGCGGTAAACGGTCACGTTTATTGTCATGTAGCGACACCGAATCAATATATGTTTTTATATTAAATTAAATTTAAATCGAAAACCATGTCAAATTAATACTTCATTGTGTATGTAACTTATGAAAATATTTTTATGTATCAATAAAAAAATAGATTCGATTTATTTTTGAGATCGAGAACTTTTTACATAATTTTTTTTTCTTTGCACGGTAGTCCCAGGAACGTATCCCCCATGTAAAAAGAGAATCGGATGTACATAGATATGTACATACGATTATTGGTTTGAGTTAAAATTAATACACATATACGAAGATTGAAGGTTGCCGTTAAAATTATCTTTATTTATCTAGCGGCATCGAATGAACTCATACGTTTTTGTATACACTGACGTTATATGTATACAGTATGTAGTCTGAGCAATGTTACACTGTATTAGCTATTCATTATATATTCATATAATTTTAATTACAAAAACTATTTAGTAATTGAAATTCAATATTAAATAATTAAATTTACTTTTTAACATTTCAGTCCAGAATTGAAAAAAGTCCAGAAAAATTCAGGGTCACTATGAAGGATATAGAAGATCTGAATTTGAAAATTGAACAGTGCAAACTGTTTGGTTCCGAAATTATTAAAGAAAATAAACGTCAATATCCAAGCATTCTCAACGCATTTATTTTATATGTGTTTATTGCGATTATACTAGAAAGTGTATATTTTAAAAGACCCGACGACGGAATTCCCGTCTGTATAATTATTATGTTTGTGTGAGTTATTTTAATTTGAATTCATATTTATGCATATTGACTCTATGATTCACGATTTTCTTCTTTCAGTTACGGTGTGGTTGTAAATTATCTTTACAAAGCATACTATACACAGAAGATTGTTCGAAAAATGCATGATATAAATGAACAATTACGAGTCAATTTGGAGGGTGAAAGGAAAGAACTTTTACGATATGGTTTCGAAGCTCTGTAAGATCTATCCAGTTTCAACGCTACACTTTTACATTTGAAATTTTAAAATTGATAGCAATTTAATCGAAATGGAAACAAAATAATCATTTTCCATTATTGTAGACTAGTATTATTCACGATTTTCAGCTATGAATGTTTTCATTTTTGTGATTTCGATTCATTCATCCACAATTCCCCTTAAATTTGACCAATAAATCGTCCATGATGAAACAATCCCACAACTTTTTGAAAAATAACAGTTCATATGTATATTCAGCTTCACAATTTAAAACAAAAATATTCAACCTGATAATATTTCATAATCCAAAACTTTCTCATTTGTATGAAAAAGTCTTGATTTTAAGACAGTTTTTTGCATGTGGGATACGATTTATTGTTTTATGTACCTATATAATGAGAGAAATATTAACATTCACACGAATTTGTATTAAAATTACATAAGTTTGTATTATTTTTTATAAAAAATAAATTTAATGTTTTGCACTCCTGTGTTATTTCTTATCATTCCAAAATCATCCTGGCATCTGACCATTAATTAAAATCAATCAATGTATGTAGTTGTGGCGCCACAATGTACTCTCTTAAATTCATCTTATTGGTTTTTTTTTTACACGTTGTTTCTGAAATAAAGGATTTGTGTGATTTTTGACTACTGCCTTACATTTGTTGAACATATTGATCATATAACTGAGGATGGGAACCAACAGATTATACATACATACTTGGCTTCATTATCAGAACTGTCATACGTTTTCACAACCGTAATACTTATACTTATTATTCTGTTGGCTAGTTAGAAGCAAACTAGAGTATAATTCTATAGTTTGGTCACCGCATTTTGCCATTCATTCGTATTCTGTTAAAAAAATACAATATAAATTTTTGAGAAATATTAACTTTATTTTTGATAAACCTACTGAACTATTTATGTATGTTATGATTCTCCTCTGTCAAAATTAAAAATGATAAAATTAAGTAATTGAAGAATCACAGTCGATGTAATTTTTTTATATAAAATATTAAACTCTCTAATAGATAGTCCTATTCTTGTTCATAAGACTTTTCGTTTAAAAGTACCGGTGCGTGTTACCTGTTCTCGCGTGTTTTTTTTCTCAGAAACGTATTAAATACGCATACAGCTATTATAAAATACCAAAATTTACAATTATTGCTCTGTGATAGAGTGTAGAATCGACTTGGAAAATTGCATCGTCGCAATAGAAAAGGTGTTGTTCCATTGATGCAATTTAATTTTCGTCCAGGATATTTTTGTAGATTTCTCCATTGACAGTTCTCTTAATAAACCTCAACTCACCAACCCCATGATACGAGAAGCATCCTCATACCTTTGTACTTAGCGGATGTTTTACGGTTTTCTGGGTGCAGTTTGGGGAGAACCTTTCTCTACTTTCACGTCGAACGTGGTGAAAACCATCGAGCTGAACAGGCTGAATTTTGATTCATCAGAGAATATCACTCTCTGCTAGTCCAACGCTGTCTAATTCTCATGATTTTTTGTCCATTGTAGTCGAAATTTTTTAATTTTTTGGTTCAGAAGTGGTTTTTTTGCAGGTTTCCGTGCATATAGTCCGCCTTGCCCTAGTCACCATCTTACAGTTTCCACACTAATATCAATGTAGAAATCTTCGGAAAGGTCTCTTCTAATTTCCACTGCAGTTTTGAAACGCTGTTCCAAGGATAATCGTGTCAGCAATCGATTTTCTCTCGCAGTTGTTATTTTTCTCATACCCGTTCCTTTTTTGCGATGGAAAGATTCCAAATCTCTTCCTTTCTTCGAGATTTTGATCACTCATGGTTGGTATCATTCCAGTTTAGTAGAAATAGCCCTTTTTGAAGAACCACAACTAGCCAAATTCACAATTTTTAGTTTTTCTTCCACGGTTGCTTACGTGTATTTTTTCATAACAATGGCAATAAATACTCTGAATTTATTAACTTTTTTAATACTAATCTTTCGTCCCTAAGACACTTATTATTTCTTTTTAATAACTCAACATAATTTATTTATCAGTTGTTTTTCCCTTTGTGTTTTTTCTAATTTAATATATCGTGTAGGTATTTTATATATAAATAATAATAGGCGTTTAATAAATAAATAAATAACGTTACAAATAAAAGGTCGTCTACAATGTAATTTAATACGATTGCAACTATATTGATTATATGTTTAATAACATTTTTATTTGCTTATTAGACAAATTAAATTTTTATTGTATTCAGAGGTCAGTTTGGAAGAACGTTTCTCTCAATAGACCAACATCCACGCTACTTACCAATTACTTATACCAATTATAATAATAAAAACAACTCTTCGACTATATTTCTCAACCTGCAATACCTAGAGCCACATCAACATAACAGTAGACCTTAACCCTATAACCAATTTGTTTGTGTATGTTCCACACACCACCTCGGGAGAATTGGATACTATGTATATGTAATATTTTTTTACTCCATAATCAAGGGTGTCAATATGTGTAGTTGATAATTTATATTTCAATATTGCCAATTTAGGAAATGTCATTTCAAGTATAAAACACAAGGAGCTAAATAAAAAAATAACAAAAATATTTATTTTCCAAACTTTAATACAAAACCACTATTGAATATTATAAAAACTGTGTTTTGGAGTAATTCACAAAGACAATCTGTCAACAAAAAATGTAAAATACAAATTTTGAGCAAATAATAATATGATATAAATGTACATATATCAAACAGAATATAAACAAAATTATATATTTATTTCTAACCAGAAATATTTCTTATGTACACCGATCTATTGAATACGCATTAAAAATTATATGTATAAGTATAATAAATAGAAAATCTACTAATAAGTATAATAATAATATAAATACAAATGAGGATTCATTAGATGGTACAGTTGAATTGTAAACTTGTTATTGTTATCTATATAATAATATGTATACAATGAAGTACAATGTGATTTGGACATCGAATTATAATTTTTTACTTGCTAGTGGAGAAAAGATATAGTTCATATTATATTAATTAGGTTTAATTCAACGCAGACGCGTCGCTTAAAGCCTTCTCAATTAAGTACTAACACGTGGAAGTTGACTTAAATAAAATTCAATGTTAAAACGAGCGACCGTCGAAGCGTGCCGTTCATTTTTCGCAACCTCCGACATTATTATGTATTCGTATAAATATTTTTTTTTTTTTTTAATATACATATAAAATGTATCCACACATTGTTCATTTTGTCCATTCGAAGCTGACCGATTCAAATAATAAAAAAAAAAAAAACTGTACTTAGTGTAGGGAAATTGTGACGAAATTAAAACGCAACAATTTACGATTAATAAGGCAAAAGTGAATGATATGTTTATAACGTACGGAGGGGAAGATACAGAGTTTGATTATTTGGATTAAGAACAATCTTAGAAACGTGTGTATGTCGATAAGTCGTTTACAACGTTCATGAAAGTCAAGTGACAAAAAGTAATTAGTTTCAGAATACAATTTTCGTTTCATCAAGTGCGACCCGACACGCTTACAAAATGTATACATAATGTGTGATCGGCAAATATAAAAGTGTTTGATTTTTTTTTTCTTTCTAAATGAACGTTTACTAATATTATCATCTATGTACCTATATCCTATTTTGGTTTTAATAAAATTAATCAACTTTTTTTTCGGTTTATATTTTCGTTGTTTTACAACTCGTCGTGTTTAGGTCCGGAGAATTCAGCGTGGCTGATGAAACCGTTCTTGTCTTTGTCTTCGTGTTGGAAAATCTCCTCTACCAGTTTGTCGTGATCTTCGAGCATGCTTTTGATCTCGTCGCTTGGAAATTCACCATCATCAGCGGCAATCATTTGCTTCTTCAAATACTCGCTGACCTGAAATACAACGACATGACATTAAACCTTGATTAAGTGACCGAGTGATATGATATTTAAGCAGTCGACAAACCTCATCTCTGGACAGCATATTGTTCTTATCGAAGTCGATTTCTTTGAAGACGTTGGTGGTTGGTGGTGAGTCGCCAATGTTGATGAGTTCAACTTCGAAAATGAGAGTTGCACCTCCGGGAATAACATTTCCTGCTCCGCGGTCTCCATAGCCGAGTGAAGCCGGAATAGTCAATTTACGTTTCTCTCCTGGAAATTGAATTACAATGATAACACTATCCATTTAAAATATGCAGTAAAGTTTAAGTGATAGATTTGAATGTGTGTGCTATAATTTACTCACCAACGCACATGTCGACCAGCCCTTGGTCCCATCCCTTGATCACTTGTCCGACACCGAGTTGGAATGAAAATGGTTGATCGCGATCATAACTGCAATTAAAATAAGTATTCATATAATAACAGTACTAACTGTATAAGATATAATTATAATGTTTATTTCTAATGAGAAAATATAACATGAACAAGAAACGCAAGATACAATATAATAGTAATATGTACCTATACATCATTTCATATTTGGGTCTATTTCTTATTTACTTGTTGTAAACCAGAGAGAAGTATGTATGTATTATGTATGTATGTATGTATGAAGTATGTATGTATGAATTATTAACACTAAAATTGAAACCCCAATAAATCAAATTTATTTTTTATTTATATTTACATAAAAATATTTTACTAAGTTCCATACATACATATGTACCATACATAATGAAGTGATAAATTGACATGGTTTTCGATTTAAATTTAATTTAATAACAAAAAATACATTAATTCAGTGTTGCTACTTGACAATAAAACGTGCCCGTTTACTGCCGTTTTTCTTTTTCATTTTTTGTAACCGTGTTGAAACAAAAAAATCAGTGTAAAAAATATAATTGGTCCGTTTTCCTGGACCGTGTTATTTCAAAACCGTGCAAAAAGAGAATCGGTTGGTTCATATATGTAAATGTAGTATATATGTACATATGTACAATATTGTATATATTATATACCTATATGTAACTTAATTTTAATATTAAAAAAAAAAATAATAATAATAATGTATCGGGTACATAATAGATTTTCATAAAGATTCGTTACCAAATTTTTTTTAAGGTAAATTTCTTCAAAATTTTTTCTTCTAAGAAAAAATTTCCTCAAACCAAATCCAAGCCATTTTAAATTAGTTTTGTCCAAGCAAATATGTATTTCGATAACGGTTCCATTCTGGTTATGGTTCGCTAGTTTTTCTTACTCGCAACAAAACAGATTTCCATCTCTGTATTAAATACAACATCTGCTATTGAAAATGGTCTATAAAATGACATGTTATGACAACTGTCAAGTGCAGCCTCCGAACACGAGCAAACCTACACTTAAACATAGACATCTCGTAACTCTCAAACAAATGAGCGAATTCGCTCCACCGCATAACTCGATCGAATCGATAGTGTTGCACAACATACATACTAAACGTGAATAAAATACTAGCTGAAAAACGGATTTTTTTTTCTTCAGAATTCCCATTTGGATAAGTGACGTAGAAATCGGAGAGGGATTCGAGGTGGTGGAGAACGCTACAAAACTGCTATTTATGACTCGGAGCAAGCTCGTCATATAAATAAGGGTAGGGTGCTTAGCGCAATTTTATTTATCCGGCGGCCGGAGAGATTTATCGGTAAACCGGAAGTCGGAAAATCGACGATTTGGTCCCAAAACGTTCGCCCGTTTCTAAACTCTCGATTATATTACATTACTGATGATAATTTGATGTATCTATTGCTAGAATTATCATCGAAATTGCAACGTGGACTAATCGTATGAAATTACTAGAATTTTGACAACCGTCGCCAAGCTTTTATTTTAACTTTTTATCATTTGAAATTATATCTATTGAATGTAGTGTTTCAGGCATTTAACTTGTATATTTTCAAAAATCCGACGCCGCCATCTCCGTGTGTACACGTTTGCATTTGAGTTCGCATTTATGCATATTGACTCTATGATTTACGATTTTCTTCTTCTATGTACATAATTATGGTGTGGCTGTAAATCATCGTTACAACAGATACTATAAACGGAAGTTTAACAGCAATGAGTCAATTTGGTGTGTGAAAGGAAAGAACTTTTACGATACTTTAACATTTTAAATTCTAAAATTAATATCAATTAAAAACGAAATGGTAACAAAACAATCCACCTTTCGTTGTTGTAGACTAGTATCATTGACGATTTTCAACTATGAGTGTTTTACTTTTTACGATTTCCAGTCGTTCGTCTTCAATTCCACTTAAATTCGACCGATAAATCATCCACGATGAATGTCCACTTTCGTTTCGAGCGAAAAATAATTGCATTGAGAACCACTGACGAAAAAAAATACACGCTTTGGGAGTTCGCAAAAAAAAAAATCACCCGAATATGTATGTATGTATGTACGAGTTCTTTGGTTTTGGTACAAATCCATACATCGAAACATACATTTTCCAACCATTCATACGTAATATGTACTTCATCCGTATACATATGTACATACGTAGTATAGATGGAGGTGTTGTCGGCGTGCTAAAATTCAACCTTGAGATTTTATCAAACGAATAAACGATTACAGGGTTTTAAAGCAGACATACTGTACATATTAACACAATTTAACCGCACTTTCGAAATGAGGGTAGCGTTATCGACTGAAATCCGAGCCTGAAACAAGTTGCATCAAATGCAACTGGTTTTGCATGCGACGGCAAGAAGTGCATCGGGCAAACGGAGCTTTTTGAAACAAAGGGTCATGACAGGGAGTGGTCAGTCATGGGGTCCCCTATGCCTATGGGACCGAAGCCGCAAATCAGCACTGTTGGATGTTTGGAACCGGTGAACAATGAGTGAGGGACCTCATTAATATGGCCGCCGATGTGAGATTAACGTGCATTGTGGCCAGGACGTTGGAGACCAGCTGATAATCACCATTGCGATAAGGGCCAGCCCTGATTTAGGGTTCGATGCATCCGTCGCTGCACTTGATATACTCTACCGGGGCCACCGGAAACGCGTACTTCTCGAAAGTGAACTAATACCACTCGAACGTATTAGAATTGGCGGAATGTGAACTCTATTCACGGTGCGATACATCTCCGATCGATTAATTCGTCGTTATCGACGTTAAGTGTTGCTATAGCTGGTGATATATTGATATTATAAGCCGATGGCTTATAGCAGGGGTTTTTAACCCGGCGCCCAGGGGCGCATATGCGCCCGCGGAGCTATTTTCATGCACCCGCTACAAAGTATTCAATAACGAAAAAATCCAAATTTAATCTTAATAGTATTTTTTAAGAATATTGTTTATTGAAATTGAAATTTAAATGTTTATGTTATTCTTTTACTCTTTATTGTATTTTATCTCATAATTTTGTATATGTTATCTTTTATATGTATGTAACTGTATGGGGTTTTTATGCTTCTTTTGTAAATGCCCTCACAGGCGTATACATGTAAACAAATGTATAATCTACCGATTTATAATAATTTAGTAATAATATAATAAATTAAGCAACGAGAGTATGAAAGTAGGCCTAAAAATTAATTTTAATATAACTAAAATTATGTATAATGAATTTTGCACGCAAAACGTAGTCACGGTAGATAACCATACTGTAGAGATAGTTGATAGTTATTTATACCTAGGGCAGTTGGTGAATATGACTGGATGTAAAGAAGAAGAAATAAAACGAAGATTGAAACTAGGATGGAGTGCTTTTGGAAGAATGAACATAGTTTTTAAATCCAACATTCCGCTATGCTTAAAAAAGAAGGCATACGACCAATGCGTACTGCCAGTTATGACGTATGGGTGTGAAACTTGGACGCTAAATTCAAGAGTGCTACGAAAGATCCAGTGCACACAGAGAAGCATGGAAAGATGTATGCTTGGCATAACAAGAAGAGATCGCAAAAGAAATACATGGGTAAGAAGTATGACCAAAGTGGCAGATATAGCAGTAAGGGTGAAAAAGTTGAAGTGGCAATGGGCTGGAAACATAGCAAGAAGAATGGATGGCAGATGGACGCGAGAAGTACTGGAATGGTATCCGAGAGGATGTGAAAGAAAGCAAGGTAGACCGAGTGGAAGATGGGCTGATGAATTGAGAAGAATGTGTGGAGTCAAGTGGATGCAGATTGCCCAAGACAGACAAGAATGGAAGAGGATTGGAGAGGCCTTCATCCAGCAGTGGATGGTGAACGGCTGAAAATTATGATGATGATAATAAATGTAACACATAATACTTAAATCATGTTTTTTTTAAATCCGACGTTCGTCCGCGACTATTATCCTAAATCTCAAATGCGCCCGCTACCGCAAAAGGTTAAGAACGCCTGGCTTATAGTGTAACATATGTACATATGTACACGTTAGACAGTCGATACATGTTTACAGGCGTCAATTGGCATCCATAGAAAGTACAACAACAGTGTAGACCGGGTAGACTCAAGGGTTGCCAATCTTATACCATTGCATTGGTGAACAAATCGATAGCTCAATTTCCTTTGAAAAGTAACAAAGGAAAATTCAATGAAAATTCCGCTTGTCGCACAAGAGAAAAGTGCATTTTTCCGTATAACGAGCTAAAAGAAAGGACATTTTATATTGGCCAGACATTGCAATGAATAACATAGTGGTAGGGAAAAGTTCATTATTTCCATGAATTTTGGACTGTATTTCAAAAACAATTTAAAGTTCTTTCATAGGTGGCATCGTCGATAGATTTTTGTGTTCTTGAAGAGGATCAAAATAATTTTAACTCATTATTCACTCCTTATTTCCATTCTTTCCCCTACAAAAGGCGTCAGGAAACCACCATCATTCCCCTGTTACTGCACTGTGACAGAAGCTAAAAATGTTTATCAAATAGTGAATAACCAACGCTTGAATGGAGTAAGAATATCTTGATTAATCGAAACTTTAGTACAGTATTTTAAAGCTTTCAAAAATATCACAATTAATAGCAAAAACATCTGACTATTACTTCAAATACTCATTTTGAACATGGAAGCACTAAATTTACAGTTACAGATCGCAAAAGTCAAAAAAAAATGGTAAAATTGTCAATTTTTTTAAATGCTCATATCTCATAAACCTACAACTTTCACTATCATAATCGGATTCAGTAGGTCAAACTTAGTAAACGATTGACTAGTCTCCGCTTTGGTAGTTTTTTGTTGTTGTTGTACAGTGTAATCACAAGAGGAGAAATACACGACTTTTTCAGTTGCATCAGTTACATTTTTGTTTTATCAAATTTTTCTCCTTCAAAAAAATCTCAACTGACATTCTTTCTACAACTATGTATGTAACATAGAGCTATTAGAGTGTTTGTGGTATATAATAAAAATATATCAACTAAGATGTATACTTAAATTTTAATTTACATCAAAAGTATCAAAACTTTCTTCAGATGTTGCGCATGTTACGTGAACTCGCCCTAAAATGAATCAAAATGTAACGAATAGACAAGTGGACTTAGTTCACTCTCGCGCATTTTACGATTACTTAAAGACGTTTGATCACATGCGAAACAATCGTACACAATTTTATTCCATTGTACCTTGCATTGGGTATGTAATTGTACAAGTGTGTACGTTTGTTTGTCCCAGTATTGCGCGCGACAGTGGCTGTTTCGAAGCAACGAATTGTTCGAGCGTTAAACGAAACGTCCGTGTTTGTGACGCGTACATTGAAGTCAAATAATAAATATATAAATGTCATCTGGATGTATCAGTTATTGTTATCACTTCGTTTCTCTTACAGAGAAACCGCGAACCGATTAAAGGACCACCCGTCTCGTTTGGAATTTATGTAGTACGACACTTTTGCGACTCGGACGAATACGAGGAAGGGGAATGAAACACGACGTTATAATGATATCGATTGCAAAAACTATGCAGACTATCGACTTTTTTTTATTTTGATCCGATTTCAGCTCATTAAGTTTTTTATGCGTACACACTTCGAGGCATTCCCCATCAACTTTGCAAACTGAATATTTCATTCTTAATATTAATTATTAATATTATTATGTACGTACATACGTATATTATCATCATTTTCAGCCGTTCACCATCCACTGCTCCAATCATCTTACATTCCAGTCTGTCTTGAGCAATCTGTATCCACACATTCTTCTCAATTCATCAACCCATCGTCTACTCGGTCTACCTTGCTTTCTTTCACATCGTTAGTCACAAATTAGGATCGGAATTGCGTTAGTAGTACAGTCAAACATTCATACATTTCTGGAAAAATCGTCAATTTTCCTATTCAGATCAATAGTTTTTCCACGTTATTTAATCAGAACATATTTATCACCATTCATCATTTCAAGCCGTTCACCATCTACTGCTGGATGAAAACCTCTCCAATCATCTTACATTCCTGTCTGTCTTGAGCAAACTGCATCCACTTGACTCCACACATTCTTCTCAATTCATCAATCCATTGACTACTCGGTATACCTTGCTTTCTTTCACATCGTTAGTCACAAATTAGGATCGAATTGCGTTAGTGGTACAGTCAAACATTCATACATATCTGGGAAAATCCTTAATTTTCCTATTCAAATCATTAGTTTTTCCACGTTATTTAATCAGAACATATTTATCATCATTCATCATTTTCAGCCGTTCACCATCTACTGCTGGATGAAGACCTCTCATCTTACAATTCTGTCTGTCTTGAGCAAACTTTATCCATTTGACTCCACACATTCTTCTCAATTCATCAATCCATTGACTACTCGGTCTACCTTGCTTTCTTTCACATCGTTAGTCACAAATTAGGATCGGAATTGCGTTAGTGGTACAGTCAAACATTCATACATTTCTGGAAAAATCGTCAATTTTCCTATTCGGTTAAATAGTTTTTCCACGTTATTTAATCAGAACATATTTATCATCATTCATCATTTTCAGCCGTTCACCATCTACTGCTGGATGAAGACCTCTCATCTTACAATTCTGTCTGTCTTGAGCAAACTTTATCCACTTGACTCTACACATATTCTCAATTCATCAACCCATCGTCTACTCGGTCTACCTTGCTTTCTTTCACACCGTTAGTCACAAGTTTCCTATTCTCTCCCCGCCAATCATCGTAATTCCTGTCCGTCTTGAGCAATCTGAATCCACTCGACTCCAAACATTCCTTTCAATTCATCAGCCCACCGTCCGCTCGGTTTACCTTGCTTTCTTTCACATCCTCTCGTATACCATTCCAGTATTTCACGCGTCCATCCTTTCTTCTCGCTGTGTCCACGTCAACTTTTTCACACGTTCCGCTATATCTTCCACTTTGTATACATCTTACGATCTCCTCGTGTTATACCGAGCATATGTGCATCTTTCCATGCTTCTCCGTGTGCGCTGGATCTAACGTAACATTCTTGAATTCAGCATCCGCGTACTGCCACGTCATAACTGGCAGTACGCATTGATCGTATGCCTTATTTTTTAAGCAACTCTGTCTCGGTGAGCGTAAAAACTATACACGTACAAAATAAAATACGCAGATCATCAACCCGTATGTATACGAAACGCGGGGTGGTTATAATTTATTATATTACTTATAGCGCGCACGTTACACGCAAAGGATTTGTCGTGAAGAGCAAAAATTACAAATTTAAAAACCTATGTATGTGTGGCACAAGCTCATCCAACCCCCATAACCCACCCTTTTCCATACACACATCCCATCACACACAGAGAAGGGGTATATAAGGGTGTGCCATCTTGAGCGTCAGCCACCTGGTGCCCCCGCGCTTTAATATTTATTAAAAGTCTATTTATTTGCTTTTCGATCCCCGAAATATATAAAGGCGGGTGCGCACAGCCCGTCGCGACCATACAATATGTATCAGCCGAAACCAAATTCACTGCATAAAACATTCACCGCATACGTACATATGTACATATGTACAAACGAGAGTGTTTTACGGACACCCTGTACACGTCGATGTGCACGAAAGCGCGTGACGCGATTTCAGCGTTTAAAAAACGCTCCAGTTGAAGGTTTTGAATTGGACGAAGCGGAATACTCAGCCGCCCGTAGGGCCTAGCTGTGAATTAACGTATACAGCGACACGGGACTGTAAAGGTCGTATCTTTGTATTTATATGAATGTGTTTGAAATTGTTCATCGTCTGCGGAAAACTGTCGCATTGTCCCGTTCCGTTCCATAGTTTTTTTTTTGTTCCATAAACCAACGGTGGTAGATATAGCAGAACGTTGTGAAAAAGTTGAAGTGAACACAGCGAGATGTATGGATGGGTGATGGACGCGAGAAATACTGGACTGGTATATGAGAGGATGTGAAAGAAAGCAAGGTAGATCAAGCTTCGATGAATTGAGAAGAATGTGTGGAGTCAACTGGATGCAGATTGCTCAAGCGCTTCATCCAGCAGTGGATGACGAACGGCCGAAAATGATGATATAAACCAACGGGTTTCAATGAAGATTTTAGCACCACTAGCGGTGACATATGATATTAGTTTAAATTTAAATGTATGCACGTAAGTTAGGATGGAATTGCGTTAGCAACATTTATACATCTCTGGGAAAAACCTCAATTTTTTCATTCAGATCAATAGTTTTTTCACGTTATTTAATCAGAACATCATTTTCAGCCGTTCACCATCCACTGCTGGATGAAAGCCTCTCCGATCATCTTGCACTCCTGTCTGTCTTGAGCTATGTATCTGCGTTCACTTGACTCCACACATTCTTTTTAATTCATCAGCCCACTTGGTCTACCTAGCTTTCTTTCACATCCTCTCGGATACCATTCCAGTATTTCTCGCGTCCATCTGCCATCATCCACTTCAACTTTTTCACACGTTCCGCTATATGCTTCTTACCCATGTATTTCTCTTACGGTTGTGATTGTAGACACAATCCTTATAATATTTTATAGATCAAAAGTAAAAATTTGGCTCGTATGTCATATTCGGAAAGGCCAGCATTCAATTCCATTCTATGTATATAATAGTTGTATCCAACTAAGTACACATACATACTTATATTCTCTGATTTTGACATTCCATGTTTACAAAAATACATTATTAAGCTACAAGTTGCAGCTGCATCATAATGGATTAAATAGCCGAGCCAGCTACGTTTCAATCGTTCCAGGTCAATGCTAAAAAGTATTGGATTCTCAAGTGTAATTTCTCAGGATCGAATCCGAACCACCCCTACCGCCATGCCAACGCGAACCGGTCCAACCGGTTTCGTATTTCAAATTAAAATTTAATCAAATCCCTCGAACGTCAGCTCTAACTCTAGAGCAGCGGCGAAGAAGCAAGTGCAACGAAACTAATTCACGCGAGGAAAACCGAGTTTTCCCCGGCACCGGAACGGATGCACTTTGACCGGATATGCTGAAACGTTGGTGACGTTAAATAATGCATGGTGGATGAGACTTGACGCCGACTTGTCAAGTGCACCTGAAAATAGCGCAGAAAATAAAATATAAGGACGAGTGTCTTTTTTCATGGCGGAAATCTCATACATTTCAAACCACACGTATATATTTTCGATATATACGTATGTACGTAATGGGATATATTATGTACATATCAAATTTTTAAGTATCATAAACATATTCAATATATGAAAAACTGTACATGGTAAGTACATATAAAGTTTAAACCAAATTGATAGATTCCTGGCAACCTTAAAACAACACCTCTGTATTTTTATTTTGTAATTTTATCTTCAAGTAACTTATTTGTTTGTTTTGCTTTTCAAGCTATTTTAATTAAAATAAATTTTAAAAAAAGTGGCTCAAGTACACTTCGAGTCATTATATTATCATTGCAATTTTTTTTTGATTTGGTTTTTACCAATATTATAAAAAAATAAATGAGAAGTATTGTAATACCTATGTATGTACCTATGTATGTATAGTAGACTATTTTATTTTCAAAAGGAAATTAATGTTGAAAATTTTCTTGTTTCCAGTAGTGGAAAGCGCGAAATAATGGAAAAACATTATGATTTGGTAACGTTTTGGAGCTACATTAAAGAGCAAAAGTAATGGAATAGAATAAAGTTTATCGCGGAAGCTAATTTTTTTCAATATTAACTGTAAAAATATTTTCTATGAGCTAAACTAATATCGAAGATTTATTGCATCGATTTTCATTGAATAGTATTAAAGTTATCATTGCGACTTTTTTGTAATTTGCTTTTTACCAATATTATAAAAAAATAACTGAGAAGTCTCGTATTACCTATAGTAGTCTATTTTATACTCAAAAGGAAATTAAAGTTGAAAATGTTCTTGTTTCCAGTAAGTGGAAAGTGCGAAATGATGTAAAAACATTATGATTTTTCCGATTTGGTAACGTTTTGGAGCTATCTTAAATAGCAAAAGTGGAATACGAAAGCAAGCATTTCCTTGTATAGATTTGTAATGGATCAGAATAAAGTTTATCGCGGAAGCTAATTTTTTCAATATTCACTGTAAAAATATTTTCCACGAGCTAAACTAATATCGAAGATTTACTGCTTCCATTTTCACTGAATTGTATTAAACTTAGGGCAAAAAAAAAATCTTGTATGACTTACGGGTCAACTTGTAGATTCTAAATCAATGACCAGATGCACCGTTCAAGAACTACAATACGGCTCTGAAATACAAACAATAAAGAAAAAAGAAGCACCAAAAAGACCGAGTATATAAAAAAAAGACATCTTATACAGGGGGTTGTATCTTAAGTTTTGCAATGCGACAAGGGTAGCGCGGCAATAAAAACGAGACCTCACGAATATTTAATATGGCGAGGTCCCGCCAGTGCGACAGGGGAGTTTAAATGAAAATATCGCCATGTGGAGAACGAATGAGAATTGTAAAATAAAAAATAAACCCTAGACTGCATTCTGATCCAATGATCGGCTAGTCATTGTGTGCGCGATCGATCCGTTAAACTCTGAAGAGAGAATTGCAATTATAATTTATGGGTCGTTGCGGCGTTAAAGCTTAGTTTTCCTGTTAAATTTTCCGACGAAAGCGCTTTTCCGTGGGTAGTTCAGGAACGGATCTACTCGTATAGGGTATTGCTTCATCGAAAGCGAATAAACAGAGACACATTATACAGTATGTTGTGAGAAGCGACGAATATCTCATATAATATGTTGATTAAAGACAAAGTTATTGGAAATATATAATTTTTAGATTCAATATTGTTTTAGACGAGTTTTTAAACCTATCCTTCATAGTTCATATATTTCTACAAGTTTTCAAATAATTTCTTCAACTACAGACAAACTGCAAGTTGGAGAAACTTTAAAATTTTCCAATTAATTATTTCAACGATGCAGTCTGAAAACAACTATTTTGATAAAATCAAACGAATGAAAGTTTCTCCCTAAGCGGACTTTACACGGTCAATAATACTGTCATTACTCCATTAATGACAGTATCATTACTTGCCGTCATTCAATCAATATCAAGGTAACACGATCAATCATACTAAAGTAATGACAGTATTATTGACCGTGTAAGGTCCGCTTACGTCAAATTTTGACTAATGTTGGATATGAATCATTATCATCAGAAAAAGAAAATACAGCGTGAGAAGGTTGAGAATAATATTATCGACTCTCTCACGTATAGATTTGTTGTTAAACTCAATTATAAAATTGATTCAGATTGCATAATTTAACAAACGCCATTTTAATGCATTTCAGTTTCGATAAATCTACAGTTGAACTATTGTACCCTGAAATTACACAGAAGGAAGCGGGATTCTGAGATGCAGGCAAATTACTATTTTGCTAGACAGAGTATCGAAGACAGTGCATATGTAGTTAAAATGTACGTAGCATGGCAATACGTATGTACATCACAATCAACAAGTATTCTAATAAAATATTTAAGTAGACGTTGAATTGCACTGTCTGGATTCGTATCGCAAGAAATCTAAAGTCAGCGAATATCGAATCACACCAATCACAATGACGCCTATCATTCAACACAAAGATCCAACTGAATAAATCATTGAACAAAAAGAGTAAATTTCAATGAAATGGCATTGTATTAAAAACAGTAATATATGGAATTCATTTTGGATAATTAAAATAAAGAATGAACACAGTTTTTAAATCCGACATTCCGCTATGCTAAAAAAATAAGTCATACGACCAATGCGTACTGCCAGTTATGACGTACGCATGTGAAACGTGGATGCTGAATTCAAGAATGTTACGTAAGATTCAGTGCACACAGAGAAGCATGGAAATATGTATGCAAGAAGAGATCGTAAGAGGAATACATGGGTAAGTAGCATGACCAAAGTGGCAGAAATAGCGGAACGTGTGAAAAAGGTGAAATGGACACAGCGAGAAGAATTGACGCGAGAAATACTAGAATGGTATCCGAGAGGATGTGAAAGAAAGCATGGTAAGCTGTAAATGGGCTGATGCGTTGAGAAGAATGCGTGGAATCAAGTGGACGCTCAATTCGAGAATGATACGCAAAATCCAGTGCATACATAGAAGCATGCAAAGATGTATGCTTGGTATAACAAAAATAGATCATAAGAGGAATACGTGGGTGTGAAATATGATCAAAGTGGTAGATACATATGTATGTATGTATAGCGGAACGTGTGAAAAAGTTGAAAAGTTGACACAACGGGAAGAATAAGATATATCCGAGAGGATGTGGAAGAAAGCTGGGAAGACCAAGTGGACGATGGGCTGACGAGTTAAGAATAATGTATGGTGGCAAGCGGATGCAGATTGCTCAAGACAGACAGGAATGGAAGAAGATTGGAAAGGCCTTCATCCAGCATTGAATGGTGAACGGCTGAAAAGTAAACGCAGAATATCTTCATCACAAATGCAACTTTCACAAACGACTTATCAAAAAAAAATTTAGTCAAAGTATGAAAATAGATCACTGTGTCAACTTTAATAAAACAATACTGCCGTCCTAAGCCCACTTAACGTAACTGACAAAAATTACGAAAATGAGTTACATGTGTTTTGGGGGTTATGGGAGTGTATTCTTGCGATTTTTCATATCAAAATTAATGTATCTTCATCCAAAAGTGACTTTTTTAAGCTATTAAATCTAACGTATTTGCATGCGCAGAGAAATAGTATCACCGTATCCAATATTTACTTCGGTCACTACCTTATCATGAAAGATTTAAAAGACTGAATCTCTCCACATTGGAGACGAGGATATTAAGAGGTGATTTAATTGAAGTATTCAAAATAATAAATAATCATTATTCATGTGAAATGACCAACCTCATTATGTTCAATTAGAACCCTCATCTAAGAGAGTCCGAAAAGAAAAATCAAATAAGATTGTTAGAGATTCATTATTTTCAAATAGAGTGGTTGAAGTTTGGAATAGTCATATGTATACATTAATAATGAATAATGAAGTGACGTAACTACTGAAGTATTCATTTTTTTTTTAAATTTTTCCTTAGAATTATCAAAGCACAATAGAAAATTACCTCATGCACTAAAAAAAAGTTTAAATAAATCAGTAATATATGAAGAAAAACACAAATTTAGAATAAAACTTTCAAGTCCATTTATTTCGATATTGTTGTTTTGTCAGTTACGTTACAGTGGGCTTAAGACGGCAGAATACTCCACGATAATATAGTAAAAACAAAAATGTCTTAAGTAAATGCTTAAGTAAAATCGCTCCCTTTGCGTGAAACTACATATGTATGTACACTGTACCTATCCAACCTGATATGATTCGATTCTGACCAAGTTTTCCCCACTAAATTTATCCATTGATACAAACGTTCAACTTTAGTTCGTCTTGTTGCTTTCGTGGGAGCAAAAATGGTCGTCGTTCAAAAATTCGACGTCGTACACAGGGGTAGGCAAACTTTGTTACTAAATGCAATCAATTCCCGTCATGTGAGCAAAACCGCAGAAGATGCTTCCGCAGTGAGAGTGGGGAAGGAGAAGGGAAGCTGGATAAAAAGGGAATATGATGCGAAGCACCGCGGGCGTCTTTATCTTCTACGTAAATGCACCGAAAATAAATAAACATGGGTGGGTACACACACTCGTGCCCTAATCTTGTTCCGGGCAAATCTCCCCTGAGAGAGAGAGAGACACGGAGCGGAATACAGTTTCGCAGAACGGAGACGACACAAAACCTTGACAAAAAAAATAATGGTAGCCCGACTTAAGTTCGGCAACGACCAGATCAGGGCTGGTACACCAACTTTCCAGGAAAATACCAGGTGCAATGAGAAATTGAGTTGTGCAAACGATCCATCGAATAGGTCGCATCGTACGCGTGTAACGTGCGCTCAAGTAGTGGGCCAAAATCAATCACCTCATTTGCGACAAATCTCATCATTTCATTTTTAACATATTTTCATTTTTTATTTAACACAACCAAACTATACACTTACATGTTTTATAATTGACATTGAACGCACACACAAACAGTGTGTAATTATTGTACAATTTACATAAGACGTCAATGCGCCAATTATCTACAATTCATGTAAATTTAATTGAAACTGAATGAAATTTATTCATTTATGAATGAATCTACGAGCGATACAACTGAACATTTATATATTGTCAACTCTATTTAAATATAAAATAAATACATACCAGTATCTTATACGATTTAAGTTGTACAAGCAAATCAAATGAGGTGATTGATTTCGGCCCGTCTATATTGTAATGCATATATTCATACACATGTTGACAGTTGCTTTCAGTTACATAGTATACGCTTATTAAAATGTCTCACTGTGGACTTGGTTCACTGTTTACGGCACGCGACAAAGTTCATCTGTTACTACTTACTCACTCACTGTAGTATGTATGTACTTCCTCATACGCGATAAATAAAGATTACAACCGCACACAGTGGTGGGTGTATTTCGCGAGAGCAATATAAGTCGCTTTACACAGTGAAATCCAGTGGCGTACGTGTAGTCGGAAGAGATTGAAAATTAAAATTTAGCACGTCGCAATAACTGTTCAACTATGGGAAAATATCGCTGAGATTCATTGATTAACCATTTTATACACAATAAAAGTCTAACCGAGGTGAACGCTACTGTGTGGATTACATTTTGTATTTTATTATGAACAATAGTTCCGTATTGTAACAATACGAGTTTGTTTACGAGCTTGCCCTCAAAAAAAAAAAAAAAAAAAGCTAAAATTTTGCATAATTCCTATAAGTGAAATTCGCGTTTGATCCGTTGATCCGTACCTACATTACCGATTTGATCCGCGTCACTTAAAAGGTTAACGCGAATCTGTACCTATGTACTTCTCCCCCACACAAAACAAACGCATCTCGTTCGGAGAAAATTCTACAAACCCGAAACAAACAAAAGTATGTACTTATATATGTATATACGTTTAATAACAATAAACACAGCAACACAGAATGTGTACACTTTTGAGTATATTTGAGCACCGTTGGTGCACCGACACGTTCACATCGTGAATATTGAATTAATTTGATTGCCAAACGTTCGCATTATATGTATTTTGATTAGGCGTCTAGTTAAAATGTACGCTAATTTGTAGACTTTTCGTATGCAATAATGTGTGTGTTTAAGTCACCAGTGTAATTGTTAAATCGAAGTTGTGCCAGTATGCCGATGAAATTCGAGCGTCGACTCGATGTAAAATTGATTATCCATTATGGACGTGTTTGCAGCAGCAGAATGACTGTTTTAATAATAATTACATTGGAGACAATCGGTGTGTAAATAATGTAAAGGGCACTTGTGAGTTTGATGCTATAAGGGGAAGTGAGCGAGTTTCAGCCTCCGACAACGAACGAAGATCGTCTCGTGCACTTTGTTCGTTAAATATTCAACATGTGACATTGGGTAACCGTGCAATTGTGAGAGTCTACGCGGAAACGAAACGACTTTTGGTCGTGAAAATGCCTCTTTTTCAACCTCTTCCCCTGCGAATCCTCGACGCTCATCCGTAGAGTGCGAAAAATGCGGAAAACTTTCAAGAGAAAGTGAAAATTAAGCGAATTGGGTCGATCTCCCCACGCAATAGCGTTTCATTTGTCTCACTCGTGTTACAGAAGTGATGCTAGTACCAAAGGGTCGATGAATTGTTTATGTGATTTGAGACATGCAAAACCGCCAAGGTTGCGTGTATGAGATTCATTTGAAATAAAAATTTGAATAGAGGCAAAATTTAAGGACAATATAATGTAGAAATTATCAAAAAAGAATGATTTTTGATTTTTTTTTTTTTTAAACTTGAAATTTGTAAAGAAAAGTTGTATATTGTGCGATACGGAAAGCGGTAGGTATTACACGCAAGGAAATTTACACTTTTCATAACAGGTTGAAGCATACATATGTACATATATATCTCATCTTTGGATGGTAAAAATGGCTTCAATTTGTCATTTTGAGTCCACTTGCCCGTACTAGCACTAATGTTGGATGTTTCGGTTACGTTTGCTTTAATAGTAACACTAATTAAACAAACGTTTTACAAACGCCAATTATTCTTTAGATACATATGATAAATCATTCGTACGGAAAAATACAGTTTAAATCATTTATAAATAATAATAAAAAAAACGAGCAAAACTTGAATCGTTGTTGACTGATTTTAATGATTTATTTTTTTGTGACTAGGTATTGCTTTAAGGATTATAATATTACAACATTATGAAGATACAAAATATTTAAATGGCCGAAAAAAAAAGAAATCTCGTTCAAGAGTAAACTGCCACTTCCGATTAACGGATATTGACCAAAATCATAATATCTCTTACACCTTACGTGAAAATAATAGATATGAAATTTCAGCTTAATAGACTTGATAGTTTCGGAGAAAAAGTTAAAGTTGAAAAGTACACCGACACACAGACAGACATTTTCCAGAAATCATGAAAACGTGATCAAGGGATGAATTTTCGAATTTTAGCACGATCATAATACTTTATCCGATTAGGATAAAGTAATACAATATAAATTTTTGAGATACCTATATATTAACTTTATTTTTAATAAACCCACTGAATGTTATGATTCTCCTGTCGAAATTAAAAATGATAAAATTAAGAAGTAGAAGAATCATAATCGATATAATTTTTTTATATAAAATATTAAACTCTCTAATTCTAATAGATAGTCCTGTTCTATTCGTGCCGAATTAATTGATATTTTTAATACTAATCTTTCGTCCCTAAGATAACGACTTAATATTTGTTTTATTAACTCGACATAATTTATTTATTAGTATATTATGTATTTTATATGTAAAAGCCCTAATATGCGTTTAATAAATAAATATCCGTTTTCAGAAAACTTATAACTACCTGATTTTCGATTATCTGTGCACCATCTACTTTGCGCACTATTCCAACTTCCACTTTATGTACATACTTATAGAGTACCTAGTTACCTACTAGTATATTTTTTTTTTATAATCAGACATTGTGAGAGTATTTATTCAAGGAGACATACCGGAAAAACCGGAAGTGGAAATAATTTCACGTCGTTTGCACGAGCGAATCAATCGAAAGCGGCGATATAATTAAATATAGCCTCCGAGTGTACTAACATAAATCTCAATTATATCGGTTTGATTGAAAGCAGTCAGGAAAGCTAACTTCATTAGCTGCTTAAGCGTCGCGGTTAGCAAGGGTTCGTATCCAGATGCAGATGCAGAATGCTACTGCAGTCAGTTGTAGTAATTCGATAAAATGGAGATGACTAATCGGATTGGACGAGACCGTCTCGCGAAAACCTCGAAAGCCCAAGTTGCAGTTGCTAGACGTTGAAACTTTGCTGTGGAAAGTGTCGACGCAATTATTCACACATAAGTACATATAAATAAGTACCCACTAGTATAAAACTAACGTAGAAGTTGAAAAAATACGCGAATTTACAGTATTGAATGATTTGATTCAACTTTCGACCGATTGATTGTCGTTGAATTTTGACAAACGGTGGGCCAAAATGAATCATCCGATTTATAAAATTACCGTATTTTTATTTTATACGCCAATTTTAAATTTTAATTTTTCATCGTACTAATAAAATCTTTTGAAATTTGTAATGTGTAAATTAAGTATCTGAATAATTGGCAAAAATTGATATTAGTAAGAAACAAAAAGTTACAAGTAAACTAAACGTGGTGAGGTATTTTGCCCCATCTACCTCACGTACACGTTTAATGTCTTTTGAGTTTCTTTTGGGGGGGTATCTTAATTTTTTTTTCTCGTCGCACTCCAGTGTTTCTCAACACGCAACCGAGCGATGGCTAATGGCGTTAAGAGGCTGCTAACGTGAGCTATGTACATGGCAATTAATAGAGACGAGCGTACGTATGTACATACATACATACACACAGGGCACTAATCAAATAAAACTCGTTAGAGAAAACTCCACTTTAGATTTGTTTTAAGGAAAGTTACTTATTCTCTATGTGCAACGGTGCACTGTGCAACTTCAAATTATTTTAAAATCAAATAAAACCCTCTGAATCATCCGTTTCAAACGTCTTTCGCGAAGACAAATATTGCAACGAGAGCGGAAGTGTCTCACTATACCTCTCAACGTAGACATTTACCGGGAAATGAAGGAAAATACAGTTCTATTTAACAAATTTAAACGAAAGTTGAAATCTCACGACCGCTGAATTTCATACACATTCAAAATAGTGAAGATACAACACGTAGAAGCTTAAAAGAACTACATATCAAAATCATTTCCTCGTTATCCAAATAAGAAAAATAAACAGTTTTAGCATGTGTCTTATCAAAATGTATAATTATGAGAAATTTTTAAAGATTACGTACAGCTTAAATGTTTTACGATAACTTGGTATCACATAAAAGTTTATTCCATCAAGAGATGGGTCTCAAATACGATTCGAACTTTTATACATTTTTAACAATATTTCGGTACATTTTGGCCGTTTCGAATAGCATACTTATAAATGTAGCCAATGTTTTGTTTTTGAACGTTGATATTTTAGCTCCAAAGCCTTCAATTTCCGCCCACCTGTAAATGATAAGTAGGTATAGCGTACTCGAAATTGAAAATGTAATTTTTTAAAATATACATACATATATGTATGTATGTATGTACAAAGGGTAGGTATAATATACTATTTTCTGTCTGCGCATCGCACCGTTTGCATTTTGACGATACATGGTCGCGTGCATTTTCGAGAGTCGGCATCGTAAGGGTTAACTGACAGTCGGAGAGTTTCTTTTGATTCGCCAACCGCGAACGGAAATGGAAAATAAACAACCCCCTTCTTCCACTTGACGTTTGTCAGGTCTGTATTTATTGCAGGAAAATTATTATTACGAAAACGAATATAAAATTTATGTACCTATTTGAAATGTGAAATCGTATATTTGACTGTTTATCTAAATATTCTAAACAAACACAGTTTGCAGATAAGCGCGTTCACCTTTCGTGTACGAGGTTTGTCGACAAGCAATTCGAGCTATTGTAGTGTGTGTGTGTATGTGGAAAAAAAAATGTTAAAAGTTTAATAGAAGATAGATTACCTTGTGATTCATTTACGACTCGTTTCGGAAGAAGTTGCATTGACCTGGCAAATGGAGCGAAAGAAGGAGTACGCCTATCGTCCATCTGAGACAACCAATTCGGATGACAATCAGTCGTTTGCTCCAGAAAAATTAAGCAACAAGTACCAAACTGCGCTAAATTCGCTTTTGAAATGCCAAAAATCGCCACAATAACATTAATAAACAGTGTTAATAATACGCCAGCGACAACATTATAATAGCAACAGAACGAACATCCATTATTATTATATTAATATAATGCAAACTGGCAAAATTTTAAAAGCGTAGTGTGGAGCAAACGACTATCCGTTGGAAATGACACCCAGTCAAACTATGTACCTAACGCGTAATCCCAGTCAAAGATTTACGTACATTTTTAACACGGTTTAATGGTGAAAATTTTAAGCTCGAGCTTCAACTGTACATAGGGTTAAAGAAATTTAAATAAATTTCCACCGATTGTAAGTTTTTGAATGTCAAATAATAATGCTGTGATGAATTTATCGATGGTATAAGGACTATAGACTCGTTAGCTGAAAAATATTTATAAAGCTACCATTTCCATATAATGATGAATTTCATCAGCTCCTATTACCACATACGAGAATTTTAACGATGGGTCTGTTTAAAATGTAAAAATACTAATATTTTACAGAATCAGGATAAAATTGCTTAAAAACGATTGCATTATGTGTAAAGATTACCACTATTTTAACACATTTTCTTAATCCATTGTTAACTAACTACATACATACATAGGTACATACATTGGGTTGACCGTTGATGAAAAAGTGACTAGTATCATATATTGATAGAAATCGTTGAACTAAATTTTTCTAATCATTTCTCTTTTCACTTGTAGGTATACGTTGTTTTCATCAATTTAATCAATAAAACTCGAACCATCAAAGCAACGTATCGATCGATGTGCATTTTTTTGATCCTATACTAAAACGCCTCTATAAATACGTGCAAAAATACCCCAATTTCATCAATTACCGTTCATTAATTATAATCTGTAATGCACATCGTGATAAAAAGAAAAAAATGTGTATTTTTTGGAGAGTGAAATATTTTTCAATTAGCGTTCGATAGGTTCAAAGAAATACTACTACACAATAGTGTCATTTCTACAAAATTATAGCATGTTATATCTAATCCCAAGTTAGTTCCCTTTACATACTCGTACATACGTTCGGCACTCGTATGCTCCCTATAGATTTTTCAGCACTGAAAATAAAGCAAAAATACATAGGCACATATGTAGATATACAGTTTTTTTTTTTTCAGACAATGCGTTCAGTCGACGTCGCCGCACACGAAAGCGTCATTAATTCTAACATTATTGCTCGACGGAATGAAAAAGTCAAAGAACGATATCCATATTTCCTCAAGGCGCGAATAAATAACACGTTGCGGCCCGGCTCGTGCCCCGTATACAGATGAGTCTGCGACACTCGAAAATGCTAAATAGCTTTCCTTTCCCGGTATCGAAGTCGATGCATCGGAAACGTCCGAGTAGCCACTCAAACGGTTAACCGGAGAACTGACCATCGGCGAAAGATGCACCCGTCACGTTTGACGGGTCGAATTTTCGGCACGATTCGAACGCTCCGACAATTTGTACGCGGAGAAAGCGACCAACAGCTACATACAGATCGATTTAAATCACACACAAGTGTGTGAAAGTGACTTGTTCCCAGTCAGTGTTGACCCTTTGAACGACGAGTTTGCTCTTTTAAAGGGTTAAATAGGTTGTGATGAGGTTCAAAGTAATTGCGGGTGTGTGCGAGTAAACGGCATTGTTCAATATGAATCATCGGTACTTCCAACTTTCACATGGCAATGAGAACCAGTTAGTGCAACCAACTTTCCATTGCATCGTTCGATGTCAGATGCAACAGTGTCAACGTGCAAAAACCCTTCATTCAAATCGATAATGTTTATAACTGGACGTTATGGAGCTATTTATATGCGAAACAATAAAGTGCTTTTTTTTTGCATTTTTTTTCAAACGCTAATTTTAGCATTAATATTTATCTGTTTATCAAAAACCACCATATCAATAGAAAGAAGATGAAATTAACTTTAAAATGGTTTAATTTTCATTACTGCATGTACATCATCATCATCATTTTCAGCCGTTACTCTGTATTCATCTTACATTCTTGAGCAATCTGCATCCAATTGACACCACACATTCTTCTCAATTCATAAAGCCCATCTACCACTCGGTCTACCTTGCTTTCTTTCACATCCTCTCGGATACCATTCCAGTATTGTGTCCACTTCAACTTTGGTCACGCTTCTTACCCACGTATTCCTCTTACGATCTCTTCTTGTTATACCGAGCACACATCTTTCAATGCTTCTCTGTGTGCACTGAATCTTACGTAGCAATCTTGAATTTAACATCCAACATGTACAATATATAGCGTTATTAATTTCGGAGATATAAGTTTTTGTATACACACGTTTAAAGTGTGACAATCTGAATAAAATAACGATCGGCAACAATATAATTAAATCACTGACAGAATTAATCCTTCATAGGGTATATATATACATAAGTGAAAGTATGACTTTATAGCCCGACTTGAAACATTTGACCAAATTCATTTCGATAAATAAAAAAAGTGCATTAATTTGCCTATCGTTGTGTTTAAAACTCCATTAAGTTTCATCGATTTTAATGTGACTGTTGATCGATCGTAACTCGTCAGATTACTGTGCCGCATTCTATGTAAATACACGCATACGAGTATGATTATACATACTACATACATATATGTACATATTATTATTATCGTCGAAAGAATACGTGGACGTTATCGCTAAATGGCACAACGACTGAAATATGCATAGTGAAAATGGAATATTTAAAGAATTCAGTTTGCTGTCACCGTGTCGCATAATCCCAGTATAGATATTTTTAGATATCATTAATAATGGACGCGATGCAGTTTTGCCATTAGTGATTTTGATGCACAATAATATTATGGATTCGGAATATTGCACGTATGTACATATTTGAAAATATCGTCCGATGCGCCATATTTGAACAATGCAATAAAACAATGCAAACAAAACAATGCAATACTTGAGAATTTTCTAGTGAAGTTACCTATCGACAAGTGTGTATATAACTATACATATGCATGTATGTATGTATATACATATATGTACGAGCGCAAGTGCAATGTTAGAAACGAGACAATGAATGTAATAAAATTTAATATAAAACTTTCTTTGAAAAACCTAGCCAGGAATACAGACGAGTTTATCAGAGTACTCTTATAAAATAATATGGTACAAAAGGTTTGATTCCATTTTATGTTCACATAGATTTTAAGCATCACTGTTTAATTTTTTTTAAATATTCTAAGAAAATAGTTTTTTTGCCTTAATGATATATGTACATATATTTCCTGTCATTCGCTGAAGATAACCATATAAAATTAAAATCTTCCATATCCTATCATCATCATTCATCATTTTCAGCCGTTCACCATCCATTGCTGGATGAAAGCCTCTCCATTTCTCTTCCATTCCTGTCTGTCTTGAGCAATCTGCATCCACTTGACTCCACACATTCTTCTCAATTCATCAGCCCATCTTCCACTCTGTCCACCTTGCTTTCTTTCACATCCTCTCGGATACCATTCCAGTATTTTTCCCTCCCATCTACCATCCATTCTTATCGCTACGTGTCCACTTCAACTTTGGTCATGATTCTGACCCAAGTATGTATTCCTTTTACGATCTCTTCTTGTTACATCTTTACACGCGTCTCTGTGTGCACTGGATCTTACGTAACATTCTTCGCTATATTCTATATATTTACAAAATCCTTGACTATCTACCCGTCTGCCAGGAACGCTCGACACATTTCTTTTGTTGTCATTGAAAAGTTTAATCATTACTTTGCAATAATAAACACCCGTTGATTGCCAACGGGTTATACATATAACAACCGCAATAGAGAAACATATAAGAACCGCAAGATCGTAAAGAGTAGTATTAAGTATATATGCACATACATACATACATATTTGGCGTTACGACAAGTTTGAAACTGGCGCTCTTGGAAAATGTGTGAAAGATTTTCCTCTTTAAAGTCTTTGTACAATTTAGTCAAACGGAGTGGGAATGTGTTGATCGGAGTGAACATACGAGTTAACAGTTTCGTTTTGTTTTTGTTCTAGGATATTAGAAGGATACATATTTGAATAAGTGCCGTTACGCAAGTAACCTTAACGACAGTTAGCAGATTAGTCATTTATAGTGTCTGGTATGATTTTGGCGTTAAAAAAAAAGCATCGTTGAAGAGTTTCGAAATTTTTTACTCCTTTTCCCTGGGTTATTTCATCGGTTTCGTAGCGGATATAAAATTTAAAGCGCACAGAGAAGACGCCTAAGCGTTTTCATTATTCAGGACACATTTTCCAAGAGCGCCAGTTTCAAATTTGTCGTAACGCCAAATATGTATAAACACACACACGTGTAAATGTGCACGTGTGTGTTTGTGTGTACGTTAGTGTATGTGCATATACTTAATACATTCTTCTCGTATGTCGACCGCTTTCTTTTCTCGTTTCTACCCGTGTTTGCCAATTTCATTTATTTCTGTAACGGCATTTGCCAAACAGGGTCATTTAGTATCGAGTTTGCCGCCACGCACGCTCTCAAATCTATGACATCATCCATAGTGGTACAACGCACCGTTGAGCTGTTATCAGCTCTGAGAGAATGCACTGGGAAAATTTGCATCAATTCAAAATCAAAACGCTTCGAATGGGCGAAATAAGTATGGATTTATGTAAATAAGTACGAGCGGTCCGTAATTAATCACTCACTTTAGAAATAATGATAATTTTATAAAGAATAAATACATTTTAATTTTTTTGTATAAATAATTCAAGCATAAGTTTAGGAGTTTATACATAATTATACTAAAGCAATATTGATGGTTTGTTTTTTTGTTTTTTTAATAAACAATGAAATTAAACATGTCGCATGCGTTTCATGTTAATAATTTTTCGTACATTAGTACAGTCCATTTACTTCTCAATGTTGAAAAATAAAAACATAAAATGATTCATATTGAATAGGTTTAATGATTTAAAGTTCGAAAGAGGCCTAAATTAGTAATGATTTAACTAAAATGTGTATAAAGGTTCATAAAATTCAATAATATCCACAATTCATTTCTCAATCATTTATAATGCGTAATTTTTGTATCTATGTATGTATGTACATAATTCAATTCCATTTCAATGTTGATTGATTCATATATGTAAATGGTGGTTTATATTTTTATTGAATTTGGAAAATGCTATGTGCAAAGTGAATCAAACGATTACCTGCAATTCCGTTCAAACAAAGAGTACAATACATATTTTTATAAAAATTAAAAATAAAAACAAACCTATTGTGAATTTAAAGCAATGGGAATTAAAATGTCGTATCTGTCGCTTAACTGTCGCATTTTAATAATTAAAAAAAAGTTATGCGTGTACACCGTTAAAGTAAAAATATGTAAAAGTAGACAGATAAAGACTGTATAATATATGTATCGCCTGCCCCCCATAGCGCTCTGAAATATTAACGTTTTAAATTTCCGTTACAATTTCGACGAATTATTAAAATAATGGTTTAAAAAACGGTAAAATTAACGTTAAATAGGCATCCGGCCGGTTCCGCATTTCGATCGTAATATTCTTTTAATAATGTTCATCGCAAATTTTATTCAAATATATGCACGCGTCCCCTTTAATTGGCAAAGTGAAATCGACACCACAAAGGCGCAATTACGCACATTTTTCAAAAGATTAAAAGTAATAATAACATTGTCGAAATATCGCCTTCGCCATTAATATTTTTTTTTAATTTTAAATACCATCATCATGGCGCGTAATATGATGTACACATTGTGAGAAAATCGTCGCGTGTCGATCGACCATTTTGCGCGTGCATTTTTAATGTGTAAATTACCATATATAACAATGAGAGTGCATGAAAATTGCAAATGTACAATATTTAAGCATACGTTTACTTACAAATTTTCAAAATTAAAAAGTGTCAACACTTGCATACGGTATTTTTTAACGCATTTTTCTTTACGCGTCACGTGTACGGTTAATCCCCAACCGTAGATAAAAATAACGAATTTACCCGATTTCAAATTCAAAAGTGAACCAAATCTAACTCAAATACAATAAATTAAACTAACTAAATGCTTTTGATTGTTTAAAAAATTAATTTTTATTTAATAACGTGAGTTTGTAGCTTTCGTTGAAAATAAAATTCATTTCGTTATCGTAATTTGTGCAAACGAAGTATTGTTAAAACAGCTTAAAACGCATGCAATTTATAATTAGCATATCTGTGCTATAAATCCTACACTAACCGGTTTCAATTTACGTGAATCCGGCTGGTGGAGGACACATGCCTAAACGTTCAGAACATAATTTCAACGATATACAAACAAGATAAAGATATTGGTAAAAGAAAAGGCACACTATGTGTGTTTTAAAATGTGTACAATACCTAATAACTATCAAATTTTAAATAAAGGTTAGTTATGTGTATTGTATAAGCTTTTAGAAAGGATTGTATTATGTACATACATGGTTTACAATTTTCATACTGGGTTGCACAAAATGCAGACCAATGTGTAATTATACATATAAAGGCATGTTCAAACAATATGTACGCGCAAACAACAAACAAAATTGAAAATGTTTCGCACATCGTTCTGGAAGGACATGGCATACACAAACGAAAATAAATAGTATTCATTATGCAACACATTAAACGTAAAATACATATAAATTTCGCAACGCTGATCAAATGCAAAACGATGAAGTAAACGAACAATAAAACAAAGTCTGAACAAACCGAATGACGTTTCGCAATCGCAAGGAGCCATCAATCAATCTTACATTTCGACAAATATTGAACTTGGTTCAGTGGGTCACAGATGTGTTTAAAAAAAATGTGTAAATCGTCTGTGCAAAGGCCACGTCTTGTGAATGTGCCCAAAACCACGAATAACGAATAATTATAATTATAAATTAATTATGATTAATACAAATGGTTAATTCTAACTTTAGATACAATGCACTGGTTTACATTTTGTAACTGGTGATTTTACGGTAGTTGTCGAATTAGGGGGGAGCGTCAAATGGTTTCATTATAAATTACCACAATCATTTTGCCCATGCAAAAGTATCCATTCAATAACGAGCCCCAAATTTCAGCGATGAAAAAATACCCCTCACAGTTCGCATACCAATCCAATTAATCGCACAATAAAGTTAGCAAAGTTACTATGCACGCTAGTTCGAAGTCGTTTATTTATATACGATCTTTATTATCTGCACAAGTTTGAAGACTTTAATGCAATCCCTTTTAGGTTTTAGAGTTGTTGATACAATGTCCAAAGTGAATTGTCGGAAATTTAAGGAAGCCGCATAATTTCAGTTTCGCTGATTTCGCCATCAAAGTATTCCAATTCGGAGAGTACAATATAGAGACAATGTGTGATAATTTGCTTTGGTATATTGCAACTATTGTGATAGAGGAAAGTTCTCAAATACGCCTAACGACAGTTGCAGATCTAAAAATAGCCGTCAAGGTACTGCTTTGCGGACTTAATATAATCAAAATGTCCAGAATAATAAGAGGAAAAATTTCAATTTGTTTGAATAATGGAGGAAAAAATACAAAATGATTTTTAACTAGCATGCGTACGTACTTAATAACCACTCTACAGTATTACTATGACGAGCCAATTACTGTGAGTGATCAAGATTACAATAAACTAATCTCCGCAGCTCACACTGAACGCTACGAATTAATCACAGGTAGACGCACACACACACACACAAGAAAAAAAATCTAGTTTAAACGTCATAACTGTCATAATTTTCAATGGATATTAACTTTCGAATCGTCGAGGCGCCTCTTTGTTCAGAGTGAAAGTCGTCGAAGATGATTCAGAATCGATAAGTGTGAGAATAAAGTGCGTCAATCATCGACATGACATAGGCATGAACTTACACTATAATTGTATTTATCAAATGTTAATTTTTCCGTATCGAACGGTGAGAAATAAAACGATCGAAACGAACTCAGCGTACAATTGTTATATTTTTTCAGTGAAGTATAAACTTTTGCACGTGTAGCAAAATCTCGATAAAGAAATATTTTAAATTAAAATCTGCAATTTATCAAACGTTGGCTACGCTATTTATAAAATGTATAACATAACATCATATAGATTTGATACTGTTGTACAATATAGGGTTTCTGTCGATATTCAATACAGACGCAACGAAATTCAATGGCGTCAATCAATCATTTTGTTCGAATATTTGCTACGTTGCCATTTTAATTAAACACTGCAGAAATGTCATAATAATACAACGATTAACAATCCTAGGAAGCTGATATTCTAAAATCCAAAATAGAAATTGAACCGTAATTGAGATACTTCATCAAAGTGTATGAATATTAATTTTATTATCCAACAAAGTGAAAAATTCCCTCCAATGTGTAATTTGATAAGCTTTAACTCTTAGAAACTGTATCACATTTCAATTAGTATACAACTTGCTTTAATAATAATGACGTCGTTAAACTTAATATTGTTTATACTGCACGTATGTAGGTACATATGTATGTAGAGAAAGTTAGAATATTCACGTTCAAGTATCAAACCATGGACATGAGAGAAAGCATCGTTGAAATTTGTAACACAATCAGAATTTAAATGTCCTGAAAGTGAGCTTAGCTTCTAGCGTCACAATCTCAATGCAATACAATTATAGATATCTATGTATATTAAGGATTTAATTTTGGAGATAAGATAATTAGTAAAATTGTCTTTAACTTTCATCGTCATAAGTCTGACAATATACCCGTTTTTTTTTTTTTTTTTGTATTTACGATTATTAATTTTAATTTAATTTGTATTTATATTGATTAGCGTTATTTGTTTCGACGATAAAAAAAAAAAAAAGAAAACAATGTCGAGTGCAATTTTGTTTTGCGTTATCTTATATTATCTACTGAAAATTTGGTCTCTTTCAAAATCATTTTAAAACGTTCTATAAATATATTCAATGAGTTATTTCACGGACAAACAAACTTCTCTTTGTGAGTTGATAAAATCAACAACTGAACCGGTTGTTATACATTTAAAAAAAAAAAAGTATAAGAACGACCCGTCGACATTGTGATACGGTCCATTTGAATCACGTCGGAATATTCCACTTTGAAATTCTTCAAACTGCATTTCACACGTACATAAAATTTCATCGTAAAAATGTTCAAAATTTCATCCATCTATGCTTTAAAAGTACTGTAATTTTTATTCTTTTTTCGAATGAAAATTTACAATTCCAGTAGAAAATTTTACATTTGAACAAATCTGACTATACAAACTGGAGTGTTTCAACTACAATAAAAAGCCAATTTGAAAAAAAAAAATGAACGAGAGAGTAAGCTGTCGCATCTGGTAGCCAAGTTTCGATTAAATTTTTTTTATCGCCTTTTATCACACTTGCAACTAACACCCGTCGATAAATGTACAATCAAACTGTTGACAAAATTTTCAAATGCAACTCAATCTCCGAACACACCTATCAAATTATCCGTTTTAATGGATATCGGCGAAATCTAAATTCGAACGTACATACAATATCTTCTTACATTAAAACACAACATTTAGCCGGAATCGTACCGAGAATTTCTCATACGTCGAAATAAATAATCAAAATCTATATACATACATATATGTAGGTGCAATAATATCTACATATGTAGATCGATTTTTGATACTACATTTTAATAACATCGGCACATATTTAAATATTAACTTACATTGGATGTGGATATTGTGGATTATGAATAATTAAATTAGATGGGAATTACTGAAAAAATGCACAATTTTTTAATGATTGGACATTTTTTTTTTTGATTATATTAGCAGTGGTGCGCGTCTGTCTCCAACGGAAAGTTCGATGATTATATTGGAGGTGGTTTCCTCAAGGTTTTCTCAAATATACGACTCGGGGATGAGTTGTGATAAAATATAAGGAAAAGTTAACTTTTCAATTAATTTTTCAACACGTTTTTATTGGCACATTTTTAATATCCGAATTCGAAATTGGTTAAAAAAAATTTAAAAGCTCAGAAAAGTCGGTAAATGCATACACTGCAACACAACGATGGGCTAGTGCACAGATATTGTATGTCCAGTTTAAAAAAAAATTGTGTCATCATACACAAAACGTCCATCTGCATCAAACCATCACGTTTAAAAAGTATTGTATGTCCAATTAGAGAAGATATTGCCTTATTCAAATATATAATATATCCATTTCGTCCATAGTTTTCATGCAAGAGATATATGTCACTTACAATATTTTAAAACAAAACTGGACATAGTTACGGTGACCATATTTTTTTTTTTTGAGAAAATAAAGGACAAGAATTGTTTCATAATTTAAAAAAAGCTGGTTGCCTTATTTGTTTCACTAAAACTAAAGAGCTTTATAACATTTATTATAAAATATTAGCATACAAGTATATAGGATTTTAAACAATCATATTTATTACACATTATTGATATTAAAATGACATTAATTTTGATATTTTTCACAAGAATGAACTTTTGTGTTTTAAAAATTCATAAAATTGTATACAATTCATATCAAAGTTGCATTTGGTATAAATGCATGCTTCCAATGTGTCTATTTTTAAATGGGTTTTTTCATGAAAATGAAAATATTCGTTCAATAGGGCCATTAGATCCACGGAGACATAAGGAAAATTCAACGATTTTTAAAATGTTTTCGAAAGGAACGTGTTTATCTGTGAAATATTTAAAAATTTCAACCCATCTTTGTGGGTCATTCTTCGATCTTTTCATCGGTGACATAACTTTTAATATACGAAACTTCATCGAATAATTCGCCGTCAAGTATATTTAAGGCAACATCATTTGTACGGTTATTTATTGTTGGCACTCTCACCCGATTCCGAAAACACGGAGTTTTATGATTTACATATTGTACTACGGTGAAACGGCGATAGTCAGCTTCACAAAATAAACGACACACGGGCAATTTTAGAGAATAGATAAATCTAAAGGACAGAGCGGTGAAATAAAGGACGTATGGTATACATAGTACATTACAGCATACACTGCACACGGACATGTACTCAAATCAGTTTAATCATCATGAGATGACGTTACGACGGGGATACATACATACGTGGACAAAATGTTTCCACGTAGGCCGAGAGACCGCGTGGATAACGCGAGAGATAACGGTACTAGAAAAAAAAAATTAAAGAAAAAAACCGTATCTGAACGACCGGCCACGTCTTTCCTTCCAAAACGTCGTAACCAAAAACGACGAAATTTAATGAAAACGACGGTGAATTTTTTTTTAATTTTTAAAATTACCTAGAGTCGAACTTGGTCCCGTCGACGAGTTTTCCTTCATAGTGCATGGTGAGTGTGTTTCCCTTCTTGGTCTTGAGCGCGCAAGCCTCCGGAACACTCAACACTTCCACCTTGAGGTCCCCATCTGCTTTTTTTTTGGCGTCGTTGTCGACGGCGGCGCCGAATCCGAAAACGGCAATAGCTACCAAAGCGACAAGGAATCGTGCCATGGTTGATTCTGTGTGGTTTATCAAGTGTTTGAGACGAGTTGTGATGAGTTTAACTGGTAGTGAACCGCGCGACGCCACTTCCCACCCGAAACTGACTGTAACTTTGACCAAGTTTCGCTATATGTTGTAATGTACGCGATGCGAGCTCGTAGCCGTGTCTCTTTCCCACGTTGCACGATCGCTTGTGTGTCAGAGTGGGACAGAGCTAAGTCGACTGTCTACGTGTCCGTCTGCCCCCCCCACTATTGGATTGCACGTTGGTAAAATGAGGTTTGAATTTGGCGCCGTTTGAAGAAATGCCGCTCAAGTTTTGTACACGTGGTCGCCAGTAGTGATGTAAAATTCTCGGGAATAATCTTTTGGAGAATATTCTCCAAACTGAGAATTTTCTGTTTAAAATTATATGTACATACATAATGCAATGTACCCCGGGCACCATAATGTATTTTAAATAAATAAATACTAACTCCCTCTGATCCGGGCTAATACTTGGGAGAGGTGATACGGATTACACGAATAATATTAGTTTAGTATCCGTGACAAAAACTAAATTTGTTGGGGCGTGAATATGACAATTTTTTTACGATCTTTTTTTGTGCCAAGTTTAATTGAATGATTATATCATAAGTTGGAACAATTGCACTGGAATATCATAAGCAAAGCAATACAAATATTTATTTATTTTATATAATAATAGCTAATTAGCTAATTTAACTTACATCTATTACATATTTATAAGAACTACATAAATCAAATACACATTATACACTATACTTATACATAACTACTATCTCTCACCGAGGTGTCTCCTCACACTTTTCAAGAATGCATCTATTGTCTTAGAAGACTTGATGCACTCCGGGAGGGCATTATACATTAATACACCCCTGTGAAAAACACCACCATATATGTATACATAATTTATTGCTTCCAGAGTTAATAAGCATTGTATTCCTGTTAGAATTTTGCGGAAAACGTTCATGCTAGTAGTGCGTATATTAAAATGACGAAATGACAAATGAAAAAATGTCATTCAAAATGCTCTCAGACACTCTAGAAAGTCCTATTACTCCTATTAGGTTCTGAAAATATCCTAGAATCCTAAAAAAAGTTATTAAACTATCAATATATATATATTTTTTTTTTATAACCAAGAAAAAAGAAAATTCTTGAATATTCTCGACTTACAACACTAGTATCGATGAAAAAATTAATAAAAAAAAAATCATCATTTTCAACCGCTCACCAATCTTTAAGTAAATTTTGACAAACGTTGAAAAACACATTTGATTCAATGTATGTATGTATGTTAAGAGGTAAAGATTCAATGTGAAAAAGTATCACCTGAGATAATGATATTGAACAGTATATACATACATAGGTATACATTCTACATCAGCGTTTCCCAAGCTGTGGGAAACGCTGATTCAGAAAAATTCAGATTCCGAAGAATGTGATTTTTTAAAAATAAAATATGAAAAAATGGGAAAGTAAAAATAATATGCAACAATGCACTACAATTTTTTGAAAAACAACTTGAACAGCTTAAGTCATCGAAGTTTTCGCATTACACTAGCATTAATGAAAAATCTCTCCACGCCTCGTACCCGATTAGTTTGCAAATCGCGCAAACTTGTAAGCCGCATACAATAAATTGGCAAGACATAAGTGATACCACCAATAAAATGCACATTTGGAATTATGTTTGATGATAAGAGCAAGAAAGAAGTATAAAAGTCGAAACGATTTCACTTATAATACGATTGCAGGCAGAATCGATGAAATAGCCCGGTGGGCAGAAGATGAGCTGATCCAAAGAGTTAGTGAGTTAGTAACATTTTTCTCATTGCAACTGGACGAGTCCACGGATGTACAAGGTTTATCCCACCTACTGTTTTCGCTAATTATAAGTTATTTAAAAATAAATAAAACTCTGGATATTTTTAAGTATAAAAACAGTGCTTACCAAAAAGTTTGGCAAGCACTGTTCTACATCATTTTTAGCCGTTTTAAAAGTACATACTTTTTTCTATCTGGAACATATGTATGTATGTACTTGGTGGTGGATCTAAATAAAAGGATTTTCAGCGATTGAGATAAATAATTATTTTAGATATTTAACTATTCGTTAAAAATGTCCTTAACATTTCAATATAGTCGAAATGTACGCTGGATACAGTTCATCATCATTTTAAGCAGTTCACCATCCACTGCTGGATGGAGGCCTCTCCAATCCTCTCCAATATGTATATACATACATATATTACAGAATAGATGCAAATTAAGAAGTAGAAATATAAACATATTCGATCGAAATTTGAATTCAAGGCTGTCGAAAATTTTAAATTAATGTTTTTAAATACTTATGTAGGTACTCTTAGAAATATGATAATACAGTTTGTGGGTTTGCTCTCTTTCATTATTATTTTAAAACTCTTGGGTCACTAGTTTGATCATTTGTTGACCACAGTACACTTTACAATTTTCAAAGTTGTTAAATGGAATCGAATGCGAAAAACGTAGATATTTCGGTTTCGTGCGATTTCAAAGTGAATATTCAGATTTATAAGATGTCGTTGTGGGGTTATTGGTAACCCCTAGTATTAGAGTGCTCTTCTCCATTAAATCGAGTAGCTCATTCGTCACGAATATTTTTTTCCACACTTCCATACTCGGTGCAATGTTTAACTTCCCCTCAGATCAAACGACTTGAACGTAATACATATGATAATAATTCAATTGCAGTTTAAGCTCGGTACGTACATTTTATTAAAACGTATGTACCTACATATGTACATTATGTAAAATGAGATGTGAAACGTGTCCCCTTTTGAAACTTGGTCAATTTACCAACTCGGTTTTCTCTCATTATGCGATTTCGACATTTCAAAATCAAGCAAAAAATATGTCTAATTATATACATACATACTACATACATATGTCAATAATAATTATAAGTTGCAATAAAGTATACATATGTATGTCTGTGGAGTGCGTATGTACCACCGAATCGGCGGATTCAAATCTTCTACATATAAAATGTATACGAAACGGAGAACAAGTCTATCTACAGTTTGAATCGATTCAAATTCAAATTGAGTGAATGCTAAAATATGCTTTGTATAAATGGTAACTTTCATCTGTTAAAATGTCAATATATAAAAAAACAAGTGTTGTTATTAAATTATAATTATTCAAATTAAAAATTTCGAAATGTATTTTCACAATAATCGAGATATTGTAAAAAATATGTATGTTAAAGGTCGGGTCACATTTCATTTATTCTAAAATCTAAATTATCAACTTATTTTGAAACCCCCCCCCCTATTTCTCAGAACTACATATGTGGGTATGTTAAACCAACTCACGCGAATATGAATGAGTTTTTGTAAAGCTGGATCATCGAATTCACTGGACCGTTTTTTATCAAAAATTCTTTGAAAAGTTCAGCATAAGCATCGGAGAGGTATTATGGTGAGTTATTTTCGTCTATATTTTCTAGCACTGTGGTCTTTAAGGTATGGTGAAATATGAGACAATGATACAATAGAATACAGTTCAGTTTTCACTATCATTGCTAATTACGTGTGCTAAAAAAGGATACAAATCGAGTTACATACACTAAAACACCAATGTGTGTAACGTTTTTCACTCTCTTTATGCGACGTACTTTTATTCCCTTTTAACCACGCGGTTAAAATATGTACACCGAAAATCAAACGTATGTATGTACGTATGTATCTCAAACTCATCGAATCTTCTGAAACTAAGCGAAAAAAGTGTTACCTTTTCGACTTAAATGAACCTGAGCAATGCCAGTTACAAAAAGTTATTTGAGTTAGCATCATTGGAAATTATTATATTCCATACGTCAATGCTCTGTTCGTTGTATTTATCTTATTATTCACGTATTCCCAAAATGAAATTTTGACATTTGCCGATCGAAACCTAGCAATAAGTAACTACGATCTACGAATATGTAGACATATGTATGTATGTACATACTCGAAATTTCTACGGTGCGCTTTTTTACCCCGGGATCAAACTTATGGCCGCTTTGATTTTTTATGGTTGAAAATAATTTCCTATGGGCTTATAAATAACTTACCTCACCTTTCACGCTCTGGAATGGAAAAGTGAATTTTCCGCGGGCGAAAATGGATTTTCCGTTAATCGAGTGCGTTTTCACTCGTTCGATTTCGATGCAAATCGACTGCCATACCCGCATTTGCCTGTACGTATACAATGTATGCATATTAAAATTTCATTTATATACATATGTACATATATACGAAAATTTGTGCGTCAGTGATTACGACATTCAAACGGCACGTTGCGTATGTGACGCCGCATAAAAAAATCCTCGAGATCGTCTCCACTTTCACATTCTGCGAATGGAATGAGAGTTCAACAAGTGAGCATCGATTTTTCACACGATGATAAACGAAAGTATTATATATCCATACTAACTAGATTATGACTAACCAACCAATTTTAAACATCAAAATGTACTTTTATACATATCACATTCCTTAGAGCTTAGACGATAAGATGGCCGACGTGCAACTTTTAAACGATAATAAAATATTGGGTACGCAAGACACAACCTTAGCAAAGCGTTCATATAAAAAAAAACATTCCATATATTGATAATAACTCTAGAAAAACAATACTTTATCTATATATGGATAAAGTAAAAATTATATACGAAAACATTATACATATAAACAAACCATTTTTGAGCCGTTCACCATTCAATGCTGGATAGGCCTTTCCAATCTTCTTCTATTCCTGTCTGTCTTGAGCAATCTGCACCCACTTTCCACCATACATTCTTCTTAATTCATCAGCCCATCGTACATTTGGTCTTCCTAGCTATCTTCCATATCCTCTCGGATATTTCTCATTCTTCCCGCTATGTGTCAAATTTTCAACTTTTTCACACGTTTCGCTATATCTGCCATTTTGATCATGCTTCTTACCCACGTATTCCTCTTACGATCTATTTTTGTTATACTAAGCATACATCTTTCCATGCTACTCTGTATGCATTGGATCTTGCGTAGCATTCTCGAATTCACATTCTTCTCAAAACATCAGCCCATCGTCCACTCGGTCTACCTTGCTTTCTTTCACATCCTCTCGGATACCATTCTAGTATTTCTCGCGTCCATCTGCCATCAATTCTTCTCGCTGTGTCCACTTAAACTTTTTCACACGCTCCGCTATATCTGCCACTTTGATCACGCTTCTTGCCCATATATTCCTCTTACGTAACATTCTCGAATTCAGCATCCACGTTTCACAACCATGCGTCATAACTGGCAGTCCGTATTGGTCGTATGCCTTCTTTGTTAAGCATAGCGAGATGTTGGATTTAAAAACCACGTTCATTCTTCCGAAAGCGCTCCATCCTAGTTTTATTCTTCGCACATACATACATACATAGATTTTACATACATACCAAATTTAAAATATGTATGAGTAAGACACAACCTTAGCAAATGTGTTTAGATATAAAAAATATCGTATCAATCGATTATAACAGTATTGAAATATATGAGTCGCCTAGTTCCAAATCCCGATAAGTCCATAACACTCACTTGTTCGCAAACGCGGTTTTTCTGCTACAGACTTATTTGCTTGATGGCGTTTAAACTCATTTAAACTTAATTTTGTTGATATTAAACAAAATATTGAGATTAGAAACATTTTTTTATTTGTTTATTTGTTTGGACTTATTTGTTTGTAAATATGGCTTTTATCAGCTTTTATCATAGTGCAATTGTCAGTTTTTGGAACTAACACTGATTTTCAATATTATTTTACGGCGCACTTGGCGGTATTTGAAATAATTCAAGTATAAGGCATCGTTTGAAAACATTCTTAGAACCAGAAAATATTTTATCCTCGTTTTTTATATATTGTGGACATAAGTCCACATAAGTCCACGGGATTTGGAACTAGGCGACTCATATGTAGCTTTCGATATTCATTTCAGGTTAATAAATTCTGGTCGATATGCAACAGTGTATGTCACGAGATGTGTTGGCACTTTTTTTTTTTATAATTGATGTACGTGCAAACGTTTTGTAAGGTCAATCGGTTTATCGTTTATCGCCGATTGCTGCACACATTCAACGAATGCGGTTTTTTTTTTCCATTTGTGACAACTCACATGAGGAATGAACGTGATTTTCGGACCACACTATACGTGGTGGATACGACACGAGGAGCAAAGACGTCGTCGTCGTCGTGTCAACAATGAGATTGGGAAAATTCAAAATCTTGTTAAAACTTTTATTTCATTACTTTGAATTCCGGTTCGTTTGCGCGTTCGTGGCGCCTGGATTGAATTATAACCTTATTTTCTCGCCAAACATTTGAGTTGTTGCCGACGCATTTTTAGGTGGGATATCCATCCGATCACTCTAACAGTCTAACCCTTTCCCTGCTTATATTTCTCCCATCGTATTTATTAAAGAGAAATGTGCCTCGATCGCCTTTTGCGTTTCAAAAGTTGACGGTGTCGTAAAATCAATAGCGCCCGACTTTGATCCGACCGTGTGAAGTAATTCGTTAGAAATTGTCGTTATTTATCGCGGATAAATAAATGTTTGCTCTTAGAAATAAATGCCGCGAACGTCTGTTTACTCTGCCGATCACTTTGATGTGTCACTTTGATCTCGCGCTTCTCGGAAACCGCGATCGAGAATATATTTCAATCATTAGTATTGACGAATATTGTACCTGTTGGCACACGCACGCTAATTTTTGCCTTCAAATATTGTTATGATAACCCCGAATCAGAATTTCATATCGATATAAAATAATAACCGTCAATCATTTCATAGTTAAATAAACGATAGATGGGGGGCTCCGAGAACGCTATTTGCGTAGATAGATACCAACTATTTATTACGGTCGTAAATGGACCGTCATTAAATAAATTGCGACAATTTTCGGTACTTTGAAGTACAAAGTGTGGATCTACACATAACCGAGAAAATCATTTTGAAATCGAAAAACAAATTTGTCGTAAACCGACCCAATTACATAGTTCGTCAAATTATTATTCATGCTAGTGTGAAATTTTAATATGTACATATATACATACTGGAAAATTCGTTTACTGGAAAATTGTCTGATGTTAATAGGATTTAAATGTGATTTTCTCGGTAAAACAAAACAGTACACACGTATTTGGTGACTTTTTTTTTTCTAAACACAAGCGATACACATGAAATTTAAATGTAGACGGAAACGCATTTATTTTTCGGTTAATCGTTAACGATTATTATCAAAAATATGTACGTACAGACGAAACGTCAATCCAATAAAGAAACCGCGGAAGCTTTTTAAGAAAATCACGAAAGCTGTTTTGCTTGCAAGCCATTATGTAGACATATGACATTTAACATACAAATGCAGCGCGTTTTATGACTCGCCCGAATATTTATTAATTTGTTTAAAATAGCCGATGGAGCCCAGGGGTCTGATATAAATTGAACATACATACATACATACAGTTTTTTATTTTTTAGTTATTTTATATTTGATATTTGAAGGATTACATAAATCCATTTATATTTAAAAACTTGTCGAGGTGATTTTTAAACCGATTTATATTTTCAGAAGTTACTAGCTAATTTGGCAGGCGGTTCCAAACTTCGACCACTGTATTTGAAAAGAATGAGTCTCTGACAATTTTGTTAGATTTGTCTTTTAGTAGTCTCAGTGCATGTGTGACCTCTGAGATGTGCGTTTTTGTCGAACGTGAGGAGGTTTTTATATTTATTATTTATTATTTTATACACTCCTTTTAGATCGCCTCACAATCTTCTCGTCTCCAAAGAGGTGAGACTCATTCTCTTCAACCTTTCATCATAGATCGAAGTTAAGATAGCATTTTTGTAATCCTTCTTTGAACCCATTCTAAACATACAACGTCTTTTTTTGAAATTAGGATTCCAAACATTTACACCAAATTCTAATTTATGTCTAATATAGGATTTATAAATTTTTGACAGCAACTGGATACTATATTTCTTAAATACACGTCTGATAATATATATATATGTATATATGTAAATGAATAACATTAATTTACTAAGGAGTTGACCATTTAAGGCACGGGCTCCCAACCTATGGGTCGCGACCCCCAAATGGGGTCGCGAAGGGTTTTCTGTGGGGTCGCCAACTGAAACAGTAAACTAAAAAAATATTGACTATAATGCAATTTTCTGTCAGTTATGACGTATGGATGTGAAACGTGGATGCTAAATTTAAGAAGATCCAGTGCATACAGAGAAGCATGGAAAGATGTATGCTCGGTATAACAAAAAGAGATCGTAAGAGGAATGCACGGGTAAGAAGTATGACCAAAGTGGCAGATATAGCGGAACGTGTGAAAAAGTCGGATTGGACACATAACGAGAAGAATGGATGGCAGATGGACGCGAGAAATACTGGAATGGTATCCGAGAGGATGTGAAAGAAAGCCAGGTAGCGAGTCAAGTGGATGCAGATTGCTCAAGACAAACTGGAATGGAAGTGAATCGGAGTGGCCTTCATCCAGCAGTAGATGGTGAACGTCTGAAAATGATAAAAGCATTTTTTATTTTTAATCGGTGTCTTGATGTTTGAATAAAATTGTTTGCCTTTTTCAACAATATATCGGGGTTGCGGGTGCCTTCACTTTTATAAAAAGGGGTCGCCACTCAGAAAAGGTTGGGAGCCTGTGATTTGAGGTCTTTTGAGATAACAACACACAGCTCCATTTGAGATTACTTTTTTGACGAAATAGAATAAAATCTTTCACGACAAGTTTAATATTAATGAAGTTTACATTACTCGACGATGGAATGCTTGCATAGAGCAGCGGTTCCCGAATGGTGTTTTGCGGAACCTTGGGGTTCCGTAAGAGGCTCTCAGGGGTTCCATTCAAGATTTCCATATTGTAAATCGTTTCACGTTTGATAATATTTAGGTATTGTAATTTTTTTATAAATGGACGTAATTATTATTCAGTTTCCATTTAGGATTAGTACCAAACCTTCCACATTGACTGTATTGGAGTATGAAAATTTAATTGATATTAAAAAATTCATCCACACTCCAACAACTTTTCGAATCAAAAGCTACCACGAACCTGAGCCAATTTTGGTTTGGCCTGAAAAACGAATACCCGGGTATCGCTGAAAAAGCTATCATGGCGTTACTCCCATTTGTGTCAACTTACAGATGCGAGGATGGGTTTTCAGCTTACGCCTACACGAAAAATAAGTTTAGGAGTAAGTTGAATGCTGCACCAGACCTCCGCATCCAATTGTCAGACATAAAACCTGACTTCAATGTTATTTTAAGGAAAACTATGAAAAGATTTCATTCATCACATTAAATTAATATCTTTTTGTTCCAACTAAATAAATATTTTTATCTTAAAAAGTCTTTCTTTTAAAGTCAAACTATATGTACTTAGAAGATGCGGACGCCAATCCAAAAAGCCTCAGTATGGTGTGATTTCACGTAAAAAAACAATGTTACAGTTAGTTTACTTCTTACTTAAGCTAGGGTTCCGCCCAAAAATGGTAAACCAAAAAGGGTTCCGTAGCCAAAAGAATTCGGGAACCGCTGGCATAGAGCATCGCTCCTATCTACATATTTATTTATTTATTTATTTAATAATTACATGGAGAGGCGGCATAGCCGATAGGCCCATGGGGTTTGGTTTTAGTTAAAAATCAAAAAAAAAAAACAGTATTATAAATGAAAAAGAAAGAATGAGAGGACAGTATTGCCAAATTTGAACAAAATAAAAAAAATAAAAAATAAAAATAAAATAAAAAAACAAAGATAAAAAAAAAATAGTAACAAAAATAAAAATAGAGATAAAAAAAAAATAGAGATAAAAAAAAAAATAGAGATAAAAAAATAAAAGAATAAGAAAACAACAAAAAAATAAAATGAATAATGGTCCATTGATTAAAGAATTACAAATATCCATTGTTTTTTAAGAATAAATCTAGCTGATTTTTATATAAATTAACATTTTTTGAAGAGACTATTGAATCTGGAAGACTATTCCAAACTTGAACCACTCTATTTGAAAAGAATGAATCTCTAACAATCTTATTTGATTTTTCTTTTTGTAGTCTAAGAGTATGACCTCTTAGATGAGGGTTCTCATTGAACATAATGAGGTTGGTCATATCACATGAATAATGATTATTTATTATTTTGAATACTTCAATTAAATCACCTCTTAATCTCCTCGTCTCCAATGTACATACATATACTATACATATACCTGAGGACGTAAATAAGTTGATGTTCCAATCTGAATAAGTAAGCGAAGCGTATTATTGTCCCACCGCTGCGGTGCGGAGACCTGCGAAGCCGCCCGCTAAGAACCCGGAAAGCTTTCAGTGCAAGAGGTGGGCTTTTTTCAGCCGGTAGATGGGTAAGGGGGGAATGTTGAGGGTTTCAGGCAAGACATACGAGCTCATGCACGCAGTGTTCAAGGGGAAAGGGGGCGGCAAGGGGCGCGTGCGCTCTCCTACGTCCCTGGAAATTGTTAAAGTTTGAATTGGGGGGCGCCGTTAAAGCCGCCGCGGCGGTAAAAAGCTGAAGCGGTTAAGCGGCCCTGAAAACCGGCTGAAAACTCGAGCAAAACATTTTCCATTAAAAACCGACCGCGTCGAAGAGGAGAAAATGCGGGGTAAGAAGGGAAAAGCGACAAGACGTTCTAAAGTTAACAAAGTTTTTCTTTTTGCTCTGTATTATTATTTGCTCCTACAGGTTGAAAAAGTTTAATTTAATTATAAGATTGTTCGTGGAGGACTCGTGGTGGTGGTGGTACCGTTTTTTTTTTTCCTATTACGGATAATTTGCTAGACCGGAAACGCTTTCTATAAGGCGGGCCCTAGACGTAACTGAATTACGACGCGTTTGAAAACGTTAGCGATTTAGCCTACGCCGCAGGTTTTTGGACGCTCGCGCCTACACGTATGGACGAATGCACCGTATAGCTCAAGGCTACACGTGCGTTTGTTTGCGCCATACAGCTCAGTAGGCGTATGCAGCGCCACGGCCGCGGCGCGAACTATACCAGCGCTAAAACGCTTAAAAATGAGATATTTCAACGCTAACGCCAAAGCGCTGTCTAAATCGAAAACGTTGCGTTGTTTTCCCCTACACGCTTCGTTTTTACGGCACCTTACTACAAACGCACCGTAATTCAGTTGGGTCTAGGGCCCGCCTAAGGGTTAATGGTTTAACTATCGCGTAAAGACCGGTCAAGTGGGGGCAAACGAACATTGAATCATAAACACTGTTTACGATGTTCCGTTATCCGTCTTAGTTCACATTTGAACTACGCATGTATGTATGTATGTATTGACTGGTGATTCCAATCCGAGTTTTCGAATAGTCAATATCCGGATATATTCGGGCTAATTTTAACTGTTCGTAATCCGGATATATTTGGTCAACTATGTATTTGGATAGTTTTCGTAAAATGAAATTTTCAATAGCAGGCAGGTAGTAGATTTTTACTTTATCCTAATCGGATCAAGTGTTGTGATCGTGCGAAAATTCGACCTTGAGATTTTGACTGATTTGTATCGGGTATCATCAGCTGATCACGTTTTTATGATTTCTGGAAAATGTCTGTATGGCTGTGTACTTTTGTGTAAAATCGCTCTAATAACTCAAAAACCGTGTATCCTATTAAACTGAAACTTCATATTTATATTTTTTTTACCGGACATTACAATCCATTAGACTTTCAAAATTTTTCGTCAACCGGAAGTGGTACTCCCCTTGGAAAACCACCTAATTTTTTTGTTGTTCCGGCAACTAAGTGGTTTGAGAAATGTACATATCAAAGTCTGGTATCCACTTTTTTTGACATTCACCGTTGTAGGGTAGCAGATTTGAAAATAATCTTATCTTCAATCCGTTTTTGGTGGAGCCCCGGCATTCAGGCCCGTAACGCACTTGGCTGCCTGGCTGCGGCAGCCATGGCTGCGCAGCCACAACATTATGAAACACAAAATTATGAAACATTTTATTCATTATTATAATTAAGATATGTATTTTTGAAATTAAAATAAATTTCTTATATTATGATGAATTACTAGCTCTTTTTTTATGTATCCCCTATGTATGTGATTCCTATATATTTTAATTATTCAAAATTAATTTTTCATACTCTTTTCCTATTTTTGAAACTATCCGAACATATTCGAATATCCGGATAGTTTAATTTTTCCTGTCCGATATTCGGATAATTGACGAAGTCGAATAGATGGAAATTCTAGTATTGACTATTTTACCATTGACGTGTTCATACATATGTATTTCCTTAGGAGTCATAAGAAAGTACCGGTGAAAAGTTTAGTACCGATTAGTCAAACGATGACATACATAAATTCGATATAAATCTTTGAAAACCTACTGAATATTTATGTATGTAATTATTCCCTTATGTCAAAATTAAAAATGATAAAATTAAGAAATAGAAGAAAAACTATGTATAATAAAACCAGAGAAAGATTTTATATGGTTCGCTTACAATTTGCATATACATACATACATACATAGGTAGATGCAATAATTGTATGAAAATATTGGTTAAATTATTAAATGGCAAATAATACTCAACTCATATTTCGTAGGTGTGTATGGATTAAGGAAAAAATATTGAATTATAACCCATGTAACCGAAAAAATAAACATCATTGCAATTTTCAATGCTAATATACAAATGGTTATCTACTTTATTATGATAATGATACAATTAAGAAATAGAAGAATCATGTATAATAGAATTTTCGTTTAAAGGTACCGGTGCGTGTTACCCGTTCTCGTTTTTTATTAGATTGTGAAAATATTTCACGTAATAATTATTATCTTCATTCTCCCATCCCCAGAATGATCAGACATGGCAATAAATACTTCGAATTTATTGTTTTATTTTTATACTAATCTTTCGCCCCTAAGACAACGTCTTATTATTTATTTTATCAACTTAACATAATCTATTTATTTAAATTTTTTTTTTCTAATTTAATATATTATGTATTTTTATTATAATAAATTAATTAATTAACAGAAAATAAGTCATTATATTTTGTGCAGTACATTCGATTTTAACAGTGAAAAATGACAATAATCTATTTTATTGTATTATGACTAGAGTATTGCGCGTCGACGATCAACGAATGTTTATTAGTCATAATAAACGAACAAAGTCAGTTTTGTCGAGCGTTCCTGACGAGCAGACAGAATTATAAAGTATGCAATTGTATCATTGCACTACCACTCTAGAATTTACGAAGCTTTAACCATTGTCAAGTTAGCTTCAGTGCGATAAACATTTACTATTACTTATCAAGCTTCATTTCATTTTACTTTTTCTGAAAATAAATTGCTAGAAGACATCCTATTGAACTTTTATTTCAAACACTTATGTTAAAAAAGCTTTCTTATGGAATGTAATCTGCATTATTAAATAGTAAATTATTCGGGAATAAAAATTTAAGTACACAGTTTTTAGTCGCCATTTTTCACACGGATTATGCAAGGCAATAATTCAGCGCACATAGTGTCCTTGTGTCCTTGTGTCCTTATGACATGCGACGCACCTGGGACCGTTTCCCGTGTGGAAACATCCTAATTTTCAACGTGACAATAGCGCGGATACACGGTTACTTCGCTTTTGTGTGCGGTTCACATTCAAATTCAAAATGTGAATGTTTAGCGCGTTTCATTGCTTCGCATACATTATTTATAAATTTCGATCACAAATGTTCGCCGAGCTCACGACGACGACGGCGACAAAAATAAAGCGATGAATCCCACAGGAGTCGGGACAGCTTCCTTGTCGGAAACCAGGAGTGGCGCGACTCCTTTGCCGAAAGATGAAAACATTCGCAAAACGAATTACATTTGGCGGAGGAAATCGAAACAGAATCGTATGATGTGATTTCTGCTCGATATGGTAGACTCTTCCGGTATATTGTGTGATGCTTTCAAAAGTCAATCTGGCCAATAATAAAAATGTAAGAAAATCGCTTTCGAAAAACAGCTTCCGTTGAATCTGTATAAAAATAAAAAAATATAACTTTTATATTAGACTAGAAACGTTACCCGTGCGCACTTTTGATCGAAAATAATCAATTGTTATTAGTCGGATGCATCAAAACATAACTCTATGTACAGTTCTATGTACATATAAGAACTTTGAATCACACGAAATACCTCTGGAAATTTTAGTACCGATTAGTCAAATGGTTACGGAATGTACTACATGAGGAATAGATAGGCAGACAGACAAAAATTCAATTTTGTATGTTATAGGCAAAACGTTAATTCCGCCTATTGTATAAAATGCTTAGTATCTTTACACAATATGTATTTATTTATTTATTTATCAACATATGTACATACATAGCTCATTAAGTACAATATAAAATAAAATTAGATCCACATAATACAATACAAATCATAGCTGGAAAGGATCTTGAGTAAAGAAAATCTGAAGGAGGGCAAGGAATGGCGAAAAGGATCAATATGTGCAAGAATTTCGTTTGAATGAAGGAGTTTTGCGAATAATTAGTAGAACAAAGATTCAAACAAAACAATGGAGGATTTCTAACAGATCTAGGGGAACAATGGAGAAGGATTCTACTTGGCAAGTAAGGGCTATCTGATAAATTATTTATTTAATAGATCCGAGACTGTCCTCCTAGACCGCATACGGAGATAATCATTGGAATTGGAAGAAGAAGAGGAAAAACGGCTCACACAAACTTACCACACCACACGTGACGCTATTGCTATTAATTGTGACGTGGTGTACTGTAGTGTTGCACGTATGTTTCTACGCCATATATGTATGAAATATAAATTCATGCGTTTAGCACGTGTGTGGAGTAGCGTGTGCCTCAAGTGTCTTAGGCAAAGTATAAAATAAGTTTTTTTTATCTCGCCAATCTGACTATCTGACTATCTGAAAAATATTTTGAACCAGTTTTTTTTTCTCCTCGAGTTTATCAATTTACGAAGCGCAGCAAACTCTGTACATATTAGTATAAAAGTCTTAAGAAAATCATCAATTTTGTAGCAATTGGCACATTGTACATACATATGTAGTTGGTGTGACTTATGTACCTACGGCTCATATGCCATAAATATGTACAACTTATCCCGGTGTAAACACTCCTTTAGATTAGGGTCAAGTTAGTTCATAGCCATCGACACTGGTTTAGTGTGTCAGTGCTACTTTGTCACTGACTGGTAGGCATGAAAACGGTTGCGCACCTCTCTCCCTTTCTCCCCTTTTTTTTTTGTTATCCTGTCATATTATTTTTTGCGTCGTCGTCTTTATTTTGTACTGGTGTTGTTGTTGGTTGTTTTTTTTTTTTTTATATTTTTTATTTATATATTTTTTCCCGTGGCACGCGTCTTGGCCGCGCTGCTTACTTATTTATCATTCCGTGTCATACGAGCGCCTCTCCTTGCATTGTGTCACGGTTAATCTTCCCTGTCCCACCCTCTTCCCCCTTTAGAGAAGACATACCACCTCCTTTTCTTAGGTATGGTAAAAAAAAAAAAATCCCCACCTCTGTGCTTTTCCATAACCCCTATCACCCCGTGTGCGACAGAACGTTTTTATTAGATGGCTTATGCGCCAAAAAAAAAAAAAAAAAAACCGTTAAATGTACAATAAACAGCGGGCGGCCCTTTGACTGATCGAATTTTCAATTGAAAAACCGATCCTAAAAATATCGGCGAGTTTAAATATTGAACCCGCTATATACATAGTACATATATGCATATACAAAATGTGTGCTTTGGTGTAAAAAAATGTTGAAACTCGGTCGTTTGCTTTGATTCGGTATTCACTGCTAAAATCAAAGCGATGATTAAGATTGAGATTAAATTTCATACACATGGTAATCCTAGTGGGGAAACGCTAGAGCAAAACATTTTGTATTCCTTTGATCCGGTTTCCGTTTGCCGGTGAATTCTCACATGTAAAATGGTATTAAATACAATTACGTCTTATTTTGATCCGATTTCAGCCGTTTGATGGTTCATAAATTTTTTTTATGCGTACATACTTCGAAGCGTCCCCCTTCAACTTGAAGCAAATTATTTCATTTTTAATTTTAATCATTACGTATATGTATATTTGTACAAAATCCTAAAAAATATACACAAAAAGTGTGAGGAAAGGCAAATCATAAGTAAAAATTAATGAATTTTAGTAATCAGAGTCTTCATCATCATCATTTTCAGCCGTTCAACATTCACTGCTGGATGAAGGCCTCTCCAATCCTCTTTCATTCCTGTCTGTCTTGGGCAATCTGCATCCAGTTGACTCCACACACTCTTCTCAATTCATCAGCTTTCTTTCACATCCTCTCGGATACCATTTCGGTATTTCTCGCGTCCATCTGTCCAGCCACTTCAACTTTTTCACACGTTCCGTTATATCTACCACCTTGGTCATGCTTCTTACCCATGTATTCCTCTTATGATCTCTTCTTGTTATACCGAGCATACATCTTTCCATGGTTCTCTGTGTGCACTGGATCTTGCGTAACATCCTTGAATTTAGCATCCATACGTCATAACTGGCAGTACGCATTGGACGGCCTTATTTTTTAAGCATCTACATATATGTAAACTGTAAAGCTATTTCAAATAGAAAACGAACGACACAAATAAACGTAAGTTGCATTAATTAACCGCTTCAAACGCGAGATCCATTGTTTGATAGACATGACAATCAATAGGGCTAAAGTACATATTATAACGATCAAGGGACCTTTTATCCTTTTGAGGTTAAGTTCTCATTAGTCGACAAGCAACGGTATCCTTTGATGCTCGGCTTCCTTCAGAAGCTATAATCGATCAACGTCCACAATGCACGTAGAGTCCTCCATTATGATCAGAAGACAATATATTGTAGCTAGCTCCCGTTGTGTCCTTTGAGGATATAAACTTACCTGGTATAACTAGCGTATCACATTATGCACACACGATGCTTGAGTTTTAATATGAAAATAAATTATATACATTGCGTCAGTCTGTGTGATGATTCTCGAGAATCTTCCGGTGAAAGTGCTACTTTCTTTCCCGTTCAAAGAATACAAAAACTGACAACGATTAAAAGAATGAAAAAAAAAGAAGATCACGTTGATTCTCGAAAAGAGCACATTTTCTAATTATGCACAATTACGTCAAATCGGGCAGACCAGTCGCGTCGATGATGGAATCGATGATTCTGCTACATACGTACATATGTGTGTTTTTTTTTTTCAGTATAAGTTGTGCAAATGCGATTTCGTAATATGTAAGCTGGTAAGATTGAGTGCACTCACATACTGACATTTTACATTATGTGTGTATTTGTTAATTTCTGTGCCGAATTGATCATTTATTGATTTGCGTTATTTTTTTAAGAATTCTTTAAGAGGTATTTGAAACTTTTCAGTGTAAAGTTACCTGTGGAATGAATTTTCCCACTATATTTATAATATTTTAATGAAATTTCATTTGTTGAAAATGAGTTTTAAAATATTATTAGTACATATTTAACCTTTTACCTAAAAATTACCTCCATATTTTTTACAAATTTTACTAACAGTCATAGTGAAATTTTTTGGAAAAGATACCCCAGTAATTTCCGTATGTCTTCTTTGAGAAAAAGAAAGGGAATAAAATTGTAAGTCGCATGATTATAAAGACTCGTTTTGTTTAAATACACACAATATGCATTAAAAAGAAATCAAATACTCCACTAATCGATTGATCAATTAGATTTACCGATTTCTATTATATGTATGTACATATGTATATCTGCCATCCATTCTTAGATGGATGGCAGATGAACGCGAGAAATACTGGAATGGTATCTGAGAGGATGTGAAAGAAAGCGAGGTAGACCGAGTAGACGATGGGCTGATGAATTGAGAAGAATGTTTGGAGTCAAGCTGATGCAGATTGCTCAAAACAGACAGGAATGGAAGAGGATTGGAGAGGCCTTCATCTAGCAGTGGCTGGCGAACGGCTGAAAATGATGACGAATATGTACATATGTATATACATATGTACTTTTCAATATCATTATCTCACTTTTACATTGAATCTCTACCCTTTACATATGTACATACATTGAATCGACGTTTCTCAAATGTGAAATTGAGAACAATCAAATTTCGTCTCTAAAGTCGCTTATACTCATACCGAATCCCAAAATTCACAATTACAATGCATTGTATCTCTGATATCCAGTAATTTTCGACTTGTATACAAACGACTACCATTTTAAATTCCATTGAAAGGAAACGCATATATTTGGCGATTGATCTTATACGTTTTGCACCGTAGAAAGTCCCAAAACTTTCCAGTCACACGTCACACAAGATTCTGCATATATTTTATGGGTGCACGTGTCGTCTTGGTATCATTTGTCCCGAGGTCCACTCCCCTTGATGGATGTTCTTGTCACTCAATAAATAAGCCCGTGTCTTCGGGTACCCTCGAGATGATCATCATCGTCGGTGTATGGCCATTCCTCTTGTATTATTCTTTTTTTTTTTTTTTTTTTTGTATTTTTACGCGTCATAGACACCAGCAAGACCAGTTTTGCGACATCGGATCGTAGCGATCGCGTTCCGGTTCGTATTGTGTCAGTCGCACTAGGATAGCGTTCCGGCTCGTCTACTCCGGATCGAGTCCCGTTCCGGTCAAGGTGAGCTAGTCGCATTCCACACGATTACAAATTACTTACCCGAAAGGCGTTAATTCGATCTAATATGGTCGTTCGCTTTCAATTGATCCCCTTGTGCATTGTTGATCAGTTCAACGTAACTGTTGTTGTTTACGTTCAGGTTATGTTCAGTGACGAAACTGTCCACGGTCGAATGAGGCAATCGCAATCGCCCGAGGCTGTCATTCTAAACCTTTTTGTTGTGTTGTTCAAATGTAAAAAAAAAACGCACGCCTCAACGGTTTTTGTCCGTTTTTGTATCATTGACTTTAACCAAGGTGGCCATTTTTACTTGATATTGTGATACGACGAAGAATGTACACGACATAAAGTCCTTAGCGACAGTTCTAATTTTATGTAAAATTCCCTTCAAAGTTTTCTCGGACACCTTTTTGTTCAAGAAAATCCTTTCAAAATTGCTAAAAGTTGCACAATGAGTACTCTAAGCGAAATAACTAAATAAGAGTATGACAAAAAAAAAACTACTTTAAAATGAAACTGACTGAATTTTGTGCAACAGTTTGAGAATTAGCTTTACAAAAAAAAAAAAACATACCAATTGAAACCATTATAAATTATTAATTTATTATATTGTATTTTAAATGCGGATAGGTATGCTAGTATAAAAAAGATGATGATTGAATTAGATTGGTTGAATGTATGTAAATGATACTTTGAGAATTTGTATGTTCGTATTTATATTTAAGTTAGATAATAATATGTTACCATTATATTTTAGTCAATTTATTGCGAGAGGAATGGATGTATGTGAATATAATTTAAGGAATAAAAATAATTTAATTATAAAAAATGTTAAAATAAATAGAAATAGGAGACGCATCTTGTACAGAGGTGTTTTGGAGTATAACAGACTGCCGGATGGAATTAGAAGTTCTAAAACTATTGACAAATTCCTGGCAGTCTTACAACATCTCTGTACAGATGCTAAGTTAAAGATTATAATTAATTAGCTTAAACTACTATATTATATAAATAAATAAAAATGTAATTTAAGCTCCTAGCTAGAGTTTGCAATATTTGTCAATTAAGTTAAATATAGCCTAGTCTTTAAAAACTTGTTACCATCGATTAACTTTCAACTGTTGAAAGTGGAAAAAAAATTCCCAAACCTATGTTTGAATCATCATTGTATATAATAGCCCCATTCCGTCTGTCTGTCGGTGTGTGTGTGTGTCTGCTGATAACGCTCGCTGGGGTAAATAATTAAAAAAAAAAACAGAACGTCGCGCAAGTGGGATTTGAACCCAAGATCGAGACTGCTGCAATTTGACAATATAAATTATCAATAGTCTCGCGACTTTGCTAAATTGTTACGTTGTTGTATTATAACGCGCCATCTATGCAACAACCATAAAAATTATTAAATACACATACACTCACCCACACAAACATCCGTCGATATTCAACGGGCTTACACCAGTCAATTTATAATCAGTTTGATTTCTCATAATAGTATACATTACCGTTACACCTTACACGGTCAATAATATTGACCCGGATGTTTTGACTTGTCAATATGATAAGGTATTGTCAATAATATTGACCGTGCAAGGTGTCCGATCGTGTATTTATTTATCAATATATTACATACGAAACAGGATTGATAATATTTTGATCGTGCGTCTTGGGATTTTCGCCTTGCGAATTTCGCTCTCCCATTTACAACCCGATTGCGTTCTATCGATAAAATACACTCTCGGTGAAGAGTGGATCTAAATAAAACTAGTCCGATTGAGTCAAACGACAAATAAGTGAATGATAAAGGTTACGATTAACCCACGCACGCGGCTGATAGATTAAATTTCCGAACCCAACAATGACAACCTCAACACAATGTTGCCATTACAATCGCAACTAATCGTTTAACTCGTTCATTGTTCTCATGCATTTAAATCTGATGTCCAATAGTGAGCACGCCTACGACCAGTCATCCACTTGTCGTCCATCCGACACCATGCAGCATCCCGACGAAATTTCCGACCAGCAATCCAATTGCCCGAAGATTGCCCAATACAGAAGTGGATCGGTGAAACAGGAGGTAGTGACCACCGTGAATCAGAAATCGTTCGTGGTACAGAGCGTGGAGCATAGCAAAGCGACGATGGTGACCCAGAGGTAAGTTTTAAGATTGCTTGTACAGTTTTTTTTTTTTTTTAAGTTTGATACGGTCGCACGTCTCAGAGCCCACATCGGTCCTACTGACGTTTATCCCTGGCTATGAAAAGCCCGATGAATATTTCAAGCGGTTGGAAAGAGGGAGCGCCCTCTGAGGACTCGGGCCTGGGTCTTTGCCTTTAGAGGGCCTATAAGGTGGTAGGGGGAATGTGGGTGGGTGTGGAGAGTTGGTCTCCACATTGCAGATCGTGAAAAACGGCCGATTTGTATGCGAGCGGCGCGAACACTTATCTCCGATTGGGTAGACGCGATACTCTTCGAAAATACTTCAGATCGTACGAACGAGATGGCTGGCTGAGACCAGGGCTGGACTCTATTGCACACCGGTGGCGGCGAATTGATTAACACGCCATTATGGCGCTCAAGTTCTCAACCTTTCGTCTCGGACAGACTTTGAACGGTTTCGACGGTTTCGAGACTGAATACTTTCGATGAATTCGGTGGAGAGTTTTTGGGACGAATAGTATCAAAGTCGTTCAAAAACTGTTTTTTCAAACCCATTGATACATATGAGTCGCCTAGTTCCAAATCCCGATAAGTCCACAATATATAAAAAAAACGAGGATAAAATATTTTCTGGTTCTAAGAATGTTTTCAAACGATGCCTTATACTTGAATTATTTCAAATACCGCCAAGTGCGCCGTAAAAAAATATTGAAAATCAGTGTTAGTTCCAAAAACTGACAATTGCACTATGATAAAAGCTGATAAAAGCCATATTTAGAAACAAACAACGATAAGTCCATGTTTCTAATCTCAATATTTTGTTTAATATCAACAAAATTAAGTTTAAATGAGACAAACGGAAAAAATCAACAAAAAAATTCGTTTCGTCAAACGTTGCAAATAGATTTCATTGAATTGATGAAATCATAAAATTCGTATGACATCGAAATGGTCAGTTCCTTTATCGTTGTCAATGAAAATATTTTACATTAATTAAAACTCGAGATATTGTCACATCTCACTTCTCTATCGCAAACTATTTTCCAGTGCAGAAATTTGAAACAGTAAAGAAAAGCCTTTGCATAAAAAAATCCAATTGATTTTGCAAGCCCTAAATCAATAATTGAGTTAAACTTTGATCCTGAAGATTAGGCTAAATTTCTGCACCGTGTTAGTTCATTTACACTGAAGAATGATTTTCAGTAATTTAATTTGTCATCATTTTTTCGATTAAGGTTAAAGGAGAATTTCCACAGTAAAAAAGCAATGTTTCAACTTATTTGTGTGAACTTATTATTAGGATTTTCCACTTTATCTCAATTAAAAAAAAAATTTCTAATTGAAAACTAGTTTCATCCGTAAATATGCATACATCACGTGTCAATAGTAAATAAAGGAACATAATGGACAGAGTTTGTTTGATATATTATTATATAGGCATACTGGGTCGCAATAAAAAATGCAGTTCTTGCAGTGGCTCGTAGTAAAACAAGTTTGAAAAACGCTACTATTAGTGTGCCCTCAGGGTGAAGTATTAAGGGCTCTAATTTTGACACTGAGATTGGTTTGGGTTAGGTTGAGACTAGTCTCAATAGCAGTTAAAATTGAAGTTCAGTTTTTAGCGCAAACATAAAATGTTAGGTTTGATTGTGTGCTCAAAAATAATTACTAAAGCAGTGATTTGTTTCAGTGTATTTACTATTTTTTTAATATTAGATTGTTGTCTGATCTAAAGCATGTGGCCATTCAGGGTGATCTATGGCTCATGGTGCAATTGGTACATAGACATTGTAAGATTATATGAAAATCAAGGCATACTATTCATCCTAGCAAAAATGATTTGCTAATAAATAGACGAAGACTGAAGGGGCAATGATCTGAATCAAATAACCCCATTTTAAGAAGAATGCATCGGTGAACCTACTATTTTTATACAGTATTGACCGACAAAAATCTGTGAAATTTAATCGCATTGAAAGAATGCAATTCAAATTGTGAGAAAATTTTCAATTGTTAAACCCGACAGGTCTCGCCAATACTTCATTGAATAATTTAGCATTGTGATATAATCTATGTATGTATGTAGATCAGCCAACACCTATTGTGCAATAATATTTTACAGCGTAATGTCGCGTATGCGACTTTTTTTTTGACAATACGTTCAAATCTACGGTAAACTAACTATGCACAGTGATAGATAATTACGCAAACGACATCATCAGACATGCGAAACAATGATTGCGAATCGAATTCGTCGGTAAATTCGACCCTGTTACGCTTGATTTGATTTGAACAAGTGCCTTCGTTCATTTTCGCGATGAAATAAATGGCCCCTCCAGCTCTTTGCGTTACAAGAAAACAAAACGAGCACTTAGGTCACAGAGTCTGGTCAGAAATGTTTTTTTTTTATTGCAAGTCGAAAGTTGGACTCTCAAAACTGAAGTGACGACGCGTTAAATTGTTAAATATCTCATCTGTACATACATATGTATGTAGGTATTTTGGTACGTGCAAATTCGAAATTTTGATCATAACAACGTCATAATAACAACGTTGCAACGTGTCGAAGTGCACCATTTGCATGTGAATGCATCCCGTTTTCAAGTGAATGCAAATGACTGCAAATCAGCATGTGTCATCTGTGTTGTGCCTCTGATCTACAGCACCGAAATAGAACAATAGTAGTGTCTGTCAGATAACAGAACAGGGCAGACTTTTGTTGTTCCACTGACCGTTGTTTTTGCCAACGCGATGACCTTTTTTGCACGCTTTCTATAGCGACAATGAGCGAATATGGAAATTTTGCAAGCTTCTTCTGCGCACAAAACGTACTACACGAGTTTGCATAAGTAAGTTTGTTCTGTCAATTTATTCATAAAAGTTAACTGAATAAAATCTCAAATAAGTTAATTTTATCAGTACAACTGCACAGTTGCAACCCTGACAAATTAAAGCGTGACATTAATAGCAATTTTATTTATTTATTTATTTAAAACACATGGGCAGGCAAGCATATAAATAAGTTAATTTTATCGGTACAACTGCACATAGGCAACTCTGACAAATTAAAGCGTGACATTAATAGCAATTTTATTTATTTAAAATACATGGGCAGGCGGCATATAAATATGTCAATGAAGAATTTATCAAAATTGTACACATTAATGTGTTCAATAGTATACAATGTAGTAAAAAAAACACATTTAAGATTGGGGTCTGATTTTAGTTATTTATATTTGATATTTGAAGGATTACAAAAATCCATTTACATATATTCAAAAACTTGTCGAGATGATTTTTTGATTTGAAGAGATTTGTATTTTCAGAAGTTACTAGCTGATTTGGTTCCTAAGAAAGAGAGAATGAAGACTTTTAGTATTGTAATATGCACGTGTTGTTGCATACAATGCTTATTATTCCATATTTCTAATATATTTCAATTTTTACTTCGTCGAGAAAGAGAGAATGAGAGAATGATAATTTTGTTAGATTTGTCTTTTAGGAGTCTCACACTATGGACCTCTGAGATGAGCGTTTTTAACTAAAACGAGTATCTTTACAATGTCATATTGTTTCAAGTAAAAATTAAACGTATGTATACAGCGAATATAGCCAGGGTTCGCTTATCGGACATGGGAAAAATTGCATTTTCTGTGCAACGAGCCAAAAAAAAAACTGTAAATTTTATGTTGGCCAAATATTACAATGGACTTCTAAGAAGACGATGGGTTACCTAAAGAAAACTTTTGATTTTTAACTCGTTATGCAAAATTTCCACGAATTTTCAATGTTCATTGTAAGATCGCTGACGTCATAGAATTTTCCAGAAATCTATTATGTCTCCTCTTAAGTACTTATTAAACGAGAAAAAAATTGTAATCTTACTACTGCGAACTGTGAGATATTTCGATGCACATGAAAATCTCAATAAATTACTATGAGGATTGATAGGTATTTATACATATTGATAAGAAACACACCTGTATACCTATACAAAATCGTTCATTCAAATTTAAACTTCGATATAATATGTATGTATGTATGTATATAGCAAGGATCGACCGCTGAACCACTGCGAATCAACATTCGAATTTTTGAATAATATATAATTCAAGGTCACCCGTTTCAGATAAACCAGCGCGAACAAATGATTTCGCATTCGCAATGTATATAAGAGTACTGTTGAGTTATAGGATCTTATCTGCACTCGTCCCTGACCCTATGTACCTACAAATACACAACTACTGCACAAGAACAGCAAAAACAGTAGATTGTACGTATATAAATTTATTTTCGGATGATTATTTTTATCAAATGCAATACGTACATACATATAATTGCACTATTCGTTTTTTTTTTTTGCAATTACAAGGTTTTTGGCATATAAAATCTTTGGCTAACCTCGCAGCTTAGACGACACTCGAGTTACCCACCTGTGTACGTTTATTTTGTTAACTCTGATTCAGTGATTCTTAACCGGTGCGATGGTTGCTAGATGAATATTCGAAGACAATTTTTTTATTACATATTATGTACTACATTACTACATACATACAATAACCGGGTTATCATATTGCGAACCTCAAAAATGACTTCTTCTTCTGAAGGTGGCACACTTCAATATCAAACGTTAGCTCTTCACTAATTTACCGTCTGCCATGGTGAATTAACTAAGGAAAGATATTCTTCAGTGGTTTCCCATTGCCTTCTGGAGGAGAGGAAAGGATAGATGGAACAATATATGTAGGGTCCTAACCACAAAGCGATCACGTCTATTGAGGAACGGATAGAATGAAAATAACGACTTAACGATACGGTAGAATAGTTGTCATCACTCCAGGATAGAAGGAACAGTATATGTAGTATGTCCTGCCGAAGCAGAACAAGGATAGAAGCAACAATTTTTGGAACAATTACATTAGATAAATTCTAACAACAGACGGCCGATTTGAATTTAGTAATATCCAAATCTTGACAGTGACGATATTTTTAAGGTCGAATACCTTTTTTCGACATGTCCCAGACCTTCCGCTCAAGAAACTAACGCTCTAACCCAGGGATTCCTAACCCCGTGCCCGCGGGCACCATGGCGCCCGCTGACCGATTTGTGTGCGCCCGCCACTATTCGACCACGACAGAATTTTTTAAACTTGGAGTTGCAGGGAATGGACAAACATGTAGCTAAAATGATAGGCTCTGTAAACTAATTTAAAGCCAAACTGTTTTTGTGGATATCACATCTGCAGATGAAGTCTCTCGTGCATTTCCCAAATATGAAAAAAATGGCAGGTAACATTGAATTCAACGTGTCATTATTTGTTAAGCACCTTCAAGTGCTTTAAGAAGAGTTTGAAAAGAGATTTCAGCAGTTTACTATCATCGAGCCAATTCAATGGTCTCCTTTTTCATCAATACTTTTACTTGCCAAATAAATATAATGGAAATAGCTGCATACATTGCAGAGCTTGTTCAAGTGAAGGACTTTCAGAATGATATTATGCTAAAATCCTTAATATCAGACTTCTGGAATACAGTGGACAGAAAAAAGTTTTCATTCTTAAAAAAAGCGGCATTTTTTGTGTATTATTTATTACCTACATGCATATGTATGTATGTTCAACTATAAATTTGCTTTGAAAAAATAGGTGGTGCCCGCTGCCCTAACAATATTTTAAAATGTGCTCTAGGGTACAAAAAGGTTGGAAACCCCAGCTCTAACCAAATGAGCTATCGCAAATGTCCCAATGCAGAGTTCACCACCGGTAAACACAAAATTCTCGAGACGTAGATGTTAACTAGAATACTAATTTTGAATGAAACAACGTGTCTGTGCGTTGAATTTGCAACTGAATTTTGAATTTGGTTCAACAGTAAACAGATTTTAACACACCGTGTACCAATAATAATATTTTAAGAATCTAGCCGAAATGGTGAAGAGCCACCGCGTCGAATCGCATACAATGCATTCAATCACAGCTTTCGGCAATTAAAACACTGAGATTTTGATGACGTGTCTATTGGGTATGTTTGCGCCGCGCTTTAGTGGGACACCGTGTTGACCTCAGACACAAGTATGCTCGTAAGGCATACACACACACACACACACACACACACACACACGAGTGTTTTGAATTCGCCGAAGAGGCTTTTCACACGAGAGCATACAATATACGTTATCATAAGCCGGTCGGCAATATTTCCCGGGTTACTTTTTACGCTCAAACCCCACACCGAAGCTGGTGAGGGGGGGTGTGAGATTTCGCAATGCCCTCCGTATTATACATATATATGTATGTATGTATATAGGTGTATCCGGTGCAATTTATTTCAATTTGTCGTAACCCGGATGTGCGGTAGCGTTTGAGCAACTCCAAGTTCTGTGTCGTGCCAGAGTGCGATAAATAAATTATGGTCTGTCGGACCTCGGCCAGAACCCACCCTGTGACCCATCGTTTGACCTTAAAAGATACTCGAAGAAAATGTCTGGAAGTTAACCTGTCGTTTTGGCGAACGTGCCATACCCAGAGCACGTTTGGTTGCGTCTGTAGATTGTTGCCACGTCAACAACGTATATGTATTATACAGGTTTACGTGTAAAAACTATGTATGTATTGTACATAGGAGTCGTAAGGTCACTTTTTGATCTGACGAATTGTAAAAGAGTTATCTCGAAGTCATTTGAAACTTATCGTCGTCGTATACATACATACATACATACATATGTAGGTACATACATACATTGTATTATCATCATTTTCAACCGTTCAACATCCACTGCTGGATGAAGGCCTGTCTAATCCGTTCCTCTCTGTCTTGAGCAATCTGCATCCACTCGACTCCACACATTTTTCTTAATTCATCAGCCCATCATCCACAGGGTTTACCTCGCTTTCTTTCACAGCGGATACCATTCGAGTATTTCTCGCGTCCATCTTGCCATTCATTCTTCTCGCTATGTGTGCACTCCAACTTTTTCACACGTTCTGCTTATATTTACCACTTTAGTCATGCTTCTTACCCATGTACACTTATTATGGTCCCTTCTTGGTATACCAAGCCATACATCTTTCCATACACAATAATACATTGTGTATGGAATGATTTTGTCGAGTGTTGGAATAAACAGGATATATGTATGTATGTAGATCAGGAAAACTGGTTGCCGCATTAAAATAATGAATATTTAAGAATTTAATCAACTAGAACTAGAACATTAGTATGAGAAAACCTCGAAAGTCTAAAGTCGCACGTTAATCTGAATGAATCACCTTTTTTGATTAGCTCGCAGTTTTTAAAACAATTTAAATTTTACCCTTTGTAATTTCAATTGCTTTAATATTATTTATAGAAAAAATTTATTTGGTAAATTTTAAGAACATTATTTCTTTTTAAAGGATTTTTATGTAAATATCATTATTATATGTAAAAATTAATGCCCGTTGACGATCACTGGTTGTTTATCATTAGCGTATGAGTTGGCTTATAACACCGTTAACTGTTGATTTAAATTTTTAATAAATGTGTCTAGCGTTCCTGACTGACTTAATTCAACTATGCCTATTGAAAATCAACAAGTGTTAGAAAAAATCACGTTTTTGAGTTACCCCAGCGGAGACTCAAAAATTATTATTAATTCTGACCCACCGAATCCGAATATGATAATGAAATTTGTTGGTTAGGTTAGGTTAGACGTGAATGCTGACTCCAAACGCCAGACACCACAACCACCTCTAAACGCGACTTCAAATCATCAAACTTGTACGTTTAGACAAAAATAAAAAATACTAACAGACAACCAATCTTTATGAATGCGTTAAAATAAAACTGACCGACATAACGCATAACACCGGGAAAAAATTCAAAAGAAAAAAATATTTTTGACGTTTAAAATTTGCTAGACGATTACTAATAAAAATTTAAAAGCTTTCAAATATCACGATTAATAGCAAAAACATCTGACTATTGCTTCCAATACACATTTTGAACACAGAAGCACTAAATTTTGAGTTACAGATCGCAAAAGTCAAAAAAATTGTAAAATTGTCAATTTCTTTAAACGCTCATTATATATATAATAGCCGAAATCCGTCTGTCTGTCTGCTGATAACATATGCTGTGATCCAAACTGGATAATACCGGGCCTGCTTCAATTTGACTATATAATATCTTAATATGCTCGCGACTTTGCTAAATTGTTACGTGTTGTATTATAACGCGCCACCTATGCAACAACTATAAAAATTATTAAATACACATACATATACTCACCCACGCAAACATACGTTGATATTCAACGGGCTTACACTAGTATCTCATAAACGAAAACTATCCAACAAATTTCATCATCATATTCGGATTCAGCGGGCTAAACTTAGTAAATATTGACTAGTCTCCGCTCCGGTAGTTTTTTTTTGTTGTTGTACAGTGTTATTTATTGACATAACAGTTAAAATTTATATTTATACTCCAGAAGCAATTTCAACACAAGACATACTTTAGCTCTTTGTGCATGTATGTATGTATATTGTATAGTATGGTGTGATTCTTTTTTAGCACACTTTCTGCATTTCTGAAAACACAACGCTTTACTTCTTCACACTGTGAAAAACTCTAAAGTAGAGCACCTTGCTGACGCGACGGCGATCGTCAAAGTCAATAGTTAAATATAAACTGCATATGATTGAATCGGATGACCTACATAGAATTTTTGCAATGCATTCATTGTTCAAGGACGATGCACTTCGACATCCGCGTTTGTTGTTCCGGCGTACAACTCAACAACAACCACAAATCCCCCATTTCTCTTCTGACACCGTTTCGGCGTTTGGGGCCTTTTACTTTCTCCCGGTCGAAGCGGGTCGTCGCGAGACGGTAGAAATCTAGAGACAAGAAAACCAGAAGGCGAAACGCGTTGGTCGTTAGCAAAACCACGAAATCGAAAACTGGACCCGACGAAATGCATAATCTGGTGACAATGATCAATTTCGCGAATGTCGATCGATTGCGGTGGCGTAACTAGCGCCCCCACCCCATCCCTCAATTACTGAAAATTTCGTCGTGAAAATGTGCGACGCGATATTTTCCCGTGCGGTACAAATACCCGAAAAGGTTCATCAGTATTGTACTTACAGACGATGGCTCAGTGGTAATGTTTTTCTGTTAAGCGAAGGTTCGGAATTTTATCCCCGAATGTCGAAAAGTTTCCCGGAAGATTTATATCGTCACTGGCAGGTTCTAAGCATAACTAAATCCATATTGTAAATTCCATCCTATCTACCAAATCATCGTCAGTTCCTTTTCTCTCTTTCTGCCCTCCAGAAGGCAATGGGAAACTTGTAAGAGCGTTCTCCGTTAAGCGCGGACCTTACACGGTCAATAATTATATATGTAACTAGTGTTGTTTAATGAATTCTGCACGAAAAACGTAGTCACAGTAGATAATCATATTGTAGAGATAGTTGATAGTTATTTATACCTAGGACAATTGGTGAATATGACTGGATGTAAAGAAGAAGAAATAAAACGAAGAATGAAACTAGGATGGAGTGCTTTTGGAAGAATGAACATAGTTTTTAAATCCAACATTCCACTATGCTTAAAAAAGAAGGCGTACGACCAATGCGTACTGCCAGTTATGACGTATTGGACGCTAAATTCAAGAATGCTACGAAAGATCCAGTGCACACAGAGAAGCATGGAAAGATGTATGCTTGGCATAACAGGAAGAGATCGCAAAAGAAATACACGGGTAAGAAGTATGACCAAAGTGGCAGATATAGCAGTGCGGGTGAAAAAGTTGAAGTGGCAATGGGCTGAACACATGGACGCGAGAAGTACTGGAATGGTATCCGAGAGGATGTGAAAGAAAGCAAGGTAGACCGAGTGGAAGATGGGCTGATGAATTGAGAAGAATGTGTGGAGTCAGGTGGATGCAGATTGCTCAAGACAGACAGGAATGGAAGAGGATTGGAGAGGCCTTCATCCAGCAGTGGATGGTGAACGGCTGAAAATGATGATGATGATGATGATAACTAGTGTAAGCCCGTTGAATATCAACGGAGTGGTTTCTCATCACCCGTACTGTACATCACGCTTTATAATTTAGCAATTTAGCAAAGTCGCGAACACTTGCGAGCATTATCAGCAGACAGACAGACACACACACACAGACGGAATAGGAATAGCCCTATTCCGCCTGTCTGTCTGCCGATAACGTTCGCCTCGGTAAATAATTAAAAGCCAGAACGTCGTGCGAGTGGGATTTGAACCCGAGATTACCTGGTCGGAGTTTGGTTGAGCGCTTACGCTATCAACCAACCGAGGTAATTGGGAGCCTGCTACAATTTGACAGTATTAATCCTCAGTAGGTTCGCGACTTTTCTAAATTGTTACGTTGATGTATTATAACGCGCCATCTATGCAAAAACTATAAAATGTTATGTATATGTATATATTTTTTTTATTATTAGAAATAAATACGAACCTCGGTACTTTATTTATTTGTCAAGTTTGAAGTATGTATGCATTACTATATATAGTAGCGCAAGGGTCTGCGTGGCTGGATAGCCGCGGATCGCTCGCATATGTATGTACATACTGCACGTAAACATACATATAATCAACCACACAAATACTCACAGTACGGGTGATGTGTACTCTGAATTATGGTATGTATAATTGTACAATGCACATACATAGGTTTTTTTTACCTTACGAAAATCTCAAAAAAAAAAGACTAAAAGTTTAACCTCAGTGACTTTTTATTCACGGCCAACTACTTTTTACCCAAACCGCAACTGAAATTACCGAAAAGTTAATTTGTTTCTAATGCTACTTTTTTAGAAACAAAAGTATTGTATTTTACAATACAATACTTTCAACTACGTTTGAGAATCTAAATACATATATTCTATTAATATTCGATATAATCTTTGTTCCGTTTCTTTCCGTTAGTCGTTCGTGCGTCATTCCTTAGATGTAAGATACGATTCATCTTCACTAAAGACTTTTCTTGATTACTATCACTTTTGCATTGAAGTTCGAATGATGACGAATCGAACGGAACATTCACCAAGATTATTCTTATGCGCGATGGAACGAAAAAAAAAATGTTGGCCATCGCTTCGGGTGCACTTTATTAGAAAACTGAGTTTTATTTACGATCGCAGCCAATTTTACAAGTGGAGCAAGCGATAAAAAATGAAGTTGAATTCTGTATATCAAACGCGGTCGAAGCGTAAAATAGCTTCGGCAAATGTATGTAGCAAAATCCGACACACTCAAACATACATATACATAGATACTTAAGTATGTTTTGAGATTCAGGTTTTTCCCCCGCGTGCTGCTTTTTGTTGATTCAGCAAATGTCGTGTTTCTGCGAAGATACGGTATGCGGTACGAAGTCGGAGATTGGCGATGATCTCCGCGAGGTTATCAATCTTCAGAAAAGCACACCTTGTTGTCTCGATGCTCAATTTTGCGAAGTTAATCATCAAGGTTAAGTTTATACCGCTCATACTTTGAGCCACGAGTGCACTCGTTTCGAAATTGAAAATACCAAGTAATTAGCAATAATTTATTATAACAAACAAACAAAAATGTTTCACGGAAGTTGTGTCGAGTGTTTGGAAATTTCAATAAAACCGAATTTTGTATATATGTATGTATGTATGTATGTAGTAGTTTTTAAATCCAACATTTCGCTATGTTTATAAAAGAAGGCATACGAGCAATGCGTACTGCCTGTTATGACGTATGGATGTGAAACGTGGATGCTAAATTCAAGAATGTTACGTAGGATCCAGTGCTCACAGAGAAGCATGTTAAGATGTATCTTCGGTATAACAAGAGGAGATCGTAAGAGGAATACATGGGTAAGAAGCATGACCGAAGTGGCAGATATAGCGGAACGTGTGAAAAAGTTGAAGTGCACACGAAGCGAGAAGAATGAATGGCAAATGAACGCGATAAATACTGGAATGGTATCCGAGAGGATGTAAAAGAAAGCAAGGTCAAAGTCAACTGGATGCAGATTGCTCAAGACAGACAGACAGGAATGGAAGAGGATTGGAGAGGCCTTCTTCCAGCAGTGGATGGTGAACGGATGAAAATGATAATGATGATGTATGTAGCGACAGGTAAAGTGTGAATTCCTACATTGTATGCACATACATATAATGCCCAGTATGGGCATGTAAAATTTACTACGCTTCGTATATAACATATGTACATACATATGTATATTGAAATGGAATACAAAATTTAAATTTAAAAAAGTACTGAGTGAAAAAAACTGGTTCAAATTATTCTTCAGGATCGGTCCGTCCGATTGGTGAGATAAAAAACGACTCAAAATTCATACTTTGCTTAAAACGCTTCGGCGTTGTATAAAATGACAAGGAATTTTACACTTTGCCTCTAATACATATGTATATATGTTGGTACATTATACAGATCAATCAGGACTGATTTAACACTAAAATGTACTTATTTAGTATGTACAAATGTACATATATTTAAAAAAAATAGTGTATGTTTAACAAAATTGAACAACATGGACTAGTGAAATATATTTTATAGCCCGTTTATTTTAACGGCCTAAATTATTTACTTCCATATGGTGTAATATCAAAATTAATATCTCTTATGTGTAAAAAGAGCGGTTTAAAAACGTAAATTTGCCACTTTAGGTCAGGGGGTAGTCATTGAAGAGGAGACGTGGCAGATAGGGTGAGTGGAAAAGGGGTAAAATAAAGGGGATGGAGAATGTTTCCCCGCAGCTGAGGGCTCGCTGAAATGCACCCTTGAGCCTAGTTTCTGCATCTTTTATAAAGTTAAGAAACTACCCCTCTTCTTCCTCACCCTACTTCCACCACCTCCGTCGATCTCCCCTTTCACCCCTTCCGCGCGAAAGTAATTCTAAAACAAAAAGTATTGTTCGCGTTGAAGTAGACATTGCAAACTTTGAATGTGCTTATAATCTTCTTCAACACTTGTAGATGCATATATACATATTTGATTTTACACTTTGTATCATATTTAAGCCTTTCGACGAATTTTATTAGATGATGAATTTTAAAAATTCAATTTCAATTGCCTCTATACACTTTATTTTAAACATACATATGTATTTCTAATTAAACGGCAAAATGAAACGATCTGAATTTTTTGCAATTTCGTTTTATATCATTGATAATAATTTAACAGTTTACACCAAACGAAACAATGATGGATTTATAACTGAACTCCAAATACAGTTTAGTTGAAAACCTTAGTTCTATCTTTTTGAACTAATTCTATGTTTATATCGAATTTAAAGCTGGACTTACATAGTGTCTTCCATCAGTTTATTTAATTATAAAATAATTGATTTTTAAATCAATATCAAGAAAAATGGGATTTGTATTTGAAGAATTTTTAGAAGAATAAAATTTCAATTAAAATTAAGCCAATATGCATCTCAATAATTTAAAAATCAACTACTAGATATGGTACCATTGTATAAATATAATAGTACAATTATAATCCTCCATCGTGCAATGTGCGAAATGGTTTAAATTGACAAATGACTTTTCCTATTCAACTACTGAACGATTAATCAGGTTTTACTGGTTTTTCCAAATATATACATATCTACATACATCAACAACTGTTGTGAAATATGTAATAAAACCTTTATAGTACGAATATAAAACTATCGATTCAAATAAACACAGCATTAAATCTAAATGCAATTTAACGCACAGTGCAGATTGAACATACTCGGGTTATCGGAAACACTAGAACAATACGCGTTTCATTTATTCCATTGCGAAACTGTGTAACTATATTGTTAGCATGCACCATTAAACCTGTCCAAAAACAGAATCACGTGTTAGTGCGATTAGCGTCTCGCTCAAAACCTCATTTTGAATCCAAAACGCACGTAGACATTGTAGAGAATGGAAGTTCCAGCATCAGTTCGAATTTACGCCAACCGGTAAGAGAATTACAATTGTTTCATCTTTCTTGAATTATATTTATAACTTTGACGATTTGGACCAGCTCATGGTGTGGTGCAATGTTTAAATATATTTAGTTCAGTACCAATTTGAGTACACGTTAACTCAAATCTCGTCCTCTAAAATCAAAAATACATGTTTTAATCTAAGCAGATTAAAACATATATTTTTGAGTATGCTACATACATAGTTGGTAGAATCACACATTCTGTAAATAATTGTATGGAAGTGGTACGATGATAGTGTAATGAAAAATGATTTCAATTAATGAATGAATTATATAATTTCAACTATGTATTCTCGGATGCAACAGTTAGTCATATTATGTAGAAACAACCGGTGTGGAGCTAAATTTTGGTTGAATTGCATATGTTGTCGACCGAGTGTGAACTACTGCATTCAATAAATTGCCTAGACATTTGATATAATGTCCAAAATGACCAGGCAAAGTGCAGAATGTACTACGGTTAACAAATTGAAATAGAAATAGCACATATGACAAATGAATTTTGAGAAAGACCCCGTGAAAACTGTTGCTCCAAATTGTTCTTCAGCATCAGCGGAACAGATCGGTGTGGTGAAAAATGATTCTGAAAACACAATTCACTTATATACTTTACATAAAACGTATTATAATTCATTTTATGCCATTTCAGAATTTCGTACTTTGCTCATTAATGACCAAAGTGAGACTTTGCCGCGTGTATTCAAAATGTTTTAATACCATAAAGACGCTATATATGTATGTAGATTTTGAAAATTTAGTTGTAGATTTTTAAAATTTAGTTATTTCGTTCAGAATCACAAAGGTGAAATATTTTCCAGCATAAGAAAATATTTTGAATTTCCGAAGGAAATCACTAGATTTTGTACAAAATTCTAAAAAATATACACAAAAAGTGAGAGGAAAGGCAAATCATAAGTAAAAATTAATGAATTTTAGTAATCGGAGTTTTCATCATCATCATTTTCAGCCGTTAAGCACCCACTGCCAGATGAAGGCCTCTACAAACCTCTTCCATTCCTGTCTGTAGTGCCATGTCTAGACTCATCACAAAAAAAATTCCTCTTACGATCTCTTCTTGTTATACCGAGCATACATCGTTCCATGCTTCTGTGTGCACTGGATCTTACGTAATATTCTAGAATTCAGCATCCTCGTTTCACATCCATACGTCATGGCTGGCAGTACGCATTGGTCGTATGCCTTCTTTTTTAAGCATAGCGGGACGTTAGATTTAAAAACAATGTTCATTCTTCCAAAAGCGCTCCATCCTAGTTTAATTTCTTCTTCTTTACATCCAGTCATGATCACCAATTGTCCTAGGTATAAATAATAATCAACTATCTCTACAATATGGTTATTTGACAAATATGTACATAACCTCAAATTACAAAACGTCTCTAGGGCAAACTAGTGGAAGTTTTAGATGCCTAGATTATTATATTATTATGTATCTACTGTATTTGATAAGGAACTGACAATTTAAGGATATTAATGTGATATATTTGAATAAATTAACAAATTTATTTGTGTCAGTACACTGACATACATACATACCGCCATCTAACGGCTGACAGTTGAAGTCTCTTGTGACAGTTCTTGCCAGTATAAAAAAATAATTAATACTACCATACCTAAAAATTAATAAATAAGTAACCTTTTTGGAAATTAATCAAAGACCATCATGAAACCATATTATTTATTTTCCTCTTAAATCAGGACACCCGCTCTTTTTTTGAATCTTCTGCCATAAATTAATTAATTATTTTCTTCAAGATTGAGCCAACTTTAATTTAACCCGGCACCATTAAATTTTTAGTTGCCACTAAAGGTAGTGCGTTTTTTGTAAAATAAAAGTGCCGGAGCTCACATCTTGTTAAGCTTTTTATTTAAAAAAATTATATTCAAATAAAATTTAAAGTACAATAGATACATACATATGTATGTATGTATGTAAGTTTGTGGAGTGCGAGGGGAAGTTTGAATGAGAAATGTGCAGTGTGGCGTTTTGGTAGTTTGTATTATGTGAGCTACGGATACCGAGTGGGAGTCACATGTGTAACATTCAGTTGCCGTTACTAGAGTTGCCAACCCCAAACTATTGGTTCACCGAATACCCACAAGTTAATAGAAGTTCATAGTAAATTCAGAAGTTTTGTTCAATTCTCGTCTCAACTCGTTTCCTCGCTAGTATCTATGGCCCAATATCGTTCTCTGAGTAACTGAAGATCCATGTACTTTAATGGTTAGAAAAGTCTAACAAGTTTGATAAACAAAAGTGCTGAAACTGTTTTAGTCTTCAACGAAGCTCTCGTTGGGGTGATAATTAGATTCATCTGCGAAAACCCGCGTTCACATTCACTTGAAGAAATGGGAATGGTATTCAGAGCCTGTATGTTATGTTATGAAAAACCAATAAATAATAAAACGAAATAAATGGAAATATTTTTTATTGATAGAAATGAACATGAATGTATCAATTTCCTTTGAAAAAGTTACTTTAATATAAGAATCTAAACAGAGTATCATCCGTCAAGTATCACATTTATGAATTATCACTTTTCGTTAAACCTTAAATTGTTAAAACTAAATATATATCACCAATGACTTATCACGATTCATTAAGAGCTCAAATCCAATCATTAAATAGCACCAAAATATGTATGTAGAATATTCCATTGTTAACATTTTTAGATTGAAAAAAATTTAAGTTTTAGTCTACAAATGCATTTTTTAAAAAAAATATATTACCTACATAATGTATGTATGTATATATGATATGCAAACAAATATTGAAAAAGTTTAATTAAATCTACAAATGAATCGCGGTTTTTCATTGAAAATTTGACTCTAATCATTAAATTTCTTAATGAACTTATGACTTCCTTTTAGAAAGAATTATAGACAAAGTAATTCACACAAATGTAGATACATATGTATGTGTTAATTTGCTTTGAAACAGATATGATACCAGTAATCGTAATAAGCACAAAGTATCACTAATTAAATGAAAGTATCACTTTGCCTTGAAAACTTAATTCTAACCATATAATATGTACACATATGTAGATACATACATACATATGAAAGAAATTAACACAAATCGTCACAACCAGTCGTTTTGAAAAATATATTTATAAATCTAAAAAGTACTTATTAAAACTAAAAATGTAAGTATCACTTTTCATTGAAAACTTAAATCTAACCATATAATATGAAAATGTGAGTTGGTGGTTTATATGACACAAAGTTCAACATTCTCTTCCAAATACAGTTTTAATCATTTAGATCAATGGCACAAAAATTCAAATGTCACTAGTATGATAGAAAAATGATAGAAAAAAAATTATCACAAATTCTTCAATCTAATTATAAGGTACAAACATTTTATAGATTATATATCACTTCAAATACTATGGAAAAAAAAAAAAACAATTTGAACAATTCAGTTAAAATACCTAAAAAATAGGCGATCGAATCATTCATGGTTCAAATTAGTGGAGTTCAACTTGTACATACATATATTATTGGTGAAATAAAATTAGAGCGATAGTTAAGTACATCATATCAATGCTGTATTTTCTAAGGTGAACTTTTGCTTCCACCCGTCTCATCTTTTTCTTCCTCAGGAATTACTTCATCAAGATGTTTATCTTCAGGAACCCTTACTGATGATTTCTTTCCTCTCCCCTTTCCTTTCTTTTTAACATATGTAGATTTGCCACTTATCGGACCTACTTTCGGAAGTGAAATTTTTTTTTTCCCTTTTTTTTCAGATCTTTTCGGTACAGTGCGGTAATTGCCAGAATGAATTATGAATGCTAACTTATCCTCCGTATAACATTCCCCGTAATTAGCCATTATGTGGAGAATATTTTCATCTACAATAAAAATCGTAAATACATATTTAGAATTCGGATAGTTTTACAAACAATATTTGGAAGTTTAAATACCCGCATCTGAGGTTTTCGCCGTTTTCTCGTATTTTAAAGATGGACCACAATCTACAATCATAAAAATCGTAAATATTTAGAATTCGCATAATTTACAAACAATATTTGGAAGTTTAAATACCTATATTTGGCACGTTCTTCGTTGTCCCAGTTTTCAAAACTTGACAACTATAATCTAAACTTGATTCTATAATCATAAAAATCGTAAATATTTAAAATTAGGATAATTTACAAACAATATTAGGAAGTTTAAATACCTGTGTCATGAATTAGGATCGTTTCTACCGTTGTTTCTATTATAAAACAATCATCCTCTTCACTACGACCTACAATTATAAAAATCGTAAATATTTAGAATTCGGATAATTTACTGTCAATATTAGAATCGGCCAACGTCAACCGACTACAACCGATGAAATTAAAGAAAGCAAACATAAAAATAGCATAGATATCAAGTCTACTAAAAATGTTACAACTAATATACTGGAGTGAAATGTTACCAACTCTCATGCAAAGAAAATACTTTAAAGAGGAAGAATAAAAATTTCAACCCAATTATTAATTAGTAACTCAAATCCTGTGATCGAATTACATTCTGTTAATAAATTTATTGAATGAATGGTGTATCAAAACTAATTTAGATTGTAATGACCTACATATGTGTAAATTTAATGACTTCTAACTGGGAGCCACTATATAATTGTAATGATGCCAATATGGCTCTATTATTTTTTTGAAATTGTATATAAAATTTTTGATATTTTTTTCCCCAAGTAATGTTAAATCAATGCGTGATGCACTCATCTCTTTCTTAAATGGTTTACTCCCAATCTTATTAGAAATAGAAGTCATCAATTTATTCTTCTACTTCTGCTTGATATACCCCATCTTTGACTTGAATTCCATAATATACTATATGTACATAATAATACAGCTTCATCATTATTTTCAGCCGTTCACCATCTACTTATTTTTTAAGCATAGGGGAATGTTGAATATGCGGAAATAACCCCCATACAAATTGTAGAATGTCGCGTGGTTTATCGAGATGAAAGACGTATGCGCTCGGCCTTGGGTGAATTCGCTATAATACAAAGCTTTTATCGTATACGTACATATCCCATCATGATCAGAATCCTTAGGAGACGCCATCGTCACCAAACTATAGTTCTAGTTCAAACTATAGTATAAATTCGTGGCAGTTGACCAGTAGAACGGCGAGACTCGACTGACCGACGCAGAATTTGAAATAAGCGCCGCGGTGCCGAATTTTTAAAGACGCAAATACACGACCATACCTGTGCCTTTTTTGAAGGCTCTAAATATTGACCCCGAAGTACGAAATTCGAAATTTTAAATGTGCCCCGCCATTATATTGCATATATATCTATTCTTTTTACCGTATTTAAATATAAAAACACTTTTCAGTGAACGTACAACGTATTTATTACTTATAAATAAATAAAGTTTTATTGTTTGCTCATCATACAAAATCAGTTGCATCCGCAGCCAGAACCAAAATACAAAAAAAATTTATGACGCATATCCGTTTAGTATTTAATTCATTTATCAAATATTCTTTCTCCCTTCCTCGGGATGCAAGAAGCAATGGCGGATGCAGCCCACTTTTCTACAAAGGGCGGTTTTGATAAACTATATATGTACATATATGTTTAGGTACAAAGTCTGTAGGTATAGTCTTGTCAAAGTCTGTATAGGTACAGTTATAAAAATGTGCAATTTTTTAAATGTACATATGTAAGGTGATTTTTAAACAATAGCCATCTCGCTATTTTATATATTTTTTAATGAGTATATACATTCAACAGGCGGCATTGTTTACACATTACTGCTTGCTTAAGATGTATGTTTGGTATAACAAGAAGAGATCGTGAGAGGAACACATGGGTAAGAAGTATGACCAAAGTGGCAGATATAGCGGAACGTGTGAAAAAGTTGAAGTGGACACATAGCGAGAAGAATGGATGGTAGATGGACGCGAGAAATACTGGAATGGTATCCGAGAGGATGTGAAAGAAAGCAAGGTAGACCGAGTGGACGATGGGCTGATGAATTGAGAAGAATGTGTTGCGAGTCAAGTGGATGCAGATTGCTTAAGACAGACAGGAATGGAAGAGGATTGGAGAGGCATTCACAGTGGCGGACTGGCCATACAAGCGACATTGCCTGATGGCAAGTGGGCCCCGCTATCTCTTAGAAAATATGGGCCCTCAGGAAAATTAAATAACTTTTTAACTATTTCATTTTACGTGTGTAAAAATTTACAGGATATTGCACTTTGGATATTTCAACAAAACAAATTTCTTACGATATACACAAATAACTAATCCCGCTTTTACAGCCCAAGGATCGGTTAACTTTTTTTATAAGGGTCGAAATGTAAGTTTTCAACATTTGCGTGGGCCCATTTCCAACCTCAAGATTATGTATTTTAAATTATAAATTTTGTATTTCTGTTGATTGCCAGTAAGACGTGTAGTACGTACATATTCCAATTAATAAAAATAAAAAAAATTGCAAAATATAATTGCACTTTTAATTTTTGATTCATGCATTTTTGAAAATTTTATTTATTTTTTACCCTTGATTTTTAGCGTGATGAAAAGAAGAAAATTTTGTTATATGGGGGGGGGGAAGACAAATTTTCTTAACCCTGGGTGGGCCCCTTTGACTCCTGGCAAGCAGTGATTTCAGTCCCAGTCCGCCACTGGGCATTCATCCAGCAGTGGATGGTGAATGGCTGAAAATGACGATGATGACTGACTTGCGGCAAATATTGCGGACGTGGCGTTATAAAAATGCGCAATTTTTTTTATGTATGTGAGCAAAAATAATGGTATCCGAGAGAATGTGAAAGAAAGCAAGGTGACCGAGTAGACGATGTGCTTATGAAATGAGATGAATGTGTGGAGTCAAATGGGTGCAGATTGCTCAAAACAGACAGGAATGGAAGAGGATTGGATAGGCAGCAGATGAAGATGAAGATTCAGCAGTGAATGGTGAACGGCTGAAAATGATGAACGATGACAGACGGTCAAACGTTTGTCGAATAGTGAAAAGGCAATGATTTGTCAAATACGCCACCTTCATAAGAAGAAGAAGAAGAAGAATATAACTGACGTACGTTAGCGCGGGGTGGCGGAAAGGGATAACATTCGATAGCCTTCCCTGTACGTTTATAACGAGTGCGCGAGCACTCGTTGTACAAATGGACTATCGTCAATCGGACACGCTAGTTCAAGCTGACTGGACGTCTCTAGATTCAAGGAGCTCACCGCTACTTCATCACTGAAAAACTAATCGCAGGTAAGTCGATTCACCTGTTCGATTAATTAATTAACAAACCGAAGGCAGACACCTGTACTAACGAATAGACCAACCCCCCCCCCCCTCTTTTCCCCATACATTCCTCCCCCCCTCTCTTCAGTGACGATCGATCGCACCCCGGGTGAGTAATGGTATTAATAGAGTATATATATATATATATATATATATATATATATATATATATATATATTTATAAAACACACACACACATGAAATAATTTAATAAAAGATAAAATACAAAAGCGCCGGTTAATGTGATCGCAATGATATTATCAGTGTGTATTTTCAGCGCTTCTGTCAACTGTCAAGCGTGTATTTAGTATGTACTGTGCAAATATGAACGGGCGTATAGTTAAACTTTCGGTAACTTTTAAATCTTAAACTTTTCTCAGGAGAAAGTTTAACACAGATTATGCGGTGGTACCGTTCGCCTTTTTCACCGTCGCCGAATTTTTTTTGCCCGAAATCTGTTTTATGGTGTAATAATGAAAAAATAAAGTAAAAATGAGCCGCAGGCGAAATTATTTCAGATTTTTCATGCGAAATGTGTCGTTTCATTTTTTTTTTAATTAAAATTATATTACACTTTGTACGCAAAATCTATGTAGAATAAATTAGAAATATCTCGGGACACTGTTGAAAAACTGACCAATTTCATCAGTTGTAATTTTTTTATATGTAGTGAATTAAATTTGACTCGATTTATTTCTATAGTCTATAGTCTTAACAATTTTTAGAATGAATTTAATTTTTATTTTATTGTGGACGGGATTGTGCCCTTTTTGTTTGGAGAAAAAATTTAAATGTAAATTTGTTAGATTCGAGTCCACAAAAATTTCGAATGCTTTGTTAAAACCCGAAAAGTCGAAATGTGGACTTGGGTCAGTTTCTCTAGTACATCGACGACGTGTTAAATTGCACTAGAATGTTGGTAAATTTCAATTTTGCATTTCGTGGGTTAAACTCAAGTTAAAAAAAATCAATTCCCTAATTAAATTCCCTCGTCGAAATACTGCACTGCACTGCTGAAATTTAAACAAACGCTCTCTCGAATGGCTTTCTGAATTTTTACATTTGATTTTTCAACGTTGCGATCTCGTTTTATCGATGCGCACTCGTTCTTCCCTTCTGGAAGAATGGTATATGATGCAACATTTAAATATAGGATAATTCCAGAGCAACCGAACCGGTTTGTATGAAGCTTACGCGAAAAATCTCAAGAGGGTCCTTTTGCACTGGAATTAATTACCTATTAAATACATACATATGTATGTACATAGGTGTCGAAACAAACGAACATTTTAAAGCTTTTTTTTTTTTGCTTTCGTTCCATAAAAAGTGTACGTTTGTTCCGGAATTGTCCTATATTGTTTTTTGCAATCGAATTGTATTGTTGTCGCTTACTAAACGAGTAGTACGCAAAGATTACCGTATCACCAAATTGTATTGTCAAAGAAGAGTTTGTATGTATTTTTTTTGTTAATTTTAATTTTGCACAACGAAGATGGTCGAAATTGCATAACAATCTTGTAAGTTGGAATTCGTAATTCGTTGGTAATCGTTCGATTTTAGTCACGGAATGATTTTATTAGCTTCGAGAGTATATTGTTTTCGGTGGGAATGATTACGCAAACCATTCTACAGAGTGGTGCTTAATGGGAACAATAGTATTTTGGGATATGATTCGGAAACTGTGGCTTAATAGGTCGTTTGTGAGATGTCTTTGTGTGCTGGCTTATCGCACGACACTTTCGAGTATTTAACGAAAATAATCAATCTTTCATTTTATAGTCGTTAGGCAATAACGAAATATCAAAATAGGCTTATACGTCCTACGTGTGTAATTTCACGTAAATCAACGTTTAAACCGATTCTGAATCGAGTAAAATGGTGGTTACTGTAAAATCGTCACAAGTCGACGATTTTTTCTCACAAAGTAAAAAATCAATTGAATATTACAGACAATTAAACTATGTACTTAAAACGAATATAAAAGGTGAACATCCCTACTTTCGGAAATCTTTCACGATAATGAAAATTTTGTATGGCAAATCAAAGATTGATTTCCTTGTCGTTTCAAATGAAACAAAGCTAGAATACGCCAAAGGTGCGCTTAAAATACAAAGGAACTGGAATGGAATAGTCATTTTTAATAAACGAATGTAAAAAAAAACACGTCAGTCAGTCAGTTAATATTGTACATAGTTTCAGATGCACATTACACATTAATTTAATCTAACCGTGCGTTTCACTTGAATCGACCCAGTATATTATACGATATTCAATTTAATAACTTGACAATTTGCTCGCGAAGGATAACGCCGAAATGCAAAGCAAACTGCATACTTTCGTACGTATAATTTATTAACAAAAAAACACTAAATTTGCCATTTTTGTACACCCGTGTAACGCCAAACCAACCGGGCCGATTCAACTTGCATAGTAAAACTCGGATTTTTTCCAACATGCGCCATTTTAATTTTTGCCAAAAGTGACCACCTTTGTGACGTAACAAGTATTCAGATTCGGGACGATGGGGAAAATTTAGCTCTCTATATATATATATGTATGTATGACTACAAAACTCACAATCCATAGTTTCCACACGGCTGTTTAGCTTCGGGGAGCTAAAGACGTGAGATTTTCACAGGGTGTGTCACCAGTCGTCACATTACCCAACAAATGGTATCGATGTGCGAAATTCGGGACACAAATTTAATGTAATTGCGAGCTTTGTAGTTTGGGTTGATGATATTCATTTTTTTTTATTTATATAAAACTAATGTAAACCCGTTGAATATCAACGGAGCGGTTTCTCATCACCCGTACCGAAAAATAATGTTAAATTTAATAGTTTTTATAGTTGTTGCATCTATGCAACAATGCGCCACCTATGGCGCGTTATAATACAACGACGTAACAATTTAGCAAAGTTGCGAGCCTATTTTTCATTATATAAATAGTCAAGTCACCGCGTAAGCGCTCTGTTCCGAATCAGTGATACCGGGTTCAAATCCCACTCGTGCGACGTTCTGGTTTTTTTTTTAATTGTTTACTGAGGCGAGCGTTATCAGCAGCAGACACCACACACACACAGACAGATAGACAGACGGATTTCGGCTATTATATATATATAACTAGTGTAAGCCCGTTGAATATCAACGGATCGGTTTCTCACCCGTACTGAAAAATAATGTTAAATTTAATAGTTTTTATAGTTGCTGCATCTATGCAACAATGCGCCACCTATGGCGCGTTATAATAACAACGTAACAATTTAGCAAAGTCGCGAACCCTTTAAGATCTAATGTTGGCCAGTTATACGTTATCGCCACTCCGTTTGGAAGATAGTGTAAGCACGATTTAGCGATAGCGATACCAATTTAGCAAAGTCGCGAACCTTTTGAGAATTAATATTGTCAAATTGTAGTAGGCTCGTCATTGTCTAGTTTGGTCGAATGCGTAAGCGCACCCTCTTCCGGACTGTGGTGATCTCGGGTTCAAATCCCACTCGCGCGACGTTCTGGTTTTTTAATTATTTACCTCGGCGAGCGTTATCAGCAGACACACGGATTTCGGCTATTATATATATAATATATATATACTAGTGTAAATATCAACGGAGCGCTCTCATCACCCGCACTGAAAAATAATATTAAATTTAATGGTTTTTATAGCGCCATCCATGGCGCGTTATAATACAACAACGTAACAATTTAGCAAAGTCGCGGGCCTATTTTTCATATTAAATAGTCACGTTGAAGCCTGCCTATTATCATCTGGTTTGGCTCACCGCGTAAGCGCTCTGTTCCGAATCAGCGGTACCGGGTTCAAATCCCACACGTGCGACGTTCTGGTTTTTTAATTATTTAACGAGGCGAGCGTTATCAGCAGACAGACAGACAAATAATATATATATAAAATTTTATCATCGATTTCGACCATCTTCGTCTAGCAAGCATGCGCATGAGCAAGCTCACCAACAAACATCCTCGCTTTTCGATCGATTGTTAAAAGGACCACACACAGACACACACTTTGTATGCGAAGTAGCTTAACACACGCCCCCATCCCCTATTCTTTTTCCACATTCCCATCGCGAAATTATTTTCGCAAGTATATTTTTTTTATGATTTTTATTTTTGTCGCGCTGGCATGCCTGGCGGTTCGCTGGGGGGTTCGTACACGTCCCTGGAGCATGTGTACAGGGGCACTACGCTGCCGCAGCCAAAGATCAATGGGGGGGTGCTCGACACCCTCAAGAGGGCCCTCTCCAACACGGTTATGGGGCCCAACTCCAACAGCGGGGGCTCAGACCCCCTCATTACCAACGGTGACCCCTCGGACAACGCGGTCATCGTCGGAAGGTAGGTTACACAATCAACAAACAAAAAAATAAATAAATCATCGACCAACCGACCATCCCTTCACCATACCCACATCTCCACATTTACGTAACCATTGTGCCCACGCACATACCACGCTCTAAACTAGAGTCCAAACCGCAAACTTGTATAACCGTAACGTTGGATTGGATGCGTACATGCACGGTTTCGATTTGCGCGGTCGACCGCATACACTGCCCTCCTAAGCCCACTTAACCCAACTGACAAAAATTACAAAAATGAGTTACGATTTTTTATATCAAAATTAATGTATCTTCATCTAAAAGTGACTTTTGTAAGCTAGTAAATCTAACGTATCTGCATGCGCAGAGAAATAGTATCACCAATTACTTAGCGAAAATAACGTATCCAATATTTACTTCGGTCACTACCTCATCGTGAAAGATTGAAAAGACTGAATCTCTCCACATTGGAGACGTGGAGATTAAGAGGTGATTTAATTGAAGCATTCAAAATAATAAATAATCATTATTACCTCATTATGTTCAATGAGAACCCTCATCTAAGAGGTCATACTCTTTAAGACTACGAAAAGAAAAATCAAATAAGATTGTTAGAGATTCATTCTTTTCAAATAAGAGTGGTTGAAGTTTAGAATAGTCATTAATAATGAATAATGAAGTGATTATTAAAACACAATAGAAAATAACCTCATGCACTAAAAAAAAGTTTAAATAAATCAGTAATATATGAAGAAAAACACAAATTTAAAATAAAACTTTCAACTATCTCAATATTGTTGTTTTGTCAGTTACGTTAAGTGGTTAAGGACGGCAGTGTGCACAACGTACGATCGTCTCGATTAAAGCGATCCGTACGTACAGACAGTGGCTGTACTTGATCATAATATAGCCCTTCGGAACAATACAGTGCGGAGCAATCAGTTTATGTAATCGCAGGGACAATAACGCGAGTGGTGACCCAATATTCTAAGCGGCACTCGATAAAATTCACCAATACATTTTCCACGCTCGTCTCTAAAAACAAACTATAGTGTAAATGTATCACACATGCAAGTGTATACCCAAAGCTGCTCTTCATCTTATGAATAATTTTGATACACAGTGTCAAAGGCATTCTCATTCTCAAACTGTATACTCTCTTATTATAAAGAACATGTGTGCATACTTGAGTAGTGTCCGAAATTAATACGCCCATTTGGGCGTTTAGGACAGTTTATTTATTTAGTTTTTTTTTTGGATAGTTGTATTGACTTTATTGAGGTGTGTATGTAATAATTACACCGTCTCTAATTATTATTTCGAGCTCTACGAGTCGGATCGTATCGATGGTGAAGTTTGACCGAGTGCAAATTCAATTGGACGCGTTCACAATACTACGTCGAATTACAATTGACCCAATTACATTCGTCATACGCGCGGATCAGTCTCTGTCGAGAATATTGCAGCTTTGGGGTTGGATTTGATTTAAAGCCGCCTGAATATTCGAGTTGAAAGCTGCACTTTGTCAGTTTGCCCGCGTGGTTATTAAATTTCGTTAAAGTTATCTCCGAAAGATGGGATCGCTCGTTGAAAATGTATTTTAACAGCGTTCAGTTTGTAAATTACGACGAGTGTTCGCGCGTATAAATTTCGTACGTAACTAATTGGCGATTTAGCGAAATTTTCGCATTTGCATAATTTAAATCAAAGTCAAAAACACTGCGCATGTCGAGGCCGCCGTGTGTACGCATCATCATCATCAATCGATTTAGATCATTTTAATGCAGTTTTTATTTATGTTTTACTAGAGGTATCTAACCTAACAAATCATCCCGATCGCTTTGTGCATAGTAATTTACATTTTACACCGTACAAGTAAGCGCATTGTATTGATTTTGTTTTACAAAGTGCATTTTTCAAGCGCACCGTGCACAATATTTTAACCGATCTGCAGTACATTTGGTGACAGTAAAACGTATTAACCTTTTTTTGTTTGTTTGTTTGTATTTTTAACATTATTTTGTATACCTATCGACCTTTCATGCATTGACTAACGTTATCTTATCATTATCGAATGCGATGGCTCTCAAATGGCTCTGTAATCGTTGATCGCTTAGCAAAACCCCTTTATTCCAAAACGCACATCATACACAAAAAACGAGGTCGATTCACATTATCTAAAAAAAATTATTACGAGAGACTTAACACATCAAATTTTCTTACAGTATTGCATCGCAATCGTACTGAATTATATACTGTATTTGATATTGATTCAATTTCGGCGGAAAATGTAATTTCAAACAAAAAATCTAAAATGATCCGATATACATAGTACACAAATGGAAATATGTTTTGTATTGCAATGTAAATGTAGTTTTATACAATTGATTATATTTCCTGTAAATGATATATTTCAGTAACCGAACTTGTTTAAACCTTGCACTAAGATCAGTTATAATAAAAATGTCATTCACACAAGAACTACTTACATTCATCGACTGTACATTAATGACATTCCTAGTTTGTTGATTCTTTTGTAGTTTCGGATGGGTTATAAGTACCTAAACAGCTGTATTTTTATACATTCTAAAATCAATTTCTGTAACAGAGCACGTTTCACGTTTACATTTAGTTCGGTAATATCGACAATAACAATCAATCAATACTAAAACACCACTCAAACGAGAACCATTCACACTCGTCGACTGCATTGTAGTGAAATTCATTGCACGTCGACTCTTTTGGAGTTTTGCAAGGATAACCACGACAAATCAAAGCGGTTTGAGAGCGATCCTTTCGTGTAGAGCCGGCTAGCCAATGTCCTATCTTCCAAGTAGTAGTACAACACATAGTAGGAATCGGTCTCTTGTTGCAGACAAGGTGTTGCCACGATACAAGGGCTTTTGAACACGAACCGAGCAACCAATATGCCGACCACAGTTGCAGAAGAAGCTGCCCTTCTCGGGTGAGTACCGCAGCTTGATCCGGCTAGACATTTTATACATTGTATACATGTTGTACTTTTTGTATGTGTATTTTTTTATGATTTGAATAAATTCGATTGCCTGTCCCCATATTATTATTTCCCAATGCGGTTGGTTTAACGTATCACACCTTGTGATATGTACATATATATATACACCCGTTTCGTTGACCGTTTGCCGATTATTATTCGCGAGTCCCGAAACCGGGTTTTTTGCAAACACTGGAGTCCTCTCCTCCTACGTTGTATACAGTTGCTCGCTCGTCTCGAACCGTTATCCAGATTACTGTTCCTGTATCGTATGTACATACATTTGTACGTACGTAGGTAGGAGGTAGTGTGATGATGCATCGAGCTGCAACAGTACTGTAAAATGTGTTTTATTTTTTACCTTTTTAAATACGAGCGATAAAATATATTTCTCGTAGTTGTGGACGATTGCACAAATACACTTTGTTTGTTTGCAATATTTTTAATTACTTAAATGGCTACGTGTAGTATTGTAGCATTCGTGCTGGAGGTGATGCAAAGGTTGCCGTCACTACTCTATATTATTACTTGCGTATTACTAGAATTGTTGATTTTTTAAATAATAAATAATAATGAATGCAAATGATAGGTATTGATAATTGAAATTTCCATGAATCGTATGTTTATTTATTTATTTATTTATTTAACGCCTATTTGGCCTTTAACATATGTATGAAATACATCGTCATCATTTTCAGCCGTTCACCATCCACCGCTGGACGAAGGCCTCTCCAATCCTCTACATTCATACCTGTCTTGAGTTGAATCTGCATCCAGTTGACTCCACGAATTCTTCTCAATTCATAAGCCCATCGTCCACTCGGTCTACCTTGCTTTCTTTCACATCCTCTCGCATACCATTCCAGTAATGAAATACATAATATATTAAATTAGAAAAACACGAACAAAGAAAAAACAAGTCGAATGAACAACAATAGGACTCTATTATAGAGTTTAATATTTTATATACATAAAAAAATTACATCGAATATTTATTTAAAATATACATGGGCAGGAGCCGATGTAGCCCAGGGGTCTGACATAACTTGTACAACTCTTAATTATTTATATTTGAAGGATTACAAAAATCCATTTGTGTTCAAAAACTTATCGAGATGATTTTTTAAATAGATTTGTATTTTCGGAAGTTACTAGCTGATTTGGCAGACGGTTCCAAACTTCGACCACTCTATTTGAAAAAAAAAAGTCTCTGACAATTTTGTTCGATTTGTCTTTTAGTAATTTCAGTGTATGGCCTCGGAGATGTGCGTTTTTATTGAAAGTAAGGAGGTTTTTCATTGGGCATTTATATTTATTATTTATTATTTTGTAGACTTCTATTAGATCGCCTCTTAATCTTCTCGTCTTCAAAGATGTGAGACTCATTTTCTTCAACCTTTCATTATAGGATAGTGATCGAAGTTCAGATGGCATTTTTGCATATCCTTTAAACCCTTTCTAAACATACAATGTCTTTTTTGAAGTTAGGGTTCCAAACATTTACAGCAAATTCTAGTTTAGGTCTAATTACGATTTATAAATTTTTGACAGCAACTGGATACTAAATGTCTTAAATACACGTTTGATAATATATGTATGTACATATATAAATGAATAAAATAAGAATATGATTCTTCTATTGCTTAATTTTATCATTATCATAAGAAAGTACATAATTAGTATATTAGCATTGAACATTGCAATGATGCGTAGTGTTTAGGTTAGATGGGTTACGGATAACGTACCATTCGTCATTTAATAATAATTAATTGAACCAATATTTTCATACAATTATTGCATCGGTGCAAATTGATTGATATTACAAAGTTGGATTAGTGAGCGAACCATATAAAATTTTCGGCCGGTTTTACTGTACATAGTTTTTCTTCACCATTTTAAAATTTAATGCCACTTTAATGTACATAAATACATATGCTTTCTATACGATGTTGAAATTGTTGTTTAAGTATGACGTAACTTTTATATGGATGGATATTAAATTTTGAACTTAAATAAGTTTGAAAACCATTTCCTTTAAAGTTTTTAACGGAAGTTTTCCGTCGCTGAAAACTAAATAATGTGATATCTATAACCTTCTCGCTCAATGTGGCCTCAATTACTATACCTATGTACATATATATATATATATATATATATATATATATATACGAGTCACCCTCGGGATTGTCGCATCGCACCATTTCAATCCCATTGGGGGGTTTTTTTTTTTTATACACAGGTAGCAGTTTTTCTCGGGTGCTTTTAAATTGATTACTATCTAGGGGCGAAGCGTGGGAAAAAAAAACAACAAAAAAAAATTACGAGAGCTGAAACAATGCGTCACACGCCTCGCCGATTTTCCGACCCCTTTCACATTCACAAAGCCAAAAATCGTCCCCGATATTACTATTCGCAACTGCAGGCTTAATTCCGTCGAGTCGGGGCCGTGTGAAAAAGCACTGTTCGAGATTGTACCTATAATTTAATTGCATTGTTCGAATGCATGCATACGGTCGCGAGCTTGCAACGCTGGTAGGGCACGGTTTAATTTCTGAATATTTTATTAATCTAATAACGTGAAGTTCCGACCCGCCCCGTGGTTAGCTTTTAATAAGCTTTTAATCGGTGGCAGTGTGTGGGAGCATGCACGATTTGCATAATGGAAGTGCACACTGCACTGTGTGCGCAAGTTATTTGACTGTTCGCAAGTCCTCTGACGAGGTTCGCAAAGTGCAAACGACTCTCGTTAATTGGTTTAACGGCTCAGCTGACGCTCCACAGCTGCCTATGTATGTACATATATTATTGTATATGTTATAATCTACATATCTCTATGTAGTGCACTGATTTTCCGCAATTTCACGGTGGAAATTGCACAGCTTGCTCCGCTCGGATAGGTTTTATACTGTATACCTTCGTGTGTTGTGTGCGGTTTTATTTTGGCGAAAGTGTAATATCGATTCCATCGTGTGTGCTTGTTAAAAATCTGACCTCTTTTTTTTTCAGTATCAAATGTCAAAAAGGTTTTCTCTCCATCGAGACGAATCAAATTTTCCTTTTCAGAATTCGTTTGATTTTTTTTTATCCTCGGCGAATGTATGGATTATGATCGATTTTTTCGGTATCGTCTCTTTTGCGCGTCTCATCAGTTCGTATTGCGTAATTTGATTTGAAGTCAGTGTATATCTATGTATGTATGTAAGGTACGTTTCAGATTGCGAATTTCATTCGGAATCACAAGGCTGTAACAAATTTTCAACCTGCCGATGATTGGAAATATTCGTGGGTTCGCTTTGTATTCTTCATTAATCACGCGCTCGCGGATCATCAATCATTTCGGAAAAACTTTTTTTCCCTTCGTAGTCACTTTCTAATGTGTCTATTTGCGTTAATTCTTTTTTTTCGCCTCAGATTTTCCCCGTAAGCCGTATCATCGTCGAAACAGTTTTCCGATCGTGGCTTTTTTTGGCTATAAAAAACACATTACGCAAATTTATCTAGCGTTTGATCGATCGGCGGTGTATCTCTTACGTAATATTATCCTAGGTGAAAATTGCAACGCGGCGCTTTCTTCGGCGGAAAATTGAATTTTCCAATTTTCACATTGGAATATTGCCGGGGGGGGGGGTTTTTATTGGCGAGATGGCAGTGTGGGGGTTTATAGTCTCTACCCGTTTTGACCCTTTGCAGCCCGTTGCGAAATAATTGCGCGGTTTTAGGGTGTAACTTAGTGCTGGCCCAGGAAACTTTCGCTCATTCGCCTGTTTCGCAGAAAACTGTTTTTCCCCGCCGGTTATGTAAGTGCGATCAATACGCGAAACTCGCACTCCGATACTGAACTTCGTACGAACAAACAGCACTTGCTAACTTTTCGCCATTGATGGCCTGTGTGTACAACATTGGCGTGTGTTTGTACGACCGTGTACACGAAAAGCGTTAAAAATTAGTTTGTTTGCCTTTGAGCCGTCGTCGTTGCTGTAAATTCGCATATTCGAAACCACACAACTCTCTACTGCATATGTATGTAGATTGTATACATACACGTAGACAGAAGGTAGTTAAATGTTTTCTTGTCGGCCTAATTACTGGTAAACGTTTTATGAACCATAAACGTTCGACCGAATGGGTAAATGGAATTTATCGACGCTTCCCATCCATCGCTTATGTTTTATATTATTTATGGTGTTTTGAAAACGACCCAAAAAGGAAATTGACCTATTCAAAGTCTAGTCGACGATTCAATTGATATAACAGAACGATCGCCGTTTAAAAATTCGAACGATTCGACAGAGGAAAAACTAAAAAGTTCACTCGCGTGTACTCTACTACATTTTACGGTGCAAACTTTGTATATTTAATCATCGGAAATGTAACTATTACGATTCAGTACGATTTACATATGTATGTGAATACGGCTACAATAAAAGATAATTTTAAACACATTACTGATCACCGATAGCTACGAAGCTTTTGCAATGGAATTCGTGACACGTACGTATTGAATCACTCGATACAAAATATAAATGTCACACTAATCAAAACCACATTAGTAATATTTGACAGTGTGTGGGGTTCGCTTTAGTCTATAAACCAAATCAATTAATTTATAAAAACCGTATTCAAATTCACACTAAAAAATCATACAAACATAAATGAAACGTGGTGTTGCTTTAAATGAGATTTATGAATTTTTTTCGTCTTGACTCAACAATCCTTTGTCGCTTTATCTCGGGTGGAACTTTAATTTTGATTACGGTTAAATGAATTAATTAGACCCCTCTCCTTAAGACCCCTTATTGTCGAGCTACCTTCGAATTAACGAGTGTTTTTGCGCACTCCCAAGTGTAAAACGCATTAGTGGGAAGTTTCATCATCTAGTTTACTATCCCAGCTGTGCATAGTCGATCAGATAGTGAGGTAAATTTGAATTTTTCCATTTAATAGTTTACCTACGTTCGCGGACCAGGTAGAAAACGGCTCTCGAGTGACGTTGTCATCTTTGCTTAGGCAACTCTCTCGAACACGGGATGAAGTTTAATTATAATTAATGCAAATTGCTCGAGCTTCCAGTGTCGCCGTTATACGGCAATAACACTTAACCCTTAAGCGACGGCGTTGAAAAATTGCCTCTGAGAAAATTTCGCGCAAACTATTACAATACACTTTTCCGCCCGACAGTCTCATCAAATCCGACAAGAGCTGGAATTCGCCACTTTCCCCCGATTTTAAAAAGAAAATTGAAGATTACAAACGTTGCAAACCGGAAACTAAGAAAGATTGCAAACAATGTATTATATACATACATATGTATGTATGTATAAATCACACTGTAATTGAGGACTCTTGAAGAATTATTAATTTTTAAAGTGCACTTAGTTTTGTAGACTGGGTAAACTTTCTTTATAAATGGGGTTTCATTACAAGGAAGCTAGATCGGAAACTTTCCAACATTTTTAATTAAAGTTTGAGTCTCAAACATTCGATTAGTATTGCATTTTCATATGCGGTATTTAAATTATCACATATGTACCTATGTATACTGGAATGGTAACCGAGAGGATGTGAAAGAAAACAAGTTAGACCAAGTGGACCTTCTGATGAATTGAGAAGAATGTGTGGAATCAAGTGGATGCAGATTGCTCAAAACAGACAGGATTGGAGAGGCCTTCATCCAGCAGTGGATGGTGAACGGCTGTAGATTATGATGATGATGATGTCATAAATGGAGGCCTTAAGTTTATAGGTTTTTTCATTTATTCGACAAGAACCAACCTTCGATACATGTACTTCTCTTGATTTATTGTAAATTTGAGCTATTTTTGATTTTTTTCTCGTTACCTATGTATAGCTACCGCTTTTGTTAGTTCACTCATGTGCAAATTTTCGTTGATTGTCAACGTGCAATACTCTAGCGATGACTATAATAATCTGGAATCCGGTCACCTTCAACGCATTTACGATGGAACGTTCGAAACACTTATTTTTGTTAATAATAAACTCTCGTTGGATAGTCAACAGATACAACTCTAAAAGTAAAATTTTCCATGTAAATTAATTCGTTAAAAATTTAACACTGGTCTTTCAGTGGCAAGCTACAGATAAACGTAGTCTCTGTTGACGCAAGCTGCTTCTTTTCTCCCTGTTAAAAAATTACATTGTCCTTACATTATTACTCGGAGCGTTCAATTTTTTTTTTACATTTTCCGCGAGCAGCGGCACGTTTTTCACATAGCGAAATTATTACGTCACGTTTTTCATATTGAAAATTTTTGCGTCGACGGACGAGCAAATAACTTTTCCCTCTTCATCGTATTTTTCGTAGCGGAAATGAGCAAACTCAAAGGGTTACTGCGTACAACCTGCCAGGTAACCGCGGACGCGACGGTTAAAAAATAAATTTTCGTCAGAAACCAAAGTCGCCGAGTAGATTTATTTTCGTACATACTACCTTCTCGTGTTTTTACATTATTTTTTTATTATTGGGTTACTTTATTTATACACGTCTTCTAGTTCCTTGCAAACTTCGAATCCAATGACGTCGCTGTGAAATTCGATTATTTTGTCAAAAGACGGTGCCAGCCGCCTTTTCACAAGGATTTTTTCCTTAATCTTTGATACACTCGTAATACGTCTTTTACGCCTGACCCATATACAATAATATACCAGTTTCAGTACCCGGCGTTGTCCTGGTTCGAATATATGTAACATATATTGAAACATAAAACCAGTTAAACCGTAAAAAGTCTAAGGACACAAAGACGATGATCCAAATTACAGTTTAACATGGGATTAATGTATAGGTGGTGGCAATTTTTTCTGGAACCGTCTCACAACTAATATAAATTGGCAAATTTTAACACAAGATGACCGATCTGGACTTAGTAATGTCCAGATCTTCCCAATGACGACAATTAACGGTATACGGATAACGAACCCCGAACCTTCACTCTAACCACTGAGCTATCGCCTGGCTTTCGTATACTTTCGGTTGTGCACTGATAATACCAAACAAGTCACACAAAGAAGTGTGCACACGTTTTATGTAAATGGCTTAAATTCAATATGTTTCAACGGGCAATATTCAATACAATCGTAGTCCTTGAAATAAAACTTTGTATGGCAGCTACTCTCAATAAAATTTCCCATGTAGTTATATAAGTGCCTTGTAAAGCCTTCGGGATCATAGGAAGTGCTTTTGAAAAGTCTGAAACGTGCTACAGTCAGACAGACGGATTCAATTTTATATTACGTTTCGTGTTAATAATTGAATATTGGGGATTTTTACACGTCGCGTATATATGTACATACATAGAGACCATTGTTTTTTTTTCCGATGAAATTTTAGCGATTTTTCCTTTAAGGTCGTTTGGCACAAAAGTGGGTGCGGCAAATCGATGGGAAAATGAAATGTGGTGATGGTTTTGACCCCAAAGGAAAATGACGAAGGACGACCACTTGCACATACATACATATGTATGTATGTATGTATGTACACACACTCGTATGCACACTTGAACTGGCATCCTGAGGGGTTTTCCTTTTACGATTCTAGAAAAGACGTTGAAAAATCGCGTCTCGTTTCGCCGAAAATGTTTTACGACTGTCTTCACTCGTTTTTTATTTTATTTTACTATCCGTGTATGTATATTTTATTTATTTATTTATTTATTATATATGCGCTAGTGTCTCCCCCAGGTTCGAGGATCGCTGCTTGATGGAACGTTTTGCTTTCACGCGAATTCGTTAAATTGTAGACGACGTGTTTGTCGTACACACGCATACGTATATTTTCTTTTGGGATACATTGAAGCTATTCAACACTCCCGTTGACAGCTCGAAATTTCCATTCAATCAAATAATAATAGTGTTTCATTGATCATATGGCCGTACGCATAATTTGACAGCTGTTACAAGTTGTTTAAATGTAACAATAAATCACTCCATCCTGTTTCATTTTTTTTTAAACTTATTTTAACTAATCTTCTCCGGAAGCACTTTACAATACATCGACAATGTATTGATTTAAAATTTGAATTATATCTGTATCAAACCTTCGTGTTTAAAAAGTATTGTATGTCCAAATAGTATATTTGAGAAGATATGTGAGATGTGTCACTTACAATATTGGACATACAATATCTGTGCACTAACCCATCGAATTATGTAGTATGTATTGTAAAAATACCCAGTATTTCTCAAGTAAATTTTGGCCTGCAAATAGTTAATAAATAGTCGAGATTCCAATGAATATTTTAATAAAAGTTTGCCGACAAACGACCCAGTAGATTTGACGTTCTCGGCGAATCTTTTTATTAATAGGTGAATGTTATGTTGCCAAGTTCGCTATGTATCGTCATAAAAATCCTACAAAAATAAGGCAAACGGTAATAACAAAAGTTAAAGCTTGACTAATTCCTACACATTTTTAAATTGTTAAATATTCAAAGTATTATATTCGGAAATAATTACAAAATACCTGAAAACGTAAGCCAGCTTACATCGTACATACATACTTACATATATTATTTTTTTACTGTCGCTTCTACTACTGCGTGTATGAACTTGTAGGATTTCCTTTTGCGTTAAAACATTCTCCTTTGCTTTTAGCCGTTTCGTTTATTTTATTTAGTAGTGAATCGCTTTTGATTATTATTAGGGGTCGTTATCGCTTCTTATAGTTATCGAACTGTACATGATAGTATAATCCAATTACGCAAATTGAATTATGTATCTTTTCGTTAAGGTAGGGGGATTAGGGTAAAACCAGTCAACAGCTTTCGTCATTTATTACGCTTGTTCGTCGTTTTTTTTTATTTATTTGACAACATTTTTGATGGCAGTATCTTCTGCGTCCTCAATTGTTTAATTGTGATGATAGGAATTGTTTCTAAAGAGGAAACTCTCGTTTCTGTCGCGTCGTTTGCGCTGATTGGACTGATGATGACGACTACGATGATGTCACTAGGGATGTCGCTTTTCTTGCGGCTGTGGGGAATTTGGAATTTTCCAGCTCGCTGAATTCTCCCATATCCGGTCTGGAGTGTGAAAATTAATCGCCTGCGACCGCTTACATTTTCCGACAATTTTCAATTAATACGAACCTGCCGAGAATCGTGTCGTTGGATTGTTGTGGATGAGATGAGGCTCACCGCCTTTTATCTCCATTTCGTCAATTCCTTTTCAACACTCAATGAGCTTTCGCCATTCAAACTGGCAAATTTGCATTGTATAGGATTTTATTGTTGTGTAGAATCTCTTAAGTAAGAGTCAAACTTTTCAAAGTGTGATACCGATTTAGTAGTTTAAGTGTGTGGTAAACTTAAGTTTAGGGTCTTCTATGATAAAAGTTAGGTTACGCCGGGTTTATAATGTTCATATTATAATATCGTATATTGTGATTTTGCACGCAAAACGTAGTCACTGTAGATAATCATATTGTAGAGATAGTTGATAGTTATTTATACCTAGGACAATTGCTGAATATGAATGGTTGTAAAGAAGAACAAATAAAATGAAGAATGTAACTAGAATGGAGTGCTTTTGGAAGAATGAAAATTGTTTTTAAATCCAACGTTCCGCTATGCTATATAAAAAATTAGGCATACGACCAACGCGCACTACCAGTTATGACGTATGGATGTGAAACGTGGGTGCTAAATTCAAGAATGTTACGTAAGATCCAGTGCACGCAGAGAAGCACGCTTGGTATAACAAGAAGAGATCGCAAGAGAAATAGATGGGTAAGAAGCATGACCAAAGTGGCAGATATAGCGGAACGTGTGAAAAAGTTGAAGTGATGGTAGATGGACTCGAAATACTGGAATGGTATCCCAGAAGATGCGAAAGAAAGCTAGGTAGACCGAGTGGACGATTGGCTTATGAATTGAGAAGAATGTGTGGAGTCAACTGGATGCAGATTGCTCAAGACAGACAGGAATGGAAGAGGATTGGAGAGGCCTTCATCCAGCAGTGATGTTAAAGAGATAAATGTTCAGTGTACAATCTATTTGTAATAACTATTTGCGTTTTGACTCTAAAAGTGCCAATGTTGAAATTTCAATCAGAGATATCGCGAGGTAAACTATGACGTAAATTGTGTAAGAAAACGAAATAAATCAACGAAAAGGATCATATTGTTAAAATAAATCTAGTTATTATTTAAGTCGTATATAAATATTTAACATCCCTGTATTATTCCACACGTGCGCCGCTACACTTAACAACTGTCATTATTCTATTATATACATTTCACCCATGCGATTGTCGTCTTCGCTCTGCGTCGATTGCCTATTTAACATATTGCTTCCTTGCTCTTTTAACATTCGCTCGCGTTACACATGTGTGTATTCATGTTACATGTGTACGAGATCAATTGATATGCAGACTCCGTGCCCCACATAGTTCAGTTAAAACGACATGTGCACAACAACATTCGATCATGAACGTCACCTTGACTGTAACAGATACATATTCTCATACATAACATTACGCTTGAGATGCTCTGACAAGTTTGCGATATATGTATCTACGGTACACCCGTTTTCTGAAGGATAGTCAACAATCGAAAATCTATGTATGTAGATACACCATAATGTCTAATTTCCTCGGCGTCTTTAGAATTTCCTCTAGACGCATCTCCAAAGTCTGGTGAACTTAAACTGTATATAGTTTGAGATTGAAACGTTTGCTATCCCTGACACATTTTGGCGTGTGTGTTTGTAATTTTGAACAAAGCGAACGAACGAACCCTACTCGCACGATTACCTAATCGAACCGCAAACTTCCGCAGTGTAGAATGCTACTACTACTATGTTGTCTTAATCCTATCAACGTTTTCCATATGGGTAAGGTATATCGCAAATACCACATTTGCTGCGTGTAAATCGTTCTAGAAATAGTTGTCACCTTATCGGATTACTATCGACGCATTACTACTGTATATGTACATATATTGTATGTATGTAGGTATTATGCAATTAAAATAAATTTTTTATACACATTGCGATGAATATTACCATGTTCATGATATGTTTTTTTGTAAAATTTGTTGTATCACAATTTACTAAAAAGCTAATTTTAAGTTCCTCTATGTAGATCAGGTATTGGGGAACCGGGAAAAATGAAAATCTTTAGGGATAATCGAGTGTGGGCTTTCAAAACTGAACTTGAAATTTTTATGGTTGGATCAAAAGCATGTCACAAGTTCACAAACTCCTCATGGGTTGTATGTACATCTCGCATATTCAGCTGACATCTTTGGGTATGTGAATGCATCGAAGAAAGAATTGCAAGGGAAAAATATCAATGTCATTTCACCCAGAGTGAAGATTTCAGCGTTTGGATTAAAGCTTGTATATTGGAGCCAGAAAGATTGTATATATATGTACGTACATATATATTTTTGTGACATCGAGGATACAGTTATACAGTTATCTTACATACTGTCATACTGAGCTTCCCAAACATTTTAGTACCGCGACCCACCTATGTATGTATATCTTTAATGGACCTGGGGGGGGTAAGTATTTGTATATATATATATTTTTTTTTAATACTGTTCTTATACTTAACAATGCAGAGTTTCATTTATTTTTATTGAAGTTTAAGAATAAAATCTAAAAAATTGTTTTCAATTTTGTTGGATATTACTTTTACTTTTCCATTTTTTTTTAAATAATTAAAAATCATATTTTTCGCAATTTTGAACATTTAACTTTTCGCGACACACTAAAAATCGGCTTGCGACCCCACAGTTTGGGAAACGCTGGTCTAGAGTGAAATATTTATGATGAAATTCACATTTAATATTGTATATGTACGGCTCAATATTACCCTTGTGCCACATTTATGCATATTGAAATTCTTGTTCGTCTTAAAATATGATAGAACGGTTCACAATGTATGAATTCTTACCGGTAAATATGTACAGGTACACATTTCTTAAATTAACACTTACTGCACTTATTTAAAGTTTAATGCAATTGTAACAATTATACGATGAAAATTTTGTAAGACAGTGAATATTACAATTGCACATGTACATCGTAATCATCATCATCATCTTCAGCCGCTCATCCATTCCTGTCTGTCTTGAGCAATCTGCATCCAATTGAGTCCACACATCCTTCTTAATTCATCAGCCCATCGTCCTTGTTTTCTTTCACATCCTCTCGGATACCATTCAAGTGTTTCTCGCGTCTACATATATGCCGTCCATTATGCCGTAATACGTAATATAAATTAAATTTTCAATCTTATTAGTCAGTAGAACTCTTCTGCGCATATTCTTGTACGTTTTTGAGATATCTCTCGTACATCTACATATGTACATATTTACGCTTCATCAAGATTGATAGATCTAAAAGGCGCGATGAGTTTATGTAAATTATGTAATTTCCCCTCGGAATTTCATCACGTGTTCGAATTATAATTCAATGTACGCAAATTAACTCGGGTCATATTAACATCGGTGTTGGTTTCTTTAGGACCTTTGTCTACGGGGATGTTAAGATACGATATTCATTGCACTGTTCGTATTCAATTACGAGAACAACATACATACATACAACCGGAACCGATGAAGTTTGTATTTAATCCTCTTAAATATCCTACGGGAGTGCTTTACCTCGTCTGGCAATTGAACGGGCTCAATCTTCCGCTATTACTAGATGAATTAAAACTCGAAAGTTTTTCCGAGTTTTGCCCCCGCATTGATTTATCGGAGGTTGAATGCTTACAAACTCGCCCGAGGAAATGAAAGTTCTTGTCTTTTCATACCGCGACCGAGGGAATAAAAAGTGTATGCACTGTTGGATAAAAAAGTACGGTTGAGTGTATTCATCGATTCATTCTGTCGTAAAGTTTTCACGGGATATTAAAAAAAATTAAAATCGAATCGAAGAAGTTAAATTGAATTCTTTCTGGTTTTATTGTCCGTTGAGCAATCATAAAGGAAACCCGCTTCATTAGAATCTAAATTGGATACTTTTATACTCTTTGTCGTCACTGCTTCGTTTCTTACTCGACCTACTGAACGAAATTTTACATAATCGCGTCCTCGGAGCACAAAGGTGACATGTCCAATGTAGTAAATTGTTCAGGGTAGCAGTTTTAATGTTTAAATAACTTAGGGGTACTTTATATAAAAATGATAATTGCACTTCAGATATTCAGATGTTATTTCATTGTTATTGAATTTCCACAAGTGAATCATTCAAATTGGATGCAAAAAGTCCGGACTTTTGTACTTGGTGATGCCAGAAAAAATTGTAATATGCCACTTGGACAAATCTTGGACACCTTTGTGCTCCGAAGACGCGATATTTATGTATTTCCACGAGTGAATCTTTCAAATTGGATGCTAAAAGTTCGGATATGTCACTTGTGTGCTCCAAGAACATCAGTAGAACTTTTGTGCTTAGTGATGCCAAAAAAAAATTGTAATGTGCCACTTGCCTGCCCCGATATAATAATTAAAGTGGAACAAAGTTGCATTCATAATACATTTTTGCAAAATCTTGGACACCTTTGTGCTCCGAGGACGCGATATTTATTTCCACGAGTGAATCTTTCAAATTGGATGCAAAAAGTTTGGATATTTCACTTGTGTACTCCAAAGAAAATCTTGTGCTTGTGCTTAGTGATGCCAAAAAAAATTGTAATGTGGCACTAGACTGCATTCATAGCTCATTTTCGCAAAATGTTGGACACCTTTGTGCTCCGAGAACGCGATATATTTACATTGACGTCTACTTTGCAGATTTTCACAATTTTCCATCGATTGCGATTGACACTTTTCCCCATACCTAAACCCATTCAATATTTTGCTGAATGTATTTTCAATCTCAATGAACGATATACATCATATCAAATGACATGCGAAAGGTTAAGTGCATGAATTAGAAACGTTGTCCAATGGATATATGTACGTATGTCCCTATACATACATATATCATACGAATGTGCCAATCATCATTTCAAGTCAATCAAGTCAACCAATCGTTTCAGAAGTCAAACTGATCAACTACATTGAAGGAAACGACAAAATTTTCATCTACTTTCAACAGTCAGCTGGGCATTTATTTGTATACTAGTGTAAGCTCGTTGAATATCAACGAATGTTTGTGTGGGTGGGTATATGTGTGTTTGATAGTTTTTATAGTTGTTGCATAGATGGCGCGTTATAATGCAACAACGTAACAATTTGGCAAAGTCGCGAGCCTATTGACAATCAATATTGTCAAATCGTAGCAGGCTCGTCATCGCCTCCGTTGCATGATAGTGTTGGCACGATCTCATTCCAACCTGGTGATCACGGGTTCAAATCCCACTCGCGCACGGACGGTTCGTGTCTTTTAATCATTTACCTCGGCGAGCGTTATCAGCAGACAGACAGACAAACGGATTTCGACTATTATATATATGTATATAATATAATATCTCTGTCATCGTTCGATTCTTCGATGTCAAAAACATATGATCGATGGAGGGGGGGGTGCACTTTTCACCCCCCCCCCCCACATTTTTCTATTCAGAACGTGCGTGTTGGTTTATTTAAAGTTTGTCGTTTTTGGTAATATCGATCGGTGGGCGGTTAAAGTGCGACGGCGCGCACCCCCCCCTACCCTTCAAAGGGGGCGGAGGCTCCCCCCCTCTCCCATGGGGCCCCCATATCGGGGGGCCCCATCGTCTGGCCCCAAAAGGCCGACTGCAACTTCGATATTTGATTCGTATCCAAAGAAAAAGTTTTCATAGTTTAGAGTGTTTTTAGTACCCACTCTCGGACAGTCTCGATTGTCGTGTGCCAATCGAACACTACATGTTGATTAATATATTATTAGCGGGTTTCGAAAGATGGTACGCTCTCGTGAAATATTGTATACTTGAACGTTACCGATAAACAACTTGGGTCACGCATCGGTCGCGCGTTGGCTATAACGTGTCGTTGCACGTTCGGGCACATTGCACCGCGTAGCGATGAAAAATCGAACTATATTTTACAACAATCGATTCGTGAAATATATATTTTACTTATCGATAATAAGGTGAAAAAAAGTTATACTTTTAAAATTTTTAACTTCGTTATACTTATGAGAGATTTGCGTTTAGATTTTAATTGCCGAATAGAGTATTTTAAGTTTTTGGAATTGATAATTTAAAGAGATGCTTAAAATACTGCCAGTTATGACGTATGGATGTGAAACGTGGATGCTAAATTCAATAATGTTACGTAAGATCCACAGTGCACACGAAGAAGAATGATGGTAGATGGACGCGAGAAATACTGGAGTGTTATCCGAGAGGATGTGAAAGAAAGCAAGGTAGACCCGGTGGACGATTGGCTGATGAATTGAGAAAAATGTGTGGAGTCAAGTGGATGCAGATTGCTCAAGACAGACAGGAATGGAAGAGGATTGGGGAGGCCTTCATCCAGCAGTGGATGGTGGATGGTGAACGGCAGAATAAAATGATGATGTTAAAACGACTTATCAAAAAAATGTTTTTTTTTTTTTTTAATTTAACCGTCCGAATAAAGTGTTAGTGATATCATAATTGTATTAATACGTAATACAATAATTGAGTCGCCTAGTTCCAAATCCCGATAAGTCCATAAAACTCACTTGTTCGCAAACGCGGTTTTTCTGCTACAGACTTATTTGCTTGATGGCGTTTAAACTCATTTAAACTTAATTTTGTTGATATTAAACAAAATATTGAGATTAGAAACATGGACTTATCGTTGTTTGTTTCTAAATATGGCTTTTATCAGCTTTTATCATAGTGCAATTGACAGTTTTTGGAACTAACACTGATTTTCAATATTTTTTTACGGCGCACTTGGCGGTATTTGGAATAATTCAAGTATAAGGCATCGTTTGAAAACATTCTTAGAACCAGAAAATATTTTATCCATGTTTTTTATATATTGTGGACTTATCGGGATTTGGAACTAGGCGACTCAATTGTAATTTTTTTTAAACCTGTCTCTTGACCTTTCTCTCATACAGTATTTACCGCGAACTGTAATCGTCCCGTATTGGCGTAGGTACTATTTTTAAATACTGAGTTTATTTTAGATTTGATTGGTTTTAAATAATAAATTTTCGAGTAGAATGACCGAGCTGGGGTGCACTGAACTCATTCCGTGTTTGCATATTAGGAATATGTACATACATGTTGATCCATGCCAATCTGTACCGATTGCACCTCTCGGCCGTGACATTTGTGTATGTATGTACCTTGTACGTTTATGTAATTTTGCGGTTGAATTTTCTAACCGCATGGTAATTTCGGAATTCGGTTACAAATGACGTCGTTGCGATGAAAATATTGCGCGAACGGGCGAAATCGCATTTTCGTCTCGACTTATGATACGACGCGAATCGTTAAAATGCGATTCTGTACCGCTATTTTCGACCAACGTCGATATTTTTCGATCCGATTCGCTAAACGGATGAACTAATGGAAATTTTCACGCGATGAATTTTCCCGTGGCGCAGCACACTTTTCTTGAAAGTTTTCACACGACTTTTGCGCTCGTTTTTCCGCTGTGTTGAAATTTTTCACGTTCACAGTTTCGGCGCGCTGTCCTTTTATGATTGATATGATTTTGATAAATTTCCCCCAACAGGAAGTGCCACTTTATAATTTTCCCTATCTTTCCCCGAGTCTTTTCTTGGAAAACGATAAATTTATTTGCCTTTTGATATTAATAGCGTTATGGCATATTTCCGACGACCGGATACGCCCGTTTACACTTTGCGTCACGTTGTATTCTTCTTCTGAAGGTGGAATACTTGATAGCAAGCGATGCCGCTACAATATTTGACAATAATTTGTCCGTCTGACACAGTGAAGTGTTTACGGATAGATACTATCCAGTGTAAATCCAACTGCAACCAAAATACTTAAAAAAGAAGGCATACGACCAATGCGTACTGCCAGTTATGACGTATGAATGTGACACGTGGACGCTAAATTCAAGTGTGTTACGTAAGATTCAGTGCACGCAGAGAAGCATGGAAAGATGTATGCTCGGTATAACGAGAAGAGATTTTAGAGGAATACATGGGTAAGAAGCGTGACCAAAGTGGCAGATATAGCAGAACTTGTGAACGATGGTAGATGGATGCGAGAAATACTGGAATGTTATCCGAGAGGTTGTGAAAGAAAGCAAGGTAGACCCGGTGGACGATGGTCTGATGAATTGAGAAAAATGTGTGGAGTCAAGTGGATGCAGATTGCTCAAGACAGACAGCAATAGACGTGGATTGGAGAGTCCTTCATCCGACAGTGGATGGTGTAAAGCTGAAAATGATGATGATGATGACTATCCAGTGGTTTCCCATGGTTTTCTGGATGGGAGTAAGTGAGAGAAGGAACGGACTATGATTTTGTAAGCGGGAAGGAATATTTTGGGTAATGCCAATTCTGTATAACAGTCCCACAAACACAGTTGAATAAATTAGCGAAATCTGACAGGAGAGGGATTGAGTAATATCCAGATTTTGCCAATGACGATGTTTATGGTCGAAAACCTTTCGACATACGGGGGTCAAATCCCCGAACCTTTCCTCAAGGGACGCTCTAACCGCTGAGCTATCGTCTGGCTTTTGCCCGTATTAGAAAACCTTTTTCCGGAAACTGAAATTCCATATTTACATTTAGGAGTGTCTCTTTCTCATTCGGCTCCAAACTTTAGCAGTTGCCTGATTATATGTACATATATACATATCATACCACGCTGAACCAAATTTATTAATAAAACCAAACACGTGTATGAAATCTTTCGAACACTTGACCCATATAGTATTTACTAAAATAGTAAATCTATTTCTAAACAGTAGGTCTGAAATAAACGACGGCGGAATTTTGTTGTAGTGTTGCGGTTTAATTTTATACTCTCAATATTGCCAAATCCGTCGTGTTGTACGCATTTCCAGCAGCCCTTTCGCTGTTCCACTATCTATAATTCACAAAATTGATTTTGTACTCGCGCCAAAAATAGTACACTGCACTTTGTTATCCATACATTAGTTTCACAGCAATAAGTAAACAGTGAGTGAATAGAACTCGTGCAAACTTGTGACCGAGATTGTAACGTTCATTTTCAGATAGTGAATATATGTACATACATATGAAAGACTGACTTGTTTATTACATCGTCTGTTTTCAACATGCCTTTGAACACTCGGTTTTTACCAAGTTACATTTACGTAGCCAGCACATCTGGCTTTTATCAATTCTCGTACTCAATATGACGTATCCAACTACTCGTGTCCTAACTTACATAAAATGGCTAGGCGAATCTATTGATTTGTAGGCTCGGATTTATTTGCTGTCACTCTGATGGAGGTTTCATTTTGATTGGTTAGTTGAAATGTTGTAATGCTCTTTATTCATTTTTTGTACGTTGAAGGGTTTGAAATTCATTCAAGGTTTCAATACAGCACTTTCAGTATAGATTAACCTTTTCTCACACTGGAACGTACAAATTTAACAAAAAGTTTAATGGAAAATTAAAATGTCAAGATTTCGTCGAATCTTTCAGTTAAAGTTTTGTGAAAATCTGACAAGTAGATTCCGCAATTTCGACCGATAAAACTATAATTACTCTTTAATATATGTAATGTAATGTATTTGGAATTGTTTTCTAAAAAAAATTTATCCTTATTCATACATCGGTTATAAATTATTGACGTGACTCTTTTGGGTATTGTGGCTCAAATCATAGGCTTTTAACAATCTATATAGCTTCTGCCCACCATCTTTCGCTATTGTAATCCGAGCACAATGATTATAATAAGCGACGTCTTTTGTTGTTGTACATGTACGGTGTATGCCTTGTGCTCCAAACACGTGTACTCAATTAGAGATCTCCATTTGGCCGCTCACGTACATTAGGGGCGAGTGCTCCGTTAATTTCTTAATTGTGCATTAGCCGTTAATGCCGAAGCAGAATAATCTTACATACAAGAGAAGTACGTTTTCAATGACGATTGTAAAGGTCGCGTTTGATAGTTATTTTTCACGGCGACTTTAACGTTAATCGTTAGCGTAAACACGAATCTCACAGATCGCGATCGTAAGATCTTAAGTGGACATTTAAACAGCGAATTGTCGTGTCGAATTTGCACGACGACTCGACGTGGCTCGTTGTTTGATCACCGGCTCTCAACCTGCAGTTTGCAAAAACCCTCTCTGGAGTCCTTTGGTCCGCGGGGAATTGAAAATTTACTTGGCTATTCTAAATGGTCTTAATACAATCAAGTCGAAAATTTCCGAACTTATTTCTGCAAAGCAGTATCATCTGTTCATTTAATTACAATTTTTAATGAATAATTAAAAAAATGTATGTACTGACTATGAGCCTTTTTCCAAATATTTCAGTCAGTGGCCTTTCTTTTCATGACTTCTTGGTTGTTAGAATCAGAGCGTTCTATTGTCTGGCTCGTGTACACTATTCTTGGTCTTCCTCTTCCTCTCTTCCTTTCTACCTTTTCCCCTATGGTGTTGGTTAAAAATTCATGGCCCAAAGTGTGGCCAATGCATCCAATTACTTGTCTCTTTTCATTTATTTGAGTTGGTGCTCCTATTCCTTTCTTTTCGGCTCACCTTTAACGTTCTACGCCAGATAATAAAATTAGTTGCTAAAACTTGTTCAAATAATAATTAATTATATACTATTTTTTTCAAATTTAGAAAGGAATACACTTACTTCAAATGGTTGTTTTGTTATAGTCTTTTGAACATAATTGAACCCGTTAAATAAATAATACCCTCATTTTGATGTAGTTAGTAAGGTTCGTGCTTGTGTAGTTTCACCTTTGTTTTTTTAAATTTTGTTCCGTTTAACTACTCCGGCTAGTTTGTTTTGAACTTCTTCTGGGATGAGTTGTGCAAACTGTGTTCTCTCTCTCTGGAATTCTAGAACAAGTAGTAAGTGTGTAAGATCCAATCTCACTTTGTAACAAGCACGTACATACATATGTATGTATGCAGGTACCAATGCGCTCTCAAATTGGACAGTTTACTTTGTGTGAACTCGTGTCATCCTCGGTGAAGTGTAGACCCACTTAAAACGGCAGAAGGGCAATTCTTTTCTTAGGTTTCACAGATATACCTGGATTTCCATATAGTTGACGGTTGTAATGTTAATGCGAGGCAAATTCAAGTGTGGAAAATAGTTACCTTCTGACTCCACTTGACAACAATGACAATGGAACGCTGATGCAAATTAATGGGTTTGAAAATGTGATTCTTGTTGTTAAATGCTAAAAATGGATTAAAATTCGTCTTTGGAAAACTATTGAACCTTTCGTAAGACTTACGTTATGCAATTAATTCGATTTGAACAATTGTAAGTTCGAGCGAGTCGGTTAAAACAAATTTATGTAAATAGCGTTCTTCCTATGTAATTTTTAAGAATATTTACATATTTATAATACATACAAGTATATTACCTTCAAAATTAATTTCATAGATTACCTTAAAGGGAATTAAAAGATTATACTAATTTCTTAGACTACCTTCAAACGGATTACATAGAACATGAAAATTTAAGTCTAATTTCTTAGATCAGGTTACACAAGGAATACCTTCAAAATTAATTTCTTCGTTTAATTAAATTTATTATATTTTTCTTATACAAATTCGAGTTTAATGCAGTGCTTTGTATGTATTTCAAAATTTTCATTATTAATTTGAACGCTCTCGTAATCTTCGTATAAATTTTGTCGCATTGTTTATCTGTTCGCCAGGCGTCTACATAAGCTCATAAAGAAAATGGAGCAAGATACATAATACGATTATATTGTATGTATTTACAGTTTAGTAAATATCGTTAATAGTTTGCAAGTTTCGGAAACACATTAAGTGGAACGGGGGGAGGGTTTTAACCCTTAATCTCAACGCTTGTACGTGCTCATTTACAATTCCACGATGGGAACACGTACTAGTACTACTTTAAATGTGCTCGATTTTGACTGCAATGGGTCCATGGATTTCATATAGATTAATTCTCGTCTGTCTAACTATTCGATATACGATTGCGATACGATACTTTTATTTTCGATTTAATGATTTCAACGTACAACATAAAAGCTTTTGTGCAATTCAAAATGCAATTACAACTAGTACTACATAAATATGATTCAATTTTAACGATATTTACTCTGATGAAAGTGCTCTCGCGGCAAAGCTCGCAAATCCGTAGCTTAATAAAGCTTCGAGCACGGTCCACGTCCCTCATTTGTTGCGGTTGCACTTCATTCGAGAGTACATAGATTATTCGGCATAAAGCGAACTTCGTTGATAATTTGCGCGTAATGAACTACTAACTCCCAGGTCGAAATCGTTAGTGCAAAAGAATTCGGTAACATTTTTTGTTTCTGCTCGAATTCCGCACTAATTGCGGAACCCCCCCCCAGGCACACTAATGAAATTCCTTCACCGTCTCGGTACAGCCGAGGAGATTCGCTCTTCCGGTTTGTTTTCCGGCCAAATCCCCGCTCGTCATTGTTGGCTCAGTGCGAATTTCGAAGACTATTCACACGTATTCGAAAAAAACACCCCGAGAAAACTAATCCGTCCCGAATACCCCACCATTCAATTCTGTTTCAATGGCTTCAGCATTAATCGATTCACCGCACCGAGTTTTATGTGCCATTCGAAGGAGGAGATAATTCGTTGATGGATCATGCGTCGAATTGGATGGAAACTTTCTAGAGGGATACGTCCACTTATGACGTTGGAAAAACAATTGGAACTTCATAGAAGACTATTACAAGCTTTTATCAAGTCCTGTATTGATACAATTTTTTGTATAGGAATGGTTGCAGTAAACTGTTGTCTTTTCACGTGTGTATGTTGTTTTTATCAATTCAATCAATCGTACCTGAAAAAACATTTTTTTAATTGTGTTACTTTTCCATCGACGTACATATGTACGTAGCGACGTCTGTTAAAAGCGAGCGGAAAATTTTCACACTATCTTTAGTAATTAAATTTCGCTCGCTATGAAATACGTCAACAATACTGGGGTATTGCGATTTAATTTTCTGGAATATTTCCTGTCAAACGTTGCATTTATCAATCCACATATGCAAGCTATGCAACAGAAATTCACTTTTATACCGTTTCAAGCTGTATTCAAACACTTCCATTCATCGCTGAAATTTCTCTTGATATTATATTTTATTTATTTATTGTGATACGATTCTGTCAATTTTGTTCACGAAACTTCACGCTTCTATGTAGATTAAGCCTAGACCTCATTATTTAGACGAAAGTAAAATATGTTTATTCTTAGTTTAGCATCATAAATCTAAGTAGGCACATTGGGTACAGTTATAATAATAATTATAAAGTGGTGCTTTTGTTTGTATTGTTTAATTTATTTGCATTGTGCATGTAATGCAAGTGATATTGTTCTCATTTATTACTACTATCTCGTATACAATTTTACCTTGAAAACGTTTTCTTATTATACATATGTGTGTATATGTACATATGTACTTATACTTATATATACAAACATACATAGGAAAGGAAAACTAAGAAAACTCAAAACCCGAGGGTGAAGTGATGCGTCATAGCGTTAAAAACAAATTTTCTATACAATGAGTTGCTACATACCCACACAAGGCACTTTATAAATATAATACACCTATTAAGGCTTTTACATGTAAAATACTAAATACATATATTATAAAGAGGAAATCCTCTATTATATTAGAAAATCTCTATTATATTAGAGGAAATATATATAAAATCCTCTATTATATTATCTAAAATCCTCTATTATATTAGAGGAAACATAAAGATATAATGAGTCCTTAGGGACGAAAGAATAATATTTAAAAAATCAATAATATTAGGGTATTTGTTACCACATCCAATCATTCTACGCGAAATAGTTACATAATCTAATAAAAATCGAGAACGGGTAAAACGTACCGGTACTTTCAAGCGAAGAGTCCAATGAATAATAATGGGACTATCTAATATCGAGATATTATATAGGTACGTATTTTCGTGTTTAAATAGGCATTTTTTGTTATGTTCAAATCGTCAATTTTACTCGTATTCGGCATAAATTAAATAGAACCAGGTCGCGCATCAAAACAATGCTTACAAAGTAATGTTATGTTAGTGAAGTAATGTAAACAATGTTTACAAAGTACAAAGTAAAAAGAGGCAGTTAATCCGGGGTTCGCAAGCGATAACAAATCACGAAACAATATCGTCGAACGCTTACCGAAATTGAAAAGTAACTTTAACGTTTAACTTTCACCCCCACGATTCGCATAAGAAATGGATAAACGGTAAAATATTCATTTAACGGAGAACTTTCAACAACAAATGGCGCTTTAGAAGCGAGTGGTGCAATATGTACAACAATTGTACGTAAATGTATGTATGAAAATCACATGTTCCGAATGAGAATGATATTGTTTATTTCACATCCTACTCGTGTAATATTTTATAGTTCGGCCACAAAAATCGCTCAATTGGGCCGCAGTTTGAATACGCCTGACATTGTATGATGTACAAATAATATAATCAAAACCGTAACGATTGCATTTCCGCACTTTATAAGCAAAATATCTGTGTTCGCATGCATTGTTTCCGACACACTTCGACGCGCTTCTGTTTGCTTATTGAAAATTTGAATTATTTTTTTATATAATTTTTTTTTCGCCTAAACTATAGTTATCGCTAACTACCGCTACGCTACGTCAATAATATAAAATGCGTTGATCTTCAACGGGTACTACTCTAATTCTAATATACTTTTAATATACGGCTGATTGTATTCTGTGTCGTTTTAAATATCAATGCATTTTTAACGGCTCCAGCGGATGTTCACTTGTCAGAAGTAAGTTAGAGTATAACTCTATTGTTTGGTCTCCTTCTTATTTTATTCATTCATATTCTCTAGAAAGAATTCAAAATAAATTCTTAAGATTCATTATGTTTAAATTCATGTATCTTATTGATAATAACTGTTATGACTCTCTTTTACTTAGTTTGAAAATGCATAAATTATCTGATAGAAGAGTTGTAAATGACTTGGTCTTCTTTTATAAAATTGTAAATTCTCTAATTGATTGTCCTGCTCTTGTTGAGTCTATTTTACGTTTAAAGGTTCCTGCACGTTTTACACGGTCTCAATTATTGTTTGTTGATGAAGGTAATTCATGCACCAACTATTATGTACAATCTCCTATTCCTAGGTTGATTCGGACCGGCAATGAGTATGGGAATCTTTTGGATTATTTCTGCATGAGCATTCATTTGGTAAAGCTGCTTTCTTTAAGAAGTTTCTATTCTTAGTTCAATTAAATTTTACTGTTCTTATAGTCATTTTTTTATATTTTTGTTTCTATTTATACATATGTACATTATTCTTGTATTCTTGTCTTTTTGTTTATATTATTTCTTGTAAAAGCTTTTTTTAGGCGTCAAATAAATAAATAAATAAATGTTCAATGGTGCGAATCAAAATGTGTATCTGTTACAGCGAAAGCATACATATTTCAAGTGAAAATATATTTTCACTGGCGTTTCGGTGAAATCATATTCAAGCACATTTTCACTAGTATACATATGTATATTTCTACTAGTGAAAATATATTTTAACTGATACTCACCGCTGAAATTATATTCGTTTTCGAACTGTCATTGAAACTAAATTTGACAGTTGTGAAATGACCAATCGAATCGTATAATCTGCTGAAATATTCAATTCTAATATTATTTTGTCGCTTCTTCTTCTTATCGTGCCGTGCCCCGGGTTCAGGCGTAGACTTTTACCGGTTAGTACCAATTATAGTTTACAACGAGTCTGTCGATTCTATAACAATTGACTTGTAATGGTCGGTTTAAGAAGAAAAGAGCACATGTTGCTACCCTTATCCTCAGAATCCTCAGATATAACAACGCCACCGTTTCGTTCAAAACACACCATCGACTTGGGCCAACATTAACAAGTCACAAACACATACGCTTACTTAAATATACTTTCACCGATACCGAGCAGTGAAACTGTGTATTCATTGTTTGATACATTTTCACTTGAAATATGCATTCACCGTAAACATATCCACTGTCCACATTTGCGTAGTTTCGTGCGTTGATTTCGACAGCTTGCGAATTTTCCGAGTTGTCCAAAAATGTTTTTCATCATTTTGATTGAGCGAATTGCGCAATAATGGCGAACGTACTATATTTCTTGTGTCCACAATGGCGGCAAACAAACCATTCTCCCGAAGTGCTGAAGAAACATTGACGCAGCTCGAACAAACAAACAATTCATATTCGCTCGTCGTTGTCGTCGGTGATATTATTTGTGACACGCGTACGTGTTTCAAAATAGATACGCTGTGAAGTTTGATATGTGTACTTAAAATTCAAACATCTCTCACTCGTAGTGTTTTCCCCCAATTACGTATGCGAATATTACAAGTTTCGCGGGCGTTGCAAACTTGCACTTGCACCTCTAGATTTGTTAGTTTTGCTGCTGCGAGTGTACAATTTCGCTCGGATACACGATGGCGCGGATGTGACTGACACATTAGAAAATGCTCCCACGTCCACACCCACGGCTAGTTTCGATTGTTTTTTTATTTTTGGCTCGAAGCAATATGGCAATTGATATTGTCGTAGCTTTTTATTCTATTTTTCTGTCGTTTTGGCAGAGTTAGGTCAATAGAGCGGCGTTCGAATGTTGTATAATGGAGGGCTGCTTACTGGAATCGATACTGCCGGTATCTACGTAACGCAAACCCCCGTCTCCTGACAGTGAAGCCTTCCTGACGATACCCCCTCACCCTTTCCCCTCACCTAGCCTCATCATTGTGGAGCCAAGAGTCGAAGAAGATCGTTTTCGGTGTGCACAAGAGGCGTTTCGCGATGCGCGGTGGTGTGTCTGATGATTGTTGTGATTAAACGTCACACTCGGTGCTCAGACACTTGGAAAATTTTAACTATGTAAATATTTCGTCCTTATTGTTCGTATCCCGTATCGATGATTACATTAACTCGCGGCTACACTTACAGTATCGCTGATTGTTATGATCGATCTCATTCCGTATATACTTTTTGTTTATTAAACGGCTATTAGGGGTTTTATATACCTACATATAAAATATATTAAATTAAAAAAATTATGTTGTAGTATTAAAAAAAAATCAATAAATTCGAATTATTTATTGCCATATCTTGTCATTCTGGGGGAGAAGATAATAATTATTACGTGAAATATTTTAACAATCCAATAATAAAAAAAACGAGAACGGGTAACACGCACCTTTAACGAACAAGAATAGGACTATCTATTATTAAGTTTAATATTTGATAAAAAAAAATTACATCGAATATGATTCTTCTATTACATCTTATCTTTGATTTTGACAGAAGAGAATCAATACATAAATATTTTTATGGTTTATAAAAAAAAAAAAATGTTAATATTTCTCAAAGATTTATATTGTACGTTTTCATTAGAGTACGAATAAGTGGCACAGTGAGGTGACCAAACTGTAGAATTGTACTCTAGTTTTCTTCCAAATAGCGAACAGAATAATATATTTACAAGTAATTTACGAGTAATCTGTTCCCATCCTCGGTTATGTGATTAATATGCTCATTGTTGATTTCGATGATCGTTGCAATCATTTTTAGTTTTTGTCAGTTGAAAGTTTTCAGATGATATAAATTTACATTTCACGTCAAAAGATAATTTTTTTTTTTACAAGCGAGTGATATAAAATAAAATTATCACCTTTGTCATTTACCCACATCTTTACAGTGTGTAACTTTTGATCTCGTACGGTACCGTAAAGAATGTCAATATCTACGTATGTACATATGTACGTACATACGTTGTAAGTACGGGCAAGATCCTCGCGTTGAATTAAAATTGTTTCGAACGGGTACTTTTATATTATAATAATGAATAATCTCGCCGAGTCAAATAAACTTTCCTCGTGCGTGCCTATGTATGTACATACAACGTATTACATGAGTTTTCCGCTCGGGATAACAACGAACGAAATGTGCCATCACGTCAAATTCATTTAATATTTCACATAGACAAACAAAGAAAGAGCTCGTGAAACGTTCTGCACCTGCATAAATTACGATATGTGCGCTGTGAATAAAATATGAACGCTGTTTGTGACTCATATCGTGCGTTCCCCGCCAAAAACGTACCTAAATGTACCCACGACGCCTGTATGTCTGCACGCAACAATCAACAGACTATCCCTTTTCGATACTGTATTGAAAATTCCACATTTTAGATTGTTTCACGTTTGCATCGATGCACATTTCCACGAGTTTTCCTCGCTTTTCCGAACGAAACCGACTCGTATGAGGTCACAGGCCGTTGGCCTCGCTCGTATTACACAACCGAGTGCACATTTGCATACAGGCTCATCCGTAGACAGCGAGCTCGAAAGTCACGTCGATCGGCCAATTAATTAATCGGTGACACGTGCAACAAAACACCCATTTTTGTTTTCCCCGTCCATACGTGATCGATTGTTCCCAAAGTGGATTGCATTATGTGTGACGAATGATCGCGAAAACGATCGATACCCGTCAAGGTCATCGTTTAACCGGTGAATGTTCGCACGTCGATGAACTCGCCCCTACAATTTCGTAAAATTAATAATTGCGATAGAAAATATTTTTGTATTGAGCTTTGTCTGTATGTACATACATATGTATGTGCTAGAGAAAAATCCGAATTTATTGATTTTTTTAATATTAATCTTTCACCCCTGAGACAACTCGACATACATACTTTATTTATTACTTGTTTCACTTTTTTTAAATTGGAATGGTATCCGAGAGGATGTGAAAGGAAGCGAGGTATGTACATATGTATGTAGAACGAGTGGACGATGGGCTGATGAATTAAGAAAAATGTGTGTAGTCGAGTGGATGCAGATTGTTCAAGACAGACAGGAACGGGAGAGGATTTGATGACAGGCCTTCATCCAGCAGTGGATGGTGAACGGCTGAAAATGATGATGATGATGATGAATATATTATGTATTTCATAATATGTATGTACATAAAAGCTCTAATAGGCGTTGTAGATAATATAGATCCCGAGAGCTTTCCGAATCTGTAATTTAAACCGTACGTCCTTTCTCAAACTTCGGTTTTTCATACGTGCTATTTATGAAACGTTTTGCATTTTACAGTTTGCTGAAATTTTATACAGTGCGAAATTTCCCACTCTGTCTGCAATATATGCCGGTTTTCGTCAATTTTCACTTCTCAATGGAAAAATATTTTTTCCAACTGAATTAATAATTTGGGGGTGGGGGTTGTTATATTAAAATCAATAAGACAAAGCAAAAAGCTTCTGTACTAGTAAAATTACAACTCGTAACTTTTTTATTTATTTAAAATACATGGGCAGACGGCATAGCCGATGGAGCCCAGGGGTCTGACATAACTTGTACATACAATTCTTAATTATGTATTTATATTTGAAGGATTACAAAAATCCATTTGTGTTCAAAAACTTATCGAAATTATTTTTACTGCTATTTGTAGATATATTTTTAGTAACTAGACTTTTTTTTAGTGAACGATGTAAATACGTGTATTTTAATTACCCATTTGGGATAGAAAAGAGCAATTTTTCAATACATTTTTATATACATACATATATTGAACCCCCGGGCAATTGTATCCAATATTAGATCAAGTTCGTTCAAACGTAATAATCCCACGCTTAAAACGATAACCTCGAAGCGTATCAATTGTTTACTTGATTAATTTTATAAAGACATGGCGGATAGTTTTATCGACTCGTCCTACATTAATATACAGTCATTGTATAATTTAGTGGCATTGATTAGTTTCCCGTCGAAGTTCGTGAAAGCTGCGAGAACATTTCCACAGACGAGCTTTATTTTGCGAGTCCCTCGGGTGCTACAATTTCAAGTCGTTGTCGACTTGTTAGAGTACCTTCCGGATACAATTAAATAAAGCGCGCCCCGGGAGCTTTTTTGCCATTGGAAAAGCTCGCGTCTCGCGAAACTCGAAACGGCTAGATTAACACTCGCGCTATTATGACACTTTTCACCTCGGGTGCTAATTGGAATTGACTCCAAAAGGACCAATGTCAATGAAAATTTATCACTTAATTATTATATGATTCAACACATGAAAGTAGACTATTAGTAGAAATACTATTGAATAAAATCGACAATGTGATAAAAAATGTAATGTAGCAAAACTTTCATACTCGATACGTTGACTTGTACAAAGTTTGATTATAAAATATTTTTCCGTCTCTGATTTCAAATTATATTAATCAACAACCGGGCCTCTTAAATTACAGTTACGCTCGATTTTTCACCGATTAAAATTCACCGGAGCTGAATTTGCCAGTACTTTGTATTTAAATCCGTCGTTATACCTTATTTTATTAATATGTACGTAATAATACGTACATATATAGATTATAGATTACGTACTGTCTAGTTGTACATTTTCATTAATTATGAATTTAGTATTGTACAGTGGGTTCTTTTGTGTTTCGAGACAACAAAAGGCATATTTATCTCGTCTTTTCGACGAGCTCGCTACTCGTTAACGGCTAACCCTTTCTCCGCCGATCGCTCGGCTTACACGTACATTTTCCAGTTTAATGATCATTAAATCTTCAAACCCGCGGCGAAACAAAGGACCGCGTTTTTTGTTGTTGTTTCGAATGCATACTTTTTTCTCTCTTTCAGCCGCATTATATGTACCTACATATGTGTAGGTATACGTAATGTGTGTCACGTGTACGTGGTGCGGGTACGAAATTCGAAAGCGAACGACGTACACGTAATTAGATTCGGGGTTTTATTCGCAGGCGACACGCGAACTCTGTGCTAAAATAAAAAAAAAAAAAAAACCGTAGAAAGGACCCCGTTGGTTTTCATATTAACGATAAAAAAAATGTGTACGAGCGTATTAAGGTTCAAACTATGAAAAGATTTTGTCCGCGATATCATTTACAACTGTCAGCTTTATAATTCATTTAATAAAAATGTGTATATTTTTCAACGAGTGTATGTATTATTTGTATTAAGACGCCTGTGTTTTTATTTTCAAACACTCTGTGTGCATATTTCCCTCCGTCCTTTGCGTTCAATCTTCCACTTGACGAAGCTTTATTTGCCGTCGCTATTTGACTTGCCAATAAATAGATCAGGGACGTCCTAAGGTGCTTATTTGTATTATCGATTCGTATATATGTATAATATGAATGTGTATTGTATGCGCTTGGAACTTTACGTGTGCACCAATACTTTTCAAAGGTCGATTTTTCACAATGAAACAGTTTTCGTATTAAACATACCATTTACATACGAGTCGCCTAGTCCCAAATCCCGATAAGTCCACAATATATAAAAAACGAGGATAAAATATTTTCTGGTTCTAAGAATGTTTTCAAACGATGCCTTATACTTGAATTATTCCAAATACCGCCAAGTGCGCCGTAAAAAAATATTGAAAATCATTGTTAGTTCCAAAAACCGACAATTGCACTATGATAAAAGCTGATAAAAGCCATATTTAGAAACAAACAACGAAAAGTCCATGTTTCTAATCTCAATATTTTGTTTAATATCAACAAAATTAAGTTTAAATGAGTTTAAACGCCATCAAGCAAATAAGTCTGTAGCAGAAAAACCGCGTGTGCGAAGAAGTGAGTTTTATGGACTTATCGGGATTTGGAACTAGGCGACTCATATATACATACATACATACATACATTCTTGTTTCGGAACCTACTCTTGTGTAGGATATGTAATTAATATTACGCCAACCGGAAGTGATATTGTGTATGTTTAATCTGCGTTTTATTGTTAAATGAATAAAAAAAATATATTTTCACCGTCATTCGATTGAAATCTGACATTCAACTCATTGTAATGTTTCAATCATGCAACTACTTAAGATTATAACCAATGTATTTTACTACCCATGGCACTGCTTTGCATTGGTAAAATTGGTTTTTTAATACGCCATCGTAAGTTTGTACGTTTGTCGCAGTAAGTACATACATATACTTTTTTATATTATATAAAAAATGACGACAAGCGTTCAAGTTTTGCACATTGGCCGTATTGACAAATTGCAATATTTTTCACATAAGCAAGCATCATTTTTGGTTTAATTTGTACGTTTTGTTAAACTGTCGGCGGTTTAATGTTAAAAATTTGCGGAATATTCAATGTCAATTATTACATATTTGTACAGTTGAAAATAGCCATTTTTCGTCGTATGTTTTTGATATCGATGTACACTCTTTCCGCTTAAATTCGTTACGTTTTCAATAACAAACATATTAAATTACAAAAAAATTTGACCTTCACACTTTTCCTATTCACGAATAACTATCACTTTTTTTTTTTAATTTTGATATTGCATGCACTTTTAAGCGTATTTTTTTTCCGCGAAAGCGTGCACGTGTCGAGTTCGCCTTTGGTTGATACGTGATTTAATATGGTTTCTTGTGAAAGTCGAGGATTTTCATATTACGAAACTTGCATATTAGATTTGAAAAGCATTGCGCGCACTTCTATTGTAGGTACATCAATTTTTAAAAAGGCCTATGATTGAAGTTTATTGGAAAATTACTTCAATGCCCTTTTATAAGATTCACCGGGTAATAAATAATAACGTACGCGATAAGTGCAAAGGTTGTGTGATTTTATCATGCGACCACAATCACATTAGTTTTCATGCTATAATATGTACATATTTGATTGGGATTTTGAATTATTCGGCAAAGGCGTTCGTTCGTTCTCAACAATTAAACTCCGCTTATCTACACGCGTCATTAATTACGAATGTGCGATTCTGTCTATTCGATAGTTTTAAATTGAAAATTATATCGAGTGTTTACCGACGAGCCGATCGACGGAAGTCGTCCATTAAAACGGTCCTTTCAAAAGAACGGATGACACTTGATTGACGACTCTCGCTTAGTTATGTACATACCTACTAGTCATTCTATGTATTTTTCTCCTCCTTTTCGATTCTCAGATTTCCCTTTCGACGTCGCCTTTGTGCTGCGGTGAATTTTCAGCAGTTTTTCCAGCAGACACTTCAAAAATCGTGTGCAACTTTATGAATAATTGATGAATGTTTCGTCTCTCTTGCTTTACAAACGCTCGCTTCTCCACCGCATAACGAGCGAAGTTCAATTGTACGTAAACGAAAGTGAAACGTATCGAATTTTGGTCGATGTACATACTTTCGTCTTCGTTCTATAAAAAAACTTTTAACAATGCCCGGTTTTAAAACAAAATCTTAATAAACGCCAGTTTCCAGTGTCGATTGTGCGAGTCAAGATTCAATACAAAATTGAAATGTACATTAATTTATACACGAAAATGTTGGGAGTCGCTGATTTTTATTTTTACTGAAAATAGTACGCATCCTAATCTTTTGTTTCCCAATTAAGTAAGTCATAAAAACGTGTCCGTATTTGAGTGCAGTGTAAAATTAAACGATTGATTTTACTATTATCACAGTCACAGTTTTTAAAGTTACATACAAAATGAAAACCAAATTAAATTTTGTTTTTCGTTATCGCTAGTGTAATTAAATTAATAACACTCCTGCGTCCGCGTCCAATGTTTATCGGTTTCAATTTGCAAAGTGGGTTTTATCTATGCACGTTCGTATGATTCAGTGAATTTCTTGTAATTTATACGCGACACACTTTTGCTATTCAATAATTCGGCGAACAATCGAAAGCGTCGTTGGTTTTCGCGCTCTTGAGTTTCGCAATAAATTTTGCAAATTAAGTTAAAGTCGTACCTACAACGCACGTATCGTCTCGCACCGAGGCGCAACATTGCAATATCGAAAATTTATTTGTAAATCGTAACTTACGACGAAATGCGTTACGCTACTGAAGTGTCGGCTGCTAACTTTTGAAGCGTTTCGTGTGACAATTATTTTGTATATTCATCTATAAAATTGGTACCGGATCAAAATTGTATTAAAGGTGAAGCTTCCGTTACCGACATTGATACGTATCGATACAACACGCTTGTCATACACGTGTATCGCGTAAACAATGTATTATAAAACTAAAATAATCGAAAGGAAACTAGATTTTCGCGTATCGCATTATCTTGTTGTGATACATATCTGAAACGATTACGACTGGTGATCCATCGTTACTTCGCGTCGCTAACGTTTTTTTTTTTGTTGTTTTTTCCCATCATTATTTCCAAAATAGTTTTCGAAGATTCTATCTCGTATTTTCGATAATTTGTGTGTTGTTTTTCTATTTTATTGTGTCGTGAAACGTGTGAGCGTGCAAAATTCCTAGTATTGTTTTTGTCCGGTCGTTGGAGTGTTAACGAAACTGTTGTCGCGTGTAATTGATCGTTCAACGAGAGTTATTTACTTACGTCTAGTCGCACAATATAACGATTATTGTATTTCTTATATTAATTTTGTTACATCGTTACATCTTTGTCGTACTAATGATCACAAAACACATTCTTCGTCGCTGAAAACGGTTTGATTGGATGTACAATATACAAAATACAAACATTTCGTTGTTAAACCGATTTGAAATCAGACTCTTTGATGTGCAGTAAAAGGTCGAAAACCGTTTCATTTGTAGATAAATAAATACCACAATGCAACAACAGACGTTTTGTAGGTGCTAAATATTGTTTAAGTCACAGGTTCCCAACATTTATTGAGTAAAAGAAAAAGTAACCTGTGACCCCGATATATTTTAAAAAAAAAAAAAAAAAAATGTTATATTCAAACATCAAGATACCGATTAAAAATGAAAATTGCATTCATCATCATTTTCAGCCGTTCACGATCCACTGCTAGATGAAGGCCTCTCCAATTCTCTTCCACTCGTCTGTCTGCATCCACTTGACTCCACGCATTCTTCTCAATTTATTATTTACCATCTTGCGTCCATCTGCAATCCGTTCTTCTCGCTATGTGTCCACTTCAACTTTTTCACACGTTCTGCTATATCTGCCACTTTGGTCATACTTCTTACCCATTTATTCCTCTTACGATCTCTTCTTGTTATACCGAGCATACATCTTTCCATGCTCCTCTATGTGCGCTGGATCTTACGTAGCATTCTTGAATTTAGCATCCACGTTTCACATTCATGCAGCAAATTTTAATGAAATCACTTTGAAAAAGAGAACACTTCCGATGCGTACATGAAGTTTTATTGATTTTGACCTTTAACTGAAGTTTTATAACTGTCTTTTTCCAAAAACACGCAATTATTATTATTATTACACTAGTTACTATCGTTGCAGATTGAATTGATAGAATTTCTATATTTATATATTTTTAATTTGCACGCAAAGCGTAGTCACAGTAGATAATCATATTGTAGAGATAGTTGATAGTTATCTATACCTAGGGCTGTTGATGAATATGACTGGATGTAAAGAAGAAGAAATTTAACTAGGATGGAGTGCTTTTGGAAGAATGAACATAGTTTTTATATACAACATTCCGCTATGCTTAAAAAAGAAAGCACACGACCAATGCGTACTGCCAGCTATGACGTATGGATGTGAAACTTGGACGCTAAATTCAAGAATGCTACGAAAGATCCTGTGCACACAAAGAAGCATGGAAAGATGTACGCTCGGTATAACGAGAAGAGATCGTATGAGGAATACATGGGTAAGAAGCATGACCAAAGTGGCAGATATAGCGGAACGTGTGAATGATGTTAAATGGACGCGACAAATACTGGAATGTTATCCGAGAGGATGTGAAAGAAATCAAGTAGACCGAGTGATGAATTGAGAAGAATGTGTGGAGTCAAGTGGATGCAGATTGCTCAAGACAGACAGGAATGGAAGAGGATTGGAGAGGCCTTCATCCAGCAGTGGATGGTGAACGACTGAAAATGATGATATATTTTTAAATAAATCAAAATATCGTATTAGGCTATTTACCTTTTTCATCTTCGATTCTTCGTCCTTTTCCAAGTTTTTGAACGCGATACGCATTCCTTCTGTGCATTATTATATATATATATATATATATACATATGTATGTATATACTCACCTACCCGACCTTAGAGTGCTCGAAAATAAAAATAAAAAAAGTATACCGAAACGTATACGGGGTAGGGTTTTTAGGGCTGCGATGTTTACACTGGGGCGTGTCGGCAAATTGACGAAATAGCTACCGCATTCTGCGTAAATTTTGTAATGCGATCGACTTCCATGTTGACACGGTCTCACAATGAACACCCACACGATCCAAAAAAAATAAAAAAAAAAAGAAAAACCCACCCCTATAACTCTCCGTTGTTGCGAAATCCGGGTTTTTTCCCCGTACGTACATACATATGTATGTACGACTTTTTTTCCTTTTTTTTTTTTTTTGCATTCGTCCGCTCGACATAGCCTGTCGTCCGTCAGCGAACGACAACCGGTGGTTAGAGGGTAGTCATGCATACTTTTCAGGGCATGTTTTTCCAGCTTTCCCATTTTCCATTTTCACCTTTTGTGTGCGAATTTCCATGTCGCAAGACGTTCGCCGTGTACCCTTTTTGTCCCCGAAGCGTGTACGTACGTACACGAGCGCACGTGAATTTTTCAACAATGCGAAGAGCGTGTCCTTTTTTTCGAAATCAATTTTCGCATTACAAAAGGGTATACCTGTGTTCATATATGTATACGTCGAATCGACGAGGCATACTGAGCCTTCGAGTTTCGTATTCTCATTGTCGAATGAGCTCGTACAAAGTTATGAATATTGTACCGAATGTATGTATGTACATTACTGTATTACACAGTTACGCAGGTATCTGTGTCCGTCACGCTCGCGTTTTCATTTTTCAACCACCGGTAGTACATTTCAGTGGGAAGATATTTAATGCAATACGTGACCAGAAATTGTCAACATGAAAAATGGTATATTCAATGTAGTATCATACGGTGAGATGTTCTCTATGTATTTTTATCGTGTCGATGTTATGATTTTATTTATTTTGATCAATCTGATCTGAGAATGTCCTAGTCTGATGCTTTTAATGTGCAAGTCAAATCAGAACAACTTATTACAACTTACAACAGAACGTGTTATATTTTCACTGGCAAAATTGAATTTATTTTATTTTATTAACTATTACATACATACATACATACGTAGACGTACCGAATAAATTCATCGGGAAAAATAAAATAATAATTTTCTTCGATGATTTTAAGTTTAGAGTATTTTTTTTTGATTATCATTGCGCACATCTACTTTAATACACTCAAATTTGTAAGGAGTGACGCGCAACTGCGCAATTTTCCTATTTACACAAATTGAATCCATTTCTCTCTCTCTCTATTTTTTTTTTTTGTTTTTTATAAAAAAAAAACCTTTTTCGAATGTCCTGTCGTTTACGACGCATTAGCGTGACCCATTTACGACAAAGGTTGGGCCACACTGCTGCAGCGATCTATCCGATAACCGTGTAACTAACTTTCAACACGAATATACCCAGGACTCCCAAAATTTTCACTTGAAGTATTTCTTTTTCAATAACATACTTGACCAAAAGACTTTCGCAGTCATGAAATCTAACGTAAAATGCATATTACATGTGTAGTTGGTATGAGAATTTACATATATACTACCTTGTGTAGGTACATAGCGAACGATTCCTTAAACTACCTTTACGTGAACGTTGCACTCGTGTTTTATCAATGTACATAGTTACTACGATTTGTAGTACGTTCACGTATTTCCGCTAGTACATACTTGAATAACCCTAACGAGACAGAGAGCGAACGCAGCGTTTCAAGAGCACGTCCACGATACAATCCTTTCATACAAAAATTAATTATTTATTATGCGCACTTTACAGGTTAGTCTTTGAGCGCGCATTTTGCGTCGTTGACAAATTGTGGGCATTTTTTTTAGATACAGATACGTTGACGGGAAAAATGGGCGCATCGTGAAAATTCTCGGCTCTGTTATCTCTCTCGTGTTTGTTTTGTTTTTTCTGGTGCTGTTATTTAGATAAGGGGTGAGCGTTGCACAGACAGAAGATAGATAAACGCATAAAGATCGCATAAACACTGATGAAAACAAATAAACTAGAGTGCCGTATAAATAAAACATGTAATCATTCTATTATGGATATAGAAAAATTATCACCGTTCCGTCCTATATGCATTACTATCATCGCTATAGAAGTTTTCCTCGGGAAAGAACATTAGTCTTACAATACTAGAATTCCAGCTGGGATTCAGTTAGAGTTTGACCTCAATACTGTTCAAATAATAAACTATTTTACTGTTTCCAGTTTACGATAAAACTTTCAGCTCAGTGCTTCGGATTATTTCAAGGAAAAGTCTCAGCCGGATCCGAGTAAAAGAGGAGAAAAAGGTCAAGCGACATGCCGCTTCCGGTTGACGGAAATTCATTAAAGTTGTCGTTCTTTTCAAATCAGTGCAGTTGACTGAATTTTAAACAGTAAGCAAGTACAATTGGATTTGATTTGGAATGTTGACTTGTGAGAATCATTGTTACACTTCAAGAATAGGCGAATTGACATAGGATAATCTAAAGAACAATCACCGCACAAAAAATGTCTCGCTATCTATGTATGTCTTGTACCAACATTGTCGTGGTGGAATTTTTGCAAATTGTTTTCGCGCGTCAAGTGCACTCTTCAAGGTGACACAGAAACGTGGCATGTGAGACAATAATGTAACTTGATGCCAGAAACAGAGGTCACTTTTTTCAAGGGTGAGGTCCTTTCAATTTTAAAAATCCTGACATTGTCTCTCTCGATCGATACGATACTGTACGAGCTTTGAATTTTAGGCAACTCTGCTATTTCTTTGTCATTCACGTGAACGGTGCGAGTAATACGACGGTCATTATTAAAACTAGTCTGACCGTCGGATAAAAATCAAATTTTAACAATTGCGTTCGCATACATAACTACTACCGGCAAACTTCGTCGAGGCTATTTTCATTGAAGTGCTGGTATACCTAGTCATCAACCATGACCCATATTGAGTGACGTGCACTGGCTATGCTGACTGAAGTTGACCGTCAAGTAAACTTCGTCGATCATTTTTCATTTTCGCTTATATAAAATTAATCAAATTGTATTATTTTATCATAGACTATACGCTTGTCTGTAAATAGTATTTATTTCAGATTTTTAGTTAATTGCGTTACTGTGCTAAGAAATTTTAATCAAAGGTACAAATATTGCCGCGAACTAGGCGCAATTTGATACTTTATGTAAGAAAGTTTATAACTCTTAATTATTCATCGTCATTTTCAGCCGTTCACCATCCACTACTGGCTGAAGGCCTCTCCAATCCTCTTCCATTCCTGTTTGTCTTGAGCAATCTGCATCCACTTGACTCCACACATTCTTCTCATTTCATCAGCCCATCGTCCACTCGGTCTACCTTATTTTCTTTCGCATCCTCTCGGATACCATTCCAGTATTTCTCGCGTCCATCTGCCATCCACCTAAGAATGGATGGCAGATATATATATGTATATAACAGAAATCTGTAAATCTAATTGATCAATCGATTAGTAAAGTATTTGATTTCTTTTTAATGCATATTGTGTGTATTTAAACAAAACTAGTCTTACAATCATGCGATTTACAATGTGATTCTCTTTCTTTTTCTCAAAGAAGACATACGGAAATTACTGGGGTCTTGAGCAATCTCCATCCACACATTCTTCTCAATTCATCAGCCCAACGTCCACTCGGTCTACCATGCTTTCTTTCACTCTCGGATACCATTCTAGTATTTCTCGCCTCCATCTGTCATCCATTCTTCGCGCTATATGTCCAGCAAAACATTAGTAATACGCAGTCGAAAGTCACGTTCTTGTTTTATTTTACGATATACATAATAGAACGTCTGAAAATCTTTTACTGAATACGTAATTAAATTCAATGAATTATTGCACAAACGATAACAAAATTAAACATAAACTGCATATTTTTATTGTTGGGCTTCTAACAACGACGGTTACGCCAACAAAGTGAATACCTTTAGACAAATTGTAACTTGAATAAAAAAAACGTTGAATACACTATTCAAACTGAACATCAGGACGAAATTGATACCGAAACTCAATATATTATGTATTTGACTTTTTAAACATAACATCAGTTCACCGTAAGAATTGTTAAGGACAAATATCAATGCAACCCAATCTCACAATTTTGGGGTGAATCTTTGAAGTTTATTTCTTTACTAAAGACATTATTTCTTTGTGTTCCACAGCACAATGCCATCAGACAGCATGGACGACATAGAGCTGAAGAACATCCAGCTCCAATTGCCAATGGCTCGTTGCTTGGGTGGAGTCGGTGCATCCATACCGGAAGAACGCGTGCAAACTGATCGTGGACTACTTCTTGTGGCTGTTCAAGGATCCAGATCTAAGCCAGCAATTATCACCTATCATGACCTGGGTCTTAACTGTGAGTCACCTACCCACCCACCCACACAATCCATCTGGAATAACGTTCCGTTCTTGATAAAACTCTAACGTTGAGCTCCAACTGTGGATTATGGTCGATCTATCGTATTGTAGATACAAGTATGATATGTGACAATTGAGCCCAACGATTGTCGACGCCTAATGGATTAACTGTTTGAATACCATATTCTAGCAGACGGCATTCAAAGTGTCTAATTTATTATACATACGTACATACGGGTCTCACTTTAATATGAGCCTCGTAGAAGCCAAATCGATTTAAACAGACTCGTGCTAATTATGTATTTGATGTACTATGTAGGAATTATGCATATCATAGTATATACAGAGCTATTCATAGTCTGTTTTATTGACTTTTTGAGACAGCCGGTCAATTTACACATACATACATAGTTACGCTTCTGAAAGACACGAATGTGTTCCGTATTTGCTACGTATTTGCAATGCTTAAATCAAATCGTGGGATGTTAGTTTCTTGTTGCATTTTAGTCATCGGTGTTTGTTAACTTTTACTAATGAGACTATTTTTAGGAGTTGCGATAACTCGCAGTACATTAATTTCGAATTAAAGATAGTCGAGTAGACAGACTGTCGGTGTTTTAGTAATCGTTCACTGCGACGCAGATGGGTCGAATCTTTCGAAGTCGCAATTTTACAACGAAACGTCGATCGCTCCCCGGGTTGTAAAGTTAACCCACCAAGTTACCGAGCATTAATTAAAACAACCGTCGTAAAATTTTACGGCAATACGTCCCTGGGACAAAAAGAACCACGGAAAAAAGAGATCAATATCGAGGCTTTTCGCATAAGTTATCAGACGGATCGATGGTTGGTTTTTCGTCGTAATTGGATTATACAGGGTCGTTCGTGTTTTGTGAATTAAAAAAAGAAAAGTAAACTTATGCACGGGATACGAATACAGTTTCGATATGTGGGTAGCATTTATTAGGGGCCAGAGGAAACCTTGAGCGACTCTGTTCCACTTAGATAGACATTAAATTAATGGCTTACGAATCGGATCGATTTTCACCCCAATTCTTTACCCCGAAATCGGCGACGTTATTCCAGAGAAACAATTAAAATCCCATTAATTTTATACACATTTTATAATTGTAAAATAATTACACAATCAATATACATAAATAAAGTGAAAATATTCTTCTGCGTACAATTCTTGCGCACTGACATCACACACACACATTCATAGTATGCGATGTGTATTATTTTTTTTTTTAATAATTTTTGCAGCGAATTTTACTTGCAAAATATGTGTATCATAAACTTAAAACCCTACACAATGAACGTATTAAAATGAATACTGTAGTTTAAGCTCATTGGACGATTTTTTTTTTGTTCATTTAAGCCGATTTACGTCCTTCCGTCGAGAGTGAAGCACTATTGTGTGTTTAAAACAGGGGTATTTTTTAAACTGACAGGGCTTAAGTGGGTCTTTATATATAAGTTAACTTGCTAGAAATCAAATCAAAGTTTCAACCGTTTCATATATTTATATTTGATGTTAATGTTTAATGTTCGTTACGCGTTTCCGATTGACCGATTGATTGAGGATATCCCGTCAAACTTTAACTCGGCTTTAAACTCTGTAACCATCATAGAGTTTCGACCCGTTAGCTGCCAACTTTTAATACGTTAACATTAGTTTCGGTAAGTGGCCTACTTTAGAATGTTTCGTTCGCCTTTGCGTTATTTGTATTTAATTGTCGACCGAAAGGGATGAGATAGAGATAGATGGAGAGAGACGACGCCCGCATAATGTTTCACCAAAACAATTAACATAATGCGGATATCGAACGTCTCGTCTATAAAGCAAGGATAGGAATTGTCGGATTTACATCGAAATCTCTTGTTGCGTACACATCCCTGTTTATTTCGTTGACTCTTTGGCTCTTTTTTTTTTCGTTTATTTTCCTTTTGCAAATCAGTTAGACGTTGGAAGAGCAATGGAGATCTTATTTGTATGTGGTTTGTTCGGTGCTCGAATGAATAATAAAGCGTTCGTGTGTCATGAATAAAACATGAGTTAAATGACACTGAAACGATTCGTACAAAAACGGCTAAAAGGAAAAGGACTACCCTTAAACAAAACAAACACTATCCGAGTCCCTCAAGTGCGGTGAAATATCACAGTTTTTTTTTAAACCGAAATTTAATCGTACAAATGTCGCAAATCGACTGTTTATTTTAGTTTAAAATCAAAGTCGCTTAGCATGCGCGTGTGTGTATGTTTTTTTTTTACAAATTTCAATGCCAAAGTAAGTGATTAACCTTATCCTTTGACATTATTGCACGTTTATGTTAAATTATTGCTTTTAGTTTAATAATTTCAAAATTTTTTGTGCCTACCAATTTCGACTGTTTAAAATGCGACAGCAAATTTTTTTATGCACATCGAGTTTTTAAGTAAAATTGATGAGTAAAATATTTCACAGGCGAAATCAAAATTACTCTCAATTTGAACGATTGGTTAAAATAAAAGCGTAAAGAGCGATGAATAATTTGATCTAATTTAATGTAATTTTTTATACGCACTTAATTTCTGTATTATGGCATTTTTATATCGATTATTATTGAATACATCAACCATCGAGTAACCCGGCGCCAATTTAATTATAGTTACACCAAAACGAACAGGTATACATTTTAAATTGCAGTTATTACAAACCGTTGTAGACGTGCACACTTGATTGACAATCACACTTTAACCTTACACGATGTTGACGTCCCAACCGAGATAAATAGTAAATTGCACATTTCATAAGACAAATGAACTGAAACGTTTTACAACCCCTTAGACCGGTCGCATGGTTGAGCTATTTTCATTATCATTATTATATATACCTAATTCTCCCTCGGAAATTTTTGACAACAGTCTCATCCACGGCTTACGTTATTTACTGTGACATCAATTACGCGTAACTTTCCTAAACGAATTACGAACTCCGTTTGCGACAATTGCGAATCGGAAAATTTTTCGAGCGCTCGCTATATTATTTCCCCCCCCCTGGTAATTGAATTATTCACAATTACGTTGCGTCTGGCTAAAACGCATCTCGTGCAAAAATTATTCATTGATTAATTCGCGGATTAGATGGATACTTTTAGATGTAGTTACTCGCTTCTTGTTATTTCGTTCTTTTAAACAAAACAAATACATACATACATACGTGGACACGGTGTGAGTGAATGTTTATCGGCGTCGAGGGAATAATTAGCGGATTTACGCAGTTGCGAATATTTTTGTGAAAATTGTTTATGCATACATACATTATATGTATATACACGATTTCGATGGTAATTTCACATGTTAATTTTGTGTGTTTAGTTTTATTATTGGCGTGCGTAATTTTTTGCCGAGCGTAATATGCGTTTATGCGAACATTATTACCCAATGCACACTGACATCAAGGTTTTGAGTTTTTTTTTTTTTTTTTGAATTTTTTTTTTATTAGAATCGAGATTGATTTCGGTTGTTTTCTCTCCACAACAGATGTGTCTAGCTTCCAGGCGTTTTTCAACTTCATCGACATGAGGGCCCTGCTTGAGAACTTCTGCGTGTACCATGTAAACGCCCTGGGACAAGAGGAAGGAGCACCAGCCCTTCCAGTCGAGTGAGTATATTTACATTTTCCACGCAAAAATTTTAATATTTCACGTTTTACATATACGCTATATGACATTTATAACATCCCCACATACATACACAAAGAGCGTGCAACAATTTTTACGAAACGAATAACGAATTTTGCACGGCGAACTTTTTTGTTGTTTGTTTATTTTTTAGCTCTGCGTTCAAGCTCTACCCGTCGAATAAAATTTCCCACCCCAATCGTGAAGATTTAGTACCAGCATTGTTTGTACGAGCTTACAGTACAATATGCACTCGTTAAAAGGCGTCACGTATCGACGATTATCGCTAACAGTCAAAAGGTTGGAACAATATTTTGCGACGCTTCATTGTGTCTCACTTTGTACGACCTTACCCTTTCGTGAAACGGTCTAACATACACGCGTTCTGGTACGTATGTACTGCAATAAACTTACTATGTACAGTGGAGTGATTCCGATCGAAAATTCTCGCTACACATCAGAAAAAGGCGGCCTTTTCCATTACTCGTACTGGGCCTGTGTTTTTGAAAAATGCTTTTCAACGTAATCGATGTGCGAAAATAACTCGGCTTCCATTGTTTTGCGATTTCCTTTTCGGCAAACCGATCAATCAATCAATACCGCCGTTGAGCTCTCCGAAGTCTCCAAGCTTAATTCCGTTACTATTTTCGGCTTATTTGTGTACATTTCTACGAAAAACTTTATCCTGTAAACTCATTTATCGACCCCACAATATCAGTACATATGTACATATATTGGAACATTTTACTTATACAATATACAATCAAAGAAAATCAACACAATAATGCTAATTGGTGTGTGAGCCTCACATAAGCCAAACTAACTAACAGTCATCTGTTAAAAGTTAATAAAATTGCTGATTTTTATCACATGTTTTTTTCTCTTAATAAATGGCAATGGGCTGGATACATAGCGAGAATACACATACTGGAATGGTATCCGAGAGGATGTGAAAGAAAGCATGGTAGACCGAGTGGAAGATGGACTGATGAATTGAGAATAATGTGTGGAGTCAAGTGGATGCAGATTGCTCAAGACAGACAGGAATATGAGAGGATTAGAGAGGCCTTCATCCAGCAGTGGGTGGTGAACGGCTGAAAATGATGATGATATCATGTACAGAATCGACTAAAGTATGTTTTAAAAATCGGCAATTTTATTAGGCAGATATGTATGTACATACATAAGTCAGTATTGAAAGTAAGAAAAGAAGAGGAATACCAAGAAAATAATATATGAGTCAGACAATGGAACACTTTGATTTTACGAACCATATGAGGTCATGGAAAGAAAGGCCACTGACCGAAATAGTTGGAACAATGCTCACGGACAACGATCTAATCCTCAATTACAGAAGAAGGAGTTACATACATAGTTTCACTTCTGATAGTAATTTATTTATATTCGTATAAGTACTTGGAAAGGCTCTGTGGTAGTGAGTTAGTATGTCTTTCAATCAATACGTTTTCCGTTCTGGCTTTTCCTTCAAGGTATGCGCATGCTTCGACTTTTTAGTCGACTGAAGTGGGTGACTTAGGAAAAGCAATTGCGGGAAGGGTTCGCATTCAATATATGAAAGATGCATCGGAATTCGATGCGATGCATCGTCTGTATGTGCTTAACCTTTATAAATTCTAGTACCCGGGGGAGTATTTGAGTCGGTGTGCAGACGCGCGTCGCGGCGCCATCACCGTTTGTCGTTTGGCGTCTTTCCAGACCCCATTAATAAGCCCATGGGGTTTATACAAAACCCCTCGTACCATATAGAAACACCCACCGTTAATCCCCCACACTCTGAAAGTCGTTTCAGACATTTTTGCTCGTAAAGACGGCTGTAAAAATATCCAGATTTCGCGTCGCGTTCCGAGACGTATGCAATGTTCACTTTTACGGTATGCATGCACTTTAAAGTATTGTAATTCGTGGAAAAAAATTTTTTTTTGTATAATCTGTTCCGAGTTTTCAGGTGTATGGATACTTTTTGACTTTTTACTGTGCTCTTTTTTCAAATACACGTTTTATGTAGATTGGTGTAATTTTGATTCGTTTTCGACGGACGCGTGTATAGGGCAAATCTTGCAGATTTTTGTCTTTGAAACACTGTAGGCTTTTATTATTTATTTATATAATATAGTAGCTTAAGGGTGATATTACACTGAGCAACCAAACGGAACACCAGATTTTTTTTGAACCTCGACGACCAGATAGATATACAGGTTCCAATGCTATGTATTACATGATGCGATTCTCAGTTGCATAAAAATTTCTTGGAAGTCAATGTTCGACGAAAATAACCTTAACCAAAAACCCTTTTCTGACCTTTTTTTGCATCGTCGTACTCAATTGTCAACGCAACGCAACGTCAACGCAATTGTTTCGAAAACAATGAAATTCAGAAGGAAATATGAGAGGTTGAATTTTATATATTGTCTACTACTACATAGAGTACCTAGTTTTCGTATAGCTTCCTAGACCTTTATGAAGATTATGAGATGAGCAGGTAGCTGGTGAAGTAAAAGTGGTGCAATGTAATAAGATGCTCGCCACCGTCAAAAAAAAATCTGGTTGTTGGTGTGGTTGCTCAGTGTAATATCGCTCCAAGCTAATTAATTATTAATTATAATCCTTAACTAAGCATCTGTACAGAGATGTTTTTTTAAGACTGCCAGGAATTTTTCAATAGTTTTGGAACTTCTAATTCCATCCGGCAGTCTATTATACTCCAAAACACCTCTGTACAAGATGCTTCTCCTATTTCTATTTATTTTAACATTTTTTTATAATTAAATTATTTTTATTCCTTAAATTATATTCACATACATCCATTCCTCTCACAATAAATTTACTAAAATATGATGGTAACATATTATTATCTAACTTAAATATAAATACGAACATACAAATGCTATAAATGTATCATTCACATTCAACCAATCTAATTCAATCATCATCTTTTTACTTTATCCCAATCGGATAAAGTATTGTGATCGTGCGAAAATTCGACTTCGAGATTTTGACTGATTTGGATCAAGTATCATCCCCTGATCACGTTTTCATGATTTCTGGAAAATGTCTGTATGTCTGTGTACTATGTGTGTGTGTGTATGTCTGTGTGTTTTCTCCGAAACTATCAAGTCTATCAAGCTGAAATTTCATATCTATTATTTTCACGTAAAGTTTAAAAGCCATAAGGAATTTGGTCAACATCAGTCAACCGGAAGTAGGTTTTTTTTCGTGCAGAAAATTCAAAAATCCGGTAAAAAATCATATTTCCGAAACTGCACCGGGAATTTTCTCCAAATTTCATATCTATAGTTTTCACATTAGCCTTAAGAGATACTGTGATTTTAGTCAACTTCTGACTACCGGAAATGGCAGTTTACTCTTGAACGATTTTTTGTTTTTTTTTTTTTTCGACCTTTTAAATATGTGGTATCGTCACAATATTGTAATGTTGTAATTTTGAGAGAAATTTATATTTAAAAAAAAAATAAATTAATAAAATTAGTCAACCGGAAGTAGTTTTTTTTTTTTTTGTTGAAAAGTTTACCGCAAAATATTTCCGAATCTGCCCCATCGATCAAGTTGAAATTTCATATCTATAGTTTTAACGTTAGCCTTAAGAGATACTGTGATTTTGGTCAACATCTGACTACCGGAAATGGCAGTTTACTCTTGAACGATTTTTTTTTTTTTTATTCTTTTCGGCCTTTTAAATATGTATTATCGTCACAATATTATAATGTTGTACTCCTGAGTAAAATTGCTAGTTACGAAAAAATAATCATTAAAATCAGTCAACCGGAAGTAGGGTTTTTTTTTGGCGAAAAGTTTACCACAGAATATTTCAGAAACTGCCCTATTGATCAAGTCGAAAATTTATATTTATAATTATCATATAAAATTTAAGAGTTGATAAGGTTTTGATTAAAATCCGCCGACCGGAAGTGGTAGTTTTTCTTATTTTTTATGCTAGCATACCTATCCGCATTTAAAATACATCTCATACCTCTATTTTGTAATATTTGTAATCTATCTCTAGTTGACTTCTCTAACATATTTAATAATGAACCACAATACATAAAATGAGGTCTAACAATTACATTATAAATTCAGTTAAATATTAGCCTTTACAAACAGTTTGTTCTCAATAAAAGTAAATTCAACCGATTTTCCAGATATTTCTAAACATGGGAAATTATTTCGATAATCAAAAAATAACCAGTAGATTTTATTTTTCATCTGTTAAACGCTGACCTTACGGAAATCGTGCAAGGAAATAAATATAATTTATTGCAAACAAGGTAACAAAAAATGCAAAACTTACAGAAAATAGTAAATTTAATCAATTTGAATACCTTTTCATACATATTAATTAACAAGCAGTATTACGAAAACCTGTAATTATTTCCAAACTACATCAACTTTTTAAGTAGTTTTTAATGGTGATAATAATTATACTGAAACAAAAAAATATGCTTATATGTAGATATGTACGCTGTGAAAATAATACTTCATTTTCAACGAAATGTATACTGAGGTGAGATTTTTTTTGTTCATTGTTAGGAAAAACCGCGATAGTGGCTATTTTACTCTCGTTACTTCTAGCCTAATTAGTGCGTTTGGAGATTTTCTTTGTTGTTTTTTTTTCGTTTTAATGTTTGAAATATCAATTAGTCGACGAATTTTCCATCGCAGCGTTTCAATATCAATCTAAATTAATTTTCCGATAGTTTATAATTTGGCGAGAGCACACATTCGCGCGCGTAACGAGTGAACTTTTCCATTTTCCGACACGTCTGCCTCTTCTATCAAAGTCTAATCAAAAACGACACACAAATTACTTTTTATCGCCAATTTGCAAAACGGAGCAATTGCCAAATTGGAGTTCGGGAAAATATCCACCCACTCACTCACCCATTCAGCTCGTTCCAATTTCGATTTGCAAATCGATTACGTTAACGCTTTCCAAATCGCAGCGACACACCGTTGAAACTTATCCGAACGGGGATATCGCTAATTTTGCGATATTATATCATCAATCTCGGATCACAGTGCAAATTGAACCATCTAACGAAATTTGCGCTAACTGATGTATGTACTATCCGAGTTTTGTACCTTCGCGTTAAACTTAATATACCCTTTACGAGTTGATCGTTACAAAGTTATTATACGCTGTTGACGTGCACGATGGCGATGGCAATTTATGCACTTCGTCTATTTTCATACGACGAAGACGACATGACAGTCTCATTAGCACGTTACTATCGACGTGATAATAGAGTGATGATTGTTCGCCATTTACTGTCTCGCTCGTAGTTATTTACACGCACACAAGCTTTCGTATCGTTTATGAGAGAGTGCTGTGCAATCGTATCTATCGTATTGGTACATACATACATATACATAAATATATAAATTATCTACAAATGAATGGATCGAATCAATTAACTTGCAAAGTCAAATATACATATGTACATATATCGTGCGATACAAATTGACGTCAAATTGAGACATATTCGAATTGCGCAGTCGTATAAAATACATACGTACATATGTATATGGCAATGCTTTTTGATTAGTTTTAAGTGAAATAAAATTTTAGATCAATTGATTAACTGTTAATAAATTTAAGTTATTATTTATTTACAGGCTTTTAAGCCTGTAAATAAATAATTAAAAAAATTAATTTGCAAATCTAAATGTGTTGCTGAAAATCTCCTTTGCGAGTATGGATATACAAGAAATCTATTCAAATTCAAGTCAAGCATATAAATTTATATTTCTAATTTAATTGAACGATTGGTAATTCATATCTGAGGTTGTATTAAAATAAATAGCTACAATCTATAAAAAATATCGATATGTATTTTATCCACATATCAATTTATTCTTACAATCCGACTTTACTGTGGTAATTTTTATGTTATTGTTACACAATTTGTTTGGAGATATAATAAATATCGTCGTCATAGATGAGTTACCATTTATGTCAATACATACATACATACATACATATGTAGATAGGTATATACGAAAATAAAGTTTCGGTTGTGGATTAATGATTGTTCAATTCGGTCAATTCGAGTTCAACTGGGTCAGGTTGGACTGGGTTTAGAGATTAAGTAGCGAAGGCAATTGTCTCAGTGTGCAGCGACGACGAAACCCCAATCTTCTTTGAGTTAGGTTAGGTTAAGTCAGGTCAACTGTGACGTCACCGTCGGGAATGCTGTGACCCAATTCACAAACATACACAATTGGCAAAAAGAAAGCCAATATATTCAATACGAATGTGGGTGCTGTGCGCGCGCTCTCCTTCAACCACTTACACAAGATTATCTATAATTTTACCGTTCCTTTTGTGCGAGAAAAAAACTGTAAAAAATCGCTAGTTTCCGTATAATGTAGGTATAGCGTTTTTTTATTTTTTTATTCGTATTTTGAAAAGAAATTTTTACCGGTGGCTTTATTTGTGCGCGTTGGGCAGTTCGGCAAACGTACATACATGTTTCAAGGAAAAATCTTATCGATTTAGGCAAGGACGCTCGCTTAGAAAAATACGCATTAAAATAACCCTTTCGTGACGTGTGCTACCCCTCCTTTACCTAGTGGGCGCATTTATTTATGACCGCTGTTAAAAATATATATAAAAAGTACGTTTAAATGCTAGCCGGTGACCCAAGTTTCAAATAAACAAATTCGTTCCGGAACGACTGGTAATTTTCCGAATCAATATTTCGCTTGTTGCGTCACGCGAAAACAAACATTTCGCACACCCACACACCACACTCTTGGTAATATTGAAAATTATGCCCGAGAGACGTTCCAAGGTATACGAGGAATTCCGGGAATTCCGAGAATTCCGAGAAGACGGTATTGTTTCAACACTAGTAATGATATCGACGTGCGGTTAGTTTTACCCAGCGAATTTTCCAGACTTTCTCAGACGTTTTCCCCTACGTATTTTCAACACCTCTTCCCATTCCATTTTCGATTCGTGAATATATAAGTGTGAATGAATGTGTTCGACCTCAATTTCCTTACTCCCCTTTTACCCTTGAGCCCGAGACGAAGTTTTCAATTCTAATTCTGACAGTAAACTTTTGACTTATCCACCATTCGACATGTACATGTGTCGAATGCGAATGGGGAAAATGTTTACCGATCAAAGTTGAGAAGCGTTTCTAAATTGCGAGTCAAATCCAAAACGTTGTGCTACGTTAATTTGCGTCAAATCGTGGAAATTTTCAGTGCAATCGTACCACACTATTATAGTACGACAGTTCATTTATTATAAAAAAAACCAAATCAAACGTTTGTTTCCGGATCTTGAGGTTAAAGTTTAGTTAATCAGGTGTGAAGTTCTCATACGAGTCATACGTACATATGTATAGTCTTCCAGTTATGCGAGTATATTGCTATTTTGTATCAGACTGAAAGGAATGGTGGGGAGGTTGGTATCATTTTTTTTTTTAAATTACTTTTGAATAAATCAATTTGAATGTAACAATGAATTCTCTCTTGATTTTTTTGACATTGTTTGCCTACTTTTGTATAAATTTCCTTCAAGGGATATAATAACAATATACAGTAATACCAGACGAAAGGTAGAATACAACCGATTACCTTTTTGCACGGGGGATACGTTCCAGGGACTAACCGTGCAAAAAAAAAAGATATGTAAAAAACAAAATTTCGAACTTATAAATAAAAATATTTGCATACATAAAGAAGTGATACATTGACACGATTTTCGATTTAAATTTAATTTAACATTAAAAAATATATTCATTCAGTGTCCGCTACTTGACAACAAACGTGTCCGTTTTTTTTTTTTTTTTTTTTTACTTTTTGGAACCGTGTTAAAATTAGTGTAAAAAAAAATAATTGATCCGTTTTTCCTAACCGTGCAAAAAAATAAATCAACTTGTATTTGATAAGATTCAGAATTTGACTAATAAATTGTGTCATTTTTACTCCCGACCTCCTCCTCCTCCAAAAAATGTCGACCGTCGACTCTAAAAAACGATTTTAATTTCGTCGAAACGAAAATTAATAAAAACACTACATAGAATTCGGCTGCAAAAACTTCTCCAACTGCCCGGAAACTTTTCCCTTTTTAACAATTAATAAACCAGTCGCCACAAACAAACGGAGAGAAGTAAAACGGCGACGAAAAAAAAACAGCAGATTAAGTGTGATTTATTAGGGGGGGGAAGGGAGGTGGGTAATGGTTGAGGGGGAGGTTGTGGAGTATAATATAGAAGGCAGGGAAAAGGAATGGGGGAGGGTTTGTGAGTATGAGGACTGTTGGGTCGGGGTGTACGTCTGCATTGCAGATGGTATTGTTATCGATGTGGCGCTGGTCGTGTCAGTAGGAGGGTGTTGCCCCTGGCCCCAAAGATTGTGGGGGCCTCTGGAGCCTCCGGGGGCTTCGCCCCCCCGGTCAGGCCCCATTTTTCCCCCCAACCCCCCACACCCCCTCGTCCACTTGTTCCAACTTTCCCAAAACTCTCTCGTTAGGAGTCGTAAGTCGGGATTTATACGAGGGCTGGGGCAGTATCGGTGGCACCGACCTCGTTCGTGTATGTACATATGTACATACATATGTATGTTCCGATTTACAGCTCGTGTCAACTGATTCAAATCGGATCAAAGTTAACCCGCTGCCTACTCGAAAGCTTCCCGGAATAGTTGCTGGTAGTTGGGTGGGTACACTGATATGTTGTCTGCGCGTTGAGAGTGACGAAAGTTCGACTTGATAATATGTATCGAATTTATCGTGTATGGTTTGATAGATGGAACATTTGACTCCTGAAACTCCTCAAGTTTCGAGAAGGTTAACTTATGTATGTATGTACATATATGTAGGTGCATATATACATATGTACACCGAGACGGCTCTCTACAAATCGCTGGTCTATTGAAATATTTAAAGTGTCTCATATCATTGTGTATTGAATATAGATGGAGAATTTTACCGATGCTGTTGAAAAAGTTTTGAGTGTTGGTATAGCTGTTGGCAAGGTTTGGATGATTTTAAAATTCAGATCGATTCTACCTACATATACATACATACATATATATATATGTACAAATCGCTAGTATGCTGCAATCTTTAACGCGTCTTCAAGCAACCATGTTTCATGAATATGTACATACATTGAATTGCGCAATGTATAGAAAATATCATCAATGACATTTCTTATAAAATTGTGAACTTACCTCAATTTTCATTTAACATAAGGTGTTATTGTCCCCTTTGTGGCGGAACACTGTTTTAAAGTTAACAACGAGTTACTTGAAATTGGTATTAGAAATTTGTACAATGTACGCCACACTTATTCTAATAACATAAATAATCTGATAAACTGTTCCAAAGTTGACTATTTTGTTGAACTTTTAACCTAACCGAATCTAGGGTTATCGCTTGAAATATTTCATTGTTATGGTCAAAGTTGTTGGTGGATTTTTTTGGATTCTACCGACTATATGTATGCATATGTAGGTCATGAAAAGAAAAGCCACTGACGGAATCAGTTATAAAAAAGCTCATAGACGAGGATCTAATCCTTAATTACAGATTAGTACATTACGTACCTGCCTAATTTTGCTTTGGTTAGACGTCAAGTGAATTTTCACTTATTGTATCGAATTAATTACTGAAAGTCTGAAGCATTAATGTAATATTTAAGTATTGTGTGTATTTAAATATATCATAGTGGAATTAATCGGTTTATTTGTATTAACGAAAAAAAAAAGATCGGCCATTCGCAGCACGCATTCTAGACTTGATCTGAGGGGTGAGTGCCTCATTATCTGAGGGGTGAGTGCCGGAAAAATTGGAATACAAGAGACTGGTCAAATTGAATTATAGCACCGATTCGATTTCGAAACGAAACCAGGGGCGTACGAACGGATGAATGGATATGTCTTTCCCCTTAATCGCCCATCCAATTACCCCTATAAATAACAATGGCGGCGCGTGGTTCTATTTTCGAAATCCATATCCATGACAATCGATCGGTACACGGCGGTTCTTATCTCTGTTGAATATTTAACGTCGACTTGTACCGACGATGAACTGTTAGATGGCCTAAACGTCATGGCGGTTCGGCGAGCTCCGGCGCGAAACACGACCCGGCTTTTCGGCGAGCTCCGGCGCGAAGCACGACCCAACGTTTCGGCGAGCTCCGGCGCAAAACACGACCCTACGTTTCGGCGCGCTCCGGCGCGAAACACGGCCCGGCGTTTCGGCGAGCTCCGTCGCGAAATTAGTACCAGACGACTTGGCTTCTAGAGTCGTCTATTGATTTCTCGATTACGGCAGCACTAATCCGGGCCGACAGACCGTGACTCGGTTCGTTGCGAGTGTCGTGCAAGAAGGGCCCTCCCCGTTGTTTTGAATCGGTTGCCGTGGCTACGCGTACACCGTCACGCTACACACGGACAAAGAAAATCGGTGGAAAAGTAGGCCGGCCGTGGCGAATGTCTTCGATCACTGTTACTTTTTACCGCACTCGAGGCGACAACGTGCAGTGTCGCTTTTGAATGAGGCCTCGAATCGGTCGACGGGAACGGCGGCGACATGCCCAAGCGCCGAACCGGTTGTGTCCCTAAAATCCGACAGACAATGCTAATTTTCAGATATTGAAGATGTTGAACAGTTTCCATACGACACGATCAGAGTTCATACAGCCACTCTGGTACCGCTTTGGTTCAAAGCAACGGGGTAGCTTAGCTAAATCGCAAAACTTTTAGATTCGTGAATGGAAAGATTCTCGATATGGTCAAAATATTTTGCTTTGACTGCTGGCAACATTTTTCATTGCAGAATTTGACGATTTTATTTGCATTCGCTATTTAAACGGTTCCATAATACAATTGGCACCATTTAATATTGTTACATGTTAAGGCCGCGGCCTGGTTGACTTGGTTGGCGGCCGTTTTCCATCCATCTGTCAAATTATGTGCAAAAAAAAAACCAAACGTCTTGATCGTTTCCCCGCACCCTTCCTAGAAGGTTTACCTCGTGTGGCGTCGGCCACAACGGCCAACCCCTTGGTTTTTTTTGTATAGAATTTGACAGATGGATGGAAAGTGGCCAAAACCAAAACAGCCAAGTCGGCCAGACCGTGGTCACTTGCGATACCAAGCCTTTATGAGGTAAAGATTGGTCTCAAGTTTAACTAATCAGTTTTATTTGAGATAGACAATTACATATAGCAGCATAAGAAGAGTTCAGGCCAGGAAAGTGACCAATTGTATCCTAACAGCTCTGGGTACTTCCTCGAAGAAACTTAACGACCAACTGCATCCCAACAGATCCAGGTCTCCCCCGAGATGTCACCGCACACCTTGAGACTTTTCTTCTTTCTACGAAGTTGTTTCTTCACGACGCGAACTGCAATCCCTCTTAAGTTTTCTAACTGACGGTTCTTTGCTTTCTATTCTGCCACAATATGCTTCTTTTCCAAGCTCAGGATGATGACTAAGACTATATTTCGTCCCTCGTTTATCTTGACTACCATCTTCGGCCTTGGCAACTTTTTCTTGTGATCTGGCTTAAAATACGACGCAGCTTACAGTCATAAGCTTTTACTGCGCTATCAAACGTTTGTATGTACATATGTATATATGTATGTAGTTAGGAACTGGCTTCGATCTGTAAGCAAAAATAAATAGGTTATAGTACTGATTGATTAATCAACCAGCCCGTCAACCACATTATTTTTGGGGTTGCAAAAATATACATCGCGAATAACCTTAGCAATCTGAAGTGACCTATTAGTGTTTGACCATAACACTACTACATACTAGCATCATTCGTTTCAATATTATTCTGCCAACCAGTTCACCATCCTTTCCTTTTTTCCTTTCTTCCGGAATCTTTCCATGGACATTTCACTGTGGCGGTAAAAATGTTTTGTCAAAAAGTGAAAAGGTAATGTACATAGAAGAAAAAACGTAATAAATACAACCCATAGACTATCGTGATATACTAATCTCAAAAGTATATATCTAGGTACATACATATGTTGCGTCTGTGAGTGCATCAGTGCCATGGAGTAATACTAGAGTATTAATTACCTTTTAAAGATCAACGTGTGTTAATTATTGTCATATGAATGCGCTAACTATGGTCTACGGAAAAATATGTTTTAACAAATTTTCCATGAAGACAAAATAAAAGTGCCGAGCGTTGATACACCTTAAACAATTTCAATATTATTCCTGACAGACAGACAGACTTTAGTTTTTTATACATTCTACCAATGCACTCACAGACGCTTCATACTTTTGAAATTACTACAATGGCTCAACACTCTTTTGGCAGTTTTAGTAAGTGGTTTGGTCCTAAAATCTAAATGGACCCATGTTAAATCGAGATATGTACATATGATGTCAAATATTATTTTTATAAAAATATCAATTCTACATTGATAAAAGGGCAAAAGAGCTACATAGGGATATATCGTAATCATATTGATCAATTCAATCTTGCTTTCCCAACGTAATAATGCTACCGTGCCAGATTTTCCATATCTCTATATAATTCATTTATGTTTCTACTTAAAATTGCATTACTCGGAGTATAGAAGCACGTCGACAAGGAGAGCTCAGCAGGAGATTGCCAATACTAAAATTATATTACGAACCCTCTTCTTTATAACCGACATAGTCTTCCATAAGCACTCGCCAAGACCATTCTGAAACCCACACACAAAGATATGAAACATGTCTTACATGAGTGCCGTTACATTTTGACTTATCGTTTTATTATGTACGCGTATGTTGTATAATAAAACATTTGAAGACTTATATTGTATGTACTTTGACTGTGCTTCTCGCTTCTATTGCCATGTTTTTGTATTTTTATAAAGTAAGTTTTGTATATATGTAGGTATATATGTCGAGTTACAGCAGCGTCATCGTGCCCATAAATTCTTTATGATTAAATTATAATAAAACTTTTGCGGCGAAACTAAAGCTGAAAGCGAGTGCTGTTTGCTCACCAAGTCTTTATTGTTATAATGTACAATGTACATACAATACACTGAAACTCACACATACACATACACTAGTACATTATTATGCTGTAAAATTATGATTGTAAAATGTACTCGTAAGTTGCTTATGCATTTTAAATGAACAATGTGTAATATGTATAATCCTTGCTTACTTTTCAGTTATGTTTATCCGACGATGGACGAGCTGGCCAATCAATTAAACTGCGTTATGATTCATTTCAATATCAAGTCGTTTATCGGATTCGGGGTCGGTGCCGGTGCTAATATTCTCGCTAAGTTTGCCTTGGCGCATCCAGAAAAAGCAAGTTTACTCATAATTTTTTATTTATTATGCCTCACAACAGTATACATATACAGTTTTTAAATCCAACATACCGCTATGCCTAACAAAAGAAGGCATACGACCGATGCGCACTGCCAGTTATGACGTATGGATGTGAAACGTGGATGCTGAATTCGAAAATGTTACGTAAGATCTAGTGCATACAGAGAAGTATGGAAATATGTATGCTTGGAGAAGTATGAAAGATGTATACTTATACAAGAAGAGATCGTAAGAGAAATGCATGGGTAAGAAGCGTGACCAAAGTGGCAGACATAGCAGAACGTGTGAAAAAGTTGAAGTGGACACAGCGAGAAGAATTGATGGTAGATGGACGCGAGAAATACTGGAATGGTATCCGAGAGGATGTGATAGAAAGCAAGGTAGATTGAGTGGACTATGAGCTGACGAATTGAGAAGAATGTGTGGAGTCAAGAGATTGAACGGCTGAAAATGATGATAAACATGTTCTGATTAAATAACGTGGAAAAACGATTGATCTGAATAGTAGAATTGAGGATTTTCGCCAGAGATGTATGAATGTTTGAGAGTACCACTAATGTAATTCGATCCTAACTTGTGACTAACGATGTGAAAGAAAGCAAGGTAGACCGAGTGGACGTTGGGCTGATGAATTGAGAAGAATGTGTGGAATCAAGTGAATACAGATTGCTCAAGACAGACAGGAATGGAAGAGGATTGGACCCAGCCTTCATCCGGCAGTGGACAGTGAACGGCTGAAAATGATGATGATGAATAGTATTTGCACTGTGAAGTATTAGATTGTATTGTAAATGTAGTTGACGCTGAATGCTCAATGTGACCGATAGTTTTTAAAGGAAAGCTTTTTCTGATTGTGTTATAGATGGTGAATGGTCAAAATATGAACTTTGGATTTTTAACAGTATCGGATACGAGACAATAGTTGAACATTGTAAAAATTATATAGAAGCAGGATTAAGCGTTGATTTATCTCTACAAATATATCGTATCAGAGCTTTTTAGACCATGTGCTATATTTATAAAATATTTTTTTGTTCAGAGACAATCTGAATTGACGATTTCCATAAACTTTTCCATATTGTATATTGTATTAACGAATTATCATTGGTGTTTTCAGGTTGATGTGTTGTGCTTAGTTAATTGTGTCTCGACTCAAGCCGGCTGGCTCGAATGGGGATACCAGAAGTTGAACGCTCGGTATCTCCGCTCCAAAAGGATGACACAAGGTGTCATCGACTATCTGATGTGGCATCACTTCGGAAGGGTAAACTCGCACCCCGTGCACAATTTCAATTGTATCCGATGAGTCATATAATGCGTACCGTATTTTTGATATTAAAATTGTATTGATTTCTCCTTTTCAGGGTACCGAGGAACGCAATCACGATTTGGTTCAAGTTTATAAATCATACTTTTCACAGCACGTGAACCCAACAAATTTAGCATTATTAATCGACTCGTACGCCCGTCGCACCGATCTGAACATAACCCGTGGTGAGATGGACGGATCCCGTCGTCGGCAAGGAGTTCGCAGCACGACTCTGTCCATGCCCGTCATCAACATTACGGGATCTCTGAGTCCGCACGTCGACGATACGGTCACACTCAATGGCCGCTTAGACCCAACCAATTCTTCCTGGATGAAGGTTTAAAATACATACATACCTACATACAGAGCGGCCACAAAGTCACTATGCATACTACATAGTTATAAGTTATCTGTGAGCTTCGCTACATTTTCTGTACAAATTTAAACTCTTTACCATATCCTTTTGGACATCTTATTCCACGTTGATGGTTCAAATTCATTAAAGCAGTTGTCAAAAACTGTTTTTAAATCTGTTACTGTTATTAGGTTAGGTAAAAAAAAAAAAATTACAATTCCAAAATAGGAAGAAGAAGATTAAGAAAATAATACACGAGCCAGACAATAGAACGCTCTAATTTTAGGTCATAAAATCAAAGACCACTGACCGATTTAGTTGGGAAAAAGCTCACAGATCTAATCCTTAATTGCAGATGAAAAATAGCCTTACAGAAGCTAAGCCGACGAACTTCCAACTGCTATAAGTTGAGAAAGTTACTGATTTTCTTAACAAACTTGTTATTCTGTATATAATTATTATACATACATATAATAATATAATATAGTCCTCAGAGCGCAAAGGTGACATGTCCAAAATAGTGAATTGTTCAGGGCAGCAGCTTTAAAGTTTGAACTGGTCATCATAAATCAGGGGGACTTTATATAAAAACGATAATTGTACATATTTACTCTAGATGCCATTTCATTACTATTGAATTTACACAAGTAAATATTTCAACTTGCATCCAAAAGTCCAGACTTGTCACTTGTGTGCTCCAAGAGTATTAGTAAAACTTTTGTATTTTGCAAAAAAATTGTAACGTCATTCGGATATACCACTTGCTGCCCCGAAGAATAATTAAAGAGGAACAAAGTTGCATTCATAACTCATTTTCGCAAAATCGTGAACATGTCACCTTTGTGCTCCGAGGATGCGATATTATAATATGTATATCATAGGTATACATAAAGAATTAATCAGTCTGCCAAAGAAAATTGGTGATTTATCAACTTTTTATTTTAAAGCAGTTAGTCAGTTTGGATTCTGAAAGGCGCACACCATGCTATATTAACATTATGCTCACCGAGTTAGAGAATATCTCAATGGAAAATTCAACATGTGATAATTAGTTTTGTAGTACATCATAAAAGATAAAATTTCTTAACTTTACTAGCAGTTGATGAAATTAATTAAACAGTTTTATTGATTTGAAATCATCAACATTGAAGAACATGGAAATTATTTAAAAAAAATATGTAGATAATGTATGGAATCACATATATAATTAATAGCCATTAGGTATGTTTATGTTGTTATATTTGAGTTTATATTGTATTAACGTATATGTATTTTGATTTTCAGATATCCGACTGCTGCATGGTATTAGAAGAGCAGCCTGCTAAAGTTTCCGAAGCATTTCGATTGTTCTTACAAGGCGAGGGATATGGTAAGTCAAAGTGAACACACACCACTCTTATCGGCAACGCATTCATTACACGAAAGAATCAAGCCGACGATTAAAAAAGAAAGGAATAAAAAAAAAACAGTATAATTTTCGAATCTCATTATCGTTTGTCGACACCGTTCGGTATAATTTCCAAAACGGCTATCTAGTGCTGAGTAGTTGTAATGTTTATTAGGCCGAAAAATTCAATATTAATCAACATTGTTAAGAGCTACTAAATGTGTTGTTTTCTCAGGATTATTAAAAAAAAAATTGTATTCAACATTAATATACATATGTGTTAAAAATAGTTCACTAGGATAATAAAGGTATATACAATTATTTAAAATATTACCGTAGTGATATCTGCTTCATATTAATTTACAATTCACGATATTGATAACGTAGAACTAAAATATCCATACAATGTTTAAATGTGACACTCAATTCATTTATGTAAATGTATATTAATTGTATTTATATAAAAAGCGTCATCGATGTTGTGAAAGGAAATTTTATTTGAAACTAAAGGGTTGTGTCCTTATAATGTTTATAAAATCTCTGAATATACAATTTTATTTGAATCAGTGGTGAACTTGGCCAGGTTCAGAACAAACTGGTCGATATTCTGTTTTGTGATCACATTAGTATACATAGATAAAAGTTTCGTAATAATTAGTGCTATTTAAAATGTAGTATGCTGGCCTCTATTCAAATCGTCAAAGTCGTTCTTTAAAATTAAACATTTTCGAATCACCACTGATTTCAATGTTTCACTAAATCCCAATAGTTCGAATTGGCACACGAGCAAAATTCAATGGGTTTCATTTTTAAATTAAGAATTAATTATAATATAATTTTGTGATAATTTACAAGAGCGAGTGAATTAATTTTAACGTTACTTGAAAAGTTCCATTTTAAATAATGAATATGTATTTAATATACCTTTCGGAAGGAATTAAAAGATTTACAAGACTTAAAAAGTAATTATACAAAGACTTGAGTATTTTCTTATGAATTTAAAAATGCAAAAAAATATTGAAAAAAAATTTATCGATGACTGTTGCAACGCTAATTCGTTTGCTGCATACTTTCAATTGAATCATACACATTGTTTATACCCTATTGTATTTTTTTAGAATAATTACACCGTATATTTAAATATACACAAAGAACAAGAAGAATTTATTTCAAACAACAAAATTGTATGTATTGTATTTGTATTGTAATAATATCATACTAATAGATGTGGCAAAAGTGCACATATTCATCGATATCTGAAAAGATGGAGGATACATTCATGCAATTTGTTTCTACGTTTCGTTCGTAGCTCGTGCGGATCCAAATTTTTTCCAGATATTATACTATCGACAGAACCAATAGTCATTCTTTCCCTTATCGGAACAATGACATTCTTTATATAATAGGTGCTTTTTGAACAATGTAATAAATTAACTCTAATAACATGCACGTAAGCATTTGAAATTAAAAAAAATATATTGTACAAAAAATATGTTGACGTATGACGATTTTCAATATACGCATAATAATCGGCAAACCGATTTCATCTCAATATTGTGACTGTTATCATCGACCGTTGAGAATTTCTATAAGTATATATATTTTTTATTGATTTATCGTCTTTGAACCCGTGAAATTGCTGTCATAATAATTTCATCTCAAATGTACGAATATATTAGGATGAGGCCCACACGCAATGTTTTTTGCTATATATATTATATTATATCTATATTATTACATTTTATGAATAATAAACAATGCATGACTATTTTGCCATATACGCTGAATGTTCATTGTTGTCAATTGATGATTGTTTATTTAAGATCGATTTGTAAATTAAACTTGTAAGTCATTTAAAAATTGATGATTGAGAATAAAGATGCTGCTGAAATACAAAATGAAAAAAAAGACGATACAGTATTGCCTTTATATTTACAAAACCCATTATTTGAAGCACTTTATTATAAATAATACACTGGTCACACTCATACGTTTGTTTTTCTCAATGGTACCATAATTCTGATTGTATTTTATTGAAGTTATTTTTCAAATTCACTCAATTGCGATAAGCGTTCGATAGATCGGTGAAAATGGTATCATTGTTGTATCTTTTTACGTTTTAGTTATTTTTTATATATATCTATAGAGCTTTTGATTGCATTCGCCTTGGATTTCTTTTGTGACTGAAAGACTGGCAGCACTCGTTGGAATATTTTCAGTATTCGCTTCATGCAAATATAGATTTTAGTACTCTTCGATAATTTTTGTTTATTTTTACACATAAGTGAAATTACAGTTGTATTTTTTTTTTTCGTTTGATTTTATTCATACACATATCAATCAATCAATCAATATCAATTTCACACAATATTGAATTATTACTGAGTATCAGATCGCAATGGTTAATTTAAATATTTTTCAATGATAGAGAGCAAATTGCAATTTTAACGACACATTAAAAAATTAGACATAGATACATATAGTATTAAATGGTTTTCTGTTTTGTTTTTGATTTACATCCACTTATTTATTTATTTTGTTCGAGTCGAATTTTTGAAACTGGACCACCGAGACAGACCACACACACTTTGGTATGTACTTTTATTATAAAGATAGTGTGGAAGATGTTGCTTTATTTTAATCGTAATTATTAAAGTAGTATATTTTGACGGTATAGCTAGTTTTTATTCACATTGTCTCTTTAACAAATCACTTGGCATGTATTTATACTATATATAATATAATAATACTTGTTTCATCTGTCGAACAATTCGATACGTATGTATATCACCGAATTCAACGAAAAGTTTCCTTATAATTTAACGTTCATATCACCGTAAATTCTTGTCACCGTTGATTATTACGTCGTTTATTTAATTATACTCTACATAACATGTGATTTTTTTTTTGTTCCTTTTCGAATTGAATCATAATTTTTTATTTGTATTTTTGTATAGTAAATAGATATGTATTTAGAGTTCATGTATTATTACTTGAAAAGTATCGGTATCTTGCTATGTATGACGAAGAATATTATTCACATTCCGTAGTCAGTCATGAATTGTGTTTGTTATTTCATTCAGCTTTTTATCTTTATGAGTGCTTTCATTTTTGTATGATATTTGCTATGGAAAAAGTGTAAAATGTATTATACGGCCTACGTTTTACAGACAAATTAATTATTTATTTAAAATTTAGAGTAATTTTTCTTTATTACCTTGATTTTTTATACCATTGTGTAATCAAATTTGTTTGGAAAACTTTGGTACATTCATATGTGCACTTACATATAGTTGAAATTTCTGTGTATGATTTTTAGAAAAATGATTGAAAATTTCTCATGACGAAACTATCGTATAATTTTGTTTACATTTTATTTGCATTGTTGAAAAATTCTGTCATACTCATTTTAAAAACATTCATTCATTACCAAAATGTGCAATCGTCTCTGTAGACAACAATTTATAGCATCAATCAATGTTAAAGTGTTATACCTATTTGCATTGTACCTACCAATCAATAGCTTGAAACATTTTAGATTTATTTTATTCATTTTATTATAAGAATAAGTTTATACTAGTGTAATTTTACAATCAAGTATGGGATACACTCTTCAGATTAGATCTATGGTGAGATAATAAAATATAATTTGTACTATCAACTATAACTATCTTTGTTTTGAACTCTTCACCTCGACATGTTCTAGATGGGATTGACTTGTGTGCTTTAGTATGAACATGGACTTTATTTTGAGTACTTCAAATATACACTGATCCCATTTTGACCAAAATATGACATGTATGTACATACATACTTGTTCGTCGCCCACCATAGAAACTACCATCTATACAGAAATTATCCTATATCTGATTTGAAAGTGAATCTGATTCAAATGTATATTTAGCTTTACGTATTATGTAAATATTATTATTACCTATGCATTTTTTTCATTGATTATTTTAAAATTATTTTTACATATTGCTTATTCTATCAGTATGTTTGCTTTATTTTTTACATTCATTTACTTTTTTTTTGTTTCCTGCTTGTAGCGGTCAATGCGCTCCATAAATTATCCAAGCACCTGTGATGACAATTTTCTTCGGAGATAATTAGCAGTAGCGCACATTTACATTAGGGCCCAAATCCACTCTCCGTAAGTTCAGTTTTTTGCACATTATTTATACTAACAATCTTCTATTAAACAATTTCTAACACATCATTGACAGACACCAACTAACCTTTGAAACAAAACAAACTGAATATAATGAATAATATTAAATCTAGTTGCAGATTTGCACCCATTTATTGTACGTGTCGAATTTGTGCACTCGTCGTTGTAACAATGTCAATCTTGCAGTCAGTTTCATATACAATCAGCAATTTCACCAAGTTTTCCCATAATTCGATCATCTCAATTAGTCGATTTGTATGTGTGTTACTTTATGTTTAAATTTGCTTCCATTTTGAAATGTCCCATGCGGAAAAATATTCACTATCGTCTTGTCCTGTTATTTTTTGTATACAATTTTGAACGACAGCTATATATTAAAAAAAAAATCATTGTTTTGTGTAATATCGTCAAGCTTAAAATTATAAAAGAGAATAATTTACAATATTATCAAAGATTATTTGTATTAATTATGTATGAAGTTCAGAATTGAAAATGTTCAAAATATTTTTGAGATGTCAAATTATTATCATTATTTGTAGTGTCAACAGTTATTTTGTCAATGTTTATTAACAAAAAAATGCTTTTTTCGTAAAAAAATAATTGTATTTGGGTTTTTGTGTACATTTATTTGTGTTGATTTTATTTAAGGGAGAGTGTCGCCATTTATCAAATACTAACAATTATAATTTATTCATAAAAATATATTTTTTATATTTAGATATGTGAAAAACCAACCCAATATATTTGCTTATATGCGTCATTCTCGCATTTCAGGGATTCTTTACTTGAGAGCTAACTAAGTCGGCTGCAACCGTGACAGAACTCAAAAATATCAATTTTTTACCTGAAAAATTAATTTGCGCTACTAATCTGACTTCTCATGTCTTCAATTTATGTATATTTTTGAGTTGTTTACACATTTGCAACCGATTAAAAAGTTTTAAATTGTAATTTCTGCAACCAGTGGATGCTTTTTTGGGGGCAGTGCAGTAAAATAGTTCTTGGTAAGAGATACGGCTTCTCTAAACAGTCTAAGATGTTGTAAGGAATATAAATCTTCGGGTTGAAACTGCATATTCGTAAATTTCAATGGAAACGTACCACAGCTTGTCCGTTTTCGGAATAATGTGACCTTTAACTAACATTGATAATCCGACGATGTAATTATTTCAGATAACGGTCGAGTCTATTCGTTTTTGTAATTCTTCAATTTAGATGATTTCTATAATGAATAAATATATAATAAAAAACAATAATTAGTAAACCAATCGAAGTATAAACTTTAGTATACCGTATCTATACATATTCTATAGCTCTCTAGTAATTTAGGTAATAGTTAACTATCTATAAAAATGTTGTAGAAATTAGTTTATTGCTTCTATTGAATTAATTAAATTGAACGTTGATAAATATGCATTCTTATCTGTGTCGGTTATTACAGAAGCAGTTTAAGTCACAAAATAATAAAAATCAATTGATTAATTGTACTTTGTTTTGTACTGATAATAAAACGCGATCGTTTCATAACATTTTATTTGCAACGATGAATATACAAGTACATATAAGGCCGAGCGCACACGGGGTACATATTCGTGTCGTACTTATGTTGTTGTCCCTCACACGTATGGCGTTGTCTTTCTCTCAGAGAGAGACAACGCCATACGTGAGAGGGACAACAAAATACGCACGACACGAATTCGTACGAATACGTACTCAGTGTGCGCTCGGCCTTAAGAGTGACTTTGACCACTTTCACGATAGCCAGAATGTCTATTAATCGTTTTCTTGAGTATGTTGGCTGAAAATCTATTCGAATTTTCATTGTAATAATTTTATTACGAGTTCAAACGGTGGAACTACAATGACATTCTTAGAATGCAAATCTATCATCATCATTATCATCTAATCGCATTGTCGTTGATGAAATCGCATTGTATGCGCGTTGACCGTGTTGTGACTAATCTATTGTTGTTAACTTTCTGTTTAGTTGCTCCCCTATCCCCAACTAAGATTCACGCATACCGTCGAAGCTCACTGGAGGAGCTGAGGCAGATCATAATGAAGGAGCAGGAGAGACAGAAGCAGGTCAGGAATCGCTCCTGCTCGGACCACTCGCCAATCATTCACATCACCGAGAATCCAATCTCAGAAGCTGTCGCCTGCTAATTGCACTTTCATCTTCTACGTATATAAATATTGGCTACCTTGCCACGCTCACATTGTAATGAGACAACCGGAGAGTAGCGTTAAATTTGCATAGTTCTTATAACAAAACATATACATATGTATTTTATTATTATTCGTACTGTATGTATGTATGTGCTGAAATTTCACTTCATGTTTAAACGTAGTAATTATACATAAAAAAGTATTTAAATAGTGTCCGACTTTACCCTTAACTGCCTTCGACCACTCAACCACTGCCTTTTCAATCCTTCAGTTTTATTTATGTTATTTCTGATTAAGAAGTTCTGAACACTTTTCATCAGGCTTCAAGTTTTATACTGTAATTTTCACCATAAACGTTCTTAAATACCCAACATGTTAAAATACTTTATGATGAAAAAAGTATAATTGACTCTTCACATGTCACATCTCCAGCTATAGTCTGTTTTACGGGCTTTACACAATCTGAAAAACCGTTATACTTTCATTATCAAAAAGTATTTTAAGTTTGAATATTATTATAGAAACAGAGAGATTCAATAATATATTTAATAATACATAGATTTCATTGATGTAACTGCTATTGTATCATTTGATAATCAATTTTAGGTACACTTTGACTTTGTTGAATCTCTCCGTATGATATGATAATAGAAACATACGGCGTTTTAAAAGCACAAAAATAACTTATTATCAGCATACTCTTATTTATTTAATTAACTTTCTACGTACTAAACAATCAACATAGTCCAAATATATTTTGTCACCTATTATGTATATTATTGTTATATGAATTGAACCATTCACCTTTATTATTGACTGAATTTTTGTCTGATATGAATCATTAATCTATAACTATTATAATGAATGTATTAAATGTGTAAGATTTACTAAAGAAATTTACTTTGATAATTATTTCGCACTACTTAATAAGTACATATTGCATAAATTAAGATGAATTTAAAAAAAAATGTTATAATTATTTGTCGTATCTACACTAATGTACTACGTGAATAAAAATGTATTAAAATTCATATTCGTCTGTAATATTGGTGTGATTGCTTGTATTTTCTTCGATCGTACTTGAATTTAGACTTGTTTAATGTTCTTCGGACTCATTCGACATGTCTAGCATTAAATTCCAGTACATTGAATACTACTTGTAACATTTTAACAAACACAAACACACATACACACTTTAAGTTTTATCTATTGACATGTAGTGTCTCTGCACAAATGCGTTGCGAATAACAAGGTAGTTTCCGTATCTACATAATTTGAAGTGTAATATTATCTGACCGATCGTCGCCGATGATTCGTGGATTAGTAATGTCTAACTGTAATACTTAGAAATAGCCAGTTCTTTTTCGTATATATTCGCCGAAGAAGTCAGCTTATTAGGTGGTCATGATTAACCAGCATAATGTGATAAAGAAAAGTAAATGAAAATGTAACACGTTAAGGTTTATAGATGTCGGATGCTACCGGCTCTAAGGACGATACATATTTCTACAAATTATTCAATAAGGAATTAACTAACAAAGAAACCAAAAAAAATAAATAAGAAAGCATGCATCTATTCAGTAGAATTTGAATGTAAATGTGTTGTTACATTAAATTAGGTTTGCAATATAAGCACATTCTTATGAATTTTTATAGTAATTTTTTTCAAGCTACTTTATTGAAATTATACATATCGCCGCGTTAAGTTTTCGTATATGGGTAGTAGACAACAGATACGTAGCGGGTTCAAGGCATCCAATCCTTCTGTAATGTTGTGAGAGGTAAAAACGGTGCTCTGTCTAATAAAAAAGGTGCTTATTTAAGTAATATCAGTATGCTTTATTTGTTTAAATGTCCAGAACGTGAAGTTTGTATAATTTTTACATCGAATGATTTTTCTCACACGGGTGATACGATGCAATCCTTTCCGTGTAAAAAATTGATAATGAACAATGAAACTTTCAACGTAAATCAATAATAGTTGGAATATACTGACAACGTTGAACAATTGCTCTTATTATGTTAAATATCGTAAAAATTTTGCCGAGGATGGAGCTTATGAATTTTTCTATAATTAAAATGTATCGAAAATGAACCTCTCAATGTTAGAGTAGACTGGCAGATTACCACGACTTCGCACGAACGTGATTTAAAATCAATTAAACGTCACATATCGTTGAAATTCAGCAATATATGTATATCATTATTATAAATAAAAAAAACGTTTGTGTCGTTGCATTATTGAATTTGCATTACAATATGTCAAAATTATACAAAAAATAAAACGTAGATCATCGACGGAATTGAATTTACAAACATAATTTAAACGCGCGCACACAAAAATCAATTATTGTTATTGTTATTTTTTATTCCTGTAACTATATTTACATATTATACTGTTTAAATTTTCTATTTATGCTTTAATTGTTAGCATAAAACATGTGTATTGATATAACCTCTATATATTATGTAGCTTGTAGTAAGTTAAGCCCTCACCTTTGTAACAATATCAGCTCATAATCATTGGGTTAGTTCTAGTCAACCATTTCTTGAATACATTTTGTGCGAGATGCGATCTTAAAGTTGCCGTGTTTGTGTGTGAATCAAAGTCGAGATCAATTTTTGTTTGGGTTTCCGGTAACTTTATAATCGCACCTCGTTTTTATGTACATATACGTTATATACACATTTACCGTGTATGTAATCTATATTCGATAAGTGTTGGAGTAGTGATATGAAATAATATTTTTGTTAAGTCATTATTTTAAAAATTAACCCTGTATTTTTGAAGTTGATATGCGAAGTAAATTATTTTGCATATTTTATAGTTAACATTATATAGTGAAGAAAAAATAAAAATGTAAGCAAGCATAAGAATAAATAAAAAAAAAAAAAAATATGTCACTTATATTGTTATCAATGGTATAATAAAAAAAAATTATTACATGTATGTGTATGCGTATGTATGTATATTATTAACAAGAATATATATATTCGTACATATAAACAATATATATGAAAGTAAGTTTAGTGCCTGCAAGACTATTTCCACAATGGTTTATTTGCTCGCTGTTCAATTTATAACCCTTCATGTATAACGAAGAATTGTTAGTTTAACGTTTACTTTACAGACTCACACTTTAAATAATGGGCACCGAGTAAAAATGCCGAAATGTAGGAAATTTTCATCTTGATCAAAAACTTTAGATGTTACCTTAAAAAAAAAAAAGCTTTTATTCTAACTGAATAAATTTGCAAACCTTTCAAATCTGTTATTTTATTTATTTTTCTTCATCCAACCCCAAATCACATTCCTTACCATAATGTATAAAAACCACAAGTTATTTGCATAAGTACTTTTAATTGTGTTGTTATGTTCTGGTATATACTTGACGAAAATGCTACTCAGATAACACTAAAGGTTAAATCAATTTATCTAATTTCTACGAAATTATTAGTAGATGATCTTTCAAATCTTAAAAGTTCATTTGATATGATTTAACCCCACAACTTTATAACTGAGGAATACAAAGTGTAACGAAAAAAATTTTAAAGCTGAGAAAGTCCATAAATGAATTTGGCTCATTGGTGTGTCCAAGCCGGGGTAGACATCATATCGCTCGTGGTCGCCACAATTTTCGACGCATATTAAGCGTAAACTACCCTTCCAATCGACCGATTTTGATGATTTATTTATTTTTAATTAGATATTGCCACAGGGATTAAAAATTTACAATATTACGAAGATACAAAATATTTAAAAGCACGAAAAAAATAAACAATTCACAAAGAAAACTCAAAACGAGGTGACTTACAAGGGGAAGTGATTATCGGTAGAGACCCGTGTTTTTTGCGATAAATGCTAAATATATGCTAAAACTCAGAATAGGTGCGAATTTGTGCTAAAATCGTAAAATATGCGAATTGATGCTAAAAATCACAAAATATACATAATATTAATTTTATGTAAAGAAAAATATTACTGAAACAACGTTGAGACTTGTTTGTACACACTAACTAGCGAACTAATTACTGAAAGTTAAATTCAAATATTATTTTTGAGTTCTTAAAACAGTCGTGTCCATATTGACAGTTGGGTCGTGAACAGCTGGTTCGAAAATGACGAGTTAACGAAAAAACCCATACGAAAATTTTACCCAAATAACTGCAGTTAAGTTTTAGAGACGAATTTACCCAAGGTTTTTTTTACCAATTTACCAATTTAATCATCGGTGTTTCTAAAAAACAGTTGTTTTTTTACCTGGAGGTAAAAATTGAGATGGTTGATGCAGAATGTAGTATTATTTAAAAAAAAAATCAGTTTGTCGTTTGACTTCAACAAGAGTCGTTCTTCTTGTCTCGCGATCGGTCTCTTACGTGTAGTCGTGAACTTTTGAAGATTCGTGAACCTGAAAGATTTTAGACTTTTTTAGACCATTGTAGCAACTTTTTAACAACTTATAGCAAATATAAAAAGTGGTTTAAAACCTAATATACTGGTTTAAAACCTAATAACACACGGACATTTTCCAAAAATTATGAAAACGTAACCCCCTCCCCCCCTCCCGAGTCGATTGATACATATCAGTCAAAAGCTCGAGGTCAAATTTTCGCACGATCGCTAATAATGAAAGAGTTGGGTAAAATATGACTACAAAGCAGTTCAACTTGAAAAGTTAAATTGAGAACATGAAAATAATCGCTCTGGAAAGTTTATGCGAATACTACGAATATAAACTTTCAACTTACTATGACTCATTTTTAGTAAACTGTCAATTGTCAAAAAACAAGTGTGAACTTTAAAACTTAAGTTTTTAGTTTAACTATTACGAATTGTACTAATTTTTGGAAACATGCACAAATTGCAAATTCCCACCGTGAATCATTAATTCTGTTAGCACAGGTGATAAATTACTCATGTTACAAATTACAAGTAACAATAGGGTCGTTCAAAAAGGTGTAATATAAGAAAATAGGTCAGTGTACATATGTACATACATATGTATTATAGTGTCATGCATTTTTTACATGTGTCTTCTCAATTTTCAATTGAGATTGATTTCAATTGATTGATTTCAATGTTCAATTTTCAATATAACAACACTTAATCGATTATTATTATTCACCACAGTGCTCCACAGCGCAGCTTCTAGGAAAATTTAATTACCCATTGCCCTCTGAAAGGCAGAAAAGGAACTTTATGCGAAGCCGCTTCGACAATTGAATCGGAATGGTCAAATTTTGGAATTAAAACAACATCAAAATCTTATCATGACTTATCTTATCTACTTCAAGATTACGATCGACAAATGACAAACACGACCGATGACTAGGGTTACCATATGGTATCCAAAAAGAGGACATGTCTTCCTTTTTCAATTGAAATATAATGTCCTCCATTCACCTTTAAATATCCTTCTTTTTTGGTTTACACTGATTCACACACACAACTCAGATTCTTACCCGCAGACTGCGGTTAGGTTGTTAAAAGAGGTGTTGCCAATTTTGAAACCTGATTTCATTCCTCAAATCAAATTTAAGTTAAGTTTTTCGAAAATCATAGGCTTCGTGAAAAATGGAGAGTATATTTTAAATCTTGCCCCAATATCGATTGCTTTTCAGAACTACAATGTACTTAAAATATGTGAATTGTATTTTTGTATTTTTGCTCATAATGTAAATGTTGAGACAGTTTTTTCGCTGATAAATGCTCAGTGGACCAAAGAGCGGTATAGGCTCACACACACTTACCACACTCCACGTGATGTGATTGCGTGTCGTGGGGTGGCGTGTTGCAAGTGTGTATCTACGCCATACAAAACCGTAGAAATTCAAGGCTCACACACATTTACCACACGCCTTGACGCACTTACTAAACGCACGAAGAAGATATCGTAAGAGGAATACATTTGTAAGAAGTATGACCAAAGTGGCAGATATAACGGAACTCGTGTAAAAGTTGAAGTGGACACATATAGAGAAGAACGGATGGCATATGGACGCAAGATGGTATCCGAGAGGATGTGAAAGAAAGCAAGGTAAGCCGAGTGGACGATGGGCTGATGCATTGAGAATAATACGTGGAGTTAAGTGGATGCAGATTGCTCAAGACAGATAGGAATGGAAGAGGATTGGAGAGGCCAGCATTCAGCATTGGATGAATGGTAAACGACTGAAAATGATGATGACACAACGAAGCGATAATTTACAGTTTTGCAAATAGAAATACACTATGCGTATGAAATTTAAACAGTAGAAAGTACCATACGTTTTCCGGTACATTTGCGTTTAAGCGTAAGCTTAGCGCGTAGTACTTGGATGGTACCCGATAGGATGTGATAGAAAACAAGGAAGACCAAATGGACGATCGAGAAAAAGTCAAAAGGGTGCAGATTGCTCAAGACAGACAGGAATGGAAGAGGATTCTACCACCAGTGGTTGGTGAACGGCTGAAAATGATGATGAATCGTAAGGATATTACGTGCATGGATTTTTATAGTTATTAGATCGTAAATTATTTTTTAATAATTATTTTGTCAATAAAGCTTATAGGAGCTTAGGATTCATAATTAGAGTATCCGGACCCTTTAAGTCTTTTGATACTGTGTTTCTGCTAACAATGTATTTCTGAGCTGTCACCTGAAATTTGCTAGTACGTATTATATGGAATCCGTTTTATCAAGATTCCATTACTAAACTGGATAAGAAGTTCCATACGTACTCCATTTCCAGGTTTCTTCTTTCTTCTTCTTCTGCAAATTCCCGTGATTACGTCTCTCTGCAATCCAGGAGGACAGTCTCGGATCTCTGCTTCGTATTTAAGCTATTAAATAATTTATCAAATAGCCCTTACTTGCTAAGTAGGAACCTTCTCCATTGTTCCCCTAGATCTGTTAGAAATCCTCCATTGTTTCATTTGAATCTTTGTTCTACTAATTATTCGCAAAACTCCTTCATTCATAGATCCTGCTCGTCATTCAACAAAATTTCTGCACATATTGATCCTTTTCGCCATTCCTTGCCCTCCTTCAGATTATCTTAACCAAGTTCCTTTCTTGCTATGATTTGTATTGTATTATGTGGAATTAATTTTATTTTATATTGTACTTTATGAGCTGTATGTTACTAGATAAATAAATACATAGTGTGTAAAGGTACTAAGCATTTTATACAATAGGCGAAATTCACATAACATATTATATACATACATATATGTACATATAAAATTGAATTTTGGTCTGTCTGTCTGCCTATCTATTCCTCATATAGTACATTCCGTAACCATTTGACTAATCGGTACTAAAATTTCCAGAGGTATTTCGTGCGATTCAAAGTTCTTATGCATTATGTAGAACTGTGCATAAAGTTATGTTTTGATTACGGTGACCATACGTCCTTTATTTTAGGGCATTGTCCTTGAGATTTTTTTTTTTTTTAAACGCACTTTTGTCCTTTATTATTTGTTTTGCCATTTAAAATATAGAATATGTGATAATATCGACGTCCAGTATAAAGAACTACTAGGCTACAGTAAAACCAGATGGTTAACTCTTCTACCAGCTTTAGAAAGTATTTTAAAACTATTTAAGCCGTTAAAATTGTACTTTTTGGAACAAGAACATGGTCCTACAATTCGCAAAAACTTTTCTAATGATCCGTTAGCTGAATCATGAATATTTTTCGTTCACAGCCAAGCTTCAACTGTTTCAAAAACATATTCTTACAATCGAATCGCAAGATGTACATACATACATACATACATATATACATATGTACATATGTGCACAGTTGAAATGAGTTGAAATTAAAGTTCATTGAACGAAAACATCAACTGTTTTTAACGAAAAATGTTTTATTCTTTAATAATAAACACACGGTTTTTATTTTCTTATTAACCTTTTAACAAATTTGTCCTTTATTTTTTCCATTGAAATATGGTCACCGTAGTTTTGATGCATCCGCCTTATAACAATTGACACAATCGGGCACTATTTCGATCAAAAGTGCAGACGGGTAACTTGACCGTATTGTATTGTGCGAAATTAATTTCATTTTATATTGTACTTTACGATATGTGAAGAGCTTTTGTTATAGTTTATAAATAGTTTTGAAACGTCCTCCATTGTTATTTTTACTTTATCCTAATCGGATAAAGTATTGTGATCGTGCGAAAATTCGACTTCGAGATTTTGACTGATTTGGATCAAGTATCATCCCCTGATCACGTTTTCATGATTTCTGGAAAATGTCTGTATGTCTGTGTACTATGTGTGTGTGTGTATGTCTGTGTGTTTTCTCCAAAACTATCAATTTTATCAAGCTGAAATTTCATATCTATTATTTTCACGCAAGGTGTAAGAGCCATAAGAAATTTGGTCAACATCAGTCAACCGGAAGTAGGGTTTTTTTCGTGCAGAAAATTCAAAAATCCTGTTAAAAATCATATTTCCGAAACTGCCCCATCGATCAGGTTGAAATTTCATATCTATAGTTTTCACGTTATCCTTAAGAGATACTGTGATTTTGGTCAAAATCCGTCTGACAGAAGTGGCAGTTTACTCTTGAACGATTTTTTGTTTTTTTTATTTTTTCGGCCTTTTAAATATCTAGTATCGTCACCATATTGTAATATTGTAATTCTGAGAGAAATTTCTATTTAAAAAAAAATAAATCATTAAAATTAGTCCACCGGAAGTAGGTTTTTTTTTTTCGTTGAAAAGTTTACGACAGAATATTTCCGAAACGGCTCCGGGAATTTTGTCGAAATTTCATATCAATAGTTTTCACGTTAGCCTTAAGAGATACTGTGATTTTGGTTAATATCTGACTACCGGAAATGGCAGTTTACTCTTGAACGATTTTTTTTTTTTTTTTTTTTTCGGCCTTTTAAATGTGTAATTGTAATTCTTAAAAAAATTGTTATTTAAAAAAAAAAAATCATTAAAATTAGTCAACCGGAAGTAGGTTTTTTTTTTTTTGTCGAAAAGTTTACCACAGAATATTTCAGAAACTGCCCTATTGATCAAGTCAAAAATTTATATTTATAATTTCCATATAAAATTTAAGAGTTGATAAGGCTTTGATCAAAATCCGCCGACCGGAAGTGGTAGTTTTTCTTATTTGAATATATGCCGAAGATCGTATTATATATATACGCGCGCACTCAACACAGTAATTTCATGATATGTATGTATGTATTTTGGTCGGTGTGGTGGTGGTGTATGCGTTTTATTTACTTACGTACTTAAAAAATTAATTTCGTTACTCTTTGTATTCCTCAAATATATGGATAAAGTCATGGGTTGGCTACACCCGATTTTTTTTTTAATATTACATAGATTCTTGGGTCACATCGATGACTTGGTGTAAACGTAAACAGTAAACGGCGGAATCGGGAAATTGAAACGTGAACATTTTCAAAGTACAGAAAACGGACTTGGCTTATCACACATCTGGCACGAGACAGCCTACCGATAACATTTCACTATGTGCAATTTAAAAATGTTCGTCTTTCGCCGCACAACTCCTCTATCCACCCCACTGAGATAGTATTTGATCGTTTGGTAGCGATTTGTATTGGAATTAAATGATAAATTTTTCTATTGCACCAATTCAAATGTCACAGTGTCATCGCGCATGCCACTGATGCACGTGTCGAATGCATTCGGATGCAACCTGGCTTAGTGGGGTCTCATAGAGACGTATCGTCAGTGCATCGCGAAGTGCCATCGAGAGCGCACGTCTCATCACTAACTAGTAGCCGGTGTTTGGCGCAAATTAAAAAAATAAAAACAACAACAATCAAATAAAATATAAATAAAATTTCCCACATTAGAGGAGATTCGGTCATTTTGATTTTTTTCGCGCTTTTTCGAAAGTTCATGTCTCGCGCGTGTTTTCCTTCGTCCACTGCCATCAACAAGTGGTCGCTCAATCATTAGATATTATGCTTTGAATCCAACACGCGTCGCGTCTCCTTCAGCCATGAAGTTGCGCGGATTGCTGCTGATGACTGTCGTCATCGTTCTTGTCGTTCCTGGTTCATGCTCTGAGGCGGTGGTCACCGAAGAAAGAGGTCAGTTTGCGACTTTTTCAAAATCAAAAAAATTGCCATTTTAGCGCGCGTGCGTGTGTGTGCATTCCAATGTGTGCTTGCTACGTACGGACTCGCCGAAACTGCTTAGAACGGCACATTTTTGTATTCGTGAGAACTTTGTCTATTACCAGCATTGTCCGAGTGCGCTCGTTTCGATGTGTTTGTTTAATTGTTTCTAATTTTTCGTCTGTGCACTTGGGACACTTTTCGTGTTTTGGTTTTTTTTTTTTCTATCATGGGCGGTATAGTCGGCTTCGGTCGTTCACCATCCACTGCTGGACGAACTCCTCTTCCATTCCAATGCAGATCCACACATTCTTCTCAATTCATCAGCCCATCGTCCACTCGGTCTACCTTACTTTCCTTCACATCCTCTCGGATACCATTCCAGTATTTCTCGCGTCACCCATTCTTGTCATACTCTAATCACACTTCTTACCCATGTATTCCTCTTACGATCTCTTCTTGTTATACCATACTTCTATGTGTGCAGTGGATCTTACGTAGCATTATTGAATTTAGCACCATTCTTCATAATTCGGCCCATCGTCCGTTTCGTCTTCCTTGTTTTCTTCCACATCCCATCGGGTATCATTCCAGTATTTCTCGCGTCCATCTGCCACCCATTCCACTTTGGTCATACTTCTTACCCATGTATTCCTCTTACGATCTCTTCTTGTTATACCATACTTCTCTGTGTGCAGTGGATCTTACGTAGCATTCTTGAATTTAGCACCATTCTTCTTAATTCGGCCCATCGTCCGTTTCGTCTTCCTTGTTTTCTTCCACATCCCATCGGGTACCATTCCAGTATTTCTCGCGTCCATCTGCCATCTATTCCACTTGCTATGTGTTCACTTTGGTTATACTTCTTACCCATGTATGTATTCCTTTTACGATCTCTTCTTGTTATACCGAGCATACACATTTCCATGCTTCTCTGTGTCCACTGGATCTTACTTAGCATTCTTGAACTTAGCACCATTCTTTCTAATTCGGCCCATCGTCCGTTTTTCGTCTTCGTTGTTTTCTTCCACATCCCATCGGGTACCATCCAAGTACCACTCGCTATATGTCCCCCGCCCACTGGATTTTTCGTACGTTACGCTTTATATGCTTCCATAGATCTTAGCATTCTTGAGTTCATCATCCGCGTAGGTCACAATGATAAAGCGGACCTTACAAGGTCAACAATACTGTCATAACTTGCATATTGATGGAATGACGGAAAGCAATGACCGGATATTTTGATATTGGAGCATCAGTATTGACGAGTGGAGGGGATACTGTCACTAGTGGAATAATAACAGTATTATTGCCCGTGTATGGTCTGCTTAACAGGCAATTCATTTCGAATGTCCAAAATTTCTGACCTTGCGCACAAATCTTCAAACGTATTCGGGTGTAATGTGCGATTCGTCGATTTATAAACGATTTATAAAATGTTGAATGCGTCGTCGCGCTGTTATTTGATGTCGTTTTTTTTTCCCGTTTGCGGTGTGTTCGAAAAGTAACGCAACCCAGTGCTAAAGTGCGTCGCGTCTCGTTTGAAACGCTCGCAAACTTTGTAAAATTTCAACGTCGACGGATCGAGCGCGTTTATTTCCGTTGTGTGTTACTTTTGGAAGGCAATATTGACCGTAATCTATCGTATTTTAATGAAAAGTTACGGCGCGTAGGCCACACTGGTACTTTGCGAACTAGAAAGTTCTACGCAATACCATTTGAGAAACGCTACTATAAAACAATGCACATGTTGGCAATGATGAGTAGTACATTCGCATTTCAAACAAAGTTATAAAAAAAATGTCAAAATTTAAAACAATACCCATTTTTGTCTTACTGCGATCACTCAATGACATCTATGACGATTTATATATGAATTTTTTAGATCAATAAAGTAATACATTTATTGCGTAACGTATTATACCTACTTGTAATGATTGTAGATGCATAAAATCGCTTACGGGAATATTTTGTATGAAGGCAATACTTCAAGATTACTGTGATGTTTTAATATGTGATAGATTCCACTAAGTAGAATATTTAATGGAATCTATTATATAAGGGAAAATGTGCTACAGATAACGAACATAACATTTCCCACCGTATTCATGCAACCGGTTCGACACAGAGTCGTCTATTTCATCAACCGGTTCGACCGAACATACGCCTAATTCCTATGCAACGCATTTGCGCCGATTTGCGTAGAGCTTTCGTGAAAAATGGCTAAATTCGACGGGCAAATGTTATAATTTTAATTTGGTAAGTATATCAGATGTACGAAGAGGCCTCACAAAGTCTATAAAGTTCTCTAGTAGTATTGTAATCGAATTCATGACCGTTCGCCAGATAATAACACATTTGCAACATCCGGCGTTGTAGCCGTTTTTCAGGTTTCGCTTTAAAAAAAATATAAAAAAAACCACACACACACACACACATGTGATTATAACACAGCGAATGTGTACATAGATGTACCGTGTGTGTGTAATTTACGAACGTCGAAATTTATCATTCGAACGTTAACCCTTTGCGGGCCGCGGGCAATCCGACACTGTGCGTTAATTGATACGGTGCATCTGACCTGACCCAAATCGTGTTAAATGGGTTGTTTTTGTGCACTTTTATGAATAAAAAAAAAAATTCACACACGCATACATATTTACATTGCATCGATTTAATTGATAAGAGACCATCAATCACGCTGGCAATTGTTCGAAATTGAGAAATGGCATTTCGTAAACGGGCCCGTTCGTTCTCTAGTCTCGTGTGAGTTTATTTGTGTGTGTGTGTGTGACGCTCAAACGATCAGTCAATGCCTTATAAATCATATTTGTGCGAGGCTCAGAGCTCGTTAAAGAAAAATTACTTCGCTATAACGAACTAACTCACGGTTGAAAATCGCCAGAGCGAGAATCGAAATTTTCGATGATGAGTCAATGAGAAACTTTTGGGGTGTCTTTCCCGTAAAGTTTCACACGGACGCACGTATGTACATAAGTTATGAATCAAAGCCAATTTTTCTGTAAATTATGATACATATACATATATTTCCATACAATAATTGAATGATGATTAGAGTTACACAATTTATTTATTAAACGCCTGTTAGGGCGTTTACATATAAAATACATAATACATAATATATTAAATTAGAAAAATACAAAAAAAAACTAATTAAACTATGTCGAGTTAATAAAATAAATAATGAGTCGTTAATTGTTAATTTGAACCATATGTTTGCGCTATTAACTTTTAATATATTCTAATTTCTACTGAAAACTAGAGAGTAGGTATTGCGCGTATTATTCATTTCACAATATCACATTTCAAAATGATCTGGATTATAACTCGGTAACATTTGAGGCATGTTAAATATACCAAACGAAAGACAGAACTCTACACTATAATGTCCAATGTTCATTTGCAACTTATCCCGTTTTAGTTTTGGGCTATGCTCTCCTAAAAAAAAAGTACAAATCGAAATGTCGACTACGTTTTACGTCAATGGTAACTTTGTAGCTAAAGTCACAAATGAAAGGTAGGTTATATTTGCCAAGGTCATCGATTGATCACAATCGAAACAGAACCCACTAATTTACTTTCTAGTATCGTTTTCAATGACGGAATTCTAATTATATAGTACAAATGAATGCGCTTCATCATTAGCGTCCCACCCGGCCACAAAACTGTTAACTAAATTGAACGGCGCTCATTACGAAAATTAACTTACATATAATACGTACCAACATTTTTTTACACGTGTGATTAGCTCCGTACCTGTCTGATTTTTATATTCAATTTTTGTTTTTATCACACCGCAAGCACTTGGATGATGATAGTGATGGATGATGACGGCGTAATGGTGACCGAGTCGAATCGGTCGACGGTACAGATGCCGGATCGATTTTCAGCCGATGTAATCCAAACACAGCTGTAAAACCTGAAGTGGAAACAATGACTGGCGAATAAAAACACTATGACGATTGGATATTTTAATGAGTTCGTCGTTGGTAACTTACATACACTCAAAGAAACGACACGCGTCGTGGGAAAGGTGTCACGGCGCATAACAGAAGCATGCGATTCATCAAATTATTATATGTGTCACACGATTACGGTGTAAAGTGGTATTGTCACACACCCTGTACACTTATTAAAAGCTAGCTGTAGTACCAGGCGTTGCCCGTGTCTACTCTGGATCGAAAATTGTCAATAAATGTAATATCTTCGGCTGGCAGTACTCTGTCTATTCTGGCAATTGTCATTAGTCGAAGTCGTGAAAACTATACTTTGTATAGTTCTATAAGATCTCTGGAAAGTTTGATTCCAATAATGTATGTACATAGTTAAACGATGACTGAATGTACGTACTCGTACATATATGGAATAAACAAAGATAAAATAAATGAATTCATTTTAATATGCATATGCGACTATGACTTCGCTGACGACATAGTCATAGTTGCATGCGACTCAGTAGATTTTAAAAATAGATTAACACAATAATTAAGCAACGAAATTATGAAAGTAGAATTAAAAATTAATTTTAATAAAACTAAAATTATGTTTAATGAATTTTGCAAGCAAAATGTAGTCACTGTAGATAAGCATATTGTAGTTAGTTGATAGTTATTTATACCTAGGACAATTGGTGAATATGACTGGTTGTAAAGAATAAGAAATAAAATGAAGAATGAAACTAGGATGGAGTGCTTTTGGAAGAGTGAACATTGTTTTTAAATCCAACATTCCACTATGCTTAAAAAAGAAGGCATTCGACAAATGCGTTCTGCGAGTTATGACGTATGGATGTGAAATTCAAGAATGTTACGCAAGATCCAGTACACACAGAGAAGCATGGAAAGATGTATGCTCGGTATAGCGAGAAGAGATCGGAAGAGGAATACATGGGTAAGAAGCATAACCAAGGTGGCAGATATAGCGGAACGTGTGAGAAAGTTGAAGTGGACACATGGCGAGAAAAATGGATGGCAAATGGACGCGAAAAATACTGGAATGGTATCCGAGAGGATGCGAAAGAAAACAAGGTAGACCGAGCAAACGATGGGCTGATGAATTGAGAAGAATGCGTGGAGTTAACTGGATGCAGATTGCTCAAGACAGACAGAAATGGAAGAGGATTGGAGAGGCCTTCATCCAGCACTGAATGGTGAACGGCTGAAAATGATGATGATGAGATAAATAAATACAAAAAGACGATTCAAGGTTCGCGGTGAGCTTCGGAAAGTACGATAGGAAAGGTCGTTAATTAAAGATACTAAATTAAGTTAGTTTGAATCACTTTTTGAACTCTCCAACAATATTTTCCAAGAGCTGAATCATTATGTACATTATGTAATTTTTTAAACATTCACCGTTTATTGTAATCAATCTAAGTTCGATTTGATTATATAAAAGAGTCAATTGTGAGCTTATCGAATCCATTGTATGACATTATATCGTATCCATTGTATCAACATTGATAATAATTTTTCATTTTATAACTACATATTTATCTTTTGCAACCATCAAAAGTATAATCGTTTCATTTAGCGGTAAAATAATAATTAGCGTATACTTCAGTTGATTGGACGTCCTCATTCCGCAATGTTCAATTCATTTTGTGTTTTACAATGAAAATTGCTTCTTTTGCTTTAGTTTAAACCCTTGTACCGTATTTTTGTATGTGCATATTTGATTATGTATTTTCCACCTACACACAATGCTCATCGTTTATATCTCTCGCTGACGGGAACACTCGTATCAAATGGGAATAATTTTATCCTATATTTTAACGACGTGCAATGTACGGATCCACTTTTCCGGTGTTGATTATTATGTACCCAGTGTGTCACTGTATTGATTGAAAACATAAATTCATAGTATTATTCTGTTGTTTGCGAATGATACGCGTCGTACGAGAACAATAGTACCGATGCAACAGATGCAGCGTAATTTTCGCATGTTCTGAAGTGTCCAATGTACATGCAATACAATCGAAATATCGTTTCAATTGTAAGAAGCGCAGTTTTGCACTTGACTGCGATAAATATTGTTTTAATTTTAACCGAGCTCGGTTCAAATATAATCTCATTCGAAACGGTTAGGACTCTTTTGTATGACATTGTGCATCTATAGATTACATACACGTATTTATTGCGTATGTTACGACGCGACGCGACGGCGTAATACATACATACTGTGACGATTCACTCGAAATGAACAATTTTCCAAACGGGACGCGTGTCTGCGTACGTTTCGATCGTTTTGCACGCATGCAAATATTAATCGGCTGAAATCGGTGGGATATTTTTCTTTTTGCATGCATTGAAACTGGAGAAGGGTATTCAATTAAGGTTCGCGTTCCTGTATAATGTGCATTTATAGATGCAATATGTATACATACATACATACATACATACATTACAATCTGGACATGTGCATATCGCTATCCATACCGCGGGGAAATACACAATACATATTATACGTACATGCATTTGATGCGTTATGCGTATTGATTATATGACTGTCTGTATTGATTATATTACTGGCACGTGTTTCATGTAATTGCTATGGTATACAGATTAAATTCAAATTATTAAAGAATCGGACAGAATTTTTCCGGTAATTACACGGATGTGATTTTATTGATCGCACTACATACAAATGGAACGAGATGTTTTCGATACTTTGACCTTCACGCTAAGCTTACGCTTAAACGCAAATGTGCCGGGAAACGCACGGTACTTTCTACTATTTAAATTTAATACAAATAGTATATTTCTATTTGCAAAACTGTAAATTATCGCTTGAGCAATCTGCATCCATTCGACTCCACACATTCTTATCAATTCATCAGCCCATCGTCCACTCGGTCTACCCTGCTTTCTTTAACATCCTCTCTTGCTTTTTACCCATGTATTTCTTTTGCGATCTCTTCTTGTTATACCAAGCATACATCTCTCCATGCTTCTCTGGATGCACTGGATCTTACGTAACATTCTCAAATTCAGCATCCACGTTTGACATACGTCGCAACTGGCAGTACGCATCGGTCGTATGCCTCCTTTGTTAAACATAGCAATGTAAATATATTAATTTAAACAAGTTTCACTACCTCTGAGTCTTCTTTTTAGCTTCGATTGATTTCGTTTGTTGTGATCAAAGTATTTTATTGCATTCGAAGCAATTTAAAACTGTATTGGATTTTGTCACTCGTAGTCGCTAGTCCAGTTCAATACGTCGCGATTCACTTTTTAGAACCACAAACTTTCGCGACCATTATATTTTTAATACTGTTTTTATAAATTTTATTGTTTAATATGCAGTTTTTTTTACAGATATACATACATACAGAGTTTTATTTAATTTATAATTAACGAAAACAAGCAGCTGGGATAAACCGCGAACTCGTCCAGTTGCAATGAGAAAAATTTACTCGCACCAATTCAACTCATATTCTGCCCACTGGGAAATTTCATCGATTCTGCGTGCAACCAACCGTGCTATTTGAAGGGGAAATCGTTTCGACATCTATCTTGCTCTTATCACCAAAGATGACTCCAACCGTGTATTTTATTTTGCTGGTAGCACTAAAAGACTCACCAGCTTGCGCGATTCGCAAACCAATCAGGTACGAGACACGGCGAGATTGTAGATTAGATGAGACTAATGCTGGTGTAATGCGAAACCTTCGTTTTCGACGACGAGCTGTTCATGTTGTCTTTCGAAAAATTGCAGTGGGGTTATTTTTAAAATCGGCAATCTTCGTCTCAATGCGCCGACGCAATTTGTTCGGTCGCATGCTCTCGTTCGCGAGTACATCGCATAAAACAACGGATCTTCTTCGTCTCCGTTCCACGTAAATCCCACTTTTAAATAGCTGTCACATTTCAAAAGCTATCACGATTCACAGTTTGGTAGCCGCTGCCGCCTAGTCAATGCGACATTTTTTCGCTCAAATCCGAATTCCCGAATTCGAACGTCGAGTATTTGCAATTAGCGTGCACCGTGCACATTTTGAATAATTGACATTGGTGCTCGAATTGATTTTCCCGCCCTCGGATGTGTCCAAAAGAGCAATGTCACACAGGTTGGTGTGAAAAACGAATGGTCGCCCTACACAGTGGAGAATCCATTCATGTCGTGGTTTTTACTCTGTCTCTTTCACAAGTTCACGGATTCGTTGCTTGTTGACAATGGAATCGTTCTCTTTTCTCTTTGGCCGTGTTGTTCTTTTTTTTTGTCGTTTTATTTTGGTCGCGGCCGCCTTTATAAACTGATCTCGGTGAATGGGAGAACGCGTAGTACCTCACCAGGTAAGGATTCCCGTACCTGGATGACCTGTCCTCATCCACCGCAAACGGCCTCACGATAAAAAAAATATAAAAATAAAATACAACACGGGCATATCCTTCAAAACTCACCGTCGAAAAATTTACCTGTTGCTTCGCATTGTGTGTGCACTTTTAGTTTGTTCAATGCTACGATTATGTAGATGCGACGTTCAAAATTTTGCTCGAGTGTACTAAATGCATTTCAAACGCACCTCGGCTATAATTTATTGCACAAATTTGGCATGCTACTTACTTAAATACATACATAGTCGATTTGATAGTACCTACGTATACTTCTTTCGACTCGTACATTTTATGTAGAAAACCACTAACAAACAAGCTTGAGATCACATCAAACGGTGCCCTTTATATATGGGCATTGTATTATTATTATAAAGGGCTAATGTGTGTCCCCAATCTGTCAGTAATTGTATTAAAAGGATCAACTACACATCTATTGTTTTCGTTACATAGTTACCGCTATTGTTGTCAATAATAAACCAAAATATGATAGTCAATACTCGAATTACTCTAGTACACAGGTTACCAACCTATGGGTCGCGACCCCAAATGGGGTCGCGAAGGGGGTTTCTGTGGGGTCGCCAACTTAAACAGTAAACTAAAAAAAAAAAAATATTTACTACAATGCAATTTTCAATGCTAAATTCAAGAATGCACACAGATAAGCATGTAAAGATGTATGCTAGGTATAACGAGAAGAGGTCGTAAGTGGAATGCATGGGTAAGAAGCGTGTACAAAGTGGCAGATATAGCGGAATGTGTGAAAAAGTTAAAGTGGACACTTAGCGATAAGAATGGATGACAGAAGGACGCAAAAAATACTGGAATAGTATCCGAGAGGATGTGAAAGAAAGCAAGACAGACCGAGTGGACTGATGAATTGAGAAGAATGTGTGGAGTGGATGCAGATTGCTCAAGACATACAGGAATGGAAGAGGATTGGAGAGGCCTTCATCCAACAGTGGATGGGTGAACGGCTGAAAATGATGATTAATGCAATTTTCATTTTTAATCGGTGTCTTAATGTTTGAATAGTATTTTTTGCCTTTTTCAAATATTTTGGGGTCTCCACTCGAAAAAGGTTGGGAACCTGTGCTCTAGTACCATGTGGTGGGTTTACTTGAGTCACAATTTTTAAAATTCCTTTTTTTCTACTGTAATGTGTTACAACACAAAGCAACCTATACACTGTGTGTGAATGCCAAAAGTCTAACTTAAAAACTAATTCCAAAAAAATCAGTACAAGTTTAGAGTTGCAATACTATGCACATACACTTAGCACTACATAGTATAATTTGCTTTAAGTTTAAATATTTCAGTATCGATTTAATGGATTTGATCCGTTAATGTAGTGAACCTCCTATATACATACATACATATGTATGTATGTACATACATAGGTGCTAATATAAAAGCCTTTGTCCGTCGGGTGCGTTTGACACAATAACGAATAATGACGTCCATATACATAGATATATAAAAGCCTGAAGTACGTCAGTCTGTCTGTCGGGACTCGACTCACTTCCCTTGTTTGTTTTCGTACTCGATCTTGACAGTTTGTGACACAAAGTTGCGCGTTGCGTAAAAGCTCAGACACGATCGGCAAACGGATGCGTCAATCTGCTTTCGCGCGACAAAAAAGCTGTGGGATCGCGTCAAACGTCATATAATCTGATAGATATGTGTCAACGTTCTACATACATATGTAATTTCACCGACGAACGGATGCGAAATGTGAACCAATCAAACGGCGATCGTTTTTGCCACAATTAAAACCACGGTAACCGGACGATTGATGCACCCAATCATTAAATCTCAATTAGATATCAAATGCATTGTTATTTCGTTTTAATCAACCGTTCGAAGTCACTTGAAGAGTGCGTACATATGAGTCGCCTAGTTCCAAATCCCGATAAGTCCACAATATACATATAAAAAAACGAGGATAAAATATTTTCTGGTTCTAAGAATGTTTTCAAACGATGCCTTATACTTGAATTATTTCAAATACCGCCAAGTGCGCCGTAAAATAATATTGAAAATGTTAGTTCCAAAAACTGACAATTGCACTATGATAAAAGCTGATAAAAGCCATATTTAGAAACAAACAACGATAAGTCCATGTTTCTAATCTCAATATTTTGTTTAATATCAACAAAATTGAGTTTAAATAAGTTTAAACGCCATCAAGCAAATAAGTCTGTAGCAGAAAAACCGCGTTTGCGAACAAGTGAGTTTTATGGACTTCTCGGGATTTGGAACTAGGCGACTCATATATTGTACATTAAAGTAAGAATGTGTGCCGAGCGGCCTTTGTTCAACAGTCAATTACTTATACCTTTAGGTGTTATTGCGGTAGTAATAATGGCATACGCCTCTTCTGCAAGGTTTTGTGGATAATTGGGATTTCCCGACTGATTCGCACACGTAACTATAATCAAGCTATCACTTATTTTCCAACTAGGACAGCGAATTAGCGCTATCGAGCTCGACAGGTTGTTGCACACAGCCATCAATTTCGACCGAGTTGATTTTTTTTCGCTTTCCATATACGCAGACCTTTTCAAAATGGGATGTCTGTCGAATTGAATCGTTCCAAACAGGTGGCCAGAGGCCGGCGTGGACTCTGTGGCGTTTGTTGTTGGGTTTTATTAACAAACGGCAAACAGACAACACGAGAAGGGGGGGCCAAAATCTCAAGGAGATGCTCGGCCAGTCGTGACGGTACACCGTTCAAAACTTCAAGAATGTTCGCATCGCATCGACTCGAAACCGAAAACTGACAGCGGCGCTCAAGGGGTTAACGCTCGCCCGCTCCCGATTCTGCAAAATCACGTATTGAAATTGGGGTGCGTTTGTGTCGAAGCGTTTCGACGGGGTTAGGTTAGGAGGTGCGACGCGTGCATTTAGCGACGATGTTCACACTTGAGCTTCGTGGCTCGTGTGTGAGGTTGCAGTTGCGTCGGAGCGCATAATATGTATTCTTCTTCGTGTGTTCCCTTCAACCCAAACTGTGGGTCGCGAGTCGATCTTTGGTGGTTAGTTTAAGTAAGTTTTTGTAATGTGAATTTTTATTCCAACTGCTTGTTTTCGTTGATTTAAATTATATAAAAATAAATAATACTCTGTAATAAAATAAATAATACTAGACGGGTCGCGGTACTAAAAAGTTTGGGAAGCACTGATTGTAAAATATCTTTACAGTTTTTCAGAGGTCATGTAAAGTAACGAGGAAAGAATACTCTCCTTAGGTTTCCAGTTGTCTTTACAAGGGGAAAAGTTGAATGAATAAATGAAATGTTGCGTAGGTAAGAATAGTTTTCTCAAATTAGCATACTTGATTTTAATCGACGCGCCTCTTCATTTTTCGACAAACTTTTTTACAATATGTTAAGTTTTGAGGGAAAGATACTTAGTTTTACTTAGATACGTAATATTATTGCTATACCATTTATGTAGTACTAATTGCCTTCTCGGAGGGAGCAAAATAAAACAATTCAAAGGAATGAATTGAAAGTTAGGAAGAACATTCTTCTTTTTAAACTATAGAGTAGTGCTTCCCAAACTTTTTCATTAAAAAAGTTTACGCGACCCACTTTTTAGAACGATAAACTTTCGCGACCCACCTAGACATGAGGGGGTATTTATAATTTTTTTTTTTTAATACTGTTTTTATACTTAACAATATCAAGAGTTTTATTTATTTTTGTGTATTAATAAACAAGCAGCTGGGTTATAAACCTTGTACATCCGTGGACTCGCCCAGTTACAATTACTTTTGAATCAGCTCATATTTTCTGCCCACTGGGCCATTTCATCGATTCTGCGTGCAATCGTGTTATTTGAAAGCGAAATCGTTTCGACTGTTAAACTTATTTCTTGCTTTTTATCTATCATCAAACCATAACTCCAACCGTGTATTTTATCGGTAGTAGCACTAAAGACTTGCCAATTTTGTGCAGCTTATCAGCTTACACGATTCGCAAACTAATCCGGTACGAGGTGTGGAGAGAATTTTCAATATTGCTGGTGTAATGCGAAAGCTTCGTTTTCGACGACAAGCTGTTCGAGTTGCCTTTCAAAAAGTTCTATCGGCTTGTTTTTCAAATCCGGATGATTCGTCTAAATGTGTCGACGCAATTTGTTCGGTCGCATGCTCCCGTATGCGAGTACATCGCAACAAACAACACGGATCGTCTCCGTCTACATTCCACGAAAATCCGATTTTTAAATAGTTGGATTTTTTATACTCAATCAATTTACAAAAAAATCACATTTCAAAAACTTTCCACGACCCGACAAAAATCGACTCGCGACCCACAGTTTGAGAACCGCTGCTATAAAGTATTTTTATAGTCTGTCGTATGTCAGAAAAGTAACAAGGAAACAATACTCTTCAGTGGTTTCCTATTGCCTTCACGAGGGGAATGAAAGAAAACAAAGAATAATCTTGTCTACTGTATCCAACTTAAGAAGGCCGAAAACCCGGGCTGTGGCTGTCCGAGATTTAACGACTTGCGTTGATTATTGTTAATGTTTATTCTAAAAAGCCGTAATGGTGACGAACCTCATTGGCTCAGATCCAAGTAGTCTGCGCAGAAGGAGTCTAAATCGATAAAAAAAAACTCTTGGACATGGAGTATAGGAAGTATAGGAAGAATATTATTCTTAAATTAACGTTCAAGCGTTTCTTTTTGACAACCATTCTGATTGTATTTCATAGTGAAGTTATTTAGTATTTTCTTTTTGAGTTTTCGGAGTTAAAAAAAGAATTGTTGGGCAGATATTTTTTTGTGATGCCAATTTAGTATGGAACCATCTCAACATCCTAAATCAGATACGTTTGTAAATTCTGTTCGGACTATTGTATGTAGTAATTCAAATCTTGCCAGCAGCTATAGCAACACTCGCACACATATATGTACATATGTACATATGTACATACATACATGCCAATCTAGTTGAGAAGAATCGTCATATTCTTTATGTATATAAACATTATGTCATAAAGGCCCTCACACACCTTAGCAAAATCGCTGCGTCAAACTGATGCCCTGTATCGTCGTTGATTCGCTCCAATGCGAATTATATCGGTGCGAATGGCACGACGATAGGGGCGAAAGTTTTAGCCTTTAGAAAGTCTTTAGCAGCGATATAATTCGCATTGGTGCGAATCAACGACGATAGGGAACGTCAACTTGACGCAGCGATTCCGCTCAGGTTTGTGACGGCCTTAAACCCACTTCCAGGTGACCGTTTCATAATTCGACGATCGCTATGTAACCGTGAGCGGAATCTTCGTACGTGTAAAAAAAAGTCTCGTGTTGGTCGCCGTTCGTTTGTTCGCAAACGACGGTTAACTTTCACTCGTCGGATTGGCATTAGCGGATGCAGTTCTAACTCTCTAAACGCGACTGCACTTTAAAACCGGCTTTAGATTTGAAATTTCACATTTTTTTTCGAAATTGTATATCGGTGGCTATTTTTCTATTCATTTGTGTGTCAAACGTTTTTATACGCGAGCCTTTCCGATGCCAAACTGACTAACTAGCTGCCGCCAAATAAAAAGGCAACAAAGCGTCTAGTCGCCAACAACAACGTTTCGACAATCGGCTCGCATCTACATAATTAACACACGGAAAAGGTTGCCGACCCCTGCCTTCACTCTCCCTCACCCCTCGTTCCACGTGCGTGTTTTGATATGTGTTTCCAAAAACGACCGAAACCACGATAAAATTTTACTACTACATTTTTAAAATTGCCACATTCGGAAGCGCGCACACCTTATATGTATAGAGAGTACACATTATTACTACACACAATTATTTTAACAGATTCGCCAGCGCGTGACGTAAATTTGTGTCAAAATTCAAGGTCAACGCTTTTGTTATTGCTTTTGTCTTTGTGTGTATACCACCTATGGGTGTACAATTGGCTCACGCGAGTGCGAAATTCGTTAAAACGATCAAAACGAACGACACCGTTAACGGACTCGCCAATTAAATCGAAGAAAAAGTGTATCGTAGTTTTCACGTTGTAGTGAAATTAATTAATCAATTGACTGCAATGCTAAAAATCGTCTAAGTATGTATGGGAGCGTCCCATAAAAAACTTGTCCCGCTGGTACCTACGCCCAAAAAAAAAAATTTTTTTCCGGCTAGGATCACAGCAACGTTAAAGAGATAAGTTTAACGTTGTTTAAGTTTATATTAGTGGTTGCCAACTGGTAATCCGCGAGAGATGATTATTGTTTATTTAACTAAGATATTCGATAGAAAAATAAATAAATAGAAATACATCTTCTTTTCATAAACATATTTTAATTAAAATTTCAAATATGTGAAATTTAAATATTTTTAATAACTACGTATATAAGTACAAAGTATTTTGCTTATTTTCTTTGGTATTCATCACCTTATTGGAAAAATAAGATTGCACTATTACTAGAGATGTAAAAGAACGTTCTTTAATAAATTACTAAAAATCAATCAAGCATTAAAGCCCGCGTGCAACGGTTGTTGAGTATCCCTGCACCAAACTTTCATATATGTATTAGTTTAGTGTCTATTACAAATATTCACTACGTAACAATGAAAATGCTCTGTCTCTTTCGCTTGCGTACCTACTTGTTGTGAGTGTAAAAGAGACACAAATATTTTGTATGTCTTTCTTTTATGACATACAGCGTTAAATTGATTTTGGCCAGTCAGTCTTCGATTGTTATATCGTTTGTTGCTTTAGTTAGAGTAGTTAGTTTAGTCAGTATATACCGTATTATTAAGGGTATTATTAAGGGTAAAGTTAATTAAAGTTAAGGGTATAATTAAGGGTAAAGTTAAAATTAAATATTAAAAAAAAATTGTATCAGCCTGTATACTAAAAATGCATATGTGTGTGTATGTGCCATTTTGTTTCATCGGCAAAAACTTCTGGGCTCCTGGTCGAAAATTTGGACGATTGGGCCACAGTTTATTTGGGATCTTGGTTTTCGACATAGACCCGTATGTATGTATGTATATAGTATCTTGCACCTGAACGTTTCCAAAATAAACGTGTTTTATTTGTTGTTTTTTTTTTTGACTAAGTAAACTTAACGTTATCGCAGTTTACTCTGTCAATTAAGAATCGCGTCATTTGTTTGGCGTTGTGTCAAAATTTCAACGTAGTATTTTAACACGTTCACCGCCGACGATATCGAGTGTTTAAAATTGGTCTACTTTACGATACAAACTAGTACATAATATTATTGTTATGAAACTTTTCCAGTTATATTATTTGATAGATAACAACAAAACATCATATGTAGATTGATGGATTCCATTGGTAAAATCGAACTATACATATATAGGCAACATATTTGTGCAATATTTTTATTAGGCTCAGTCAAAGTCTGCGATATGCTTCGATGGATGTCGATTGCATTTTCGCACTGTTCGCTTTAAATATTGTATGTAGTTGATTTTTTTTAAATCCGTTTTGGGTATGTTTACGAGAGTCTCCCACACCGCCCACGTCGACGTTTATGTTTCTCGAGAATCGAGAAATCCCATGCCAAAGTGCGTCTGTTTGTTTCAACAGCGTTCTCTTTCGCTCTCATTCAAAAAGTTTTCGCTAAAAAAAAAAAGTATCATGTTGTATCAATGAATATGGCGGACCGGGGACACACACATGTCTGCAAATTATCACACAGCACATGCTAAAATCGTTCGTGTCGTTCGAATGTCGCGCTTTAACCCCTCAACGGCGCTACCGAAACGATACATTCATACAATGACAGTGGTGTGCAACCTTTTCATCGGGCGATCGATGTACGAATGTACATCACACCGTGAAACTAGAATAAAATAAAACTCATATTTTAATAATAAACACCCGTGAATTGTCAACGGGCAATACTTTAATATAAAATATTCAGTTGAATTCCTGTATGTTTGTTCCTTATATGTATGTACATTCCCGGAATACTCTGTTGCCTATGAGCCTGCGGGTCTTGTCAGGTATCTGTGAGCGATTTTAACATTTTTATTTCGGTTAGACACCGTACAAGTTTTTGTTTCGATGTATTTTGCATAAAGAATTTGTATTATTTGAAAAATTTATTAGTATGTATGCGTATTGGGTATTATTGATTTTTTCGATCTTATAGAATCTTACACTCCACTAGAATCTAGAGCAGGGGTCTTCAACCTTACACAGCCTTCGGAACCCTTCTAGTTTATCCCAATTTTACCCAAAATTTAGATAACAATTTAAGATTGTGTTTTCAAACTTTGGTTATCTACTCAAGTTCCACCTAAACATTCTTTTACATATCACGAAAAATCGTGCAGAGAGACAGAACTTTAACAGATAAACATACATCCATTGATACTTGATACAAACGACATAAAGTATTTTACAGCTCGTTTAGCAATCTTAGGTTATTCATTCATAATTTTGAAGCCAAAAATGCGTAATATCAACTTGAGTAAATTTTATTCTCAACTAGCTGACCCGGCATGCGTTGCAATGCCCGATACCGTTCCCGTTCCAGATCCCGATCCCGTTGCCGATCCTGTTCCCGTTCCCGTTTTTTCCAGATTCCAGATCCCGATCCCGTTCCCGATCATGATCCCGTTCCGGATCCTGATCCCGTTCCCGATCCCGTTCCTAGTACGTTATCTGACGCGTGAGCAGGCCCTTTCCCGTTCCCGTTCCCATTTTATCCCGATTTTTTTTCACAGGAACCATCCCCGGCATGATCACAATAAGTCCTGAAAGTTTCATCGCGATCGGTTGAGTGGTTTAGGAGCCTATAAGAGACAAACAGACAAACAGACAGACATTGATTTTTATATACATATGTATGTATATATGTAGATAAGAAATCGGTTTATATATCAATGTGTTGTTCTTTTTTTTTTACTGGCAATTATTGTGAGGCATCACAAGATTCTTTAAAAGGATTTTGAATAAACGTTAAAACTCAATTCTCAAAATTACATCTGTACGGTGCAATGATACAAAAATACGCAGCTGATATTTCACATTGTGTAAGTGCGTTTTGCCATTGTTACAATCTGTCTCGAATTGTATTGTAGTCGTATCAAATCTCATTACAATCGCAACGCGATGATCTAATTGTTTCCAGAGGGTACTGCGACTGTGTCGAGTTTTTCCAATTTGCATTTTTTTTATAATCTTTGCGGGAGTTGTTGACCAAAATGTATGTATGTATGTATGTAGTTGGGGATATTTGTTTGAAAAATCGTCGCGGGAGTGCTCGGTTGTTCCGAGCTCAGCCTCCCCGGATATCAGTTTCAACGTCTTTTGCGAAATTTAAACTGAACTTGAACCTATGTATGTATCTCGCATGTGTGTGGTGGTTTACAAAAAACAAAACTAAAAAAAAAAAAAAAAAAAAAAAAAAACTACTACAACGTCGATTCTGACTAGCATCTGGTGTCAATGTGGCACTTATGTATTTTCACAACAATCTCCCCGGGGCTATCTCGGGTTGTTCCACATCATCTCCACGTATGTACGTATTAACTTAGCATTGTGAGCATTGTCATCCTCGGAAACAATTCTCAATATTGTCTACTCGAAAAAAAGTCAAATCAATGAGATTAACGACGATTGTGAGTGTCGTACATTCAAATTTTGAACTTTTCAGTTGTACTTTTGGGTATCGTCGCAGATGCGGGGGTAAGTCGAGATCGATTGTTGCATTGAAATAACCATATTATGCCTGTCTTTGTATTGAACAACAATGCATGATATCCAATGCTTGTTGTACACAGTGTTACTTACATACTCTGACTATATATACATACATATTATTTTGAATCTGCATTCAACATTTGCTGAAATATTTGTCATATGATACGTTCGAAGAATATATCCATCAAACTTGTCTGCACATTGTACTTAAAACAATTGATATTTATAAAGTTTTAATGTGATCATACACAAGAAGTTTGAAGCCAGGCGATTACTCGTTGGTTTAGTCTCTTGAGCGAAAGCCGGCGCTTGATCCCCACGTGTCAAATGATTTTTTCGACCTTAATTATCGTCATTGGCAAGATCTGGAACCAAATCTAAATCTAAATCCAAATCAGCCGTCTCTTGTTAGAATTTGACAATTTATCTAACATATTTGTGTTTGATCTCTGTGTTTTTGGACATGTTGATTAACTCTCTCCCAACAAAACACAAGTGATTGATTCAATACTAAGTATGTATAAACGAATTGCTTTGTGCAATAGTGGCGCAACTCATATATTTATATACATATATATGCACATATAGATACAATTTCGTGTATAAGCTAATTTAATTAATATTATAATTATTATAATAATTATTATTATTATAATAATATTAATTTAATATAAGTGAGTGGTACCACTATTGCACAAAACAATTCGTTTATACTTAGTATTGAATCATTCACTTGCTAATTGCATGTATGTATGTAAAAGTGCCGCAAAAAAACTGGGTAAAGAAAATAAATAGCCAACATTGACCGAGTTTGAACAAATATGGGTTTTTTTTTGACACAGGCTTGTCTGAAACATCACACAAATCTGCCGTCAACGTGTCGCGCTGTAAAACGCACGGGTCTGCGAATCGAAGGGACATCGTGTTTTTTTTTTCTTCAATAAATTTTAACAGTCGCCCTCGTATTCCCCTAAACTCCAAAAGATATGAATCTAAATGTGGGGCATTTGCTGTCGGAATGTGTCGATGGAGCAGGCGGTCGCCAGCGTCGGGGGGTCAATTGGTTTCTGACCCTAACCCACCACTCTATGTACTCTGGAACTCCTTTTGACTTTTGTGTCTCCTCTTGGCAACTGACACTCTTCGAGCACATCGTCGAAGAATTCCCATTTTTGCACCCGCCTAGGATCTCACTGTTGCATTTATACATAAAATGAAACCGATTGACTATTCAATCATGAGAAAATCGGCTAATTTAAAGTGTATTGGTAGAATCCAATTATTTAGTGATTGAATTCGCTTCTTGTCGCATGATTCACCGTTCGCGATGAGCTACACAGCTTTTGTTCACAAAGTGAATTTTTCTGTCACTGTAATACGACAACGCAGTTAACGATCCTTTGGTGTCATTTGATTCTAAAAGTTCAGTTGAACTCTGTTATAACTATTGTATTGTATGTATACAATACAATGTCAAATGTCGATTTTCGTGTGCTAAAATTTCAATGTCAAAGCAATGTACATATTTTCATAATACATACTCGTAATCTTACGTAATAGTAAGGTAGTTTTAATATATAAACACTCGAGTATACTGAATATAAGTGAAATATAATTACATATGTATTATTGCGAAGACAAGATTATCATTTAACAACAATGAAATCGTCAAAGTTCAAATTTTTGAATTGTTTTGTTATTCTTACTCTTTTTGGAAGCAAATCAAAAGTACGCGTCAAGTCATACTAAATAGCTTAAATTCATTTGCCCATTCAAATATTTTTAATTGTTGCACTCTACCATTCGATGCTTTGTACTGTGATAGAACAGTGCGAGCTTACGTTAGGGTTGCCAGATTTATTTTAATTGTAAAAAATACAATTTTTTTTTAATTTTCAAGCCTACTTTGGTGTACTGTTTTAATCCTTTGTGCCCGACTATCTAGCCAAGTCAGTCGCTCACTTCGCGTCTCGTGGGAAAAATATCTCTGTGAGAAAATTCGGTATGGGTTCGAGGTCGTGCAACCAAACGACCCGCTAACTGAACGCACAGTTTGAGAACCGCAGGTCGTCCTCATCCTCATCCTCGTCCTCGTTCAGTCCAGTCCAGTCGCGAGACGATCGCCCGTATCGGTTTCACATCAATCTCCATCAATCGACACTGTTATTTGAACCGATTTTACAACACTAGTTAGTACATATGTATGTAGTACATAGGTACTCCCAACAGTACCTAGACTGTGCAGTATATGTATATATATATATATGTATAGTGGTTTTATAATCATTTCTCACGCTTCGCACACACGTTTTATAACACGAGCGTTTACGCTGTAGGTTGTTGTAACCGCGTTCAGACGTTAGTCTCGAGTCCGCGTTAATTGGAGCGTGCTATTCGAATCTGCGCGCGACGTGTCGCTAAAGAAGGGTGTTGTGACCGAGTGAATCCATGGTAGAAAGAAAAAAAAGGAGTATTTAATAAATAATTGGATTAAACGGTTGAGAATCGCCTGTCGGTGAGCACGCTCGGTCCCACACCGAGACGCGTTTCCCACAAGAAGTATGCACCAGTAGAAGCAAACGATCGGGACAATGCTTCTTCATGGCCCCACTGATGCATTTTGCACTAATTTCACAGCAATTAAACCACATCTTTTGGCAGTGTTGTGTGTGTGTGTGTGTGTGTGCGTGCGTGTGCCTGCTCAGTGGAAAATACTTTTGTGTTTTTTATTTACAAACGCATGTTTTGTAAATCTGCTAGATTTTTTCGCATACAGTAGTATGTACATTGAATATGATGAAGCTTTGACTGGTTAGTTTTGATTTTGAGCCATGTCTGTCCTTTGTATTGCAATTTTCCAGAGAGCGTTTGTTTCATATAACCGAGTTTTCAATTTAAACTATGCCTTGTTCGAAAGTAAAATGTAGGTACTTGACGATTTTTTGAGATTTTTTCAGCAGCATGTTTATTCGGAATCGGCCAATGACAATCACTTGTTTTTTGGGCGCGTTGAGATGAATACTACAGCCAACCTTTCAACGATAAATAAAGTGCAGAAAACAGTACTTTTTGCCTTGACCTCCATCGCCCAGCTTAATACTAAACTTTACTGAAAATTTTTGATAGCTGTTAATAGAAGTCACCGAAACAAAATTTTATATAGTATGTACATATGTATTTACTTAGAAGAAATATGTCCCATTATTGTATTTTATAAGACGTATGTATGTAGAAGGATCATAGGGGGTATCTTTGCACAGTATGATCTTGATTAGTCAAAGCGTCAGAGAAATGTATCCAAGCAACAAACAAACACACACAGTATGTGGCGTTATTGTATTAAATTGGTCACATTATATTGTAGATACTATCAAATTATACAAATGTTGTCTGTCTGTAATAATCCGTTTCCGAGGTTCGTTCGTTAGTAGCCGTCGCGGCGAGTGAAAGCCGGTGATAACTCAAATTGGTCGTTTCATTGTTTGATTGTTTCTAGGAATAAATTGTATCTCAGAAATATTTCCCTATTTTAAAATTCCCATTCAGTGTGCTGGAAATTGATTATTCTTCATCGAACGAAGTCACGTGTTGGCTCTGCGAATAATGTCGAACTGTAATCGAGTCGACATTGTCCGAGAAATAATATATGTACCTACGCACAAACGAACAAAGCTTTCTATTCGAAATGCACAATCAGTTATTCGCAGGCGAAACAATGGCGATTTTGAAATTGACGCTTTGACATTGAAAATTTTACTTTTACTCATCTTTTTAGTTAAATTAATTTCAACGAAACATTAGCGAAAATCGTGCACAATTTTCCCATCGTTTAAACATAACCGTATATTTTTAACTGAACCATTTTTCTTTTCAATTTAAACCAAACATTTGGCACGTCAAGTTTTTCTATTGAAATTTGTACAATTTTGACCTATGTACGTGTATAGGCTTACTATAATTATATTAGATTCAACGATCAAACAAACCGAATCGAGACGAATCTTAAATTTCCCCCACACTACGCGTGCAACAAAAAAAAGGAAAACGATAGTGACCATTAATTTACGTAATTTATATCGTATACATGTCGCAGTTTACCCAAATTCCCCAAAAATTACATTTATTATTTAGTGCTGACGATAGTGCAGGACAATAGGGGCATCGCGCAGGGCTTTCGCTCTTCAAACCCACATTATTAATCTCGTTACTCGAGACGACTTACCCGGTAATTGATCTATCACGCAATACATACGGTTTACATGTATAATGATATAATGATACTTGCGCGCGCGGTCTGCCGGTGTAAACGCACCATTACAATGACGCTCACGCAGCGTTGATGGTGCAATAATACGAAACACGGTGGGCGCGAATTTTTACACCGAATCGAACCGGTATTAATTTGCTCAGTATGACTGGTCTCGTGTAGCAATTACTCTACGAATATCATAGTGTGTATGTTCCATCGGGGTTTGGGGCACAATTCCGACAGCCAAAATACAGACAAGGACTTGTTTGGCAAGCTACAATAAATTGTCGCTAACTACGTTAAAGTTAACCTAGAAGTATTCCAGACTATTTAAAGCATATTACTAACGCATTTTTACGTTTAAGCTTGTCGTAAAAGTACATGATATGTAAACTAAACTAACCTCGTTTAACCATTGTAGTAACCTAACACCACTTCACCTAACCTATTCCAGATTCAAACACATCACGCATAAAAGCCTCAAGTCTGTCTGCTTGCCAGGAACGCTTGACTCGCTTATTTTTTTGTCATTGAAAGTTATATTGAATATTATTCCCATATAAACCACAGTTGCCCTGTATACTCTCTCATATGAAAGCTATAAATACCCATTGATCGACAACATGCAATATTCCAGTGTAATGCAGAATTAGTTCATATTCGTATTCATCATAATAATTTTCAGCCGTTCACCATCCACTGCTGGATGAAGGCCTCTCAAATCCTCTTCCATTCCTGTCTGTCTTGAGCAATCTGCATCCACTTGACTCCACACATTCTTCTCAATTCATCAGCCCATCTTCCACTCGGTCTACCTTGCTTTCTTTCACATCCTCTCGGATACCATTCCAGTATTTCTCGCGTCCATCTACAATCATTCACACGTTCCGCTATATCTGCCACTTTGGTCATGCTTCTTACTCATGTATTCCTCATACGATCTCTTCTCATTATACCGAGCATACATCTTTCCATGCTTCTCTGTGTGCACTTGATCTTTCGTATTATTATTGAATTCAGCATTCACGTTTAACATCCATACGTCATAACTGGCAGTACGCGTTGGTCGTATGCCTTCTTTTTTAAGCAGATACAGATAATAACAAAATTTGATATACATTTACATATACATATACATCATTTTAAGCCCAAGATATCAACAGATTTTTACGGCATTGATATCAAATTTATCCATACGATTTACGTTCAAACTGTTTAGTTTAGTTGTGAATGATGATATAAGAACACCGATACAATATAAAACAAAACAATGTGCAATTTCACATCCATACGTCATAACTGGCAGTACGCATTGGTCGTATGCCTTCTTTTTTAAGCATAGCGGAATGTTGGATTTAAAAATTGTTGTTCTTTCTTCCAAAAGCACTCCATCCTAATTTTATTTCTTCTTTTTTACATCCAGTCATATTCACCAACTGCCCTAGGTATACATAGATAACTATCAACTATCTTGATATTCGTATTGATAGAAATTAAATTGACCTAATTTGGTCAAATGTGAAATGTCCTCGTTAAATGTTCATTTGTGGGAAATATCGTCGATACAGTTATTGAATGCGTTTGATTTTGATTCCTCTCGGCTGGTGTACATACATATGTACATACGTATATAAATTCCCGGAACTCGATTATTAATTTCAAATCGTTGAAATCGCACACGTATCGTTCTGGGTTTCTGGAACGATACGTGAATCATGCGAGGATTGATTGGTACAAAGCCAGCTAGCTGGTAGCAATGAGAACAATTATGTGTTGCGGGTACGTTTGACCCCGCTCTCTGTCCACACACTCGTACATACATATATTGTGCATATCAGAGTATTTTTCAAATTTGATTAGTGGATTTTTGCACACAGTTTTTGTTTCGAGTTGTCGGTAGGTGCGTTATTTACATGTGAAACGACCCACTGACCCTCGTTTCCGTCTGCTGTGATGATTTGTGTGTCGGTCTCGAAGCGCAAAACGACGCTTTGCATACAATGATTTTCTTTTGGGAAAGTGAAATTTTTTTTCGACGCTAATTTTTTCCTTTGTTTTTCGATGTGAATCGCGCTATGAAGAATTCCGCGATTTATACGCGTGTGTGCGGCTCGAACCGAAAGCCGCTTGAAACTTTTAATATTGATTGTGCACTTTCGTTGTAAACAAAGAGACATTTCGGGTATTTAAGGCTAACAAAAGTACATGGTGATATTAAAATTTTCTATAATTTCCAAGTAAAAGTGCACATTGTTTTGTTTTATATTGTATCGGTGTTCTTATATCATCATTCACAACTAAACTAAACAGTTTGAACGTAAATCGTATGGATAAATTTGATATCAATGCCGTAAAAATCTGTTGATATCTTGGGCTTGAAATGATGACTAATATACCAACACCGTATATCAAATTTTGTTATTATCTGTATCTGCTTAAACAAATAAGGCATACGACCAATGCGTACTGCCAGTTATAACGTATTGGTGTGAAACGTGGATGCTGAATTCAATAATGTTACGTAAGATCCAGTGCACACAGATAAACATGCAATAAGAAGAGATCGTAAGAGGAACACGTGGGTTATAGTGGACACATAGCGAGAAGAACGGATGGCAGATGAACGCGAGAAATACTGGAATGGTATACGAGAGGATGTGAAAGAAAGCAAGGTACTGAATGCAATAATGTTACATAGGATCCATTGCATACAGAGAAGCAAGGAAAGATGTATGCTTGGTATAACAAGAAGAGGAATACATGGGTAATAGGCATGGCCAAAGTGGCAGATATAGCGGAACGTGTGAAAAAGTTTAAGTGGCAATGGGCTGGATCCGAGAGGATGTGAAAGAAAGCAAGACAGACCGAGTCGACTGATGAATTTAGAAGAATGTGTGGAATTAAATGGATGCAGATTGCTCAAGACAGACAGGAATGGAAGAGGATTGCAGAGGCCTTCATCCAGCAACGGCTGAAAATGATGATGGATTACCTGTATCAAATTTCATGAAATCATAATTTTTACACGTACAGTACGAGTGTGAATCCCCAACCTTTTCTACCGGGCAGGTTTTATATTTATTTATTACTCTTTCGCGTCACATTCGTGAGATGAAAACATACCAACTAGTACGGTTCGGTAAGGCTGATATTACACTTGAACACTACACCAACACCCAATTTTTTTTGACGGTGGCCAGCATCTTATTACATTGAACCACTTTTAAATTCACCAGCTACCTACTCATCTTCATACAAAAAAAAAATAGGGCTACGAAGTTATTCGAAAACTAATTCATGTTGTTTAGTGTAAAAAAAACTGCAAGACGATTTTCAGCTAATTATCATCGTTTTCGAAACCATTTTGGTTATAAAAAATGGGTCCGAAAACACATATATCACACAGCACGCGTTCTCGAAACAATTGCATTCGAGTAGGATGACACAAAATAAAAGGGTCGAAAAGAGATTTGGTGTCGATTTGTACTGCGAACCTCTGACTTCCAAGAAATTTTCAGACACCATATGTATATATCTGGTAGTCGAGGTTCAAAAAAAATTCGGTGTTGGATTGGCCAAGTGTAATATCATCCTAAAAACCGCAAAACTAAACTCTCTCAGCACAACAGCGACTAATTGAAACACATCGATTTTAAACAATTGAAAATTACATAGCAATTAAGTGCAGCGTTTCGAGCAAACAAACGACCAAAACCCACATCGAACGTTTGTTTAAATACGCGCGCTTCAGCGACCAACATGCATTACCTGAAAAATGCCTTATCGACACGATGGAATATCATAGCACGTACCCACATTTAGTGGAATCAAATGGCGATCACAATAGTCGCGACCGAATCACGTACGACTATGTACAAAACGTGCTGGATTCACAAGGTTACAAATGTGTGTACATACCGGTATGTAATATGTAGGTGCATTCAGAGTCCCTTTGCGATCGCGTTAAATTCCATTATGCTAATTAAATCGCTTTCAGGGGGTTTGTGTGCGTGCTTTCCGGACGTCCTGTCCACGGATCAGTGGCGTCCGTGACGTCTTTCACCTCCTCGGGATTAAGCCATCTGCATGACCGTTTTGTGCACTGAATGCATCTCGACGCTCTTCCGGCTAATTGCACCGCCCTCTCTCTCTCAAAGGTTAAGACTTTGAACCGCCGTGAACTCTCGACCATAGTCATTTCGATCGACGTTTTTAACTTCAAATCAATCTCGTATGTCAATTATTCCATCCGTGTAATTTTGCGCTTAAAATAATGTATCACGTTAAAAATTCGTCCTCGTGCATGTGACATTATCGGGTAGCGGTTTCTGCAATCACTCGGCTAAGGCTGATATTACATTGAGCAACAAAACGGAACACCAGGTTTTTTTTGAACCTCGGCGATCAGATAGATATACAGGTTCCAATGGTAAGTATTACGATGTATTAGACGATGCGATTCTGGGTTGCTTGAAAATTTCTTGGAAGTTCAAGTTCATGTTCATGTTCGCCGAAGTTAATGTTCGCCGAAAAAAATCTTCACCAAAAACCCTTTTCTGACTTTTTTTTTTGCATCGTCGTACTCAATTGTCAACACAACGCAACGTCAACGCAATTGTTTCGAAAACAATGAAATTCAGAAAGAAATACGAGAGGTTGAATTTTATATATTTTCTACGTCTACATAGAGTACCTAGTTTCGTATAGTATTTTATTTTGTATGAAGATTATGAGATGAGCAGGTAGCTTGGTGAGTGAAAAGTGGTGCAATGTAATAAGATGCTCGCCACTGCCAAAAAAAATCTGGTGCTGTTTTGTTGCTCAATGTAATATCGCTTTAATAGTATGTCAGTGTAAAACTACCCCTATTTGCATAGTAAATTGCTCGATTGGAATTAAATGGACAACGCAAGCAAGTGACGTTTGAGGGTGATTTTGTTTATATCAATGTGTGTACAAACAATTTGACATAACTATAACAGTTGTGTACGATCGTACTTTGAATACGTTTTGATCATATTTGAAATGACACGTGTGTATAAAATATATTTAAAAAAAACTACAATCTGTCCGTACTGGTCATCATCATCATCATTTAAGATGTTGAACATCCACTGCTGGATGAATCCTCTTTGATACCTGTCTGTCTTGAGCAGTCTGCATCCAATTGACTCCGCACATTCTTCTCGATTCATCAATCCATCGTCCACTACATTGCTTTCTTTCACATCCTCTCGTATACCATTCCAGTATTTGTCGCGTCCATCCGTTCTTCTCGCTATGTGGTACAGCCCATTGCCACTTTGGGTCATCTTTCCATGCTTCTCTGCGTGCACTGGATCACATCCATACGTCATAACCGACAGTTCGCATTGGTCGTATGCCTTATTTTTTAAGCATAGCGAAATGTTGGATTTAAACACTATGTTCATTCTTCCAAAAGCGCTCCATTCTAGTTTTATTTATTCTTCTTTACATCCAGTCATGTTCACCAATTGTCCTAGGATAGTATTGAAGATGCTCTCTTTGTGTGGTATTTTTTAAATACATTTTAACAGTTCGAAATGGCGCGTTCGAGTATTCCGTATTATTTTAATGAATAGTAATTGAACAGGATGAACATTTAATGTAATTTGATTATATTTAATTTTACTATCAATATGTTAAATATTATGTGTTTTTTTTTCATGTCTCGCCATAGTGACGAATTGGGGCAATCTGTAATGTCACTATGGTATAATTTGTAAAAAATAAATAAATAAATTAGAAGCAGCACACACATTTGAAACGTACCAAATTTGGTTTTAGACACAAAAAATCAACAAAATCAGCCTATCGGAAGTTAGAGTTTACACTTGGGTCGCATTATGTAGTTTGAATGCAAAGTTAGTCACATACTTTTAAACGTGTAGTTTTGCTTTATCCACTATTTTCGCTAGATATGTGTATTGTAAATTTATTATGTCATCGATGTTTCGTTCAAGCGTAGTGCTACTTATTGTTTTATCACAGTACTAATAATACTGTTTACAATCGTACTTGGTTCACTGTTGCCTTTGACAAGCGAGGATACACGCATGAAAATAGCATAGAGGCGCTAGCCAGGCAGTGCAGCGTGCACCGGTCGGATGCGGCAAAAAAAACGCTTCCTTCCTCAAGGGAACGCATTCATCTCGGCCATATGGTGGTGGATATGGTGCTTCTCACGGTTTCGACAACTATAGCAAAAAAAAAAAATCAAAATTCAACCCCGCAACATCGACAAAAACAACTCACAAATCAAAAATTTGACCCGCAACTTACATATTTTCGTTAGACTCTTATCTGGAGTTAGACGACGATAAGGTACACGGGCGTTGAATGAGATGTCGATTTTTTCATTTGTTCAACTTGTAGAATGGTTATCGATCCCTGGTGCATATAAATCTCGTCGATCTTGCGAGACATCGATTGTGTGGGAACCTCGAGGTACGGTCGTCTGTCTGTCTTATAATCTAATGGGAACTCGACGGTTCGATTCGTTCGCCGTTAAGTACTTATACGAGTTCTACCTTCCATTGAATATTGCATTATTATACCTGTACCTATTTCGAACAATAACGAGACGAGACGGTCTCGTGGTTCGCGGCCTCGCCATACGCGAATCACTCGGACGAAGGTCACTTTGTATATATGTATGTACTATCCTCTTCCATTCCTGAGCAATCTGCATCCAGTTGACTCCACACATTCTTCTCAATTCATCAGCCCATCGTCCACTTGGTCCACCTTGCTTTCTTTCACATCCTCTCTGATACCAATCTCGCGTCCATCTGCCATCCATTCTTCTCGCTGTGTCCACTTTAACTTTTTCACACGTTCCGTTATATCTACCACCTTGGTTATGCTTCTTACCCATGTATTCCTCTTGCGATCTCTTCTCGTTATACCGAGCATGCTTCTCTGTGTGCACTGGATCTTGTGTAACATTCCTGAACTTGGCATTCACGTTTCACATCCATACGTCATAACTGGTAGCTCGCATTGGTCGTATACCTTATTTTTTAAGCATAGCGGAATGTTGGATTTAAAAACAATGTTCATTCTTTTAAAAAAAACTCCATCTTACATAGTTTCATTATTCGTTTTATTTCTTCTTCTTTACAACCGGCCATATTCACCAATTGTCCTAGGTATAAATAACTATCAACTATCTATAATTTTAGTTTTATTAAAATTGAGTTTTAAGCCTACTTTCATACTTTCGTTGCTTAATTGTGTTAATCTATTTTGTAAATCTAACGAGTCGCATGCAACTATGACTATGTCGTCAGCGAATCTTAGATGGCTCTTTTGAGGTTTAAGTGTGCCAAAAATCACACATCTATAAATTAATTTGTGTCTGTTTGTTCCTTATATATTCAACTGTTTGGCTGTAGCCTTTTTTTTTTTTAACAAGAATATTTGGTATGTCTTTCTTATAATCGCGTGCGTTAAAAAGCGACAAAATTCGAGTGGTACCAAATGCACCAATAGCGTATATAGAGTTCGTATGTATATGTATTTATAAGAGAGACGTACTTAACACTCCTAGTTACAATAAATAGATACTCAAACTGAAACCGACTATAATAATTAATCAGCGCCAAACTTTGTAGAGGCATTTACTACGATCCAGTGGCTGTCGCCGGTTTCATTTTGCACCGACGAGTTCGACTAATGACAGTTTGGTTTTAAAAGTTGTCGAATTTTAAAATTCATCAAACAATTAGACGATCCTTGAAAATTGTGTGCGAAATTTGGCACGCTTTCCCGTTCGCGTCCAATTAGCCATTCGGAGGTTTTCCATTGAATTTTGATTCGCCCGTATTTGCCGGAAACGGAAGCTAACGTTTGTATACATTTTCTCTCACAATTTATTACAATACTTAAGAGTTTAGAAAATCGACGTCGAAGCTTATTGTATGTTGCATTTATAACGTAAAGTTGCCATCGCTTCTTGTCGAGGCTTTTGATTAGTTTCCGGTTACCGGAAATGGCAATTTTCGTGTCACCTTGCAGTTTTCCTCGCCACGGCTAGTATTAATTTGCGGGAAATTCGCACATTTTACACGAAGGAATACTATTTCTATCTCTGTAATTTCAAATTCAAGATCAGGTCAGGTGATAAATTATATAATTTAACAAAAATTTGCGTTTCAATGTATTGTTAAAGGATTCTGTCGAGTTGCTACAATTGAAAGTAAATGTTTATCTGTTATTGATTGTTTGCGTTGCAATATATTACACAAAATCATTATATTCCTATTTTCTAAACTCACACCACCATCACAATTCTTATTGCCTTTGTCAGCTATCACTATTTATAGCATTCGCTTGTTAGCGAAGTCTTTTCTATAAATTGTACTCGATTATACCGTGTCAATTTTTAATCGTCCGATACGATTGACAAATACAGACTTTCCTCGCACACCTAGAGTAATTTTCCCTCGACGTTATATAAATGAAAATTGTGCTAAAGACGTTTCGATTCGAACATACAATAAGTAACGTTGTCAACTTCGTTGATATTGTTGCAATAACATCCGAAGAGTTATACACTTCTTACACAAACCAGTAAGTGGTTCGCCCACGCTCTCTATATGTATGTATTATTTATTAAATATCCCATGGCCGACCGTTGCACAAACGAAGACACTGCACTCCAAATGCATCTGCTTTCGACGGGCTAAATAAGCAATTTGAGAAATGTGCACTTTTCTGTCTCTCGGGTGTACACTGCGATAACCGACTAAGGCAAAAATTAATCCCTTCAAGGTGAGCTCACAAAAAAGAACGAACCTGTTTTCAAAAATTCTTACTGTGATCCAAAATAAAAGTTAATTTTGTCTTCCATTTATCATAATGTGGTAGTTTTTGTTAAACGGATGTTAATTAATATCATTATAAGCATTTTTTTCTCATTGTTATTTTGCAAGCTGTTGTCATAAAAATGCACTTTACATGTACTGTAACCGCAAATGGTTCAATATGGAAATTTTCCGATAGTATTGAACTTTGAGGTTTGACTAACTTCTCGCCGCGCGATTAAAACTCAATTAGCTATTTGCAAACATTACGAGTTCATAAACGTTAAGAATTTGCTTTTGCTGTAAAGTGAAACTAAACAAAAATTAAGAACTTCCTCGTAAAACAAGATTATTTTGTGGTATACTTTAACTATTGAACTATTGAATTCATCATCATCATCATTTTCGACCGTTCACCATCCACTGCCGAATGAAGAATCTCCAATCCTCTTTATATCCTGTCTGTCTTGAGCAATCTGCATCCACTCGACTCCACACATTCTTCTCAATTCACCAGCCCATCGTCCATTCGGTCTACCTCGCTTTCTTTCGCATCCTCTCGAATACCATTCCAGTATTTCTCGCGTCTTCTCGCTATGTGCCCACTTCAACTTTTACACACGTTCCGCTATATCTGCCACTTTGGTCGCGCTTCTTACCCACGTGTTCCTCTTACGGTCTCTTCTTGTTATACCAAGCGTACCCTTTTCTACGCTGTTGAATTATTGATTATTATTAAACACGCTTAAGACAGACGGGAGTGAAAGAGAATTGGAACAGTGGATGGGGAACGACCTGTCCATCGACAAATTTCACTATCATATTCGTTCTCAGCGGGTGAGAATTTATTAACAAGTTTGATAGACCTCCGCTTCTTCGTTTTAGACAAAAATTTTGGAATACAAGAACGTGTTCTTTTTTTTTACCCACCCTGTATTTGTAATAGACGCGTGTACTCGGGCCACACCTTGAGGAATTTCACGGTGGCTTGCATACATATCTGTGTACCTACGCTCCAGTCATTCGGAGACAATGGGACGATACGTCTCCTCGGTCGCTGATGATCCGTGAAAATTGACGGTGTCCCGTCAATTCTGACGTGAGCTCTCGGATCGGGCCCAGGCCGTGTCTTCCTCCTCTCAATGATTTTTGCTCTGCGGTTTTTCCGTTATATGTACATACCTACTATAGTCGAGGTCTACGTACTGCACTGACCTTTTTCCATTTTGCTCCATTGGTTGCCCGCTTGATCTATTGTACGATTTTATATGTCTATATACATATGTATTATAATATGCATTGCAACATACATAAATACGTAGTTTTGAAGTTTCTTGTTAGTTCGTTTGTTAGCGTTCGAAATGATACGGCAACCCACTGAGATTTGTATTACTCACATATTTACAGGAAGTGCACAGTACGCGTTGTTTATTTGCTATTGATATTTTAAATCAATACAATTACACGAAGTTATCCGTTCTACGATTCTGTTAATTCTGTATAATGTGACAATTAAAGGTATATTTACAAACAGTTTGCCGTTTGAAACTCTATTAATTTATTATAGTACTAGCTGACCCGGCATGCGTTGCAATGCCCGTTCCCGTTCCTGTTCCAGATCCCGTTCCCGTTCCCGTTCCCAGTACGTTACCTGACGTGTGAGCAGGCCCGTTCCCGTTCCCGATGCCGTTCCCGTTCCTAGTACGTTATCTGACACGTGAGCAGGCCCGTTCCCGTTTTCCCCAGATTTTTTTTCACGGAAACCATCCGCGACATGATCACAATAAGTCCTGAAAGTTTCATCGCGATCGGTTGAGTGGTTTAGGAGCCTATAAGAGACATACAGACAGACAGACATTGATTTTTATATAGACGTATTGAATTCAATTTAACGTTTTTCACATATGTACTGTCACTTCTTGGAATTTTTCCACAGTTTTCAGCTTAATTTACAAAAAATATAAAGCTCACTGTATGTTTCGATGGAATTTATTCAGATTCATACGAATTCAATGTCATTTGATATTTTTGCAAATGCGTTTTACTTTTTTTTTGTTATATTGATTAATACTAGCTACGGTACTATCATATGATAGTGGCGTTATTGTGCTGCGTACACACCGACGAACCGAACAGCGAACGACGAAGGCGACACGATAACGTCCGATGATTTATGTGAACGTCCACACGACAGCAACCCTTCGTCGTTCGCCGTTCGGTTCGTCGGTGTGTACGCAGCATTGCATAAACGTCAAACGAAACGTCAATCAACATCGGAATATGGTTCCGTTTATATGCGTCGCATTTTATAAGACTTTCGAGGTATCGTCGGCTCGTGTCGAGTGCGTCGCCGATCGTCTCGCGTTGACGTCGCTCGGGTTGCGCTACTTAACAAACACCCGGCAAAAGCTTCGAATCGCGAAAAGCCGTCGCGTTGAACGTTCATTGAGTGGATTTTATGAATGGGGCAGCGTCTGTCTGTCCCGTCAGTATGCAAACCGAGCTCGAGTTCGGACTGGGTGTTTCGTACGATCGCGATCGGTGCCTAGACTCGGCTTGAATGAAACTGGTTTCGGACCAACAGCGATGGCCACATTAGCTCCGCTCGTAATAATAATCTTCCGAGAGGGAGAGGTCGTCGAAGCAGATTCCTCAGAGAGAGAGGATCTGTGAGGATTGCGGGGGCGGATCTTAGCTACGCGTGAGAGCAGCTGCTGCATCAGGTAGAGTGGTAGATCCTTGGGAAAAAAAATTTTTGGAGAATTTTTTCCGCCTTCCTCTCCGAGATCGCGTCTTCCGCATGTCGTTTAATTTCCTTCATCCTTTCGACCCGCTTTCGAGAAAAAAACGTAACCGGCGAAAAAATCGGCGTGTGATGCAATCGAGGTGTGTCCAAATCTGGTTTTAATATTGCATTTCGACTGGCGAACGTTGAACGTCTACATTCATTAGGGCACTGCGTAGAATTCTGATATTTATTTTAAATACATGGGCTGGCGGCATAGCCATTGGAACCCAGGGGTCTGATGTAAATTGTACATTTAAAAAAAAAAAATTAGTTATTTATATTTGAATGTTATCATCATCATCATTTTCAACCGTTCACCATCCACTGCTGGATGAAGGTCTCTCCAATACTCTTTCATTCCTGTCTGTCTTGAGCAATCTGCATCCAGTTGATTCCACACATTCTTCTCAATTCATCAGCCCATCGTCACCTCGGTCTACCTCTCGGATACCATTCCAGTATTTCTCGCGTCCATCTGCCATCAATTCTTTTCGCTGTATCCACTTCCAACTTTATCATACGTTGCGCTATATCTGCCACTTTGATCATACTTCTTGTTATACCAAGCATACATCTTTCGATGCTTTAATGTGTGCACTGGATCTTACGTAGCATTCAAGTTTCACATCCATACGTCATAAGATTCGCTGACGACATAGTTATAGTTGCATGTAACTCAGTAGATTAACAGAATTAAGCAACGAAAGTATGAAAGTAGGCTTAAAAATTAATTTTAATAAAACTAAAATTATGTTTAACGAATTCTGCACGCAAAACGTAGTCACAGTAGATGATCATATTGTAGAGATGGTTGATAGTTATTTATACCCAGGACAATTGGTGAATATGACTGGATGTAAAGAAGAAGAAATAAAACGAAGAATGAACATAGTTTTTAAATCCAACATTCCGCTATGCTTAAAAAAGAAGGCGTACGACCAATGCGTACTGCCAGTTATGACGTATGGATGTGAAACTTGGACGCTAAATTCAAGAATGCTACGAAAGATCCAGTGCACACAGAGGAGCATGAAAAGATGTATGCTTGGTATAACAAGAAGAAATCGCAAAAGAAATACATGGGTAAGAAGTTTGACCAAAGTGGCAATTATAGCAGTGCGGGTGAAAGAGTTGAAGTGGCAATGGGCTGGACACATAGCGAGAAGAATGGATGGCAGATGGACGCGAGAAGTATCGGAGAGGATGTGAAAGAAAGCAAGGTAGACCGAGTGGAAGATGGGCTGATGAATTGAGAAGAATGTGTGTAGTCAAGTGGATGCAGATTGCTCAAGACAGACAGGAATGGAAGAGGATTAGAGAGGCCTTCATCCAGCAGTGGATAGTGAACGGCTGAAGATGATGATGATGATGACGTCATAATTGGCAGTATGCATTGGTCGTTATTTTTTAAGCATAGCGGAATGTTGTATTTAAAAACTATAAATTCATTCTCTTATACATATATGTACATATAATGTTAAACTTACGGAAATATTTATTTTTCAAAGTCACACGTTTGCAATTCCGACTCTGCGATATTTTCTATATTTTGCTAGACCTCTACATCATCTTTTTGCAGATAAACTAATTGAGATTTCTCCATGGGTAGACGCATCAAGTAGAATGTTTCGCTCTCGTGTTGGATTTGTATCTACATACATATATAAATGGCGAATTTCCTGTCCTCGAAACTGCACAAAGTCCTTACTTAATTCCGGTTGTTTTATTAACTAAGAACTTTCAAGTGCGCTGTCGATATTTTCAGCCAAGGAATTCGCGTTATTCGTAGCCCCATTCATCATGCAATGATGCCCGATTGTATCAGCGTATTTAGATAATGCATCATTTTATCAACGTCAATTTGCAACGTGTGTAATACAAGTATATATGCGTATGTGCAACGTGCAGTCTATTTTGCAAGTTCAAGTACACACACTATTGTATAATCGATATGGGCGATGAGAGCTTACTGTTCAATTTTCATATACCGAGAATTTTTATTTTTTTTGCTTTTTCAAAACGTCGAAGCGCATTAATTTCCTCTCTCGAGGTTTTCCTTTATGGAAAAATTGCTGCGCAATTCCATAATTTTCTCTCGGAAATAAATAAAAAAATCGCTAGAGCATCATCACATCGTTGCATAATCCCACAAACGAGCGAAATTTCAATGTCACAACATTGAAACGACACAGCTCCCATGTGGGTGTAAATAAATATGGTTTTACTTTACTGATAAAATTACACATACATACATACACACACATTGCATCACTCTCAAATGATTTTACTTCGCCACAGTAACACAATAGTGCCTTAGCCCTGCGAAGATAATCTAACGTTAATTAGTTATGTTGATTTAATATTGCGAGCGTGCAATTAGCGATTGGACATTGCGACCGATTCGTTGTTCGATCGAAACGCAGGTACCGGTCGAATTATTTGCAGAAAATGAAAACGGACCGTTTGATACGGATGCGAAACAACAGGTTGAGTGGAATATTTACGATACGGTATAGTTATACGGTGCAAGTGCATAATTAAGTGCGCGTTTCACTGAAAATGTACGTAATTGCGACGTGGCTCGGAAACATTACAGGTGTCGACTCGCTGCACAGTCGCGATAAATTAATTATACATACACACGTGTACACTCGAACAGTACAAGGCTTTCAATATCGGATTGCAACGTTCCTGTCCCTGAAAAGATTAGTTCGCTACGATAATTTTGTACATTTAGATCGGTACAGTATGTTGGTGGCTTTATCGAATTTCAAAATTCATTAGGCCAACTGAAATTTTATACGTGTACAAGTTCACTGTCAAATTGTGTTCGATAAAATTCTCCAACAAACCTATGTACGTATGTACATTTTTACATGTTTATTTATTTATTTAAAATACACGGGCATAGCCGATGGAGCCCAGTCTGTTATAATTTGTACATACAATTTTTAATAATTTATATTTGAAGGATTACAAAAATTCATTTATGTACGTTCAAAAACTTATCGAGATGATTTTTAAAGAGATTTGTATTTTCAGAAGTTACTAGCTGATTTGGCATTTTGTCTGGGCATTTATATTTATTATTTATTATTTTGTACACTTCTATTAGATCGCCTCTTAATCTTCTCATCTCCAAAGATGTGAGACTCATTTTCTTCAACATTTCATTATAGGATAGTGATCGAAGTTCAGATGGCATTTTTGTAATCCTTCTTTGACTCTTTCTAAGCATACAATGTCTTTTTTTTGAAGTTAGGGTTCCAAACATTTACAGCAAATTCTAATTTAGGTCTAACATACGATTTATAAATTTTTGACAGCAACTGGATACTAAATTTCTTAAATACACGTTTGATAATGAATATATGTAAATGTGTAGTATTTTTGCTCTCGAAAACAACCGAATGAATGTGCGTTGTACATAAATATATTTTTACTGATCGGATTCGGTAGAGTCCTATCGATTTTGACTTTGTTTTATACAATGTTCTGGAAACAATGCAATGAATTGCGCGCAAAATGCATCGCTCACGGAAAAGTGTTCCGGTGAAAATCCAGAACATTCCATTACAATGGAAAAATGAAGTTCAATGTTGACCGTAAAATGAATATCCTTAGGTACGGTATTTTTATCATTAGGTACGGGATGCTTTTACCCGATGATTTTTTTTTTTTAATAACAACCAAAAAAAAGGCATCTTCGGTGGTCTCGTTTTTATTCGAACGTACGCACGCTGTAATAAAGTAAAAATATTCGGTGCGGGACAAATAATGCCCGTATTGAATTTCGATCGAAGATGCTGGTCTTCTGTAAGCGGATCGAATGACACTTTCGAAAATCTGAAAATTTTATTTTACCCATTCGCATTGTATGCATACATTTCACATGTCGGATTCCCAACAGCGTGTGGGGGAGAAAATTTGCGGAAAATCTACGTTCGAAAGTGCGGAAAAGTTCTCACATATAGTCGAGTGCGCTTAGTGCTCGCTTGTGGGTACACAAATTGCAATCGATTTTGCATCTCTCTAGACACACAAGATGAGATGCACTTGACTTATTCAAGGTTTTGCGGTCGTCTTGGTTGGATTTTGCACCCTTGAAAATTACACGTTGCAATCTTGACATATTGTATTACGTTTAAGCGCATAACACCAGGTCGATTGCTTTGTGAGATAGCTTTGTGCAGCACTTCCATCGTCACGATTTAAGCTCTCTCGCTCTCCACATATGTACATTCATACATGTATATTTCGTCCTAGGAAAATTTACTTTAGATGAGAATTATATACATAGTAAATTTCATCAGCGACGGAAAAATCCCATCGATCGTCCTTTTACAACCAGATTTAATTAATTCTCTAACCGTAGACATTTTAAAGTCAATGCCAACGTTACGTATACCTATACAGCTGAACAACGTTATTCAGTCAATTTTGTCCTTCGTTCAAGATTAAGGAATCTATTGTGTAGAAAATCTTTACTTGTTATCTAGCTTTTTATTATATTCGTCGCTTTTCATATAATCAAAATTTTCCACTATCAGTCTATTTTTTGAGCTTGACATTGAATCGTACATATGTAAATGCGCATATGGCAATCCATTGTTTTACTTCTAGTGCGCTTGTCGGATAATAAATAAAGTTTGAGAATGGTTCACCGGGCTTTTGTAGTGCAGTTTAATTGTAAAAAGTTCAATTTCAACTTTAACTTATTTTGCATATTTATACTTTTATGTGGAAATTTTTAATTTCAATTAAACATCACATCACATCACATTTAAGTAGTGCAATGTTTCTATTTTGTTGACGATACAATTTTTTCTGCCTTATTAAGGCTAATATATGTATCTGAGCTGTTCGGGTGACTCGGGTGACCGATTGATTGAATTGTACTAAATAGGAACTGAATGATGATTCAGTAAACCAAAACAAGCCCCTTAATTTAAGCATTGTCATATATAGTAATAATTTATTGATTGATAAGATTGTACTAATTTCTATTATTAAGCCTAACGAACTGGAATTTTGATACATCATATCAATGTAACATGTACATATAAAGAAAATATATGTCACGTACTAATTAATATCTCACAATAATTTTCTTACGATACTTTATATATACATATATAAATCTCAATTTGACTTTGTCGAATTGTTAGCTTTATAAGATACTCAAACTTACGGATGAATTCGATGTATCTCATGTATGTCTCTTTAACTTCCGGTTAAAAGTCGGTACAGAATCAATCGAAATGGTACTTCGACAAAGTAGGAATCGAACGATTCCCGATTACGGACGTCCTGTTCTGTATGGTGGTGGAAAAAAAAAAAAAAAAAAAATGGTATGTGTATAAAAACATCACGCGTCTTATAAGCGGATAATTGAGTGGAGATGAATAGTACGGTAACCGGTTGCCGGTCCGCGGATTGACTGCGATTTCCGGTCGTCAGCTTCTTCTCCTTACAAGTACCCCAGCATAGGAAACAAGATTATGATAGCGCCTCGACTAGATAATGAATAGGTACCTAAACTAAACACTACCTGGCGATGGAGCCACGTCAGTTTATTCGGTACCGATTCACGCTCCGGTGAACGTTCTATATCCACGTACAGTGTTTCTCAACACTGTGGTACGAATCCAGGATACCTAGATGCAACAGTGTGCTAATTAAATATGCCCGTGACCTACGCGTATCCAAGTTATACAAAGTTAAACTGCATATCAGTTGAACCATATGGGTGTATCGAACTGTATGATCGGAACTAACTTGAAGCGATTATAGCACAAAAGCTTATAAATTGTATAAGTGAATTTTGCCGTTCGAATCATTTTTCATCTCACCAATCTGACCAGCTGATGGCGAAGAACAATTCGAAAAAGTTTTTTTTACATTCGATCCATGTGCCGTGTGCCTTTTGCAACATGTTCTATTTCAACGTATGAGCCGTTGTACATATATTTCGCATTTTGCCCGGGCATTTTCCGCGTGGAAAAATGACACACAACAATACCAGGTACAGATCAATCGATGTTTCAAGGTCGAATTTTTTGAAGGGCTCGGTAATGTCATCTAATAATACTTTTTAATGTCAAACGGTTAAGCTTTTCAACTGTGTGAAAATAAATTTACTGCGTAATATACGTACATACATACAGGTCGCGTATTGAAACGTGTAAAGTATTAAAATTGTCTGTGTACAAATGAAATATTTTATTTTTCAATAGCCCTCATGGAAAATCTCCGTTGTATGATAAATTGTATATTAAATTATTTCGTATAATAATATATTGCGATTGCACCATTGGATGAAGGCCTTTCCATTCCTCTTCCATTCGTGTCGGTCTTGAGCAATCTGCGTCCGCTCGATTCCACACATTTTTCTCAATTCATCAGCCCATCGTCGTCAACACTTCACTTTTTCACAAGTTGCGCTATATCTACACGTTTCTTACCCATGTATTCCTCTTACGGTCTCTTCTTGTTACACCGAGCATACACATTTCCGCGCTTCTCTGTGTGCTATGGATCTTACGTAACATTCTCGAATTCAGCATCTACATACGTACGTTTCACATTCATACGTCATAACTGGCAGTACGCATTGGTCGTATGTCTTATTTTTTAAGCATAGCGGGATGTTGGATTTAAAAACTACGTTCATTCTTCCAAGAGTTTTATTAGTATAAAATATTAAGTTATACCGCACAAACCATACGTACATATGTACATATAATATGTGTCGCACCTAATCTTATGTGCTTATATTGATTTTGAACATAAATTCACCTTTGATGCGTTCTATAGTTATATAGGTATTTACAACCACTGTGCATTGTCGCAATTTATAACTGTTGCTTGGCGCAAGAACCGATGCAACTCTTTATCTTGCGTAACTTGCCACTTAACTTCGCATTACCCAGTTAGTATCCCAGCACTCAACTCAGAAATGCTTTCCGTTCCGATTTTGTCGGTCTTCAGACACATTTCGACCTCGCAGTGTTCAACTTATTTTGAATGTGAACCTACGGCGAAATTTTCTCCACATTGCAGTTTAACTGCCTGCATCGTTGCGTTGCGTTAGCCTTTTCGCAGTATTATTATACATAGACGTTGTTGCGGTTGTGGTAAACTCGTCTTACGCGATGACACAGATGGCTCACACGGTTCGAACCGGTAGTTGCGGTTCAACGACACACCACTATATGTATACACTTTTATAAATACAACGCAGATCGACCACTTTTCGATTATGGCAAAACGTCGGTCACTTGCTCCAGTAATGTCTCCAGCATCGACCCTTCGGAATCTAGTGCTTTTCCTATATAGATAGGTATACATAGAAGATACATAGGTATCTTCTTCTATGCCCTTCAAGTGGCGTACCTATTTGATAGCAAGCGTTGACTCTCCTTATTTCGCAAAAAAATAAAAATCTACCATAATTATTATACATATTATTATCCCTGAGTGCGTCAAGTCTTCTAAGACCATGCATTCTTGCAAAGTGTGAGGAGACACCTCTGTGAGAGATAGTAGTTATGTATAAGTATAGTGTATAATGTGTAATAGATTTATGTAGTTGTTATAAATATGTAATAGATGTAAGTTAAATTAGCTAGTTAGCTAATATAATATAAAATAAATAAATAAATATAATAAGGAAAAAATACTCTCCAATGTTTTCCTGACAGCCTTTTGGAGATGAGAGAATTGGCGGATAGGATTCATCATTTTCAGCCGTTCACTATCCACTGCTGGATGAAAGCCCCTCCAATCCTCTTCCATTCCGGTCTGTCTTGGGCACACTGCATCCACTCGGTCTACTTTGCTTTCTTTCATATCCTCTTGGATACCATTCCAGTATTTCTCGCGTCTATCTGCCATCAATACTTCTCGCTGTGTCCAGCCCATTGCCACTTCAACTTTTTCACACGTTCTGCTATATCTGCCACTTTGGTCACACTTCTTACCCGTGTATTCCTCTTACAAGCTCTTCTTGTTATACCAAGCTTACATCATTCCATGCCTCCACGGATAGAAAAAATGTTATTACCTACACGATGTCGAGCGTAAGGTTTTTCACTTTTGACCTTCTGTCAAAGTTGAGTCTCTTGCGAAATATATGTACCTAGGTTTCCAATTGCTTTATGGAGAGAAGGAACGAACAAAGATTTGGTAGGTAGGAAATAATTTTTAGGTCGTGCCAATTTTGTGGAACCAAATTATGTAGATAAATTGGCATATTCTAATAGATGGGTGAATCTGGATTCAGTAATTTTCATATCTCCCAAATGTTGAAAAAATCCTTAGACATGTGTGGATCGTATCCTGGACTTATGCTCGACGCTCTAACTAGAGTTATCGCTCGACTCCAGGAACAATGTTAAGTGGTGCCAATTTTGTATGCAACCGTTTCAACGACGACGTCAGATAATCAAGAACTATACCTGCTCTGAATAGCGTTCAAATCTTGCCAGTAGTATAGCGGTAGTCGAAACTGTCAATAAAATCTTTCGACCGTATTGGAAACTTTCATTCGCGAGTCCTTGTTTAAATCGCTGTTACTTTTCACTTTATTCTGTCGTATTGTGCGGTTACGTTTTGTTTTCTTTTTGTACAGTATGGCGATGATGTATCGCGAAGATTAGATCAAATTACTCAGGGCGTCTTGGAGACAATTGCACCATCATCGGGAGACCTTTGTCACATTTCTAATTAGTCGTCACATGTGCGATGATGACAAAGAAATATTAACGTGATGTGCACGCGCGCTAAGATCAAATCCATAGTGCAAAAAAAATTAAACAATAAAAAAGAAGGCAAACGATTTCCGGCGTTAACAATTAATATAGACAGAGTGGACCAAAATGAATCACATCATTCGTTTAGCTCGCAATTTTTGACTGTTAAATAAAACTGTAAAATTTAAATCGCACATGACACCTCGAATCATTGAGCTTTTTGTTAGTAGGAGTTATCGCAATTAAGCTTTGTAAAGCAGCAACAAGAAAGGAACGTGTCATATCGGATTGGATTGAAATACACTGTGACCCGAAGGATTATAAGAAGTACATGTACAAAGTACACCGATCTGTCAAACAGTGATGGAATGTTTGATGAACAAACAGACAACAATTCGACTTTATAATTGTGAAATAATTTTCACTTGGACCGTCTTGTACGATTGCGTTCAATATTAAATCTTCCGATGGCATTTTCCGTCACACTTTCTTAGAAAACTTCAGGCGATACATTTAGAAATTTCGTTTTGGAATAATCATATTAAATTTCAGTTTGTTTCTATAATATTTGAGATTCACCCAAGTATAAAAAGTGCAATAGAATAATGTCAATCGCGACGACCGTCCTCATCGGGTCAATATAATTGACGTATTGTTTCTCATGTGAATTTCATCTATTTTTGTCCTTCAACCAGACAAATAACATTTCATTAGCAATTTCACAATATTATACTTTAACGCTTAGTAAAAATATAGAACAAAATTGCGAACACAAAAAAATAACAGCTATTTCAAATGGGGTGATTCGTTTTGGCCTACATTGTATTATGCGCAATCAGCCAAAACCGTTTCATTTGTTGACTTCGCAATTTATCTATATACATATAAATTTACGTCGTTGCACATTGTGCATTTAAAATGCATTTTTTTTTTTAATGTGACACTACTCGTAGTAGTAACAATACACTCAGTAGTAGGTAGGTATAATAACGTAGGTAACGTAGGTAGGTAGGTATAATAACAGGTCAGTTTCCTCAGCAGGCGAGCATTGCATTGCAGAAACGCGACGAAACATCCGTCATCGAGTTAACCCCTTCGCTGCCGGCCGATAGAACTCGCCGATCTTTTGTTTTAATCTCTCGCATTGTCTCTTCGCGCATCGGAAGGGTTAAATTATAAAGACCGAGAGCGATTCGTGCGCACGTAACTGTGAACGCTCACTATGTACTATTGTTGCGTCCGTCGAATCGACAAAAGCCATTGTTTGTTACAAAAAATTAAAATAAAAACACACACACACACACAGACACAAACCTGAAAAGATACATTGGCCGATAGCTAGTGGCAAGTAACAGTCCGAATTACTTTTCACTTACGTCGGAATATAAATCTCTTTTGGAGATACTCTTGAACTTGAAATCTCGTCAAATGCACGACAACCAATACGGACAGATCGAAATGAAATAAGTTATCTAGAGTTAAAAATACAAATATATTCTTACACCGTGTTTATATAAAACGATGCTAACTTTGTACGTCGTGATTACAATCGATTCTCAAACGTTGATTCGTTTGGAATTAAACCTATAGATAAAAACGGCATTATTTACCTGTACAAAAAGTTGTATGTATGTGTATATATACGAAATGTACTTAATTTGTTAAGTCGATAAGTATTTCCTTTTTATGTGTATAAAAATTGAGTTACAATAGTTCCTCCGTAGCTCGAATTGTATTCAACGTTTTGTGTTTGAAGATTTTTTCCATCTTTGACAATCTTTGCAATAATACTGTACATGTGTTCTTTCTTTTCGAAGCGAAAAGGGAAAAAAAAGATTTAACGGGATGCACATATGGTATAAGAATACGAGTAAAAGTCCTGAGGGACTAGTGCATGTACGGTTTCCCACAGTTGTCCAGAAATTTACACACCTGCTAGATTACGCTTCTAAACGTGTGGCTCGCGTGTCCATTATTGTATAATTTTGCATTTAGCATCTTTCGATGTATGTATGTATATCGTAACCTTTTTAATTATCGAATCTGAGCTCTTGTTTGAAAGCGGTACAAGTATGCAAAAAAGTAAAAGTTCAACATTACTTTCATTCAAGTAGTTGCGATATTGTATGAAAGCATATTATATTATAGTATTCAATACAATATTCTCATATAAACTTTGTAAAGTTAATCGATCAACTCGTTATGAATGTGATGTTATTATCACGCTCCAAAGAAGCTTAGCCGATTCCCACGCATTCTCAAAGGTTTTATTTTTTATTCGAATCTCCGACTAATAATGACTGTGAGGGGGTGTAGTGTGGTAGCCCGCGGCAATTAACATACAGATCCTTTGCTAAGAAGGGATGCAGTTCCCAGGATCCGTTTTTTGTTTACTATCTTTTGAAGAGCCCGTAAAAAAGTGCACTACATACTTGCAACAAACACGCAACGACGATATAAATCAATGGCCTCTCGTAAAACAACGCATGCGTCTCAACTTAATGCATGTTTTTTTTTTAATAAAGAACACGTATCTGAAAAATTTCAAGGGCTTGTTTTACCCTCTGCGGTATATTTCGCGTAGGGTGATTTTTTTATGATGATGCTGATGGTAGACGAAGTATGCATGCGAGTTTTTTTCATATTAATTATTTCACAAGTGAAACAACTGCCTTTAAATAAAAGTAAATTAGACCAAACAGACTTTGGATAATTCTGCATAACGATGGGTTAGTGCACAGATGAGTTATCATACACAAAACGCTCATCTGCATCAAACCTTCATGTTTAAAAAGTATTGTATGTCCAAATAGTATATTTGAGAAGATATTGTCTTATTAAAATATATAATATGTCCATTTCGTCCCATATTTTTATGCAAAAGAGATGTATGTATGTACATATGTATGTTACTTACAATATTTAAAATAAAACTGGACATACAATATCTGTGCACTAACCCATTGATATGATATAATTAATAGAAAAAAAATCCGTTGACTAATCTGCGTAAAAAATCAGCAATTTACCTACTTTTCTTAGCTTTTATAAGCCTCATATAAATTGTTCAAAATCGTTTTATTTCATACATTAAAGCGGACATCAAAATAATTAGTATTGAACTGTATTCGATTAGAAAAGTTTCACGTTTGAATCCATTCATTGAATTAATTATTAGGTACCTACAGTAGAATGTATTTCTAGCTGGTAAAGGAAATATTTTGCTTTTTAAAAATACACTAGTCGTTTGAAGATGAATAATAAAAATGCGGTGCAGTTGATTTTTATTATTCATCTTTTATCATTCATTTTACACGTTGTTATGTATTTTGCAGTATTTCTCTTATGCAAACAGAAATTCAATACGTCCAGTTAATTTGTATTCCCTTGTATAAATATTGTATTGCGCGACCCCTGCGAGGATACGAAGTGCATCGCTCCGAAATAAACTCGAATATATGTATACTTGTTATTGTGCTACTAAATATAAGTTTGGAAAATAATACGGCAACCGACCAGGCTGTACTTTAAAATTTAATTAATTGATACGACTTTGTGTATTTGTGTGTGTGTTTATTTTTCACGATGCATCTTGCGCATGCATACATACATATATGATGCATTCAAGTGGTCTTGTCGTACACGCCTGTCCATCATTGGTCAAGTGCATTATGTATGTTCTATTTTTCATGGTTTTACTGGTTATTTTCTTGCCGCAAAGGGCTAGAGGACTCTCGACTACAGAGTGGAGGACCTCTAATGAAGCAGAACCGATGCGGGCTCTCAATTAACTTCGGTGCCTTTATTGTTTACTAAAATCGATAATTTTGCATTGCAAGATGGACGATAAAGTAGGCATCGAAAAGCGACCATCTCGGTTGAAACCCAATTTTCAAACATGTATTAGTTATGTAACATAGTTTTACATTTAAACCAAATCCACCCGAGTGTTACTTGTAAATTTAGGTACACATATGTACATATGTACATAGATCTATGAACCTAAACAACAATGTACCGTGTGAAGGTGGGCCAATATGAATCACCCTATTTTGTCTAAGTAGAACTTTTCAAACATACTATAAAAACAAAAAATTTAAATTACATTTTAACGTATTATATTTTTGTATAAATTAAATTTTATTTTAAGTAATTATTTTTGATGGCTTTGTTTGGTCAACCTAAAAGCCAATTTTGCATTTGTTGTACGATTTAACATTTTTTGCAGTGTGTAGAGGTAGAATATGAAATTTATCAGCTTTAAATTTTATAATTAGAAAGAGGGGTAAGATTTGTATATGGGGGGTTTCTGATAATCTCCGATATTAGGATTTTCTTAATGAGAGAAAAATAGTGATTATTCATTTTAGTATATTAATGATTTATTGAACTGGATTTCTATGGTGTTTTGTTAATTTCATCATTTGCAACTTTTTAACCAATGCACTTAAGTAATTATTATCAATCCATTTTACACTACGCATTCAGTGGGCGTTTCAATAGAATTACGGTATATTGTCTCCGAGTGTTTGCAAATATGTACATATGTACATAGATACTCAGATTTTGTTTGTTTTGTTGCAATCTGTTGAACCTGCCCTTGAAACGAGAATAATCTCAGTATCGCGTAGCAAAGTGTCTACATTTCGTTTTAATATAATTAAAAATTACAAGGTCACGGTCTTATCAACATATATGTATGTACACGTGGACACACGTATGTACATAAACACAATAAATAATAAGCGCACTTACATTGTTGCACACAGAAAGGTCAACGGTAAGACAGAAAGACTCCATTACTGTAATTGTTGGGCTTTCTTCGTGCCCAGCTTGAAATGTCGCACATTTACCCGATACTTACCTGAACATCAAGGTCTTTGTGTAATTATGTGTATGTGTTTATTTTGCATCTTTTTGTATCAAATCGTACCTTTGCCTTACAAAATTTCATATAATATTCATAGTTTCAGTATCGTCCTTGACTAGATGTATACTTACGAGCTTTGACGGAATTATCTTTAATCGCACGTGTCTCATTTGCCCATTGTGCATTTCTCTAATCTGTGCCACTTTTATTCGACAAAATTGCTTTTTGATCGTTGCAGATGTTTCAATAGACATTTCAAGCACTATTTTCTTTGACCGGCTGATAAATAAGTGGTTAGAGCAGAGCTCACCAGCAGAGAGCTTCAATGCACGGCATTGAGAGTTTATCGCGTAATTTACATAGCTTTGTTCCTTTTTAAGCTTCGCCTCTAATGCAGGTGGCTAAATCCTAGCATATTGTTATACTTTGCGGTTACTGCCGGTGAACTCTGGGTGGGAGCACAGTTTTGTAGCTTCATCCCCATATGAGTCGCCTAGTTCCAAATCCCGATAAGACCACAATACATATGTATATAAAAAACGAGGATAAAATATTTTCTAGTTCTAAGAATGTTTTCAAACGATGCCTTATACTTGAATTATTCCAAATACCGCCAAGTGTGCCGTAAAAAAATATTGAAAATCAGTGTTAGTTCCAAAAACTGTCAATTGCACTATGATAAAAGCCATATTTAGAAATAAACAACGATAAGTCCATGTTTCTAATCTCAATATTTTGTTTAATATCAACAAAATTAAGTTTAAATGAGTTTAAACGCCACCAAGCAAATAAGTCTGTAGCAGAAAAACCGCGTTTGCGAACAAGTGAGTTTTATGGACTTATCGGGATTTGGAACTAGGCGACTCATATGTCGAAGCGTTTTGTTGATGGTTGTCGACCTTAAATATCATCATCGGCAAGATCTGCTAAAATCGGCCGTTTTTTTTTTGTTAGAATTTGCTAATTTATCTACATAGCTTAGTTGTGAGACTTTCCAAACTTTGCACTACCCCAAAAAAAAATCCTCACACCTACCTTCTCCTCCAGTATGCAATGGGAAACCACTGGAGAGTATGGCCCGTAACGCACTTGGCTGCCTGGCTGCCGCAGCCAGAGTTTCCTGGCTGCATAGTGCGTTATCAAACAGGCAGCCACATACACTTTCTAACATCGTTCTGGTTGCGCAGCCATGGCTGCCGCAGCCAGGCAGCCAAGTGCGTTACGGGCCTATATCTTTCACTTTAGCAGAACATAGATCCTTGACAAAACCATCATGCCAATCGTCTATGCAGATTGGTCAATTGTTTATGGCGCAGCACTACATTATTGTCGAGTTCGGTTTCAGGATTTCAGGCACGCATGTCTACCTGCTTGTTATTCATTCTATATACTATCGCGAACGTCCATCAAGGATGATTCCTCGCTCCCCTCCACCCCCCCCCTCACCATTCGTTTACCCAGATTGTGCCAGAACTCGCCACGTCAATGTGAATCGTGTTGCTCGATTTCAGATTAGCCAACTCCCTCGTGAAATTCCACACCTTGTTAAATACGAATCAAAGGGATCGTGACATTGTAACTTGGCATTGACATTGCACACTGAACTTTTGACAGCGTTCAGGAACACCTCGACTCGTTAGGAATATTATGTAGGTCGATGTAGCGCAGTGACGCAAATTTGATGTACCTACATACATACATATGTATGTATGTATGTACATATCTGAGTTTCGCGCGTGCGAATAATGCGTTCTAGATGAAATTCATTTTATAATGGAATACATAGTTGGATCGTTTGCTTGTTGTTGTTGGTTTTTTTTTTTTGTATTTATTGTTACTATGACGTACTAGTGTAAGCCCGTTGCATATCAACGGAGCGTTCTCATCGCCCGTACTGAAAAATAATATTAAATTTAATAGTTGTTGCATAGATGACGCGTTATAATACAACACGTAACAATTTAGCAAAGTCGCGAACACTTTAAGATTTAATATTGGCCAATTATATAGCACGTACGTCATCGCCTCCGCTTGGTCTTACGATAGTGTAAGCGCGATTCCTCCCAACCTGGTGATACCGGGTTCAAATCCCACTCGCGCGACGTTCTGGGTTTTTAATTATTTACGTCGGCGAGCGTTATCAGCAGACAGACAGAAGCATGGAAAGATGTATGCTTGGTATAACAAGAAAAGATCGTAAGAGGAATACATGGTTAAGAAGCATCACCAAAGCGGTAGATATAGCGGAACGTGTGGACACAGCGAATGGTATCCGAGAGGATGTGAAAGAAAGCAAGGTAGACTGAGTGGACGATGGGCTGATGAATTGAGAAGAATGTGTAGAGTCAATTCGACGCGGACTGCTAAAGACAGAAAGGAATGAAAAAAAAATTGGATAGGCCTTCGTCCAGCAGTGGACGGTGAACAGTTGAAAATGACGATGATAATGATTATTCATTCGACGATTATCTTCATTGACTTTTTTTTGTTTTATTTGTGTTTAACGCATCGAGGTATAACAACCTTGCGCCTTTTAATAGTCGATGGTTGCAATTTGCATATCTCGCTTGTAATTTGCGAGGCGCACTTAATTGGCGATTTAATGTGTCCTCAGACCGTTCGATTAACACTTTTTTGCTAAAATTCCATTTAGAATTCGAAATTGTAACCGCGCGTTTTTTTCTAACAATCGAAACGTAACGGATTCCTGAACGTTTGTTTGCGCGTTAAAGTTTGAGCTGTGCATTGTGTGTAGTGTTTCGTACGCGCACTAAACGTACATATCCCATTATTATTATAATAATTTTCAATCGCTCTGTGAAGAAAATACGTACACACGTTATATGGAATTTAACGAACGAAAAGACTGGAAAATGAAAGTGTGTGTGTGTGTGTGTGTGTGTGTGAGAACGATCTTGATTAATTAAAAAAAATAATTATAATCTCGGAGCGAAAGCGACGTAGTTCAGTGTGTTTGTAATGCAATTTTCCATTTATAACATCATTAACACTGCATATCGAAAATTTTATTGGTTATTTTACAACTAGAGAGTATTGCACGTCATTGCATTGCATATATTTTAAAATGTGACCGTTAATTTGTATTTTGGATGGTATGCAAGTGCCGTGTATCCTTGACCGTGGCGCGCAACAGCGCAGCACTTTTACCTGTGCTATATTTCCTACCTGTTGCAATAAAATCTCGGATTTCTCGGAACACCTACCTTTGAATGAATGGCATGCTTACCATTTTTAAAAATACTCAGGTATATCTGCACTCAGTTTGCCCGTGCAAAAATCCACCACATGTACCTCTTCCGCACAATGCACACACACGTATACATATATATGTATATATGTACATTCCCCGAAAGAATATTTCATAGATAGTGTTTATTGTATGTAGATGGGTGGATGGTCTCTCGTCGAATCATTCACGTGTTCCGACAGTTTTAAACGTCTCACTTGTCGGCTATAAACAACGAGTGCGATTAAAATTCTACCTTGGTAAAGCGCTGTTTTGACTTCTAAGAACGTAGCATGTAACACGATATATAAACGTTTCACTGGTTGTCCTGTGTGAATTTTTAGGATTGCGTACCGATTTTAGGCATTCCAATCACGCGCGTCGATGGTAACGCCAGGAATTACAGATTGGGGACATTTGACATTTCGTCGTATTGTTTATACGTTCACTTTTTGTATGTATATGGTAAATAAGACGCGAATAGGTGAACATTTGAATTTTTTAACGGACGTTACCTTTTTTCCTAGTCGAGAGCAGACGAGTGCTTCTATTCTTCGGTGCGATTTTATCAAATGAAACGTACATACAATTTGTATGCCATTGATGCGTTGAGAATCACAAGATCCGCCGCTTACTATAATTAGACATACTTTCGTTAAAAAAGTAATGCAATCAGATCGATGGTGTTATATAAAAATGTACAATTTGCATCGGCTAAATAAAGCTCGGTATATTGTCAATGCAAAATCCACCTCTTATTACAATCAAACGTATGTATATATACATAGGTACATACTTGTGTTAAAAAAATGATGCAATCAGAACAAAGTTTTTATGTAAGATGTACGTACATAAAATTCGCCGTTTATTGTAATCAAACATGCGTTCGTTGTATAAATAATGAAATCGCAACGTTGAGAACCGTCGATTTCATCGACCGTTTACGAACGAATGACAAAAAAATAATTAAACGCCACTATTACGTTCAAACGTCACCGCGTCAATGGTTGGACGAGTAAAAAATGTTGATAATCGCTGGAATGTAATACTGATTGCGAATTTAAATCTCCACAGAGATGTTTGCGAAACTCACCGGCGTAAATAAAAAAAAAATATATCGCCGTAATCGATTTTGATGTTTTGACATTGAGTTTGTCGGCTTAAATTAGTTTCGTAACTTATGTATTTTAATACACACCGCTGAAGGCGACGAAACATATCGTATTTTATTAATACAGGAATGAGACTTTTATACATACATATGTACATATGTAGGTATGCCAATAAACTAATAATATCTACATTCCCGAGCCGTAGACTAGTAATTATATTGAAGTATTTTTTTTCTTCCTAATATCAAGTATGGAATAGAATGATTGATTTACCAATTAAGCTGGAAGATCTTTGAACTTACCATCCACTCGTCCGTCCAGAAACCCAATTAGCATTTTTAATCAATCTTTGGCGTGGTCAAACGTTGTATTGTACGTATTTCTTCTACTTTTTTTTTTCACCGTGTACGTATTTAAATATTACACGTCGTACGTGAAACTTATTAACGACTTTTCAAAGACTCTGTCCGGTAGTCATTTATTGAGCGTGTGTCCATTGTATAGCATCAGCATGTCCGATTTTCAACAGTCTCGATTCCATCACCGTCGAAAGGTTCCTCTTCTTTGTGCCGAGATGAAAAACTCGTCCACGCGAACCTCAGTCGCTTGAGGCCTTTTCAATTTGAAGCGTATCGAAACGCAAATGATTGCCAGTTTAAAAAAAAAATTAGAAAGAAAATCTGACTCCCGTCGTATTATTATATATTTATGTACTTATGTACAACACACGCTTGTTGCATTATTTTCGAAATTGTCGACCAATTTATTCGTACGGTGGTCTTTTTCATAAAATCTAGCAATTCCACATTCAAAATATATATTGAAATCAACAGTCAAGTGTTTTATCTTTCAATTGACGTATTTTGCGGCTTTTAATTCTTTCAAAGTAAACGCCCAGTTCAAATCAAAACTGAAAAATACATTTTTTTCATTCAGAATTTTTTTCCACTGTTGTTATCAGTTTATTCGACTTATTTTTTTTATTCAAAAACGTTTACCAGATTTGTGTCCTTGCCGTACAATTTTTTTTTCGTCTAAAAATGTTACTTTGCGCCGTATGTTAATGTAGCATTATTCAGATTCTGGTCTAATATGAACGCTATAGTAAGAAATCCTTTATACTTAAAAGGTTAATATGTAGTTGTTATTGTTTTGATTAAACTATACTAATATAAAAAGGGACCTGTTATTATCTGTTTTTGAGATATTTCAAAACAACGAGTGAAATTCTCGCATGTGTGTATAATTTTTCGGCTATAAATGATTAATAAAAATAACAAACCTCATTCCCATAGTTTTTTTATCAAATTCTTAAAGTTTGACACCATATAAAATAAAGTAAAAAACGCAATTCAACAAATTACATATGTGCATATTTGGAACAGTCTTAATCTAAATTATCGTCTTGTCCCGATCAAAATGTGTTTCTGCAGAATCAAAAGCAAGAATTGTATTTCATTCGAAATCGATTGAACAAATTACACATTTTAAACGTCACATATCCAAAAGTAATGATGTTTTCGAATAAAAAAAATTTTTTTCTTTAATTTTCAATTGCACAACAATTTATAATAAATTTGACACATAATCAAATCATCACCAAAAACCGAAATGTCATATTATGTTCGATGAATTTACTTGGACACGACTACTTTTCATAGCCCACATACATATGCATATACTAGGTTGACCTTAAGTTTCCTTTAAATAAAATGACCTATAGAAAACAAGGCACACAAAAAAAAACTGAACACATCTGTAGATAATTCGTCAAATCAAATCGACTTACAGACAAAATCCATTAACACTTATCCTTTTTCATTTGAATGAAATGCACACTTGAATGTATATGTACATATGTACCTATATATATATATATATATATATGTACATAATGCATTCAACCTTTTATGTTTGAGAATTAATCGGCCACGGTCTGTTAACTAAAAGATGTGCGTTAATCCAAAGATACCAGTATGTGTGCACATATGTATGTGTTGTTTTCGCGGTTCGAAAAGGTTGAGAGCCGCTGCTCGCGTGTCGTTACGTATCAACAAGTGTCGAATTGAGCGATAAAGCTCCACATTTTCAGGTCTTCGTACATATTATCAGGGTTGGCTCGTCGCATCTGGGGCGAGACCGATTCTCTTCGCCACTCTATTACACTTTATGTGAATTTAATTGAGACCCACATTAAAAAAAATCGTCCCCCACCCTTTAAAAATTAAATTATTGTCGTAATTTTTTTTGTCCCGATCGGGTCAATTGCTTCATACAGGACCCGTCTTCTCCTTGTTCATCCTCACTAAAGATATCCTTCCCACGTGAAAATGTCGCTCAACCCCTTCGCTGCTAAAAAGTAGTGGTAGTAGATAATGTTAAATAAAAGGGAGGGGTTGTTTTTGCCGGTTTTCTATACAATTTCTTTTTACATCCGGTGTCAAATTCTTTATAAAGTCTACGAGTTCGCTTCCTCTTGCACTTATGGCTCGATCGGAAATTTAAATCACTCTATGTATACTTAAACGCATATGTGTTATATATTATGTACGTACATACATACATACATATCGTAGTGCAGGGCTAAAAATAAAAATCCAAGTACTTGTAAGTATATCATATTATAACCGTTGTATTCTTTTGAATTGAAACGGACGCATAAAATGAGAACAACTTGAGATTTTGCCGTTTTTACACGTGTACTTTATAATAATGTTATAATGCTTAGTTTAACATAATTCCTTTGATTGACTTGGTTTATTTAGGGCGTTGATGATTTTTAACGATATCAAATGAGCGAATAACAATTTTCATTAACGTTCGAATTTTTATAAAAACTTATATGTACATACATATGTACATCGAGTTGAATGAAAACTAACGAAAAATTACTTCATTTTGAATTTAAACTAGTAACTACTTTTGAATAATGTATGTTAAGGCGTAGATATTTTGAAGTTACTTTAACTTAATCCAATGTTCTAGCAATTCAGACTGCTATGTCTGACTCAATTTAGACAGTAATCTTGAAATTTACTTAAAAAGGTACGTACTTTGAGACTTGTTATCTTGACCTCCATATTCTAGTATAACAAAAGGGTTGCATTAGGTTAGGTTAGGTTAAAGTCTAAATTTTATAAGCATCTTGAAATTTTATAGTTTTCCCACTACATAGTCTTAAAATGTCAGTTTATCGTTGTTCCTGCAAAATTCAGTTTATTTATAATAAGTTTTTTTTATCTACCGTTACCGTTGGCTAGATATGTACCGTCGTATTTACCTGACGAACCGATAGTGCAACTACATATTTCGCGATAAGCGAAAGGACATTTAACCGTGACATTGCTACGATTCGGCAACGTTGCTGTAAAAATACACGACTAAAAAAAAGTCTTCATCGGTTAGTCTTCGCAATGGAGCTTTTTTCGGCAAATCTCCACCCCTATCGTCTAGCTGTGATCCTCGATCGTCCTTTTCGTTTCGCCAGGTTGTAAATTAGAGTCCCGATTTGGCAGCAGAGACTTTGGAAAGGCGCTCGCGAACATTAGTGGCGTCATTGGAATGCGCGAGCGCACTCGACCATGTCAAAAGTGAGACGCCATTTTATAACGTACACAATAGCGCGAAGCGTTTCCAATTGAATGAAAATAATTTTTGATCAAAACTTTTTTACATACACACACACACACGCACAACTACTATCGGACCATTGTACCTGTCGTTTTTCATTTTTTACAGTGTGGTTTTTCTTTGATTTGTTTCAGGTAAGAGACGTTGGCGAAAGCACCTGCGGCACTATGCATTTGTATTCGGTCAATTGTCGGCAATTTGTCGTCCCCTTCCTCGGCTGTAATTTGTGAGTAATGAAAGTCCATTTCGCGTCGTCTAATTGCTGCCACCGATGTATGTACATATAATATTTAAGTGCATCCACTTTATTATGATAACAACTCTCTCTGAAGCGCTGAGAATAGCGCGCGTGCAACACGACGCGTCTTAAATATTCACATATATGTATGTATGTATGTAGTTTGTTTTGCCAAAGCTTTTTTTTTTTGTATGATTGTTTCTTTCGAATGTTTGTAATGTGCTTTTTTTTCTTCAGCCCGGTTCATTTTTTTTTATTCGGTCTGAAGACGTGCCCTCAAGTAAATAAGTAGAGTTCTTTTTCAATACAATGCTGAATGTTGCCTATCGTCGGCTCAACTATCAAACTATAATTTTAAATTTAAATAAATTGTTCAGCAGACCCAAAACTACCGAATAAAATCGTATGTACATATGAGTCGCCTAGTTACAAATCCCGATAAGTCCACAATTTATAAAAAAACGAGGATAAAATATTTTCTGGTTCTAAGAATGTTTTCAAACGATGCCTTATACTTGAATTATTCCAAATACCGCCAAGTGCGCCGTAAACAAATATTGAAAATCAGTGTTAGTTCCAAAAACTGACAATTGCACTATGATAAAAGCTGATAAAAGCCATATTTAGAAACAAACAACGATAAGTCCATGTTTCTTATCTCAATATTTTGTTTAATATCAACAAAATTGAGTTTAAATAAGTTTAAACGCCATCAAGCAAATAAGTCTGTAGCAGATAAACCGCGTTTGCGAACAAGTGAGTTTTATGGACTTATCGGGATTTGGAACTAGGCGACTCATATGTACATACATATATTACATTTAAGTATGTATTGCACATATCGGATTAAGTACACCAGTCCCTCGATTTACGCGCTAGATACGTTCCACGAAATGTTAATGAAAACCGTAGTAGATAATCTGTACATACATTCCAGCGCCTAAATGGAAACCGCGTATAAAAAGACATGTGTTTTTTTTTATCCTTACACGCTGCAGGCAATGTTAAATTGTAATTTTTTTCATCTGCGTCAAAATATCTTGAAAAGTGTGTTTTTTATATATAATATCCTTTAAATCTTGTGATGATGATTTGATCTAATGGTTGGATTATCGAAATTGTATCCCCAGCTGACTTATATTCGTCACGCGAACCGCGTAAATCGAGGGACGAGTGTATTGTGATCGTGTGAAAATTCCACCTTGAGATTTTGACTGATTTGTATCAGGTATCATCCCTTGATCACGTTTTTATCATTTATGGATATATATATACACATATGTGTGTGTAGAATCGCTATAACTCAAATATCTTTTATCCTATCACACTGAAACTTCATACTTTTATAGGGTTTTTGTCAGCCATTACAATCCATAAGGCTTTTCGTCAACCAGAAGTAGTTCTTCTTTTGGAAAGTCACCTAATTGTTTTAATTACATCTTTTGATATTCGACGAGTTAAAAATTTCTGTGCTAGATTGCATTTTTAACTCGTTTTTGACCAAATGTGTAGTAGGATACGCAGTTTGATGTTAAATTTTATACATTTTCAAAGACTTCATAAATATATGGATGGATCAATGCAAAGTAACATTACTACATTAGTGTAAAAGTTTAATATTTAACGTTTCAATTATTCTTAATAAATAAATACACAATGTGTGAAATGAAATCGTCAAAAATTTTAATGCAAAAATAAAAATTCCTCATCGTGCACTTCCAATCGCCATATATGTCGAAACACATTGCAAATTTGAATTTCAAACATTCAAGGCTCAAAATGAAACCTTGAAATATTGCACAAAATAATTCTATTTCGATACGTTTGAAACTTGTTGTCGACGACGAGTCGATTCGTTCGTTAAATATATTCAATGAACGCTCGCCGATCGGTAAAGCATCCGTATCACCCAAACAAGAACACGCGTAAATAAATTAATTATGGCAAATTTTTCCCCAAGAACTTTTCATTATTCATCATCGCATCATTCGAATGGGACGTTCAAATCTGTCAAATAAATCGATCGACACCGTACGGCCGAAAAGGACGAATCAATTAACGGGCGTTCAATTGCCACCGTCGAAGATCAAATTCGCTAAATTCGCATTCGACATAGAGACTGTATGAATGCACGCACAACAAACTTAACATATGTACATACTTGAATTTATTTATTTATTTAAAATACATGGGCAGGCGGCATAGCCGATGGAGCCCAGGGGTCTGACATAATTTATACATTTATACAATTCTTAATTATTTATATTTGAAGGATTACAAAAATCCATTTGTGTTCAAAAACTAATCGAGATGATTTTTAAATAGATTTGTATTTTCGGAAGTAACTAGCTGATTTGGTAGACGGTTCCAAACTTCGACCACTCTATTTGAAAAAAATGAGTCTCTGACAATTTTGTTCGATTTGTCTTTTAGTAATTTCCGTGTATGGCCTCTGAGATGTGCGTTTTTATTGAAAGTAAGGAGGTTTTGCATTGGGCATTTATATTCATTATTTATTATTTTGTAGACTTCTATTAGATCGCCTCTTAATCTTCTCGTCTCCAAAGATGTGAGACTCATTTTCTTCAACCTTTCATTATAGGATAGTGATCGAAGTTCAGATGGCATTTTTGTTATCATTCTTTGAACCCTTTCTAAACATACAATGTCTTTTTTAAAGTTAGGGTTCCAAACATTAACAGCAAATTCTAGTTTAGGTCTAATATACGATTTATAAATTTTTGACAGTAACTGGATACTAAATGTCTTAAATACACGTTTGATAATATATATAAAAGAATTTTTTTTTTACATCAAACAACATTTCATATTTAACTACTACAGTTTTTTTGTTTTTGTTTTTGTCTTGTAAACGTTGAACATTCCCATTAGCATGAGATCCGCGAATGACATTCAAAATCCAGTTGAGCTAGAATCGCCGAAGGGCGTGTCGGCATCTCGGATCGGTCAATTTCGTTATTAATTATAAATTAGCATGCACCACTGTGCGGCAGTCAGGGGTTGTCCACATTTATTTATCGACAATGAAAATTAATCGAATCGCAGTACTTGGTAATAAAGTTTGTTAATTTTTTTTTGTATTTGTTCAACGGCAACGTTGACATTTTAACGAGCATTCGTTATGTGGCCTGATCGCAATACCATTCCCCTATAAATCAACACACATCTTGACCAGTATTCGCTCACATTTAACACCGAATTAAAAGGTCACAAGAGACGGGCGCTGTGTGTTCAACTTGAATTATGTTCGAACGAACGATTCTAAATCTAGTTGTAGTCAATTTTTTAATACATTTTCAATGATATCGCCCTCGAATGGATTCCGAAGCTTCGTCTGATAACATTTTTCTGTCAATGATTATTCCAAGTTTAGTACTATTTTTGGTATGTTTTGCGTACATTTATAAAGTTATAGACGTCTCTTTCGTTTTACTGTAGTGAAGGATTCAGTTTGATTCATCATTTTTAGACGTCTGGCTTGAGCAATATGTATATCCTCACATTCTTCCCAATTCATCAGCCCATCGTTCACTCGGTCTACCTTGCTGTCTTTCACATCCTCTCGGATACCATTCCAGTACATATTTCTCGCGTCCATCTACCATCCGTTCTTCTCGCTATGTGTCCAGGTCACTGCCACTTCAACTTACACTATTGTATCTGCCACTTTGGTCATGGTTCTTACCCATGTATTCCTCATACGATCTCTTCTTCTTATACCGAGCATACATATTTTCTTGCTTTTCTGTGTGCACTGGATCTTACGTAACATTATTGAATTCAGTACCTTGCTTTCTTTCATATCCTCTCGTATGCCATTCCAGTATTTCTCGCGTCCATCTGCCATTTGTTCTTCTCGTTGTGTCGACTTAAACTTTCGCTAATCTGCCACTTTGGTCATGGTTCTTAACCACGTGTTCCTCTTACGATATCTTCTTGTTATACCGAGCATGTTTATCTGTGATCTTACGTGGCATTCTTGAATTCAGCATCCACGTTTCACACTGGCAGTGCGCATTGGTCGTATGCCTTATTTTTTAAGTACAGTTTGATTATGTTCGAATAAACGGTTCCGAACCTCGTTGTAGTCAATTTTTTAGTACACTTTAGTAACCAGGGGTCGGCAACCCTTTTCTGCGTTGGGTGTAAATTTCAAAAGGTTTTTTTTGGTGGGTCATTAAACAATGTTGGCTTCTTAGTAGTCATATTGAAAAAAACATGCGTATAATGCACCGCAGGCAAAAATTTTCTTCATATAAACGTGTTTTCCGCGTATATTTTACAGAAAATTCCAAAAACAATTTTTGACCGCATATCGTAAATTGCCAAACCGCTGATATAATTGTTAAATTTTTAATGGTTTTATTGATAGAGACCGATTCAAAGACATCAACTAGTACCCGATTCGACGGAAAGCGATTTACCAATACATGTATATGTACATTTATCGACAGAAAGAAAAACCTCGCTACTGTGCGTTGTAAAAAAATAGTTGCAAAAATATCCAACCTCAATGTATAATATGTATGTATAAAGCGCGCGATTTCACCGCTGCGTTTGCATTTTTAAATTTGCAAGAATTGTTTCTCGATAGTATCTATGTAGTACACGTTAGAATCTAATAATGTATGAATTTAAGATGTTTTTGATTAATTATTAAATCTCCTCTGCAATCGGCGAAACTTTTGCACTTTTTTTCCGAAACTTTTGTTCCGAATGGTTATCTCAAAATAAAAGCGCACACCGAGTTTCACGAAAGCTAGGTAAATAAATATTCGTACTCATCATCGATTCATCACGTGTTTGATTAAGCTCATACGTCGAAAATACAATGTACAGGTTTTATATTCCTTATTTACATGATAGTATTGATTGCCTTTCATTTCAATATTCACATAGAAAAGTATCGCATTGTGTAGTACATAGTGGGGAACTATGTATGTACAAGTTACACAATAGTTATGTGTAATTCTGAAAATTTTCTGCGTACAAAATGCATGTACGATTTTGTCAACACTGTGACGTTGCACACCTTTTCTTTTTAAAATTGTCCTTTTTCAATTTTATTCGGGCTAATTAGATAAACTATATACATATGTACATAGATAGAACTCATGTGAAAGAAATTGGTTCGAGCTTCTTCAGGATCAGCTGTTCAGATTAGTGAGATAAAAATGATTCGGACTGTATTTATTTCATACATTAACACCAAAAAGCGTTGTAAAAAATGACTAGGAAAAATAATTTCTTCAAGTCTCCATATCTAACTATTTTCACCACAGTTTGATACAATTACACTTTACTCGAAACCACATAATTAAATTGCAATTAAAAAACCAATGGAGAGCGTACTTGCAAGATAGTGAGTAGTATATAATCTACCGGTACCTGGATGTGTGTACATACATATGTATGTTATCATCATCATCATCATTTTCAGCCGTTTACCATCCACTGCCGGGTGAAGACCTCTCCAATCCTCTTCCATTCCTGTTTGTCTTGAGCAATCTGCATCCACTCGACTCCACACATTGTTATCAATTCATCAGCCCATCTCCCACTCGGTCTACCTTGCTTTCTTTCACTTCCTCTCGGATACCATTCCAGTATTTGTCGCGTCCATCTGCCATCCATTCTTCTCGCCATGTGTCCAGCCCATTGCCACTTCATACTTCTTACCCATGTATTTCTTTTGCGATCTCTTCTTGTTATGCCAAGCATACATCTTTCCATGCTTCTCTGTGTGCACTGGATCTTGCATAACATTCTTGAATTTAGCCTGTATGTATTCATCATCATCATCATTTTCAGCCGTTCACCATCCACTGCTGGATGAAGTTCTTTCCAATCCTCTTCCATTGACTCCAAACATTCTTCTCAATTCATCAGCCCATCGTCCACTTGGTCTACCTTGCTTTCTTCCACATCCTCTCGGATACCATTCCAGTATTTCTCGCGTCCATCTGCCATCCATTCTTCTCGCTGTGTCCAGCCCATCGCCACTTCAACTTTTTCACCCATACTGTTATATCTGCCACTTTGGTCATACTTCTTACCCATGTATTTATCTTACGATATCTTCTTGTTATACCAAGCATTTATCTTTTCACGCTTCTCTGTGTGCACTAGATCTTACGTAGCATTCTTGAATTTAGCATCCAAATTTCACATCCATACGTCATGACTGGCAGTACGCATTGGTCGTGTGCCTTATTTTTAAGCATAGCGGAATGTTGAATTTAAAATATATGTATGTATGTACATATATGTAAAATGCTAAGGATACGTTTGAAACAATTTGTCGCCATCGAGCACGTCATTGTCTGCAATCAACTTTCAGGACTCGACGATCGTAATGATATATCAAGGTGTTTTCTTTTTTGCCGTCTGTAGAAGATGAAGACGTCTTGTCGAGGTCCTTCCGAGGCATTAACCCTTCGCGAAGATGCAATATTGCGTTCGGAGACAGGAATCTGTTGCTTAACAAGGCTGTTCCTCGCCGACTCCCCGCACCACCCCCTTTCCCTCCATTACGTTTGTCGTTCGGTTGCTTTTTCCCGCTTTTTGCGAACCCGGTTCGTCCTTATAAGGCGGACGAGTTGTCGCGAAACGCGGAAGTCGTCCATGGTGCATCGTCCATCCCGATACGAATCTCAGGAATGAGACCTGTCTCTTATGGTGGGTACACATTGGCGAACCGAACAACGCACGACGAAGGGTTGTTATTGTTTGTAATAATAACAAAACTTCGTCGTTCGCTGTTCGGTGCTCCAATGTGTACGCAGCACTAGACAACGTTACTACCCACTCGTCGCAGTCTTAAAAAGGAAAGCTTCCACTAAGGGTGATATTACACTGAGCAACCAAACGAAACACCAGATTTTTTTTGAACCTCGACGACCAGATAGATATACAGGTTCCAATGCTACATATTACATGATGCGATTCTCAGTTGCATAAAAATTTCTTGGGAGTCAATGTTCGACGAAAATAACCTTCACCAAAAACCCTTTTCTGACCTTTTTTTTTGCATCGTTTTTTGTTTCGAAAACAATGAAATTCAGAAAGAAATATGAGAGGTTGAATTTTATATATTTTCTACGTCTACATAGAGTACCTAGTTTTCGTATAGCTTCCTAGACCTATTTTTTTTGTATGAAGATTGTGAGATGAGCAGGTAGCTTGGTGAGTGAAAAGTGGTGCAATGTAATGAGATGCTCGCCACCGCCAAAAAAAATCTGGTGCTGGTGTGGTTGCTCAGTGTAATATCGCTCTAAGACGGTGATCGTCAACCTAATTTTGATATGGTCCAGTATTACCACATTATCATAAACCTTAAGTGTATCTATGCGTTAGGAGTTACATTGAAATTGGGTTTTAGTGGGAGTAGGTGTCTTTTGTATTATGTCACTGTCAATAATAAACATTCGTTGATTCTCAACAGACAATAAATACTCTAGTCTACATAGTATCACGCAAACTTTCATTGTGTTTATACAAAACAACTTTTTGCAATTTAGCTTTTAACCTTTCTTTTCTCCCTAAAGTTCAAAAAAAGCAGACACTTTAATTGTCAGTTTTGGTAAAATAACAAAGGAAAGATATACGTACATACATACATATGTATGTAGGCAGTTGGTTTCCTCTTGCCTTCTGAATGGGATAGAAAGGAACTTTGAATAAGTAGATAAGAACGTTTTGTGTTTAATGTTAAAAGTGTGTATGGAACCGTCTCAACAACTATTGTTTTTTAAACAATCAAAGTATACAAATGTTTTTTTCATCGGGTGTGATAAATAAGGTCAAAAGCTCGAGTGACAGCATCCATTCTCCTTGAAGCGACAATGGAATTCTAGGAAACTTGTTAAATTCTGACGAGATGGCCGATAGCATTCAAATCTTTCCGGCACAATAATCAAGTTAATCTTTCGACTGTTTCGGTAATCGAACTACATATGTATGTACATACAAACCTTCGTTCAATTGCCCAACGATCAACCGCTGAGCTATCGCATTGATTATTCAATTCAATTTTATTCGATTTTGTAATGTAAATTTTCTCCAATACAAGTCACGACATAGTAAATGTTATAATTTGTATGTTATACATACAAATTTATGGTACCCACTTCTTTTAACCAGAATTTATTATTCAACCGATCAAAAACATAAATTTTTGTAGCGCCCATCTAATCGTAGGTTGATGATCGCTTCTCTATGATGAAACTTTTTTTTTTTGCGGTCGGTAAACGTTGCATCTCCACTCAGCATATGCACTTTGTAAACGCTGACGATTGTCACTCGTCGGTATGATTAGGAAAATTTGATAAGTGACGATGAAGGGTGATTCTGAGAATCTTCAACTTGTTTGAGATCAATTTTGATTAATGTACTTAGATAAATGCACCGTTTTGCGACAATGCAACCTAACGGCACGGTTAACCCTTTCGCGACCTGCTCGAATTTTGTGTACATTGTTTCTAGCCAGTGTTAGTAATCGTTCCGGAAGTTTTCGTCACGCAACTGAGGGTTCAAGGCTCCACGTAAACCACCGATTGTATGTGTGTATCGTCATTACTGTGTGCTCTGTTGTTTATTTCTCAGGTGTTTTTGTCTTTGATTGTTTTTTTTTTTGTTTTGTTTTGCCGCGTGCAATTTTACCACATTGTCATTTGAAGAGGAAAGAACGAGCTAAATTAACCCCTTCGAGTCGGTTTCGATCTATGATTACGGCTCGTAATGATACATATTACTTGTCGTTGTTGTGCGTTCGGAACGACAATGATATTAATTTTTTTTTATCCGAAATCGGTCGTTACTTCGAAATTTGTGCAATTTAAAAAAGATTACTGTAAAAAGTATCGTCATTTTATTTAAAGTGTGATTTCTAATGGTTTTTTTTTTGCATTATATTGTGAAACTATTGAACTGCGGTCGTTGCGCGCTCTGTTTTATCGACGATAACTATAAAGCCTATAAAATGTATCGATAGATGTCTCCATACTAAAAAATAATTATTTCAAATTCAAGTATTTTATAAATTTACGTAATTTTTAACTTTTGATATTTTAGGTACCGTAAAAATATTTACATTTAAAAAAAAAAGTGAAAAGACTTAAAAATATTTTGTCATTTTTACATAGATGTCACTACGCAGAAAATAATTTCACTTTGATCAATAGTTATTATAAATCTTACAAATATGTAGTTACAATATTATGTTAAATTATTTTAATGAATTAAAAATTAAATATACATTTTTTTATATTATTTTCAATATAATTTAATTTATGTATTTTCATTTTTCAACCGTTTCAAACGTATTTTTTTGTCAAACATTTTTATGTTTGTCGATAGATGTCTCTGTAATTAAAATTAAAAATTTTGCATTTGTCCTGAAACTTCATAGGAAATTTGTGAAATACATAATAATTTATATTAAAATTGAAAATGACAGTACGTATTTCTTAACTCATTTAAAAACAGGGCAATACCCACGATTTCGAGCTTCACACACACACGATTATTACCAAAAACATTGCATTTTTGCATTGTGTTTTTGTGTTGCGCGCGAACAAGTGAAATTTTGTTGTTTATTGCACTCCGATGTGTGTATTTAACAGAATTTCGTTCAAAGCCAAATTATTTCGACACGCTTGAAATATAAAAAGGTAGAATTATTGAGTATGTATATGTACACCACAGGTACTGTATGTCTTCTCGAGCAAAAAAACACCATTTAGCTAGTATAATATTTGAAACAGTATGGAAGTATGTACCAGATTCGACATTTGCTAAACGCAAGTCGAAGTTGAACCGAAAATTGCGCAACGAATTACTACGTCACTTCCTGTCGTTGAAAATTCACCGAATTCGCAACGCACTGCGTAACGCCAACGTATCGGCCAGTGCTTTTTCTCGTTTTTTTTTTTTTTTTTGTTGTTTTTTGTTTTGTCTCGTTGAAATTGCAAAGCTTTCAGCGTATTACCGATCGATCGCACGTTTGCCGATTTTCGTGGACATTCGTGGATGTCCCTATGGACCCTGAGGGCAAATGCCATCGTGATGGTGAATGACCTCAACGAGAGTTTGTCCGTTATTCGGACCCGCGGCCATTGCGTGCTCGGCTCGCCTCCACCACACAAAGCAAAGCAAAGTCAAATGTTTTTATATGAAATTTAAATTTTAATCTATACCCAAAACCATTCGCATCCCTTATTAGTGATTACTGGATTGCCACAGTCACGCTTTAATATGCGACATTTTAAATATTCTAAAGTTTCACCAGAACTACTCTGTAGTTGAATAGGAAAAGCACTTATGAAAATAACAACTTTTTTAAAGTTTATTTCCGTGGCAATGCTTGCGCGATGAGATATCACAGTTACAAATTTTGCTACTCCAGTATATTAATCTCGAAAGTTGACGATGTTGCTTCTCCGCTTGAATATGGGTCGGACGCTGTTCAATTTCAACTTTATCCATATTAATAGTATCGTATACAAAACTTTGTATTTGTACAATGTATGTACATGCATAGCGAGTGACATACGTAACGATTGCACAAATCTATTGTCACATTCGAGACGGAACGTTTCGCCTCAAATTATGCCCACTTGCCGCACCAAAACGCACTCGGAGCCGAAAGGGTTAACTCGGCTCACGTATCGTATTGCCTTTTTTGGCATATTATAGGGCAAAGCGCTCTAGTGCTTCGACTAGTACCAATTTTGGGTTAAGTCTCGCTCCTAGGCGCGTGGGACGGCGTGGGCTCTTCCGTTTACAGGTTTTTTTTCCTCTTAGAAACTTCACCGGCACCCACGTGCCAGATGGACAGACGAATCGAGAAATATAAAAAAAAATACACACACACATTCACCTTATCAAAAATCCAAAATTAAAATCGATCCGCTGCGTGAAAGTGACTCGATCGATGCAATTGAACCGAATGTGTTTTACAATTTCCTTTCTCGGAACACGGTTATCTTCGACTATATGGTTGTCTGCCTAATATCGATGTAACGGTTAATATTACAATCGTACAATTTTTCGTTCAAATTAAATGGACCATTTGTGTCAACAATATATAATTATAATAGTGCACTTGTGACAACAAGTGCGTATAGTTGACTTATAAATAACGTTAAAAACCGACTATCGTTTGATATTTTCAATTTATTCATATATGTCTGTATGTGTGTGTGTGTAGAAACGGTGTTGAAATATACAATTTTGATCAAACTTCACCGTTAAGTAATATCCTGTGAGGAATTTGAATGTTTTTCAAAAGGATTCCTCCGTATTATTATGCTTTGTTTCAACTTGAAATGCACAATATTTTGATAATTTTTTATTGATTTCAAATAAGACTTTTATTATAAACAAGATTGTTAAGTTGTATTGACGATATCGATTACACAAAATAATTAAAAAATAAATTCAAGAACAACCTGTCTCAGTTACAGCATCGCAAGTGACAAACACTTTAACCGCGAAGTCACACAAGTTACATTATAAATTATTTATTAGACAAGGGCAAGTCCATAATTTAATACTAATATAGATATTTTCTATATTTTATCTGTCGTTTAGCTTCACTTTTCAAAAATGTTACAGTTAGTATAAAATACCGCATTTTCTCGTAATTTTATACAAAGTATGCTAATTATGTATATGTATGTATGTATATTAAATCTACCAATGTGACCAACTGATCCTGTGTTACAATTTGAACCAGTTTTTTTTTTCATATGTGCTATGCTATTATATTAAATTTATGAAGCGTAGTACACTTTGCACTTTGTCTGGCCATTTTGAACATTGTTTAAAATTCCTTGTAACACATAGTACATCGTAAAAAAGCAGTGAGCAGTGAACCAACAGAGCGTCCACGCCAAGGGCACGTCAACAACAAAATCAGCGACCAATCAAACTCAAACCTTCACCGCACAGATCACATATAAACATGCTCGTGCAACGATATACATATTGTACATATTTATTTATTGGGCAGACGCGAGTATTGAGAGTTGACTGTGTGAGAGACCTACATATGTACATACATATCTTAGTCTTATTAGATAGTAAATTGTCTTTTAATTCCCACATTGATGTGGCTGTCAATAAGGCTTATAGGAGTTTGGGATTCATAATGAGAGTATCTAGACCCTTTAAGTCCTTAGATGCCGTGTCTCTGCTATACAATGTATTTGTGAGAAGTCGCCTGGAATTTGTTAGTACTATATGGAACCCGTTTTACCAAGATTCCATTACTAAATTGGAAAAAATTAATAAGAAGTTCCATACGTACTCCATTTCCAGGTTTCGTATTTCTTCTTCTTCTGCAAATTCCCGTGATCACGTCTCTCTGCAATCCAGGAGGACGGTCTCGGATCTCTGCTTTGTATTTAAGCTTTTAAATAATTTATCGGATAGCCCTTACCTACTAAGTAGGACATTTCTACATTGTCCCCCTAGATCTGTCAGAAATCCTCCATTGTTTCATTTGAATCTTTGTTCCACTAATTATTCGCAAAACTCCTTCATTTATAGATCCTGCTCGTCATTCAACGAAATCCCGGCACATGTTGATCCTTTTCACTATTCTTTGCCCTCCTTCAGATTACGCTGAGCAACAAAAAAACTCGTTTTTTAACCCACTGAATTCGAATCCGATAATGATTTTTGTTGATATGCTCTCGTTTATGAGATATTCGCGATTTAAAAAATGTAAAAAATATCCATTTTTTTAGCTTTTGCGGTCTATGTATATATAACTCAAAATATAGTATCGCTGTGCTCAAAGTGAGTATTGAAATCAATAGTCAGATATTTTTCCTATTGATTATGATTTTTATTTCACCACGTTTATAAGGATTGGTTTTCTATCTCAATATTTTTTATTTTATCTTAATGTACTAATTCGAGCGGCAAATGATTTTAAACTACGTTATGATATGTTAGTTTGTAACTATTTTGGCTCTAGTGTATGTATTATGTGAAATTAATATTATTTTGTATTTGATATTGTACTCTATGAGTTGTTTGTTAGCTTATATTAAATAAATAAAAAATAATAAATACTTGAGCGAGCAATTGTTTATTTGGCGAGTAAATATCAAAACAATGTCGACCAAATATCACGAGGCGTTGACCCAATTGTGAGGAAAATTTGGATTCGGTTAATTTTAACCGTGTGTGTTTGTACTTATTTTCATTTTTTTTTTATTTTGTTTTTTACGTAACACGAAAATAACGAGTGAGTTGTATCTGTACGTTTTACCTCTTGTCGTGGAATGTTACACCTACATGTGAAGATCGTTTCGTAATGGGCAACTGACCCCCTCTAGCTAATTCTCTCGCTCGCACTCCGACCTCGGCAAGCATCTGAGGACACGCTCTTTACCTAAAGGCTCATTCACACCGAAATTTTGAAAACGTCAAATTTGTACATTTCACATTTCAAGCCGATAAATTGCGCCGAGTCGAAAAAATTGCGTCACACTTACCATCAACGACACTTCAATCGAATTCCGAACGTTCTAATTCAAACACTCGAGATGATGAACTCAAGCGGAAATATTAATCACGAATCGTCCATACAAAGTATTACAAATTGATTCGAAGCTTTTGTACCGTTTCACTTGTATTCCCCCGTAATTTGTACATTTATATATAAGGAATGTCCTGTCAATCTGTGTTAGAACAAGAATTTAGCGTCTCTATATGAGTGTGTGTCGTTTATTTATTTTATTTTTAATTTATAATTCGATGTTGTACAAGTTGTATTAACCGGCCATCGGGGGACCGGTTAACCCGAAACTCTTATATTGTGATGTTAATGGGTTTTTTGTTTGTTCTTTTTTTCGCAGGTAAGATGCTGCGACACTAATAGACGTGCAGGTAAAATTAGTAATGATACGACCGAAAAAAAAAAACAGCGGCTAAATATTTTAACTATCGAAACGAAAAAGGTAAAAATGCACACGTGAAACATTTTATCATGGATCGTATTGAAGAAAGAAGACCGATGCCATTCAGCAGTCGTCTAAAAAAGGTATTTAAAATAGTGATAAGCACATTTTTAACAATTTAACTTCGACACGTTGTCTAGATAGCATTTTAAATCAATGACAAATTGTGTTTACGACAACGTTCTCACGATTCTGCTAATTTTTAAAATGTTGACTCAGGTTGATAAATTTATCGACTAACATATTTGCACAAACGTAAGGTTACTACGTCCACTTATTACTACAAAATAAACTGAAGATAGCGAGTGCTTTATATTATACACACTATGTACATACTACGTGCACTCTAATCGTCTAATCATACTAATGTTTATTTTCTTTTTAGTCGCCCTTTTCAAGTGTAAACATTCAATATACAAAACGATCAAAACGTAATGGCTGGGTTTTTTTTTAATTTAATTTTGATTTTCGATACAATTTGTACGGATGTTTATTTAAAGTACTATTTTGTCATACCTACATAGTCTAATAATTTTTAAAGTTGAAACCAGTAAAATTCTGTATGTATTATTATTTTGATGACTTACTTTATTACGATTTACTTAAACTTTTTACAAGATTACTGATTGTGTAACTTTCACTGAGTTCTCCCACTCCAAAAACAAACACACTTCGCCCATTTACAGTAAGACTTTTTTTTTAAAACGAACGCCATCAAATTGATGACTTTATCATCATTTGTATGCGTACACAATAGAGAAAATTTGCTATTTTCACACGCAATTTTTGTTGTATGTTACCTGCTTTGTCTGTCGTCTTCCATTTAACCGTTTTGTTCCATTTTAAAGTATTTTAAAGCTCAACCTGTCAATAGTACAAACGAAAACGTAATATATAGTATTACATTATAACGATAGCGTTTCATTCTCAAGGACGAAAAACATACATTACCTTCTTAATAAAATTATAATTATGAAATTGATATTGCAAAGCGTTCGATTTTACTTTTTTCCCCCATTACATATTCAAATTACGTTTTAATTGTCAGAAATACAAATACCACCAACAAAAAAGGCATGGAAACCTTACCTTGTATATATGTAATATTTAAATTGCAAAATTATACCAAATAAAAGTTGATATCGCACTGTTGTTGAATTTCAGTCGTTTAGATACATTGTGTTGCATTTTCGAATAATTTTAGATCCTTCACGGCGTTTTATTTTTATTTTTATTAAATTTTTACCACATTCACGTTCGAATGACACGTCAAATTAAATAAGCTCAAATTCACATCGGAAAATATTCAAAAATCGCAGTATAAAGTTACCATGCCATATATGTATTATGTACACATGTATGTAGTTCTAGCGTTGCGCGAGATATCTTACACTCGTCTACATTTTAATTTATATTGTTATTATTTTTTTATTACTATTATTGGCTCGAGTGTATCTCGAACATCATCTGTGACAGCAATCAAAGTCCGTAGGTACGAAACGACGAGTCATCATCAGAAATTAATGTTGTGACGCTGACGTTTCATAGCTGATGTATCTCGAAATTGTAAGCTATACCGAACAATAATAGGTTTTGGAATTTACATACACACACACACACACACACATTCGTAATTAAAAATTCAATTTTGACGTTCGTATTGGCCAGGAGTTTATACCGAAAGTGTGTAATACGCTTGTGGATATTAAATTCATGGGTTTCGTGTATCAATCGTTTCGACGATAAGGTTTAGGTGAATTTCCACGTTCCATTTGTGAGGATAGAATCTCTTGTACATACATACGTACATATGTGTATTAAAAAACCGATGCGCCTGTTTAAACAGTTCCAATGTAAACTATGTACACTCGTTCGTATATCATTGGTTGTTTCCTCAGCTGTTTATATTGTATGTTGACGAGTATCATGTCGCTAATAAGGACGACCATTGTCCTTTAGCCGGGAAAATAGTCACAGTGTGTGAACTGGCGTGCAATTTTTTTCATCTTATCTGATAAAATTGTACGTTTCATACACCTCGGTACACAAATTGATCTACGATGTCTGTTAAACTGTCGTGTAACTTTTTACGATTCCAAAAACAACAAAATCCTTCCGCCATTTTGAAAGACACTCGTCGAAAGCTTGGATCCGATCCAATTTGTATTTTTTATGTAATACGAAGCTTTCAACCTTTTTTCAATGCAGTGACAGTTCTTCGGATATGCAACAAGAAACGTTTTGTTTGAAACATTTTATTGTTCGAGCCAAAATATTAGCAAAATCGAGTTACTTAAACTTCTATAGCCAATTTAGTGCTTGTTATGATTGAGATGAAAGTTAGATACCCCCGCAAAGTTTGATACCAAAGTTTGCGAAGCTCCCCATTATAACTAAAGTAAAATGTAAACACCATTTGCATGTAAATGATGCACGGTGTTAATTTTGTACTTAAACTTAAAATTTCCACATTAATTCGTTACATTGTTTTATTAACTCTATATATGTATGTACATATATGTAGGTACAGTGTGCGAGTGTATACTTGTATAGTGTGTTTTATTTGAATTTGGGTTTGATCTAAGCATTTCAAACGTTAACTTTTTGATAAATGAAATCGACGTTTCATACCTGGGAGATGGATGCTGGAATTTTAGAGCGCGTCCTCTCGTAAGTGGCCATGGTTAAAATTGACCCAAATTCGGTTTAGCATATCGGTGTGTAATTTTGTTGTTGGGCGAGGTATACTCGTGTTAAAAGCGCATTATTCACGTTGTTAGTTTCGCGTCAGCTTTCGCCGTGTCCTGGAAAGTTTCAAAGCTCTGACATGGCCACCATTGAAAGCACAAGCCTCCAATGAAATATTCTGGGCAAGGTCGAATCTTCGGGAACAAAAGGTGAGGTAAGGACACCTATGGCGGACATGAACGTTGTATAACTCGCGCTTACCTTCGTCAACTTTTTACCATCGTTTATTTATTTTTACATGTTCGGTTTTGGAGTTTTTATTATTTAGGTACCTGGACGTTTTTCCGCCCGAGGGATATAAATTAAATTCAATGTGCATGTATTTAAACTTGTTTCATTAACTTGTAGGTAGGTGAGACGATTTGTTACGACAAAGCGCTTCTTACATTAGAAGTGATAACAGTGACAGCACCGAATGGGTTAAAAGAAAATGCATTTTCCAATTAGAATACTGACTAGATACATCGTTGATTAGTTGCCAATCAGAAAGTAACAATGATGCCGATCATTGAAATTTCCCATTTGATTTTATTAGATTTTATAGTTTTTTCACATTTCTGTGGCGATTTTTTTGTTTTCATTAAAGTAATGGTAGTATTTTGCGTGATTTGAACTTAAATTAAGATTATTTACAGTCTAATTGTGATACAACATTTCAAAAACATCTATACCTACTGAAAATTGATATTTTTCGTCATATCAATAATAATCAAGTAAAAATAGATTTAAAAAGGTTGCCAAATTGAATTAAAAAAGTTAAAGCATATCGAGAAATACCATATTTGATATATCGATGGGTTAGTCTCCAACCTTTTTGGGAAATGGGCCGGTTCAGAATTTTGAAATGTATAGAGGGCCGGATGAAAAAAAATCTTATTGGAATCTAATTCAAACCAATTTGCATATATTTTTTATACATATACACATGTGTAAAATTTTTCCAGATGCCGATTGATTAAGCGTAATCGATTTTTTGATTTACATTTTGGAAAACGTCTGTTCGCATATGTACATATCTATGTCTGTACATACATATGTGCTATCAAAAATTGATACAATTTTTCTAGCCCATACATATGTACATACAAATCAGACTCCTCCAATATAGCATAAAATTTTATTAACGCTTCATTTTAAAATATTGACTTCAAACCATCATTCGCTTGAAGATCGATTAATTCTAATTGAAAATCTTCTTCAATATCGTTGATATCGATATCAAATGGATTTTGGAAAAATTGAAACACTTTTAAATTACTTTTTTCTTGTATAAAATATCACGATCAGGTCAAAAAATTTTGGTGACCGCTGGGTTAGTGCACAGATATTGCATGTCCAGTTTTTACCAAAATTGAGTTATCATACACAAGACGCCCATCTGCATCATTAAAAAGTATTGTATTTCCAAATAGCATATTTGAGAAAATATTGTCCATTTCGTCCATAGTTTTCATGCAAAAGAGATGTACATACAATGTCACTTACCATATTTTAAAAACAAAACTGGACATACAATATCTGTGCACTAACCCATCGATACGTAGATTGTAAATAATATAAAATAGTTTGAATTTACTGTACATTAGAAAGCTAAATTTGAGCACTGAAAAAATATCAAGCGTTTCCTTACAATATTTTTATCAATTTCTTTGGTATGTATTTCAAGAATTTGACACTAACCGAATTTCTCTGTACATTTTTATAATAATATTTTCGGTTTAGTCTCAAAAAAATTTTGTTTACATTTCTTCATGGGCAAATGTCTCCGTTTTTTTTTTATTTTTGACATGTCTTCGCGTTGTTTACACGAGACAAATATTCACGTCAAATAGTGTATGCTACGTGATAGTGTTATCTGAATTCCAGTTACATTGTTACATATATGTACCTATCAACGTACGTTTATTCGTGAGAATTATTGTACATATGTATATACATACATATATGTGTATACGTAATATTGCTTATCATCTCGACCAAATCGAACTGCGTATATTATATACCTTTAGGTACGCAAGGGTTATTTTCAATTGCTCTTTTTTAAGCCTTGTTGTTTACATAGTGTGAACTTTGCGTGTATACTGTCTTTGCCAATTCGAGCGAGAGTGATGAACACGAAGTTCGCATTATGTATTTTATCGAATGGAACAAGAGACTGTGTCTTATATGGGGAAAAAGGACGACAGTTTTCCGCGCAATTTATCGCGAAACTTGATATCGCACGTGTGCAAACGTTTTCAACCCCTTAAAGCTAGCGATTTGCGAACGGTCGAGTGAAGTTTCGACCTCTTCGACTCACCGGACCGGTGAAGTCATCTTCGAACGTTGATTTTTACTTATTATTTTTTTTTTAATCGTACCTGTTTGTTTTATGGATATTTTTCTAGAAATTAATGAGGCGGGCGCTAATTTTACACGCGATTATTATGTATTCAGACATTTTAATGGCGATAACGTTCGCCGAAGTCTTCGACGAGACACGCTCAAAAAGTCAACTTGTAAAGCTTTTTAAATTTAAAAATGAGACGTAATTAAATTTTAATTCCAATAACGTACATTTAGAAATCGTACTTTGGCGCCATTGGCCTATAAAACGTAATTAATTTATAAATATTCGATTTCAACTACATGTACATACATAGATATAAAAATGCTAAATAATCATCTGTATAACTATAACTGTGTTGGGATTTACATCGTTAGATTCGCAAGCAACTCAACTTTTACCGACTGTACTAAATTTACAATCATATTTTAAACTACATACATACAATGAAAATATTTTATGATTTAAATATCGTTTAAAATTTGTTTTGATTTGTATATAAAGTCACCGTTTTCAAGGTGCCTTAATATTTTCATTCCTGAAAAATCACTTTATGACATGCTTTACACACACAAAAAGTCAAACATTGTTTTTTAAAGGGTTTATTTACTTTTTTGCAAACTAGCATAGGTATATATCTATATTATTGAAAATAGTACATGTAACAAGTTATTTTAATCAGCATTTGATAGTCACCCACTGTCTGTCTCTCTCCCCAAGCCTCTCTATTCATTTGTCTCGTTTTCTGGAGTGTATTGATCTTGTGAGCATAATATACAACCTAGAGTTCTACAGCCTCTTCTAAGAAGAATGCGTTTCCACATTCGTCAAAGTCGGAAAATTAAGATAGGCAGGCCATTTAGCTAGAATGGACAGTACCCAGCCGCGGAAAAGGATCCTATAGACAGCAGACCAGAGGGTCGCAGGTCAATTGGCAGATTCAAACTTCGGTGGCTGGACTGTGTCATACGAGATGGAAGAAATTCTTAGAGGAGGCTAATACCCGCCCTGGGTTGTCAGGCCAATGATGATGATGATTAGAGCTCGGGAATTGGTGGAACTATCGTCTAGAATGAGTAGAGGGGAAAACCAACCTACGGGACCACATGGGAAATTTTTCGTAATATTTAATAAGTACTTAAATTATAATGTAGTCATTTGGAAAAAAAAACCAAATGTTCTAGTAGGAATTTGGCCCAGCTGTAATTATTAAGACGCGCAAAAAATGACCTGTCACTTGATTAACAATTAGAGTGGAGGTGCGTAATATTTGTTTGTGAATATTTCTGAAGCCTATAACGTTTAGTGATATTGTTATAGAGTTTTATAGTCATATAAATAATGCCTCCCGCTAAAAAACCTTTACTCTCCCTTGTGAATTAATGAATTTAAAAGATCCCGAAATAATTTTCAACGGTGAAAATCTCTATTGCTATAAATGCAAAATTAACGTGGGACTGAAAAGATATAATATACAAAAACACACAGCTACAAATATGCATATATGATTAAGGCTGCAAATTCTTGAGCGCGCAATACCCGATTTTGACGTGTCTTTCCCATGCGGCCCTGCCAGCAATTCTCGAGCTCCAATGACGATTGATCTTGTGAGGTCTACAGCTTTCGAAAGATCATACCATCGAGGATTTTACTTCAAATTTTACACACAACGTGCACGCAGAGAAGCATGGAAAGGTGTATGCTTGATATAACAAGAAGAGATCGTACGAGGAATACATGGGTAAGAAGCATGACCAAAGCAGCAAATATAAACGGATGGCAGATGGACGCGAGAAATACTGGAATGGTATCCGAGAGGATGTGAAAGAAAGCGAGGTAGACCGAGTGGACGATGGGTTGAGAATTGAGAATGTTTTTTGTGTCAAGTGGATGCAGATTGCTCAAGACAGACAGGAATGGAAGAGGATTGGTGGGGGCCTTCATCCAGCAGTGAATGGTGAACGGAATGATGATGATGATGAACCACAATATTACAGTATGAGCTTTGATTTCGAGCTGAATTCCACACGTAAGCGATTGGTGGTTGCTTAGTCTGTGTGTCCGTGCTGTTTCGGCAATTAGTTAATTTCTACGGGCTATAAGTCGTAACGCGTGCCTCGGCCGTTGGCTCGTAACCAAACCAGAGGAATGCACGACCAGATGGGCAACGGCTCACCGGGGAGACCCCTGGCACTCTAGAGGTCAACATCATCCACGTCCATAAATTTATTTGTATGTACGTGCCTGTTATCCATACCTAAAAGCACGGCGAAGACACGATCGACAGGTCAAATACGAAACCCGCGCCGACTTTAATGCAAAGTTTAACACAAAATCCTCACACAAACCGTGGATGTGCCCCAATTTTAACGTTGTCCATTACATTCTCCGTGCATTTGAACGTTTCCGTTTCCGGATCCGACCGATCTCGAACGTTCGATTCGAAAAGTCAGCGTCTCGGATGTTGCGGGTCGCGTCCTCGGACAAAACTAGTTTTGTGGCGTGGCCGTAGAACTATGTATGTACATATGTACATATTTATATGTTCGTATGTACATACATATATATATATATATATACTTATGTTGGCCCTTTCTTTACACGTGTACGTGTGTGCTGTCGGGTCCACATGGTTGCTTTGTGTCTTATTCCTATCGGCTACTCTCTTCGCCCTTAGCGTAGACGGTGATCGTTAACCATTTTCGCGCCATAAAACGATAATCATATTGTAGAGATAGTTGATGGTTATTTATACCTAGGACAATCGGTGAATATGACTGGATGTAAAGAAGAAGAAAAAAAACGAAGAATGAAACTAAAGTGGAGTGCTTTTGGATGAATGAACATAGTTTTTAAATCCAACATTCCGCTATGCTTAAACAAGAAGGCGTACGACCAATGCGTACTGCCAGTTATGACGTATGGATGTGAAACTTGGACGCTAAATTCAAGAATGCTACGAAAGATCCAGTGCACATAGAGAAGCATGGAAAGATGTATGCTTGGCATAACAAGAAGAGTTCGCAAAATAAATACATGGGTAAGAAGTGTGACCAAAGTGGCAGATAAAGCGGAACGTGTGTAAAAGTTGAAGTGGATACATAGCGAGAAGAATGGATGGTAGATGGACGCGAGAAGTACTGGAATAGTATCCGAGAGGATGTGATAGAAAGCAAGTTAGACCGAGTGGAAGATGGGCTGCTGAATTGAGAAGAATGTGTGGAGTCAAGTGGATGCAGATTGCTCAAGACAGACAGGAGTGGAAGAGGATTGGAGAGGCCTTCCCTCATCCAGCGGTGGATGGTGAACGGCTGAAAATTATGATGATGTTTATCGCAACGACCCAGGTAGGCAGACAGACGCTTACCCCGATACATATAGTGTAACATTTTTAAGGTTTCCAGTGTTTCTTTAGCTGTTTAGTTAGGATTGTCCTATACAGAATTGAAACCACTGTAAGTACATATATTCTACATATACACAAATATCCAATTCATTGTCTTTTTTCTGGAGAGCCAGACGGCATCAAAATTTTTCATGAAATTTCACTGTGACACAGTAAAAATAGTCGTTAAATATTTATAGTAAAGGGGGCAGCATTTTAAATCACGTACGCCACTTTAAGAAGAATGCCACGAATGTTTCCCTACTTTTTAAGTACTTAACTATCACCTCTAACAATGTGTATAAATTTGTGTTTGAATCAAATTTAGTATACGGAAATATGCAGAAAATGCGATTATGAGGGATCGAAAGAGGAGCACTCCAGTGACAAGTGAAGTGACAAGTGACGCCAAACAGAGTCAGTTATCACTGTCAACCCGGACGATTTTATTACACCGTCTGTGGAAAGGTTGACGACGTCTGGTGTCGTGTAACCTGCTGCATACCTTTGGCCCGCGTCTATTATGTTCTGTGAGGCCGGAGAGTGCCTCTTTTCAAAACCGAAGATCAAAAATTGTTCCAAGGTGTGCGCGTGTGTATGTGTGGATAATTTCTCGGAAGAAACATAAGCGCTCCATCATGTCTTAACACTTAAAACATCTTTTTTTTCCTTTTCTTTTAATTTGGAAAATAAAGCTTAATAGTGTCTTTAGTATTCCTAAAACTGGTCGGGCAACTAAACCGACCGAATGTGTACTATTCCATCGTATATCGGTGTGTGTGTGTGCACACACATTCCCGATAACCTATTATTTATTGCTTTATCTGGTGTGTATACTGTAATAATATTCGTTCTGTAAGAGCTAGTTTAACTTCACAGATAATTATATATCTGATTTTTTTTTAGATCGGATCGATTCGGTCGAAATTTTCATAAAATCAAAACTCAACCGTGTAGTATGTATGTATGTAGGTACCTAAATATATATTAGGTATATTTCATATGTATATAGAAATACCGTACTGGGTGGCATCGATCCAAAATTTAGCGAGCCTACATTTTAGGTATTTTATCATTCAACTGTTGTATTTTATAATCAAGTCAAATCAAAATTAAATTTAGTACTTTTTTGCACAATTTATGCGGTCTGTTTTTTATCTCAACACGCTTACTGCGATTGTGTCCTTGGTGCACATTTTTTTTGTGTTGATTTAAGGTCTACGCAAATTTTGCACAATTCCGATTATGGTTTTATACAAACGTTCAAGTTAGGAATTTTATCTTCAATGGTTGACAGTTGGTGTCGTTCCGTGTTAAAAATATTAACAGTGGGGGTTTTTTTTTGGTTATGTGTAAATAAATAGCTCAATATTGTATTACGATTTTAAACGGTCTTTTTTTTTATTAATCTCAACACGTTTACTAGGATTGTGTCCTTATCGGGCAACTTTTTGTTTTCGTTTATATATGTATGTACATATGTAAGTCAGCCGCCTAAGAAAAATGATGTTGATATTGGAATGATGCGTACGAGTGCCGCAAACGCTCTCGAAATGGAATAGGAAAAAATGCGTCTGAATCATCGAACGCGATGCGATTTTTCGTGGGAACAAATTTCGATTTTCAACCCCTCCTCCCCACCCCCCCCCCCCCCTCTCCTCCCAGGTGAGTTTGGCCAATTCCGAAAATGGCAACGGCGAAAAATGTCACCGGGGTGTGTGTATATATATGGTCGGATTCGGTGATCGTGGGGGTTAAAAAAATCGGCGGCGAAGTGGTGAAAGTGACCGGGCATTCTCCGAGCGCGTCCTTCGTCGTCCGGTCTGAAAGAGGTTAAAAAAAAAAATCACGCTGGCGCGCACATCACACCGCAAGCTGGAAACGGTCGTGGCGAAGCGTTCGCGTGTGCGCGTTTTTGAATTTCGGAAGTGAGGCGCTTTTTTTTGTATGGCGGGGCTTTCGATGACTCCGAGCCGGTCCTGTTGCGTGTTTCGATTGCGGCTCTGGTTTACCTGAGCAATTTCCAAGATGGCGGCCCGTTGGTCGGCAGCACACCTGGCGTGAAAAACAGAAACTCGCGTGGACCGCAGCATCCGAAGCCGCCTCTCTTGTGGCACGGCTCCGTTCGACAACTGGCGATTCGCGTACCTTATAATCATATTGACCGTATCGATAGTACATTAAATCATCATCATCATCATCATTTTCAGCCGTTCACCATCCACTGCTGGATGAAGGCCTCTCCAACCCTCTTCCATTCCTGTCTGTGTTGAGCAATCTGCATCCACTCGACTCCACACATTCTTCTCAATTCATCAGCCCATCTTCCACTCGGTCTACCTTGCTTTCTTTCACGCCCTCTTGGATAGCATTCCAGTATTTCTCGCGTCCATCTGCCATCCATTCTTCTCGCTATGTGTCCAGCCCATTGCCACTTCATACTTCTTACCCGTGTATTTATTTTGCGATCTCTTCTTGTTATGCCAAGCATACATCTTTCCATGCTTCCCTGTGTGCACTGGATCTTGCGTAACATTCTTGAATTTAGCCTGTATCTATTCATCATCATCATCATCATTTTCAGCCGTTCACCCTCCACTGCCGGATGAAGGTCTTTCCAATCCTCTTCCATTGATTGACTCCAAACATTCTTCTCAATTCATCAGCCCATCGTCCACTCGGTCTACCTTGCTTTCTTTCACACCCTCTCGAATACCATTCCAGTATTTGTCGCGTCCATCTGCCATCCATTCTTCTCGTTATGTGTCCAGCCCATTACCACTTCAACTTTTTCACCCGTACTGCTACATACATATATCTGCTTCTTTTGCGGATCTTTCGTAGCATCCTTGAATTTAGCGTCCAAGTTTCACATCAAACGTCATAACTAGCAGTACGCATCGGTCGTACGCCTTCTTTTTTAAGCATAGCGGAATGTTGGATTTAAAAACAATGTTCATTCTTCCAAAAGCACTCCATCCTAGTTTCATCCTTCGTTTTATTTCTTCTTCTTTACAACAAGTCATATTCACCAACTGTCCTAGGTATAAATAACTATCAACTATCTCTACAATATGATTATCCACCGTGACTACGATTTGCGTACAAAATTCATTAAACATAATTTTAGTTTTATTAAAATTAATTTTTAAACCCACTTTCCTACTTTCGTTACTTAATTCTGTTTTGTAAATCTACTGGTATAACAGTAAATGTTTTTTTTTTTGTTTTTTTTCAATTTTCCCCCAAATATTCTTCGTGTTTTTTTTGACACATTCCACGAATCGTAATTATTTTCGAGCCGATGGTGGCCGATCACTGATCCAAACAAGTCCCCCCTCCCCGCACTCCTCACTTGAGCCCCCCCCCCCCTACACCCCCTTACGTCTCAATGCACACCTACCTGTTCGTATCTTACGTTTCTGGGCGCCAGTTCTTGGCACAGTGCACGTTACGCTGTCGTAAATTGAATTTTGCGTTGGTTTTCAACCCGTAAAAATAGCAAGATCCCACTTTTCCGCACCTCCTCCTCCTCCACGGACAGTGGGCACAGTCAGTGAACAAATTCGGTGAAATGTGAAAATTCCCCAGAAGGGGTTGGGAAAGGCGAGGTGGAGGCGATACAAGTTGCTCTGCTATAAACTGGTGGTATGCGTGTCTGTACGTTAAATAAAAACAGCAAGATTGTTCCGTCACGAGGTATGTGCTCCAACGATAGAACTTTCAATCGACTCGGAACAATTGTATCGTACACATTTGAAAAGTACACAAACGTGCGCCATTTCGTATTTTATTATCCATCGTTATTATTGCGATACGGGTGAAAGTTGGGCATTTCCCACACCGTGCCTCTCTCGCGCCCAAGAATGTCGTATGATGCAATTGTTTTCGGCTGTTCTCAATATTACACTATTATTATGCACGTTTATTTGAATTTTTAACACGTATGTATATGTATGTGTATGTATGTATGTCGATTAATTGGGTCGCACCGATTTTAAATCAGCGTCATTTCTATAATGGATCCGTTTAATTGTCGATTTTTTTTAGTGTGAATTTGAATTTTTAATACGCATTTCGTATGCACGCGTCGCACTAATGGTATTTCGTTAACGTTTTTAAACGTATATTATTTGTATTTAAATTGCTCGTTATCGCGGTGGGGGAGTTCGCCTAATTGAATAGGTGTAGCTCGGCGCGACCAACACGCAACTTTGTGCACAAAATGTACCTACACTTGTATCCTAATTGAGCTTATCTCAAGTCAAACATAATTGATATGCTCATAAAAAAGCTTGATTATTTCTGTATACTGTAGATAAACTTTATGGATTTTTTTTTGGAATTGGATGCCTTCTGCAAGTCTTGCGGTGTATTCTTCCAGTTTCGATGAAACGAACTTGTTATTCTCGTGAATTATAGGTACATAGGTCTGTATATTTCATACTGAAAATGAAAATATGAGCATTTTGCATGGGTCAACCGTGACTCTTTCCGCAATCACACGACAAAAAACAACGAACTCTCCTGTTTTATCGCACCTGAAGTGTTTCGCGCGAGTGTGTGCGACACAATGGAAAAGTTCACACAGTACCCATGTATGTACGTGCAGATTCGAATAAACATTACCATTCGCTTACCTGTGTATACAGGATAACATTATAGTGTTTAGTTTTAGTACTCGGCACCCCGCTATTCCTATCATTTTTACAAGTCTGGGTTCAGTCATTCGAATGCGTACCGTTCCATGGCACACGCGTCTCGGTGCTGTTATAAGGTTATAAGGTCATAACCTTATTACAAAAATCAGATTTTATACCAGTACACATATTCTCTAGCAGTCTAGTAAAATGTGAGTGTTGTCGGTTAGCGATTGGACCTCGCCAGCCTACGTCTAACAACACACCGTTGTTAACTTTCACTCCTAACATGAGGCTGTTGTAGCGCAAAGTCCGCGTGGGCTTTGCGCTACACGACGAAGGTTACGTCTCCCTAAAAAGGACTATATGCCCTCCTGAGTCTCAGCCATGGTGTATTGCCGATTTTCAGACGTTCGCACGTACTAAAATCTTCACTCCGATGGCCCATTTTATCTTATCTTATCAGATGTTGACAGCTGTCTGATATTTACGTGCGTCGTTGCTTTTGAATATCTACGTTTCGATTCTAAAACAGTCTAATATAATCCAAACATCCATAGAATCCTCGCTGTGTATAATGGGTTGTACGGGGACAGTCGCACTAGTCAGTTCCCAGTGGATTCGAATGCACATGCATTTATATGTAGTGCACTTTGCGGAAGGGGAATATAACACGCTTCATACTGAGTGAACTTAAGCTATGTACATATGAGTCGCCTAGTTACAAATCCCGATAAGTCCACAATATATAAAAAACGAGGATAAAATATTTTCTGGTTCTAAGAATGTTTTCAAACGATGCCTTATACTTGAATTATTCCAAATACCGCCAAGTGCGCCGTAAAAAAATATTGAAAATCAGTGTTAGTTCCAAAAACTGACAATTGCACTATGATAAAAGCTGATAAAAGCCATATTTAGAAACAAACAACAATAAGTCCACGTTTCTAATCTCAATATTTTGTTTAATATCAACAAAATTAAGTTTAAATGAGTTTAAACGCCACCAAGCAAATAAGTCTGTAGCAGAAAAACCGCGTTTGCGAACAAGTGAGTTTTATGGACTTATCGGGATTTGGAACTAGGCGACTCATATGTAGTTTGAGGCGACTCGAGTTCTGGGAAATTTTGTTTATAAAGTTCACAAGTCAAATAAAATGTTCGATTAATACTATAGTGTGTTATGCAAATCGACTGTTTATAATTTTTGAAAAGACATTTGCCATTTTAAGATATACATATATCTAATCAAAATTTGCTTTTGTATACATTAAAATGGACATTCGCGTATATGTAGGAAGCGTATAAGATTTGACATTGAATCATTTAGAACCAATTCACGTATACGGTTATTACAGCAGGTGCCTCTAAATATTCAAAAGAATAGTACATAATATGATCTCCGTGCGATGTTTCGCTTTCATCCGCCGATTTGTCAACAATGTGCAAATCTAGTATTCTTTTGGTCGCTAGTGACGCCTTTGTACACACACACAACACACACACACACAGACCGAATCGTTCATTTGGCGTAAAATAACGTTAAAAAATCGGTCATGAAACGTGACGTGGGCCTCAAAATTAATTGTTTCAATGACGCGACGTGTCGCAACAACAACGTCCCGAAAAAATATCGCAAATTTTCGCAAATTAGCCGCTAGAAAACTTCACACAGCGCCGGAAATACGTCGTTTTAATTTCGCATTGCAATAAAAGCATGATAAATCAACGCCGGCCCGGGCTATTAGTCCGAAAAAGGTGTTGTCCGCTCTTGTGGTCGTTGTCAGCTTCCGAATTTTCGACGTTGGGTAAGTAAGTGTAATATGTAATCCTCGGGTTAAATTACAAAACGTCGTTGTATGTAGCTTCGACACTTTTTGCATACGAGTGTGTGTGTGTGTACATTTATAAAGCCGTTAACCGGTGTGTTTTTGTTTATATTCGGGTACCATTATACATCCGGTGATAGAGTTGCGCAACACGCGTTACATTTTCAACCGAATTATGGTTAGGGGCCACCGAGTTTTCGGATTTATAATTAAAGCCTTAATTGTAGCTACCCACACATTACTGGACATATTTTCGGGACTATGGACTCTAACGTCGAAGCGTTTCCATGAGGTTAGCTTGTGTAATACGTGTCTTTAGCGACAGTGCTCACACACGAACACCGTCAAGACACTCAATATAAGCCTGTCGAGTTTAGAACACATGCTTATTAAGCTTTTGATTGTTGCAATAGCTGCTGGATTTGGATAGCATTAAAATCCAATCAAAAGAGTTTTATCTGATAGTTGTTTAGACTGTTCCATGCAAAATTCATTACTACAGCAGGCAACGGGAAGCAAATGCAAAGTATCTTTGTCTACGTCACACTGATAAAGCTCTAAATAAAGTACTACTGTACACTTGTACATACTAAGCTTTACATTTTTACTTTGCAGTAGGCCTCCGAAGTAGTTGCTGAGAACATTTTATTTATGCTTATGTAACTGTTCTTTGTATACGTTGATACATATTACCCCTGTTTGTATACGATCTAGTTAATATTGCTTCATGTCTATGTACACACCGTGCATTTTCACTTTTTTTTTTGTCCAAACGCACTGCACTACCTTGCACTTCAGGCAAACGTCGTTCGAGCATCTAGGAATGTGTCGAAATCGGCATCTCATTTGAATAAAAACTGACATTTTAAGAATCACCCGTCCCACGTTATCGGGCAGAAGTAGGCCGCACAGGAAACGCGTGGGCCAACCATACTGCTATTAACCATTGTACATGATTATTTCCTACTTTTTATAATTTTTCTATTCACTAACCGAGTTCTAAGAATCGAATCAAAATTACTAGTTCGGTACGTGTTCGAGATCGCGGATCGAATTGCGTCAATGTTTTGCTCGTAATAAGCGCACAGTTGAAAGCTCTCTAACTCTAACGTAAACTCTCAATTAAAATCGCATCAAATGTACGTATAATATAAAAAATGTATCACAATATTAGAATCAAGTATGAAATCTATCACAATTGTTTGATTTTATATGGCTTGGGTTTCACTCTTGACTCCACGCTCGTGTCTCCCGCGCGTTCAAATATTTACATACAAATAAAAATTTTATTATTTAATATTCGGTATGAAAATCAAAGTTTTGCTCCATCGAAATTATAATTGAGGATTACTAGTCGAAGACACACACACATTAGTCTCAAACTACATATATGTATAACGTGGGAGTATCTTCGTTAGAGTATTAGAATTGTGAAACATCTCAAGTGTGTTTACTAGAAATCTGTGTATGAATGCACGAGTGAATCAGACGACCATGGCGTTTTTTACATTGACATGATTATATTAAAATATTGGTGACGCAATGTAACAATAAATAAACCCTTAGGGAAATATTACAAATAACCCTCCCAATCCCCCCCCCCCCCCCTTAATCAGTTATGTTCTTTTTAACACACACGTAGTAACAAATTGTAATGTAAAACTTTTGATAGTGAATAAATATCCGACGTGTCGTCGATGAATCACGTATATCTGGCAATATTTTTCATTAGAGCTTACGCACTGAAAGCTCAATATTTTATAACCGTTGTAAAATTTACAGTGAATATTTAAATAAATTAGCGGGCTGCGGTGCTTTAAGACAAATTTTATCGCAATGTCCGCATGTAAAAATCACCAATAAAAATTGTCTAAACGTCGTAACGTGTTTTCGGTGGAATTCAGTTGTAAATTAGTCACGAGTGTGCGATCGGTTAATATCGAAAATAAAAATCGAAAAAAAAAAATCTTAATGCATGTATACATACATATGTATGTATGTATGTGTGTAGTACCTATAGGTATATGCGAAAAAAAAAAAGCAAGCGGTCGACGAAATTCTCAGGCCAGTGTTTCGAGACGTGTTTTTCCAAGAACTTTTTACCTGTTTGATAAAAAGACGTTTTGTAATTAATGAATAGTCTTCATATCATTTCTTTGAATAATATATGAGTAACGTTAAAGGGAACTATGATATTCGACCGTAAATCAGTGGGTGCTGGTTTTTCCCCCCCCGAGTCTCGATTTGATCTTTTTTTTTTTTAATATTATCTAATGATTTATAAAATTTTGAATTATCTCACTTGTTGCGCAAAACTGTAGTGGTTAATTATTTAGTTAGTTGATGGTTTTGTGCAATCGGTTTCAATACTTTCATTATTTCCAACACCCACGTTCTTAGTTCTTGTGGCGCCAGTCGTACTTCGATCGATTGCACTCATCGCACCTTATTAACTTCAAGTTAAACCTAACTAATAATTTTAGTTTTACAAACTGTAGAGCATTTAAATTGAAATCGTTATTAGTATGTGGAAATCAATTGCGAAACTTATGTATTTCGACCTTGGCTGTATAAAGTGTACATTACGATAATATTATAAATTGTACTACGATTTCGCGAATGCCAACTCAAATATTATTTCACGCATTGAAAATATTTATGTGTGCCATACAACGACGTCTTAAGTAAATTTAAACGAAATAAATGAACTTTTGACTCGTTGATTCTCTGCCCAAATATGTCTAATATAATATTGAAAGGCGTACCCAGCGATTGGAAACATAGGAATTTGACAAATATGCCGTATTTGCAAAAAAATAAAATAAAACACGCAGTAAAATTCGCATTTTTGTCCGCTCGTTAATTGGTTGGCTTTTTTTTTTCGTATCTACACATTAGAAATGTTAATCAAGCTTTGTACATAAAAATAATACGATTCTATTCAGTTTTAAGAATTATTTATTAATTACACATAGAGACACATTAAAAGCAATATAACACATCTATGTATATGACAGTTTGATGTGCGTTTTATTTCTAAATACATACAAAAAGGACAGTTCTAACCTTTAAGTAAAAATCAATAATTGAATTTCTCGCACAACAATAATTTTTTGTAGGTGTGTATTTAACTATTTACATACATATACATGTGTATATTTATACTATGAATTTTTCTTCTTTCGATTATCGGTACCATCTTGATCCCTGTTTAGTTGGGATAATCGAGGTTCTACTGTATTATAATTAGTTAAGATTTAACATGAATAAAAAGGAATCGTTAAATGTAAAAATATATCAACAAGTCACTGTCATCCAAGATTACACGCAATCGGGAATGTTTTTCATACCTTCGGTAAACATTTCAGGAATGGTTTCTCTCTTCGTTTCGAGATCGGGATAGAATCTAGAAGGGATAGAGAGAGGGGGAGGACGAGGAGGAGGTAGAGAGGCTCTCGACAAAATATCCGACATGAAAAACAACAAAACGACAAACGGCATGTAAAGGTAAACGCCGAGGAAGAACTTGTTTTGTTATCTAAGAACCGCATCACTTTATATGCCGCTCCATACGAAAAAGGATTAATGTTTACAACCCACCAAAGTGGAAGGTCATTAAATTTTAGTTTGGCCGCTGGCGATCGTTCGAAAGCTACGAATAAAAGGCAACACTAACACATCCACACGTCTGTATATAATATATATGTAATATAATTTTTGAATAACTATTGAGTAACTGAAATCAGCGCGCGCGCGCATCTGCCTTCGTCTCGGCTTTGTCTCCGTGAAATCTTTACCTGCCCGCACTCCATATGTCGACGCCATTTTGCTCCAACACCTGTTCTTCCAAATAATTGTTATATTCGTAAGTGGTAACGTACCTGAGTTCGTTACCACCGTCGACCGTGATTTACACGAACGTATTTGTATTTTTTTATAAGAACGCTCTCAACGTCTTTTCAAAAGCACTCCCTCCCCACAAAGATACTACGCACGTATAAAAGAAATCGACGATTGTACGCGAATCGCGAGTAACTCACCGGCCAATGTGCGTAGGCGGTCGGTCAATGTAAAATGTATCTAAAAGTATCAAAAAATGTACGTATTTTTATATTGGCTGTAGTATGCAATCAAATAAGTTGTGACATTCAGTGGATGATGGGAAAAGCATGTATAACGTTTGGTCCGCAGACTGACAAACGTGTTAAAAATTCATTTTTATATAGATTTTTTTTTTTGTTAAACGAATCATCTCCGATGTTGCGCTGTTGTGTCGAGAGATCGTTTATACAATTTATACACCATATTGTATATGTAAATCTGACCATTTACCACATATTAAAAATGGGACGACAATCGTTAATAAATTACCGGTGAAACAGTCACTGAATTACCGACGGGTATCTAATTTCTTCACTTGTTTACATAAAACGACCGTCCCCCCGCAGCTTCTTTTATTTTTTATTTTTTGGTTTCTTCTTCGAAGCTTTATCTCACAGTTGAATAAAAAAGTTGAAAGCTCACCTTCTCACCTGTGTGTGTGTGTGCGCGCATTGTCGAGGCTCGTGACCGACCGCTAGAATGGTCTCCTTTTACCTGAGCTCAAACTTGACATTTAAAAGATTTACTTTCAATTGTCTCAGAGGATTCCCTCCTACCTTCAGCACTCGAGACAGGAGGAGGGACACAATGTAAACGGGACCACCGAAACTCTTTGCAGAATTCGCTGGTGGGGCTGAACAAAAAAAAAATGAAATAAAATAAAAGAGCATCGACAGTGTCAGAGAGACGTCGTCGAACCAAAAGGCCGGAGCACGAGTGGTGTTATCTCTGATTTCCTTTCTACATTCCGAACGGTCGAAAACCGCTATTTCAAATTTTTTCAATCTCAACACCGGCACGTCCACAAAATTTCGTAAAAATAATAAATAGATAGCGTGTATTCCACTCCGTCGCTCGACTGATAATTCACCTTCGCGTTTCTCGTGTCGCGTTTTAATTAACGCCTCTGTCATAATGAAAAACGAAGCGACGAGACTTAATAACGCTAAAGTGATTTATTATAGTACTGTGCTATTTGAAGTCACATTTTATATGTATTATTATTCGATGCACTATTGCACCGTATCGTATGTATACACGCCAACATGAAACTGTACAGAATTTACGCATTTCTAAATCATAACACTCAACACAGTTGCGAGGAACGTTTGCATGTGTATAAAATAACCATATCAAACGTCATTTAGAATATTAATGGTCGTCGTATATAATATATGCCGATTGATAAGCACACAATTGACGTGGCTTTTTAGTCTTTTTTTTTTTTTAACATGAGTTTTTAAGTATCTATTTCAACACTGTGTGATATAAGGGGTCGTACGTATGTATGTATTTCGAATAGCTCTTTATTTGAGTCGTGAAGTTTTGACCTTTTAGCACGCGCCGCTTAACAAAAACAGAGATACTCAAACTGAAACTGCACGCTTTCTTGTTGAAATAACATACTATATGTGTAAATCTAAGTAAATATTCCCCATCGGTAATATCGGAGACTTTCTCTCGACGAATCGTTTGCAATGTGTGTCGACTGTGCCGATTCGACACGGCCGGCCGTACTTAGAATTGAAATCCTTCGTTGAAAAATTGTTTGCAACACGTGCGTACGTATGCCCATACGAATAAGTACTTACGCGTTTGTTCGGTGTGGAGTTTCGGTGTTAATTCGCGAGAGATGCGCCAATTAATCCGCGACTCCACGTCGTGATCTGTATAGAACGTGACCGGGCCTGCGAAGCAACTCTTCAGATAAAAGTCCTTGATCTCGCGGGAATTCGCCACGACCGGTCCTCGGTGGAGATCGAGGATTAACCCCTTAACGCCCGGCCGATGTCGGACGTGACGAGCGGCGTCGTTAAAAGGCCACGTGCATAAATCAAAGCAGAGAGCAGCTAATATACGTATAATATGTATGTTTATATACTCGATAGTGTTTCGCGTTCGAAAGGTTTAATTTTATTTTTTTATTATTTAGGCAGCCCCGTGTGGCAGCCCTGTTTACCTGGCCCAGACGTTTTACCTGTCGGACAGCGGGAGAGCTCATGGGAACGCCATAGGCGAGGTTCGACTATACCCCTGATCTAGCGCCTCCATTGTTATTATTTATACGATTTAAGTACCCCCAATATACCTGCAAACACACACATTTGAAAAACTATACTGAAATTAAGTGCAGTTTTGTTATACCGTGGTTGTTTTCCCATTTTATTTTTTGTCCTTTTGAGTTTTGAGTACCTTTTAAGTTTATCAGTTATTATTCGATTATTACCTTTGTCTGATTTTTGTACGTTACAGGGTTGGTTCGAATAAAAACGTTGACCACTTAGATTTTTAGATGATATATTTTCTTGCTTCAAAAGTGACACACAAAAATTAAGTTTTTAAATAAATGGAAATGTTGTAAAGCATAGTATACATAGTTTGAACCTTTCAACTGTGCTGAAAATCATTTACCAATCAGAAAATGAAGTTAAGTTGGTTCACTTTTAACGATTGTTGCGGTAATATTCACTCAATTCTTCTGAATTATATTGCAGTACTTTCTATACGAATTCACAATTTATACATACTGTATTATTTTGAATCGTAAAAATTCACATAAGCTTTACATTATTGTCTCAATAGATGAATCTTACATACATACATATGTACATATATTCAAACGCTTCACTTTGTAGTATGTATTTTTAATGTGTCGACTGTTTGAATCTTACAAAAATTAATAACTAGAATGAATTTCAATACGATTAATGGCTGTAAATACCCACGTCTATCATATTTCTTTTACCTTTTGGATTGCACTAACTTTTAGACCTCCTATAGACTTACTAAGCATCCCTCGAATTCTAGGGGGTCGAGTGTCATTAATTTCAGTAACACTCAAAAATATTAGAAAAAAATAAACCTTTACAAATTCCAAACGTTTCGATGCTCGCAGCATAAAATTTCAGATACTATTGAAATTCGCAACGAACATGTACAGCATTTGAAGGCTTAACTTAAAAATGACAGCTACAAATAAATATCAATTTTATCCGTTTGTAAATGATACCGAATAATTTGACGCGTGCACACGATTATAAATCCTACGAAAGATTCGAGTCAACTTATTTTTATAACACGGCGTTGATATGTATTCAATGGCTAACATGTATGTAAACCTTTTAAGACATTTTTATTTTATTTCTTTATACACTTTTAATGGACCGGCCGAATTCTTGCGTTTCGATATTTCAGCGCTTATCTCCGGGCCGGGCACGTTTTCCATTTGCATTAGGACACACTTTCGATACGAAATACGTATGTATAGAATTCACATCGAATTATTATTAAAATATCAATCGGTCATTGTTATTTTTATTATTTTTAACCGTCACTTGCGAGCAATGTTGTTACACGGAGGCTTTTTCGCCGTTCAAAACGATTACGTTACCAGTTTATGATTTATGTACATATGTACGTTCTTGCAGAAGATGCACTCGTGTGTGCATATATATTATGCTTCGGAAAAATGCACTCCGACCAGTTTTTATCTGGTTTCTGCATATCGCTTACATTCTCGTAAAGTGTATTCCCCGTTCGTTTCGGCTTATGTTTATTTTTAAATGGTGTAATTCCGATGTTGTTGTACACGTTCGACTCACCTTTACATATGCACTTATCAGCCATTTTGTCCCGACTGAAAAGTTCTTGAAAATCTAACAGCTACGTTTTATAAAAAAAAAATGACGTGCAAACTGAAGTGGTACATTCCCGAACGCCCTTTCTAATGTTGAAATTCCTTTATGAATCTTCAAATATTTTTTTGATTGCTTTAAAATTCATTCCCGTAGTCCTTTTGTATGTATATCAAGTGGTTGCACATTCCTCGCAGGAATCGCAGTTCACATTGCAGTTCGAAGGTCTCCGATGATTCACAGCTCTCACACCTTCGAATTGTTTATTGGGTGTAGCCAAAAAACTCTTGGGGATTGATTAATGGGACAGCAAGTACTCTCAGCTTTTACGAGTTACACACAAGATTCGATTTAAATAAACAGCAGTGTCGGTAAATCAAAAATTTATGACAATTTTGTCGCTCGACTGCGACTATGTATGTATGTAAGTCAATCAAGTCGAATGCGCAACTTCTACTCGCCTTTGATGGTATATTTATTGATTATTTACGTATCTAAGTTGCAATTAGATCGCCAAGTGCGTATGTGTCATTTTGATTTGTAATTTTTTTCAAGTGTTAATTACACGTTGAGTGATTAAGCCGAAAGGAGAATAAACGCTCATACATATATCGCAGTGGAGTGGCTTATTATAATATGTATGTACATACATACATATATCTCAAGCTTTTCCTGGCTTTTTTTTTTTTTTCTTTTGATTTCTTTTCCTGATTTTTAAATGCATACATCAGTGTCAATAGGTAGATTAATATATTTCGAATGAGTGGCAATCAACATCGATATCATATAAAGTGACTTGACTTATTATTCCTTTATACTAAATTTAATTTGTAAAAATGGTTCAAATCTGAAATGCGTTAAAGACTTTTATACGAAACTTTTGCTTAAAATAACAGGTGTTCGTCAATTCTTCACGTTGAATCTCATTTCAATTATTATAAACGAATGAAAGTAGAGGGTAAATGATTGGTAGGATAAGGTGACCAACTCCCGTCAGTTTTGCTATTATACATACATAGCTTGCGATTGATAATTTCGTATTTAGATCATTTTCGCGCCTATTTTGCGAAACACAGTTTGAGAATCTACATCGCCATGAAAATTCACATCGATCGTGTAATTCGAAATACGCCTAATTCGACGATAACGATCCGAATCCGGAGCTTATTTCTTTGGCCTGAGGCTGCGCGCCAAACTCGCCTAGGTGAACATACTGTATTTAGGTACATGGATACATATATATATGTATGTATATATAATGTAATCGTTCAGGGATACACAACTGACTGTAACGAGTGCCCGATTCGTTTCGAAATCTTCACTCTCTTACGTGTGTGGTCGTATAATTTTTATTGAAGTCGCAATGGACATGTGTATCCTACATATGTAAGTTCATTGTTCAGAGAAGGGTTGGGACTTTACGGGTTGTAAAATGATCATCAATGAAGAGTTATAGCGTTTTTTGCGCCCCACCCACTACTTAAATATGGTATTATTCCACTTACCGTGTTTGTATGATTTTATGGTTGGTTTTTCGTCGGTAACTTCAATTACCGTTCTTTACGCGTTGGGCGATGCTTCATGTTCTGTAAAATTAACAGTTTTATTGCGTCGTAACTATGAATGATGTTTGCTTTCGACTTGCTTGTAAAATTGAAGATTTTTCACGGACACGAAACGCTCATATGTATAATATTTATGAAAGAAACATTGAACACAGTATACATCGCCGAATACAATAAATAATACGATTACCGATTGAATAAATTTGATTTTGCAATATTGCTTCCGAAGTAATTCCCAGTAATTTATATTTGCCGAAATCGGTACCGTGTTTATTTGAAATTCAAATATTTGTATGAATTTGGAATCGTACAAATTTTGAATTTACCAATATTTCGAACAATTTCATGATGTATGTTTGTAATTCTAAATAAATTTAACAAAATTTTAAAACTGAACTCCATTTTTCAGTTTGATTAAATCACCAACTCTAATTCCATTGAACGAAATTGTACAAAGTTCACAGTGGAAAAATTTCATTTTTTGCACATACATAGAATTAGCCTACATTCTTCGAGTGTTAAATTAGCGCCTTTTTCATTCACCGAATCAAAGCTGGTTCCTAGCATTGACGTGTGTACTTTCAACTTTTCAAATTGTGTATTAATTAATTAGTTGAATTTATTAGATTACGTATAGACTTTCAAATTGGCTGACGCGTTACAGTCGAAACACTTGTATGTACAACTTTGTATTAGTTATTATGTTATATGAAATTTTTTTTCTTCGGAATCTGTTAAGGGTATTCTCATCTACATACATACACACCGGCCAATATAATATAATGGCCGGCTAGGGCTTTGTTACAGTCGGTCGTGAGTATTCCTCACCTTTTGCCCGCGGGTTCGAGATGATGATGGTATCGCTCAACATTCTTGATGCTGTTGTTGTTGTTGCTGTTGCTATGTAAGTAGATATAATAATATAATACGTATAAAAGCACTGGGAGCGAACCGACAAACCGTCACGAGTCGAGAGCGTGAACGTTCGTTTTTTGGTAATGCACTTCAATGCGAATCGCGAAGGTCAGCACATTGTACAATATTGCACTCTGGCACAAGTTTCGCATTTGTGATTGATCGGTGTAAATTCTCCAGAATCAACGAGATACTTGGTGACGCATATTCATCATATAAAAGTGAATTCTTGTCCGGCTGCCTGTTTGTTTCTTAAATTTGTCACATCCTACGAATCTCGCGAGCTTTGTGCGATTCTTGATTACAATAGGACACTGTTATACATACAAAGTTTTGTTTCGATGATTTCGCCCAACGACAACTGATCGATTGAGTATTGCCAATTCAAAATGAATCGTTGTCTGTCTGTTTGTTCCTTGTGCATTCTGAAACCATTTGTTAAATCGGCAGAAAACTTTACACAGGTGTTCCGTACGATCTTGAGCGACTGAATATCCAGTTCATAAAAATAAAATAGTTTAAATACCATACATCGATGGGTTAGTTAGTGCACAGATATTGTATGTCCAGTTTTGTGTTAAAATATTGTAAGCGACATACATCTTTTTTGCATGACATATTTGAATAGGGCAATAATTGTATGTCCAATAATATTTGGACATGAAGGTTTGATGCAGATGGACGTTTTGTGTATGATAACTCAATTTTGCTAAAACTGTACATACAATATCTGTGCACAAACCATTGACATATGTACCATACAAATAGTTTAAAAGCTAGCAGGAAATATGACAGGCTAAGCGTTGCTAAATGTTTAATACCCTTTTTAACTTAAATAAAACGTTGTCTTGGACATTTCATTGAATGGCGACACACCGTTTATTGAGAACCGGTATTATTTTAATAGAGCTCGCATATTTTATGGATGAATTTGTAATTGTTGCAATCGTGACGCTATCGTGCGACGCGTTTCACTTCCGGTAGATATAGATCGACGAAAAAATAGAAAAAAGAAAAACGCAGACACGTCCTGTTTTGATTGTTGTTGTTTTTTTTTTTTCGCATTTCACTCCTATTCCTATTATGTTACAAAAAAAAAAAATGGTTATCTATCATCGGAAACAATCTCCGCGACCGGAAGGAACAACTTACTGTCGTTATTTTAATTTGATGCAATAGGTTTCATTCGTCATTCGTGAACAAGCTATTCGTTTATTAATGAGTGAAACACACCGGTTGCGGTTCAATTGGATCGATTATTACTATTCAAATGCAAACTGGTACAAAGTGCAATGTTCATATTAACCATATTTGGTATCAAAATCAATGTATGTAAAATTCCAAATGAAATAATCAAGTGTCACAATCATTATTATAACTTATAACATATCTACGATAGTTTGAAACACTTCAAATATAACACCGAATTCATATTAACCATATTTGCTATCAAAATCAATGTATGCATGTAAAATTCCAAATGAAATAATCAAGTGTCAATCATTATTATAACATATCTACGATAGTTTGAAATACTTCAAATATAACACCGAATTCAATGCGTTATACACATTGAAGGTCTATATGTACTATGTAGTTTATGTAGATTCATTACAAGCAGTCTTTATACAGATTGATTCGTAACGCTTCATGGTACATATTGTAGCTATTTTGAACAAAAATTTCTTATAACTTGACAAATATTAAATTGAACAAATTCGTGATAAATTCATATTTTAAAAACGATTCCACCGTTGGTAATGCAAGCTCTGAACCTAAACGTAAAGCAAATATACTCGTGTATTCAAACGTGTGAAACTTGATAACGATCCGTTTCCGTACCTAAGTTCATATAACTTTTATTCTTTTCCCACAAACCCTTACGCCACGAGGTGTACGGATCAACCTGTATAAAATGAGACTTGTTTTATTCGCCGGGTAAAATTTCAGACGTTTCAGACCACGCCGACACAATCAACGACAATGACTCTCATAATTTCATATCAAATAATTACATCGCGAACCGATTTCGAAGCAGGCGCGTAAATAATAGACACATACCTGTACTGTAATGTATCTTATACATACATATCGACATACCAAAGGTTAATAAGATATCGACGAGGGGGATGAAAAAAATCTAGCAATCACGAATCAAGACCCAAAGCATAGGAGACGGGTCAAGGGGAGAGTAGGGGGAAACTACTCCACTTATTGGTGTGGTTTATTGATCAATTTGAATATGTTCTCATGGCTTTGCGTTGTTTCTTTGTGCGCCACGAGCGCGGTTTTTTCTCATCTCTCTCAACGGCTCGTACATATGAAGCAAACCGGTCCAACTGCTGCCACCTCTCTATCAAAGAAGAACCGCTAGAGTAGTGTGGCATTACATATTTATATGTATATATTTCTCGTTCTATCCAGAGACTCGAGGAATGCATTACATACATCACACAATCATGACCACTTATTACCGCGATCGCTTATCATTATTACTGGGGGCCAAGAATGATCAAAATAATGCTCAGGTTTTTTTCCCCCCCACCGAACTTACACGTGTATTCGAATGTAGAGTTTTTCATTTTCGGACGCAATCTAAGAAAATCTCGCCGTGCTTTCAAATCTGAAAAGCGTTGTACAATTTCAACATTGTACTGCTCATATTGTAGAACGATACATGTTGGCGTAGTTAGCGTTGCGGTTATATACGTATGTAGAGCGGCCATATGAACCTCTGAAAGTGGTCTGAAACTCGTATCATGAGTTGGTTTGTGTATTCTAAGCTCGTCGATTCTGGTAACTTATGTTTCGAAACAGCGAATAGGCAATTTTCGTTCAACTAGATCGGCTCCACATATGTACATATATGTACATATATGTACATACATACATTCGTGTAAAATATATATGATAGCCTTACGCGTACACGTTGACCGATTCCGTAAAATAATAAATTCGTGTATGGCGAGAATGTGATAACTCTGATCTCCAACTTGAAGATACTGTATATAGGGATATTCGCTTCAACGTGTATTGATTTCAGAGTATTCCCGGGGATTTTGATTAGGTCAGGGGTTGAGCTGTTGTCTTTGTGTGTTCTTGTTTGCATTCGATCGATCCAAAGGGGCCGTTTCTGACTGGTGTACCTATCTTATGTATATGTATGTTGTAGTTGCTGGTGCTGCTGTCAAATTTTCTTTGGACAAATATTGTTGTTTTTGTCGGTGTTCGTTGACTGGAACCGACTGCTCTCGCATTCCAGTCCACATCCGCTAAAATAACCCACTTTAGATTAACTGTTAATGACGAACGGCGGATGCGGAAAAGCGCACGCGATTTCTCTCTCGTTTGATCGCATCAAGTCGACTAAAATCCCCCGAACTACAGTATGATTTTTCAGCCTCAAATTCACAACAAAATCTATAGCTGTGAAAGAAGGCGCTAAAACGGTCAATTTTGTACTGCGCGTCCATATTAATTTGTCTACTGATTTTTTTACATCGATAAATTACATATACCAGTTGTAGATATTTCGATTTCGATTATGTGTTTCAATTACGAAAATATTTCATGTCAAAATTCATAAATATCGATTAGTGATATTGACAGTGGGCGGTACGATTTAAAAGTGTCAAATTTCAGTTAAATATTCTCGGATAATTATTGTTAGTGTCTGTTTATTTACTAGCCTCTGTTGTTCCTTATGCGTATGTATGTTTGTTAACTCTTGTTTATTTTGTATTGTTCAAATATTTATTAACAAACAATCACATCGAATTCAACGTTTGCTTTTATGAATAATTTTAACCCTTCATATTCCTTTAATTGGTTTTAGATTGACATCAAACATGAAAGTTTCAAGTTGTACCCAATTCGAATATTTGTGCTCAATTTCTGTTATTTTCTTTCTCAGACATTGGTCGCATTACGTTATCTGTATACTTTTTCGCACAGTTTCAAAATACAACAAGACGCGCATCGTCCAGTAATAAGAACCAAATTATTTTGTCATGTTTCAATAAACAACAGCGTGTTTGTCACATCGCCGTTTATGTCTGTCTGTCTGTCCTTTGACACGTTAACGGCTAAGTCGCAATCGTTTGATTTCCATCATCTGTCTAAAGAAATAGGAAAAAAAAAAAAATACTACGCAATTTTGTATCGGCAAAAGTAAATATTTTGTTTCGGTTGAGTGGTGTGGTGCGAGTCATCATCGTAACGAAATTTATTTCGTGTCTTGAAACGATCATAAAATCATCATCGGTCATTTGCTGTTTATAATTAATTGGACTGTGCGTTCAAGTGCTTTCGATTACAATTTATTAAGATTTTTATAACACTTTTTCGATACTCGAGTACTCGGAATTTATCGTGCTCGTACGACTTAGCGACCACTGCACATTTGGCACAATATAAACAGTCGTATTTTAAACGGCTATAATTTTTAAGATAGTAAATAAAACAAAATAGTTTAAATGGCATTCCAAACTTTAAATTTCAAATTTTATTTTGTATAATTTTGGAAAATAAAATCTTGAAGATGGCTCCGTTCAGCTCACTTTCAAATTCTGACGCGACCGACTCACGACATTAGTGAACTTTTTATTAGATATTACTTCATGGAATAAGAATCAACAAACCGTGAACTCTTCGGGTTCTATATAGAAGATAATATTGACGTTGAAATTCATTAACATTTCATTTGAAATTCTCGTTGATAGTCAATCATAACTAGATTAAACAGGCTGAAAGTTCAGGTCAAGCACATGTTTTTCAATAACTGATGGCTCTTAAGCTTATTCAGAGTCATCTTATACCAGCAGGAAAACTTTGAAGAACGAACTCGTCAACACTCATGATTTATGATGTTGTCTTTTGAACCCTTGAACCCGGTCTTGCCGGTAACCGGTTGCAGACCATCGCGTGACTGTTTTATACGCGAAATATTCGCCCTTATGATTATTTTTTGAATCGCACTAGTCTTCATCGAGTATTTCGAATCGTATGGGTGCGGTTGATGGGTTAAAAATATTGGTGTTTTTTTTTTTTTTTTTTTTTTTTTTCTCTACGAGGCTCTCGTGTAAGTTTTCCGTGTCGTACTTATTGACGAAGGCGTGTTGGCCAGCACGATATACATATAGAACCTTATTTGAAAATTAGTGTGGAATTTAGATGGAGTGTTCTGGCGTCACGATCTTTCATAAAGCACGTGCGGTCACGACCGAGGCTGCTCGTACCACAGCTTCCCAAACCTCTACATATCGGCAAATGTAATGTGAAAATTTCGCAGGCTATAAAAATCAGAGCATAGGGTCGTAAATCAACAAAGATTTTTATGTGGTTGTAAATCGGTGTTCGGTAAACGCTTAAAACATCGAGCTCTTGTGATCGTTCTCGCTAGTTACATTAGATTAGGTTTCAAATTGTGTATTGCCTTTTTTTTAACATGTTAAGGATGAAACCAAATCCCGCATTGGTCGTAAAGTATGATTTGAAATAAAAATCCACATTACAAAGATAATGGAGTTCTTTGAAATTTAAATTGTTCGAAGTTATCTGTTATCGAACGTACGATATGTGATACAAATCAATCAAAGCTCTATGTATTAACAATTTGCATATACACAAAGTCAATAAGCAGTATACGATGTTTAAAATGATTGTAATTACGATATATGTATTCGATCGTGTTGTTTTGCCATTCAGCGTATATATTTGTACATACCAGTTGGCGAAATATTGAATTTGTACCCCGTTCGTGACTTTAAATTAAATATTAATTTAAAAACAACCGTTTGACAAGGCTCGTACGAAATATTTCGAATTCGAAACCCGAAGGGCGAGTTGGCCTCACTGTGGCCATCCTCCTCCACCTCTTCTCGACAATATAGATCTTAAAAGTTAAGAGCAAACACGATGTTGTTGCAGGTGAACAGCTTTTGTTCCTCGCGTTTCACCAGCCTCGTAAAAGGAAGAGCGCAAGAAATATGAACCTTTTGTCTCGCATATTATAGGTACATATTATTACGTGCATACAAAGGTCGTCCTTACACCATACGTATGTATGTACATATCGCGATAATTTCGCGAAACAATTTTTAATACAGTATATACCATTGTAAGACTCGTTTGAGGTTTCGCTTGGTTCGTTTTAACGGTCACGTTTTGTCCAACGAGCGTAAATAAACTATTACGATCGTTTGTACATACCGTGCGTAATCAATGTGACTTGTGGCGACCCAGTGTCCCGTATGCTAAATTCTTCGACATTGTCCCGATATGGTCGTAATTGCGTAACGCTCGCGGTGGATCCTCGTGAGGATTTTTACAATATAAAATTTTCGAAAATGTGAAAAAATCTTGTAAGAAAATCAGTGTCGCGAGCGTAACTCTACATTTCTCGTTAGATGCGTCGCCCCTCAAGAGGGGTTCGCGGACCTCAGATTACTATTATTAGGGTCCTCGGCCAGGGGTCCTCATGACCGAGTCGATTTCCGAACACGCGATACAACAATCTGTCTAGGGTTAAAAGCCTCGGTGAAGTCACGTACGTGCGAGTGAGTGAGTAGAAAAGGAATAAACCGAACCGTGTCGATTTTACCGCATATTTGTACGTGTACATACATACATACATACCATACATACGTGTTTAATGCTATTAATTTATTTTAATTAAAATTATAATCTATGAGTGTTTTGAAATACATTTGCCTTTTAAAATGTTTGAAACGACAGCCTCCGAAACGTTTTCACTCTTGACTTGATTTTTTAACGATGAATTGATTATGTTAAACTGTGGTCAATTTGAGAGTGAAAAAGTTCAAGGCGAAACAGTGAAATCGTCAATGCTAAAACTGATCAATTTAGATGGAATATATGTACATACATATATGTACGTTACCAGGCAAAGTTTCAACGTTTCAAATTACAACGCTTCCACTTCATCAATTTTGCATTTACATACATACATATGTGCATCTTTTTTCATTTGAAGTTTCTGCCCATTTGGGAATCGCGACTATATGTAATGCTGCATAATTTATTGCATTTGCAATACTATTGCAACTGATAGCTAGTGACAGTCGCACTGACCATTCAGAGAAGTATATTGATAAAAAAATAATTAAAATTTACGATTACAATCTTTGCAATAGTATTTCAAATGAAAATACTACACTTAAATCACTATCCCCAAAATGGACCCATACATCAAGCGAAAAAATATACACATCGTATAAAATGCCCAGTCAATTGATAAGACCTTGACTTGGATTTCATGCATTGCCGGTAAAATACCTGTACGTATTCGTTAATTAAGCGTTTATAGAATATTTCTTCGATGGGGGGCATTAAGAGTACCTACATATCAAAAAAGATAACGTTTCAGGAGATCAAAAATACATTTGTATCGCGCATAATGATACCCTATATTTTGTATTATTCGTTTCAACGTGTCCTAGGTGGAATTAACTTACATATAGAGGTTGTGATCGAGAAATCTTGAATAATTTTGATTCTCGTTTCTCGAGAATATATTATTATGAAATTTAGAGATTCTCATTTCTCGAGAATATTTTATTATGAAATATCGAGATTCTCGTTTCTCGAGAAATCATTTATGAGAATTTTGTGAGTATCGAGAATATTTTAAATTTATCACTACATACATTTGTGTGTACATATGTTCAATACACTGATTGCTTTACTTGTAAACCATTGTTCGAAATGTTTAATATGAGTATGAATGTACATGCATGATGTTTTTCCAAAAAAATGAGACGAGGCTCAATTTCTTTAGCACTCGAACTACATAAGAACGTGCCTTCGAAGTCAATAACGAATTTTACAATTTGAATGTTGGAAGCAGAAGTTATAAGACCACACAAAATGAACGAAATTTTCGGTATTCAGTAATTTTGTATCGAAAGAATCGGTAATTTTGTATCCTTAAAATCTAAAATCTAAAAAAAATAAAGTTGTAAACCTCTAATATAATATAGTTTTTGTGTCCTTTTGATTTTTATGTTGTCAGTCACCTACCATTACAATAAAAAATCGATTTACTATATTTTAAGTAACTTTTTATACTCGAGAATTCTCGAGAAACAAAAAAGAAAATCTCGAATTCTCAAGATTCAAATATTTTGATTCTCGAGAATCGAGAATCAAAAATAGTCGAGAAATCACAACCTCTACTTACATATGATTAGAGACCGGAAAAATGGTAGTAAACGACTCGGATTCGAAACGGATTTTACGGTATTCCGTCACCCAACCGAAACATAGACCAATATTCCATTGATCAATTTCCCAATCAACCTCTCAATTTCTCATAAAACAACTATTAATTATATACATAAATATAATACAATTACAAAAAACTCATTCTCACTCAATCACATTTTTATTCTATTGAACATTATATTGAGTATCATATGTGTTATATGCATGTATGTATATGTATAAAATAAATTGTATGCTTAGCTTAATACATCCGTCCCTCGATTTACGCGGTTTTACAAAATGCACAATTGTTTTTAAATTCATCTTCAAGTGCGTCTTGCGCGGTTCGTGTGACGAATAGAGGTCAACTGGGGAAACTACCTATATTTCGATAATCCAATCATTACATCGAGGTATCATTTCAACATTTCATCATCATCATCATTTTCGGCCGTTCACCATCCACTTCTGGATGAAGGCCTCTCCAATCCTCTTCCATTCCCGTCTGTCGGTCTTGACAATCTGCATCCATTTGACTCCACGCATTATTCTCAATTCTACCTTGCTTTCTTTTACATACATCCTCTCGCATACCATTCCAGTATTTCTCGCGTCCACTTACCATCCATTCTTCTCGCTATGTGTCCACTTCAACTTTTCACACGTTATATCTGCCACTTTGGTCATACTTTTTACCCATGTATTCCTCTTACGACCTCTTCTAGTTATACCAAGCATACATCTTTCCACGCTTCTCTGTGTGCACTAGATCTTACGTAGCATTCTTGAATTATTATTCTAATTATGACAGAATCAAGACAGTACTGTTTCATAAATTGACATGGCTTGGTGGCAAGGTGGCTTGAATTTAAAAGTGTAATATATCAAACATAATTTTCAAGATATTTTGATGAAGATGAATCTATTACAATTTTAAATTGTCCGCAGCGCGTAAGGATTAAATCTAGGGACCGGTGTATTAAACCAAACATATAATATTCAGTATCGAAATATACCCGCGGAAAAAGGTTCGCCGCGAAATACTTATGATTGGACTCCACTAGTGACTAGTATTTAGTATGGCGGTGTAGTGTTGTAAAATTCTCGGGAATAATCTTTTCGAGAATATTCTCCAAACCGAGAATTTTCTATGTATAATTGTAGTACATAATGCAATGCACCCTGGGCTCCATCGGCCACCATGTATTTTAAATTAATTAATACTAACTCTCACTGTATTCGCTTGAATATACAGTAAACTCCCTCTAATCCGGGCTAATACTTGGGAGAGGTGATACGGATTACGCGAATGATATTAGTTTAGTATCCGCGACGAAAGCTAAATTTGACGGGACGTGAATATGACAAATTTATTTTGTGCTAAGTTTAAATGAATGATCGTATCATAAGTTGGAACAATTTCACTGGAATATCACAACCAAAGCAATACAAATGTATACATAATTTATTGCTTCCAGAGTGATAGTTTCGCAGGAAAACGTTCATGCTAGTAGTGCGCATGTTAAAATGACGAAATGACACATTCAGTGTCAGTGACAGAAAATATCCTAGAATCCTCTCAAAAGCTATTATACTATCTAGTGATGCTTTATAACCAAGAAAACAGAAAATTCTCGTATATTCTCTCGAGAAATACTTGTGATTGGATTTCATGGCAATTAAGCCGGGGGTTGGATGTTGCGCGTTATTGTCCACGCTGTAGTACTCCGACGGTCTCCCATCGTTGATTTGTGTTCATATGAGCTTTCGCCGAGCTTTCTTCCACTCGACGGCGAGTGGAAGTTTTTTGGCGGGAGATTCTCGTTTGTTTACGACCGCCAAACGGTCGAAGAGCATAGCGCGATTTCGCTGTACACGTACGCAGTCGTTCGAAGGCGCCATGCGAGATTGGTCGACGGCTGTTAAAACCCCACTGCCATCGTGTGCCTATATATAGGTACCATGGGACCAAACACCATACCATCTCGCAAGCAGGTTCTCATTGCCGATTGATGTTGAATACAGGCTGGCAGAGTTGTGGAGGGATTTCGGAGGCAGTGTTTGGCCGCGGTCCGGTCGCGCGCCACGTGGGCGTCGCGGCCCTGGCGCGCGTGCATGAAAGCTCCGAAACGACATGGTGACGCCAAAAACGGCGTCGCCGACGCTGCTTCTGCTTCAGCTGATGATCGTGATGATGACTGTGATGATGATCGTGGATGGTGCGAGGACAGCTCACACCAGGGCGCATTCCAGAGCGACGGCCAACAGGCACCACGAGCATCGCATATCTTCCTCGTCCAATGCCAACAGCAACAACAACAACAACAACGAATTCGTCAAAGGCAGAAGTAAGTACATAGTGTAGTGAGTTAAATGGACACACTCGCCCGTGTCTGTATTTTCGCGTGTGGGTTTTTTCTGGTATTTCCCTGAAAGACTGCGAAGCTCCCCTTACAGCTTTGGAGCTTTCGAGTAGTAGGTCGCGGTGTAAGTTCGCAAACTCAATTCCACGCGTTTTCAACATACATACAAGGTAAGTACGCACGCACTTTAGTCAGTTGGGTCATTGTGAAATTGTTGGTTTTGTGTACTGGCAGCCTCTCCAATCCTCTTCCGTTCCTGTCTGTCTTGAGCAATCTGCATCCACTCGACTCCACACATTCCTCTCAATTCATCAGCCCATCTTCCACTCGGTCTACCTTGCTTTCCTACACACCATTCCAGTATTTCTCGCGTCCATCTGCCATCCATTCTTCTCGCTATGTCTCCACTTTGGTCACACTTGTGTATCTTTCTAGCACTTTTGAAGCATTATTTTAAAAATGTCAACAGCGTTTAAAATCTAACATAAAAGTTGTCGAACCTAGAAATCAGTTTGAATTGTGTAAGAATCGTTGTATTCCAGTTAGAAAGCAATAGGAGACAATTTAGTTGAAAATCGTCGGAAAGTGTGTTGTTCTTCAATGTGATCGTTTTGATTTAGTTTTAATGTCTTTCACAGTTCAATTACAGTATGGGTGAGCTTTTTCAATCTGTATGTTTTTTTTTGTTGTTGCGGTTTTTCCTATTCGTGTACATTGTTTATTTTGTTGCGTTTAACAATGCTTTGAAATATGCATGTACGTCAAATGCCGCGACTGTGCCCGTGTAGTTGTTAATTAATTAGATTTTAGCAATTCGTGTAAAAAAAAATAAATGACAGTTCACATTACATGCAGGAAGTTCGGATTGTGTCCGTTTGAGTCGCGATTCGCGATGTAGGAATGCATTATTTTTTTTTTTTGTTTTTTCAATTTGTTTTTTTTTTGCTAAAAACTTACACGGGTCGAGTGTCCCCTTTTGTGCTTTTTTGCATCGAGATTTCACACTTTCAAATAGCCACAGATCGAATCGTTTGCGTTTGTAAACCTTTTGGTTTACGATGTTCGTCCTCCTACGTGCGCATCGTGCGATTAATTTCAAATCGCTAATTTTATAAAATTAAACGCGCGCCTTTGGCAAATTAGTCAATTATTTTTTATTGTTTCGAAGCCTACGCTCGTTTTGAGTATCGCTGATCGTTTTACGATTGCCAATTCCTTATTTAGTTGTAGGCTGATCTCGGAATACATTAGAAGGCAAACGTTCTACTATTTTAAATTCTTGCACATTACGCTCATTCATAAAAATACACACATGTGTAATAGATTCGTTTTGTCAACGCAATATTTCATCGGTTATCAATATCATTTTTTAATTTACACACACAAGAGTGTGTTCGTGTGTAAGGGAATTTTATGTTTTATGTACCAACGCACCATTCGCTCAAAGTCGGGGCGCGTCTCGCGTGAGAATAAAATAACCCAAAATAAGTGCGTCGAGAGAATAAAGCCAAGGTGATGTGGGTACATCGAAAGAATGACGAGACGAGTAAAAAAAAAAAAAGGAACAATCGAGAGTTGTTGCTCACGAACAGGTATACCTGAGTGTGTCGAGACACAAAAGTTAAGTGGACAAAACCGATGGGTGTGTTTTGATAAGGTTCTTTTACAGGTGAAAACTAACGCGCCACGTTTTAAAATTTCTCAACGTAATACTTTCATCTAAAATTTATAACTATGTATTTATCATCTGGCAAATTGAACTTTGGGTTTGACTCCCACTGTCGCGTCAGAGTCTCTCGTATAATACATACAAACGCTACAAACAGTCATAATGTACTTATTGCTTACTTTTTAGTCTCAAATCGTGTTTTGATTTATAAATTACGCATGAATACCACTAAATTCTGATTTAAATGTGTAACTAATGGATAAAAAAAATCGTGTAACTGATAGATTCAAATCGCAGATCCTATTTATATTGAACGTATAACCTTTGTGCGTAAGATTTCGCACTTTGACATTCAGATTATATTATTACAAATAAATACAATACATTATAGAAGGCAACATCCGGAATCAAAAGGTAAATGTACTTTATTTAATATATTTACATATTTTAGATCTAATAAGAAACTTTCGAGTGAAAATCGCGATAATATGTGTTTCACGTGTGCTTTTTTTTCCATCGAAATTAAATTTTTTCCTGTTTACAAATGTATGTAGTTCGTGTGTTTTAATGTATTTTTTTTTTATTACTTTTCAGTATGTATTGGCACAAATGGCCGGATGTCTGTACCTTCCAATCGGGACCATCACTATAGGAACCTGCGCGATCGTTTCACCAACTGCACGTATGTGGATGGAAACCTGGAGCTGACGTGGCTCCAGAATGAAAATTTGGATCTTTCCTTTCTACAGTACATCAGAGAGGTTACAGGATACGTGCTGATATCGCACGTGGATGTACGGCGAATCATCCTGCCTCGTCTTCAGATCATCAGAGGCCGTACCCTGTTCAAGTTGAATGTGCGCGATGAGGAATTCGCACTTATGGTTACCCTATCGGGAGCTTTCACCCTGGAACTGCCCGCCCTGCGGGACGTTCTAGCTGGCAGTGTTGGAATATACCAAAATTACAACATGTGCCACGTGAAGACTATTAATTGGGACGAAATTATAACTGGCCCGAAAGCTACTTACGTTTACGTCTACAATTTTACGTCGGCTGAAAGGGAATGTCCGCATTGCGATAAAAGCTGCGAGGCTGGATGTTGGGGAGAAGGTCCCGAGAACTGTCAGAAGTTTTCAAAGACCAACTGCAGCCCTCAATGCTACCAAGGCAGATGTTTCGGATCGAACCCTCGAGAGTGTTGCCACCTGTTTTGCGCTGGTGGTTGCACAGGACCCAAACAGAGCGATTGCCTAGCTTGCAGGAACTTTTACGATGACGGTCTCTGCACTCAAGAGTGTCCTCCTATGCAGACTTACAATCCTACGACATACTCTTGGGAAGCTAATGCCAATGGCAAGTATGCATACGGAGCCACCTGCGTCCGAAACTGTCCCGAACATTTATTGAAAGATAATGGAGCTTGTGTCAGAGCTTGCCCACCGAAGAAAACAGCAGTAAACGGAGAGTGTATGCCATGTGATGGACCCTGCCCAAAATCGTGCGTTGGCGCTAAATCAGTCCACTCTGGTAACATTGACAGTTTTAAAGATTGCACTATCATAGACGGATCTTTGGAAATCTTGGAGCAATCCTTCAGTGGATTCCAACACGTGTATAACAACTTCACGTTCGGACAGCGCTATCAAGAAATGCATCCAGATCGTTTGGAGGTCTTCAGTACCCTCAAAGAAGTCACGGGTTACATCAACATTCAAGGACACCATGAAAAATTCACAAACTTGTCGTACTTTCGCAATTTGGAGGTGATTGGAGGACGACAACTGACTACGGATAACTTTTTCGCTTCCCTGTACATCGTCAAAACGGCTCTGGTATCTCTGGAAATGAAGTCTCTGAAGAAGATCAGCTCGGGCGCAGTCGTCATATTGGAGAACAAGAACTTGTGCTTCGTCAAGGACGTCGATTGGAAGAAGATTCAGAGGTCGATCGAACACGAGAACGTGTTGCAAAACAACCGAGATGCCAAAGAGTGCAGTAAGTTCAATTCCGATTTGTATCTTGGTATTGTATAGCGCGATTGCTTACTTTATATTGCGAACACTACACACAAACAAAACACTTACAAACATATTTTGTTATTGAGCGATTGATTTGATTGCTATTGCGTAATTAAATTTAATTTTCAGCTTATTGTAAGGCGATTTGTTTTTCAATTGAAATGTTGTAATAATGATTAGTTTTTAATTTAAAGATTTGTATTTTTCCTCCCAACAGAAGAACTAGGGCTTGTATGTGATCCACAGTGCACGTCTGACGGTTGTTGGGGATCTGGACCCAATCAATGCTTAGCCTGTAGAAATTTCAAATTTGGCGATACATGTTTAGAAAGTTGTGACTCTCACACGGGGTATGATTTTTATTTTGTCATTTGATATATTTTTTTATTTACAATTGCTAATTTTTATTGAACTTCTGCTTCAGAATGTACAAAGCTGGACCAAAGTTGTGTCTGCCTTGCCATCTGGAGTGCGCTTCTACGTGCAATGGTCCCCGACAAGATCACTGCACCGAGTGCAAGAACGCTCGCGATGGTCCATTCTGCGTCACCAAATGCCCGATAAGAAAATACAAGTCGATACGAGGCGAATGTCTGGATTGTCACGCGAATTGCGTTGACGGCTGTCTCGGACCCCAGAACACAATCGGTGTTAACGGATGCAATTCGTGCGAAAAGGCAGTGATAAACGGAGATGTAACGGTAGACAGATGCTTACAGAAGAATCAATCGTGTCCCGATGGATATTATTACGAATGGGTTGGTCCTCAAGAGCAGGGGCCGTTGAAACCTTTAGCCGGAAAAGCCATATGCAGAAAGTGTCATCCGAGGTGTAAGAAATGCACTGGGTATGGCTTCCACGAACAAGTCTGTCAAGAATGCACTAAGTTTAAACGAGGTGAACAGTGCGAAGATGAATGTCCAGCCGATCATTATGCAGACGAGAAAACTCAAATTTGTGTGGCTTGCAATGTTGAGTGTCGCGGATGCCTCGGTCCCGATTCGTGTGATTGTATAAAATGTAGAAATTTGAAGATATTTGTAAGTGGTGAACCGACTTTTGACAATTCCTCCATGTTCAATTGCACGGCAGCTTGTCCGCCAGATTTACCACACAAAATATTTCCTAATGAAATATCTTTTGAGCCATACTGTTGGGCCGAACCGGCAGGTTCCTTCCACTTGATCGACCCCACTGGAAATTCGACTATAGTAATTGTATCGACTATTATTCCAACATTGTTCATAATAGCTCTTGTAATCTTGCTAGTCTACTTCTGGCATCAGAAGGTTAAAGCTAAAAAGGACGCTGTTAAGATGACAATGGTGCTAACGGGTTGCGAAGACAATGAACCGTTGCGTCCGACTGATGTAAAGCCAAATCTTGCCAAGTTGAGAATAGTAAAGGAAGCAGAATTGAGGAAAGGAGGAATACTAGGATTCGGTGCGTTTGGAAAAGTCTTCAAAGGCGTTTGGGTACCAGAAGGCGGCCACACTAAAATACCCGTTGCAATTAAAGTTTTACGCGAAGAAACTGGAGCCAATGCCAGCAAAGACTTTTTGGACGAAGCTTACATCATGGCCACTGTTGAACATCCGAATCTACTTCAATTGCTAGCCGTTTGTCTGACTCAGGAGATGATGCTCATTACACAACTGATGCCTCTAGGATGCTTGCTCGACTACGTGCGAATCCACAAAGAAAAGATCGGCTCTAAAGCTCTGTTGAATTGGTGCACTCAAATAGCAAAAGGCATGTCGTATTTGGAGGAGAAGCGTTTGGTACATCGCGATTTAGCCGCTCGCAACGTCTTGGTTCAAACTCCCAATTGCATAAAGATCACCGACTTCGGCCTAGCTAAACTTTTGGACATCAATGAGGACGAGTATAAGGCAGCCGGTGGTAAAATGCCCATAAAATGGCTGGCATTAGAATGTATCCAACATAGAATATTCACACATAAGAGTGACGTTTGGGCTTTCGGCGTGACCGTTTGGGAATTGTTGACCTATGGAGGTAGACCGTACGAAAATATTTCTGCAAGGGACGTACCTGAGCTCATCGAGAATGGATTGAAATTACCACAACCGAGCATTTGCAGTTTGGATATATACTGTATTATGGTATCTTGTTGGATGCTCGACGCCGACAGCCGGCCTTGTTTCATTAAGTTGGCTATTAAGTTCGGTGAAATGGCTCGAGACCCCGGAAGATATTTGGTCATACAAGGTGATAAGTTCATGAGACTCCCATCGTACTCTCAACAGGTGATTATGATTATTATTGTTTATTTTGTGTATAAGTTCTCCATTTTAAACCTAAGTTGGTGTATTTAACAGCTGCTAAATCCAATACATTCATAATATATTTTATTAATTGCGAGCGAACTTTTTCAACAGAATATTATTGCGTAGTAAATAATGGAAGTATTTCAATAAAATAGCGAAATTTTATTAGATTTAGACATATCGTAATTCTGAATAAAAAATGTTTAGTTAATTACACAATTACGCTGAAACTTAAAAATTAAATCGATCAAAAGGTCGTCACAAATCATAGCGGGCACTTTCTGAGGTTTTTTGCTCAAGCTCCATACAAAGTGTCTGTTTACTTGGAATTATTCTATAACATTTTTTCATCAGAAATATGCGTCTCCATGTCGCTGAAGTTCCTCTTTTCAAATTTGATATAAAATCTAATCAATAAACAAGGCTATAATGTGTAATATCTGTGTACTTTATAAGATAAAGCAGTTGGGGACTTTTAATATAGATTTTATTATAAAACAGTTCATACATTTTGATTATAAAAATGCGCTTTTGATTATTTTCAGGATGAGAAAGAAATGATGCGACATCTTTCAACCGGTATTGACGGTCCTGAATCATTAGTCGAAACTGAAGAATACTTGCAGCCATCGCTGCCTGACAATAACAAACCATCCTGCTCAGCCGGTTCCATGTCAATGGACCAACATAATTCTTTCACGAATCCGGGCTCTTCGAACACTTGGCGACGGAACACCACAGCTTCAGTCACAGATTCGGTACCCCAAGACAACGGGTCCCTAAACTACACTCAGGTGAAGTGTTGCAGTCCCAACGATCTGAGGCAGTATTACAACTGCGGCCATCTAAACTCGGACGGCTCCAACTATTCGATGATTCAAATGACGACCGATGCGAATTCGGACGGCTTGATTAGCCCCGAAGAAATTGAATTGACATCTAGAATGAAGGAAGCTCAGATAGGAACTATGAAATTAGACCTGGCCGTTGATGAGGATGATTATCTGATGCCCTTCCCGCAGTCGAGTTCTCAGAGTAACACATCTTACATTGACTTGATTGGGGACTCGAGCAGCAGTGACGCTCCCATAAAATCGCCCAGTTTCCAGAAATATCCCGATTTTCAACCAAAGGCCAAAAAAGGACTTGATAATCCCGAATACTTGCTTACGTCCACGGAGAATATCAATGATCTGGAAAACATGGATGAGTTGGAGGAGTTGGAAGAGATATCGATACCAAAGATAACGGAAGAAGGCGATCCTGAACCACAACCTTCAACCTCTGAAGAGCCGGCACCAAGTGGAGAATTACCTGTTGCCTTCGTCGCTCAAAAGTCTGTCGAGGAAGAGTCCATATCGGACCATGAATACTACAACGATCTGCAGAGGGAACTTCAACCATTGCGACGAAACGAGACTGCTGTTTGATCGTCATTTGAAGTGCGATCCGCGTGTTTAATTTTGTTTCTCGCTTAAAAGCTTTGAATGAGTAGGACTAAATGTGTAGAAGCTTGTCAATGTTTGGAAGTAAATGGTTATTTATCTTATGTTGTGAGATCTCTAGCGGAACGCACAATCTCTAAGCTTGGCTTAGACTTTTACCGTTTTTCAGATAATATTAAAAGCAACTAGCATTGACATTTCTACATATTATATCAAATAATAAGCATTCGGTGTTAGTTATATGTATTAGAAAATGTGTGCCATTCAAATTGGTATAAATTTGTGATTATTCTCATTGCACTCCCCTGAATGAGTTTTGTATGTATATGTCTGTAAAAAATATTAATTCAATTATGTATTTTTAGTTTATTTAGTAAGTACTGTATAATTTCACCCTTTTTTTTGTACAAATACTTTATGTTAATATTTTACATGGGCGTGTTCGTTGAGTCCTTGCGTAACTAATTGTTGAAACTATTCTGAATGTAACCGAATTTAAAAACTTCGCAAATATTTAACGAACTCCCTGTATGTAATTTAATATATATATATATATACATACATATATATGGATTATATAAGTTTGAATATATAAAAGGTTTCTATGAACTCATACGTGCCAAAAAATGTATATATATATTCAAATATTTGATACACCGAATTTTCAGACATACATAATATTTAAATAAATTTCATTATCAATATTGAAAATCTTTAACATTCCAAATGATAAATTAGTTTACCCAATTTACCTATATATTTGTATATTTACGTATATATATACATATATACATATATTGAGTTTAAATAAAGTATCAAATATTGTTAAATTTTAGTTAACGCTCTGATGTTACTTATTTAAGGCATTGATTTGAAAGTGTCAGATTGTACTTAAACTGCAATTAGGATTCTTATTATGTAATATGCACGTAGATGTTAGATTGTCGTAATTTGACGTGTAGAATTCAAGAATTTTATCGATTTAATTTTAAATGTTAAATGTTGTGTGGAATGTAATGAATTTTAAATTATGAACTTATTAGACTCAGCACATTATTTATAATCAAAATATTTTATTTGCATTACAAGGTCATTTATTTTATTATTGCATTTTAACTTACGGAATAATATTATGGTTTTATTTTCGATACAGCAAAATTCTGTTACGACGATGACTTCGAAAGCTGGTCAAATCTTTACGGATGTTTGTGACCATTGACAAATCTCCCCATAATTTTATATTTTATTTTATTTACAGATTCTCAAATTTATTATTTATGTGTAAAATAATTAATTTACTTCAGAATTATGTATCAATTGATTTTTGCACTAGATCAAAGTTGTACTTTAGTTTAAGCGTAGCCGTTTGTAGCAATGTATAACATAGCCATTCGTAACAATGTGTAGTATGGACCTGTTTCAATTTAATAAATATGAATTTTATTTTTTGGTTTGCAAAATTAACTACGTATTAATTTAACTGTCTATTTTTGTCATGATAATATTTTTTTAATCAAAAATTATAAATCAAAAATATGCAGTTTACAAATGTACAGTTTGTGAATGCACCAAATTTGTTAATATATATATTTTTTTAATGTTTGTAGTTATAAAATTAAGCCAGCCATCAGAAATTGCCTTTCGATGTAATCTTAGGTTTGTTGGGGCTGTGATGATTGAAAAAGGAAATCTGCTCTAATGAAAATATTTGATCATAAGTGTAATTATTTTTATTTTTCAACTAAAACATCTTAGTGATACATAATTAATATAAAGTGTTTGATTGTTTCGCATAAATTCAAACACTTAAAATGATCGTACATACTTATTTATTATCATTATTTTTTTGTTTGTTTGTTTGTTAATGTACATGTAATTATTGCCATGAAAAGGTAAGGTAACCGTAGGTTTAAGTATGACTGTTTTTACATTTTGTGATTTATGTTAAATTGTTGGAAAGTTTCAAAACAAACTTAATCCAGTGTTGTACACGATGCAAATTTATATATTTATAAACATACAGAAATCAATTTGGAATTAATTCTAGGTCGTTGAATGTTGGTTTAAGTTTCTTTTTTGTATATAGTAGTTAATAGTGGAGTCTATTTCATGTATTTTTTTAATTGATTAGTTTTCTTGTTTTGATGAGTGCATAAATCTTTCTATTTTTCTCATTTTGTTATTTAAAACAGTTACAGAACTTTCTGGATATTTTTTTTATTATTTTTACAAACAAACTTTATAAAAGTTTATTTCCTATGAGTTTTATGATACAGATCACAGAATCATTTTCATTGTTGTAAATTTGCAAACACGCACTTACATATGTATGTATATATGTATGTATGTATGGTAAATTTCATTAGAATAGATAATTGATAAGAAATACGTATGCAGAACACTTTAAAACCACCACTGAAAATTCTCGACATGCTTATGATTTATTACTATTATTTATCTTTTTGCAGAGTATCCACTTCTGTGCCATTTAAATAGGATGTTAATTTTATTATTTTTCCTAATTTAATATATGCCTATAAATTTAAATGGAGGATCAGCCACAAATTTCTGTATATATGTTAATATTTTAGGTCACATAATAAAATACATTTACATAAAAAATATATGTTTATTTTGTGTTATTTATACAAATTCTATAAGATTTACAACACACAGATAATGATTGATTGTCATTAGTTGCTCTACCAGATGAATTTACACTTATTTGTATGCTTGTATCAAATATCTGTTTATAAATGTCGTTGAATACAATGTGTACCTACAAATTTAAAAATAAATTGCTTTATCAATGTCCATTGGTATTTTTATTTCAATTTACATAGTATTTAGTTTGCCGTAAAAACTTTTTATAGATTTCAGAGGGATGAATCAGCTAAGTAAAAAAAAATATCCCTCGTTAAATTCGTGGGAAATTTATGATTGACATTATCTGCAGATTTCATGTACCATATGTACCATTCTGCGTTTATCAAGTGAAAATATCGTGGTATTTGGATGATTTCGATTTTGATTTTTACTTAAAGATACACCGTGGATATCGAGTGTGATACTTATCGATACACAATCGCAGAATAAACAATCAAAGCAGTATTGCATCTTTACTGCAATTAACAACTAATGGTTTTTTCTTTCACTATTTTTTTTATTGAAGTTCATTGTACATATTTATAATCTAATGAGAAATTTTATCAACGCGAATCACTTTGCTGATTTAATTTTGTAAAAAAATACAAGATGCGTCGTAGTGATAAAGTTCAGTACATAGCAAAATTTTCCTTGTAAATAAAATGTGAATAATAAACATTATTTTTTTTGTATATGTGTACGTACACTCATGGAACTGCTGAATGTATAAAATGTACAGAAATAATTTCCATATACAATAAAAAAACTTATTAACATGTATTAATTTGCTATTTACAAAGTATCTGTAAATGGTGTTAGAAAATTTATATTAAATATTGCGATTATTGTTTTTTATCTGATTTATCAGGATAAAGAGTAAGTGACTTTAAAAATTAAGAATTTATTTATCAAAAGTCAACCTAGGATTTGAAAAGTACTAAGTATAATTGAAGACCTCGTTTGAAAAACAGAACATCCTTTTTTTTCGAAATCGACTTTATTGTTGCAAATGATAGTCCAGATCACGTACATGATGCTCACCTTTTGTTGGACGTGGAAAAAATTACTTAATCACTAAAAATGAGCGTCAAAAAATCGCCACTTTTGGAAAAACAACACTTGTCCAAGCATTTTGTAAGAAAAACAACATGTCCAATATATTATGTTGTTCTTCTAAGCAGTTTGTTAGAAAAACAACATGTCCAATACATTATTTTGTTCTTCCAACAAGATTGACCTCAAACGATGCCTGTTTGTTTTATAACTTCTTCTAATAGTATGTATATTCTTTAAAAAAAAATTTTTTTTACATTTCATATACCTCTTATAAAATGTATTAAATAGAGTATTTATCAATAATTACGAAATTTGTGGAAAAACGACCTACATACATATGTATGTATGTCCAACTTGGTTTTTATTTTTTACATGTATGTATTTTGTAACTTTTATTTTTAAACAATTCTTATCGTATATTGTATTTTTAAATATAAAATGTATTAAATAAAGTATTTTTCAATAATTACGGAAAATAAATCGTTTTGTATGCTCTCCTGTAAAATTCGTATTTTGTGACATGTGCTGTTTTTCAAACGAAGTCTTCAATTATTATATGTCCAACCTCCATAACTTTGGTTTTATTAGTATTTCATTAAATTATAATAACAAATTGAAGACTTTTTACTCAAATACAACCGATTTACATATACATACATATGTATGTATGTAACTTGAACGAGAATTTACTGCGAAACCACAGACAGAATCGTTGAAAAATCTTATCTATAAATGGCACATTTTGATATATGTACATATGTATGTATGTACAACATAATTATACTATAAAAAAGGCTAACGACTGTTTGTCTGTCAGGAATTGTGTAGAAATTAATTAGGAATATCAACGTTCGGCATACTTTTCCACCGAAAATTTGAATCATATTTTAACACATTTACTTTTTATCCGTAACCTACATATGTACCTATACATACATATAAATATATAGCCACCGCTATTGTTAAGTCAACTCATATCATGTAAATAATAAACACACGCCAATTTTCAACGGGCATTACCCAAGTATAAACTAATTTGTAAAATGCAATCTAGCCGATTTTGCGATAGCATTGATCGGCATTCCGATACCCATTTTTTATATAATAATATGGAAAGAATAATTTGTAAGCTCACGCACACGCAAGCAATTTTCTAGTAATAAAATATTTTCAATGAAGTTGCAAGATAATGTAAATTCTTAACAACAAACGACAGCGTTTATTTGGTAAAATCATACAGCTGCTCTCAAACTGTGTGCAAAAGTTGGTTACACACACATACATATCATCATCATCGTCATTTTCAGCCGTTCACCATCCACTGCTGGATGAAGGCCTCTCCAATCCTCTTCCATTCCTGTCTGTCTTGAGCAATCTACATCCAGTTGACTCCACACATTCTTCTCATCAGCCCATCGTCCACTCGGTCTACCTTGCTGTCTTTCACATCCTCTCGGATAACATTGTAGTATTTCTCGCGTCCATCTGCCATCCATTCTTCTCGCTATGTTTCCACTTCAACTTTTACACACGTTCCGCTATATCTGCCACTTTGGTCATACATACTTCTTACCCATGTATTTCTTTTGCGATCTCTTCTTGTTATACCAAGCATACATCCTCCCATGCTTCTCTATGTGCACCGGATCTTTCGTAGCATTCTTGAATTTAGCGTCCAAGTTTCACATCCATACGTCATAACTGGCAGTACGCATTGGTCGTACGCCTTTTTTTTTTAATGTTTATTCTTTCAAAAGCACTCCGTCCTAGTTTAATTCTTCGTTTTAGTCACAAGTCATATTCACCAATTGTCCTAGGTATAAATAACTATCAACTATCTCTACAATGTGATTATCTACTGTATGTAGATATACAGTGACTACGTTTTGCGTGCAAAATTCATTTAACATAACTTTAGTTTTATTAAAATTAATTTTTAAGCATACTTTCATTGCTTAATTGTGTTAGTATATTTTATAAATCTACTGAGTCTATCCAACTACATGCAACTATGACTGTGTGGTCAGAGAATCGCGAAAGATGGCGCAAGTGCTTTCCGTTAATCTTGACTTACACGTATGTATGCACATATAAACATAAACATTTAGAAAGTGCAACGGCCCGCGATTTAATTTATGCGAAACTGATCATTCTAACGATGCCACCCAAACTTAACCGTTGACACACTTTCAAAGAGTGGTCTTCAAATTTTCGCCTTGATTAAGATCATTATTTTTTATCGAATCTCATTTGAATAGTTTATTTAGTCTATTGGTTTCGGAGTTCGGCGAGTGGATAGTGTGTGGTGTTTGAAGGGCGCACTGCTGCGAAATGACAATGCGAGCCTTCGTTTGGCAAACGTAGCAAGGTGAGATTATTAAAAGCGACAATGACGACTGATCAGCTTCAGTTTGAAGTAAGCTGTCGCCGAAAGGTGTTCAACTGGACACAGACATTCAACTGCTCCTTGTAGTGAACGCTAGTTTTTCTCAAGTGAGTTTTCCTCAATTAAATTAAGCTAAACTAGGCTACACTAATTGATATTTCATAAGGATACTTCAACGTTCAATGTATAGTGTACACCAATGTGACTAAACTTTTAAAAAAGTCGAGGCTTTGGTTCTTCTGAAGACTGTCAATATTCGACTCCTTATTATTTACTATTTATTAGTCGAGCTTAAACTCCAAAAGTTACCTGTAGATTTTTATCGCATTGGGATTGCTTTCACAACCATTCGTAATGAATTATTTAGTATTTTATCTGCAGTGAAAGAAAATATCCACATCGAAGAAAATTTCTTGCATCCGTTGGGTCGAATTGATCATAACTATGATTCATTATGATAATATGCATACACTTTGGGTTGCCAACAGGTATCTTTTAGAGAGAACATGTTCTCTTTTTTAACACAATTCTTTTGTTCTCTATCTTTTTTTTATATATGTACATATATCAGACTGTTCTCTTTTTCAATTTCGCCAATTTTAATTATTTAAAGTTTTAAGCAAAAACTCGTAAATAAACGTAGCTGTGTGCCTAGCATGCGAAATCGCGTTTTCGCGTTGTGATTGGTCACCCCACTCTTACAAACATCAATTTATTTTGTAATACCCGGCCAAAATGCCAACGTAGAAAGAATATTTTCCATGCGAAAAGTGGAAACAAAGAAAGAAATAAGTTGAAAATTTCCACTGTCCGAGGTATTTTGAGCATAGTTTATAATTTTTTAAAGAATTTTATGAAGAAATTAAAGAAAATAAGTGACTTTTAGACCAAATTAGCAGTGTAAATAAATATAGCGAAAAATATGACGAAAATAAGAGTGATGATTGAATTAATTTTTTTAAAGCGCAACTTGAAAATTAAGAAAATTTAATATTAAATTTTTTTTTCAAATGTTTTCTTTTTTTGTCCTTAACACTTGGCAACCCTACATACACGGCAACTAATTAATCATGAGTAATTTACAGATTTTTTTTATCGCTTCATACATATTGATTTACGCTCATTTGATTTTAATCTCTTTAAGTATATGCCGATAGTTTACGATTCGCCTCGCGATAACAGTTTAGAATAATTATTAATTAAATATGGTTTTTTTCAATATCATAATTTCAACTGCACGCTATAACGTTCAAATTATTGCACCAAGTTCAACGATGATTTTTTTTCGTTACATCATTTATGTATTTTATCAAACGGTCCTTTTTCCATTGAATCGAATAATTTTTTTAAGACTTTCGTGCTGAAACAATAAAAAAATATGAAAACTACTGATTTACTATTGTTTATAACGTGAATGTCAATCCAGTTAGATGATATCATATACACATCATTTACATACATACGAAACAATAAAAGCGTGTTATAAGTTTATACATCTTATGGTGTAGTTTATGAAATTTTCACTTGAATCGCTAGTGGCGTTTTTTCGATCAAGTTCCACCGGCTTTTGCGAATATATAGTCGGATATTTTGAATTTTCGTACGATATTAAACAGTAAACAATCTCTCTGTCTCTCTGTGCAATGCACACGTACTATATATCGTATTCATTACACATTTTGCAAGTGCGAAATCCAAGGATAACTTGTGTAACTTTCCGTTCGGATTGTATTATACGTGTACATAGATCGGGACCATATCCATTGAATTTGCGAGAAATTAGCAAATTACAAACAAATTGGCCTTTTTTATTATACTCAAAATTAACTAGAAAGTGAAACAACACTGCCCTTAGACTAAAATAAAAGTCAAAGTTTCCGATTGATTGATTTTTACGAGAGTTTTTGAAATTTTTGCATACAAAAACAACCATTGCTAAAATCGTATGAGGTATTGATTGTTATCGAATTACACACGTTGTAACATTTGAAACAATAACAATATTATCACCCTTACAAAAATCATCGTGAGCCTTGAATCATACTGTATATTGTACGAAAACGATAAAACTTTCACAAATATGCACTTTCTTCATTCACAAGTGTTTTGAGAATGTCAGCAATATACTTTTTATTTTACATTCACTTCATAAAGGTACGCAATACGCATGTATGTATGTACATATTTGTTGGCAATACTTGTTGACTCACAAACTGAAAAATCATCGAAGCTAATGAAATCAATAAACATTGTTTATAACGGTATATCTACTTCTTAAGTAATTTAGGCATAGTCTCGTAACACATTCTATACCATGGTTGAAATAACTCATAAACGACATGCATCATCTTTTGAAGTTTGATATATATTTAGTACTTGTACATACATACATATGTACATACTCTTATGCACTTTTGCATACACACTAAGCATGCATCAGAAACTTTTAGCTTTTTTAAAACTTTTATCATACGCGCGACTTTTCGCTCGAAGGTGACCCGTGAAAATACGAATTTACATTAATGGTTTAACATTGACATGGAGCATATTGTTTCCCAAGGCGTGAGTTTCATGGCCGAAAAAGCGTAAGAGCGTGATGATAGATGTTTTATGCAGCCTTTGACGAGGTTGCATACTCCACCGACAAATTTACGAATTACTCTTTCTCCACAGGTAATTTAATCGAGACGTGTACCTATATATGTATGTATACCAGGTAGAAGTAAGGCGCAATTGACTATTTTTAGGTCGGCCATATTCCGCCTTGTCCACGTGACGAAAAATTCGTAAGATTAAAAATTCCATAGCGAAGTAATACATTTAAATATAAGATACATACATGTAGAATGTCAGTTTCATGAATAGCTTTGACGTTTATGTACTCTAGAGAGAATACACATAACTACATTTATTTATTTTATGTTGATCAGATTTCAGCCCAAAATATTATATAATCACAATACATTAAATTACACAAAACATATTACATGGTAAATTGTGTCGGACTTATATTTAAAATGACAATTCAATGTCAAGGTAATTGAATATATCAAACAGAAACATTAACTAAATTTGGTTCTACTTTAGACAGCTTTCTTTATCTATTAGATATATGTAGATATGTACATATGGAAAAAAATTTTCACGTCTGTTTTTCGTCTGCCAATAACTACATAGATACGTCTGAGAAAATAAGTCTTTAACATGACAGATACACACGAATAGACACATCATAATAATTACACACGGACGAGTGGGTATTTGAAAAACATTTCAATAGTAATAATACGGTTGGGGGCAAACAAGGACGTAAATGTACACCATAATTGATTTAAGTCTGCTATTTTCAAACGATCGATTAAAACAGGGACCTGGATTCTTTTTTAGTATCTCCATAGAGCTCGTTGCAACTTTTAGCTAGGGGCAATCTGTGCAAGCTGACAGATTAAACGAAACATATAATGGAATTCACTACACTGCACTGCTCGAAATTAAATTATTCAATTATTTTGCGCGGTTGTATTTGAGAAATAAAGTGGCCGTGCTCACATGCTTTTAACTGGGGATTACAACTACACTGTTAACTTTTTAACTAGATAAATTAACAAGGGTCTGTTTTGTTGCGAATATTCAATTTAATTTGACACAAATGTCATGACTGACGAGAATAGAGTTATAAAGAGTAGTGTCTTAAGTAACATATTTATTAATTGCAGTATGTACAACGTACATAGATTAGTTTGCGATGGACTTCCAGCAATAGTCAACTGCATAATTGCTATTGCTTTTGTGCAATCGGACCGACTGCATGTAGTCGTCGAACCGGTTCGAACCGGTGATAATATTGTACATAGAATTCGCAGACCATTGAATAAATTGTTGAATAAATTAATCTACATCCATTTGCATGTTTCAAGGTCGCCGATTTGCCAGTTTGTGAGTCCTGGATCCATAGTTTGTCCATAGCTTTATAAAATTGCGATTTACGTCAAACTATGACTATCGTGATTATTATTTAGTCATAATGGTGGATTAAATAGAGCGTAAATTTGTCACATAAAAATAATGTACCTTTTCAATAGAATAGGTTTCAATAAGTGAAAAAAAAATTCATGTCCGTACTATTATATTTATATAATATAGGTATATAATATATTATAAACGTTGCATTACAAAATGCCTAAGTGTGTATTAAAATTAAATAAAAATATTGTGTGAATACAATGAATAACAGATTGCTTACTGTGTGACGCGGGCGCGAACGAAAATATTTGAGGAATACAAAGAGTGATGAAATTAATTTTTTAAGTACGTACGTAAATAAAACGCATGCACACCACCACACCAACCAACATACATACATACAATCATTAAATCACTGTTGTGAGTGCGCGCGCGTATGTAAAATACGATCTTCGGCATATATTCAAATAGGAAAAACTGCCACTTCCGGTCGTCAGATGTTGACCAAAATCACAGTATCTCTCACGGTTTACGTGAAAACTATAGATATGAAATTTCGACTTGATCGCCGAGGCAGTTTCGGAAATATTCTGTGGCAACAGAATTTTAGAATTTTCTACAAGAAAAAAACCCTACTTCCGGTTGACTGATGTTGACCAAACTCCTTATGTCTCTTACACCTTACGTTTAAATAATATATATGAAATTTCAGATTGATAGACTTGATAGCTTCACAGACATTTTCCAGAAATCATGAAAACGTGATCAGGGGATGATACTTGATCCAAATCAGTCAAAATCTCGAGGTCAAATTTTTGCATGATCACAATACTTCATCCGATTAGGATAAAGTAAAAATAGGCTAGACGCGCCATTTCGCGCGAAGTATTTTAAAGCTGTCAAATATCACAAGCAATAGAAAAAACATCTGACTATTGTTTGCAATACTCATTTTGAATACAAAAGCACTAGATTTTGAGTTACAAACCGCAAAAAAAAAAAAAAAATGGAAAAATTGTCCACTTTTTTTAAACGCTCATATTTCATAAACGAGAGCCTACCAACAAATTTCATTATCATATTTGGATTCAGTGGGTCAAGCTTAATTGAGATTGACTAGTCTCCGCTTCGGTAGTGTTTTTTTGTAGCACAGTGTTATCATTTTCGCAGACGCAAAAAAATAGCGAAGTTTTAAAAGTGAAAAAAAAAATGCGGCTCTTTGTATGAAAACCTGCGGCTCTCGTTGTCATCCAACGTTTTGCGCGAAACACTTTGACACGATTTAAACAAAATCAAAATAAATCCGATTTCCATCATTTCATCGCTGTAAAAAGCTTTCAGATTGTTTTTCCGATAAAATACTTTTTAGTGACAAACTGTCTCGCATTAAGAAATATCACCAAGAGCAATCCATTTAATAAATGAATAACATTTAATTTAATTTTTGAATATTTATTGAAAATATTATGTTCCGGCCCCATAACTTTAAAGGGTTTTCCCCGATTTGGCTCTTAGCTCGAAAAAGGTTCCCGACCACTGTACTGGTCTAGTGTTTTAACTGATGGTAATATGAATTTCTTTATAGACCAAAAGAAAATGTCGAATTTTCTTCAAATTTGAAATACCATAAATATATTTTAAATAAGACAGTGATCAGCCGCCGACTAGTTGTTATAAAGTTTCGCCAAAACATTCATTAAGTACGAATTACATACGCATTGTGAAGTAAACGATCTGTGACTGTATTCACATACATACATGTGATCATAATCGTCATCATTGACGAGAATTCTAATTGCCGGAAGCTGCCGGCGATATCGAAGATTGTTAAAACAACAATGGTGTAGCGTCACCGAGCACATGTACAATTAATTGTACATACCGGTTATGATATTTTAACCAATTACGAATACAAACAAATCTCTAGAGGGTCGCATCGTTGGTTATATCTGTCAAGATTATTCTATACGACCATGGGAACAATGTTGTGAACAATGAACGGAATCGAAATGCAAAACAAAAATAACTCGGAGACCGTCAACTTCACCTCGCGTGAACGCAACACTAAATGACTATATGTATGTACATATGTATGTACATGTAAACACGAAGTGAAGATTTTCAAAATTTTTTTCGTTTCAGAATGGATAATAATGCATTCACCGCAGAACCTGTCGAAATTGTCGAGTTCAAGTCAACAAAAGCAAGGTATGCATGCTTGCATTTTTAATGGTTATCATTATATTATAACTTTATGTTGTTTATTTACATTATACACAATAGACATATGTATGCACGAGTTATGTGACATTTTCATATGAAATTATGGATACGGATGAAATTGCAAACTTAATGTACCTATGTATAATAATAATTGTAATAATTATTTTCAACGTAGGATGCGTCGTGTCCTCATTGCGATTCATTGCAAAAGTGAATTCAGTTCAAGCATCGCTGATTGTGACGACGTTGAAGCGTTTTATGTAATATATTAATAATGCGTCGACTTATTTCTTTTCCAATAGGTAATGTTCTAGTGATCTATTTGTTTTCACTTTTTTTGCATTGCATCACCATATGAGCTGCATTTGTTCTCGCGAATGATTCAAAATTGCACAATAACATTGTATGTAGGTACCCATTGATAATGTATTGCTTACATTTTTCCTCATCTAAGAATTGGTGCACGCGTTTTGTGAAAAAAATTCAATTAAACATCTAGAATGTGCACGATGAGAATATGTATCATTTTCATTGTATACACGTAACTGTCAAAGTGTTTATTAAAACAACAATATCCTACAGTGAAATTGTGAAAAGCTGTTTATGACATGGACGATGCAACTGCAGCAAAGTTTTGTTATTCGCCATAATATTCATTTTACTTCATTTTAGCTCACAATCAGATTATTCGGTAGATAGGCACAAAATGCCATTCAAATCTCATTGTCAAAAATATTCCAATGTTTGTTTTGTAGCCTAATGATTCAATTGTAATCACGTCAATTTGCTGTTCGATTTTTTTTAATTGTATACATGACATTTGTTTCAGTGTCAATTTTTGAAACGCAAACGTTCGAATGGCATTTTCGTAATTATCAGGTCGTAATTACCACGGGCTAATAGCTCCGACTGCAGATTGAAAAAGTTTCCAGTTCTAATATCGATCATTTTATATTGCATTATACATAGATTATAGGAATGTGCGCATAACGAATTTTTAATAATAATTATAAATAGTTGGTACTGTATGTATGATTTCAGGTATCAAATCTTTTGCAAGCATCAAAATTTCGTCAAATTTTACATCATATCCTATAGAACCTTTCAATGGAAAACGCGCGTCTTGCATTTTACTTGAAACGAACTGGGTAAAAGTTCACAACAATTTTCAGAAGAAGGGATTTTTTATACTCTTCCGTGGTTTGGCATATATGTACATACATACAGTGAGCGACACAAAAACCTACATAAAAAAAAGTCCTTCGATAGTGGGTAGAACATTTTTCAAAATAATTTCTTGATATTGTGCTGCATTCATTGACCATCGGACAACCTCCAGATACCCCAATCCGTACCTTGTCATGCATCCCCATATCATTATACATATGTACATATATGGGGAATGCTTGACTGTTGGTAATACTCACTTTCTACTTTCTCCACCTCTACGGCGTACTGTAGTCTTCCCATCAGAATCAAACAGATAAAATTTTGACTCAGTTGAGAATACCACCTTGTACCAATCCTCCGACATCCAATTTTTCCTTTCTTTAGCCCACTCCAGTCTTTTCTTTTTCATTTGAACAGTCAACAGCGGCTTTTTGACTGGTTTCATCGCTTGAAATCCAATTTTACTCAGCCTCCTTTGAATAGTACGCGTACTTACTGCTGTGGACGTCGAAGCACATACCTCGTCTCTAATTTGTGAAGCAGAAGTAAAACGATTTTGCAAAACGGTGCGTTTTATGAGTCGATCTGCTGCAGTTGATAGTTTTTTCGTCTTTCCGCTTCCTGCAGACCTCGTGCTTCGTCCTGTTTCATTATAATTAATTAAAAACCTCCTCACAGTACCCTCATTAAACCATATTCTCCGAGCAATTTCTCTGCTTGAAATATTTTCTTTCTTAAGAGTTAAAATCACGGTTTTTACTTCGATCGACATTTGGAGCGATGAGGACATTTTTCGATTTGATTTTAACACGACGAAGGTTTACGGTAAACAAAATTGACCATTGACATTATTTTGACATTGTTTTGACATTGTTTTTGTGTTTTTGTACAAAGGATTCGTAGAAGCATTGTATAAGAACCGGTCGGGGTACTCTATTGTTTTCAGCAGGTGTATATATGGAATATGGATTTCATATGGAAGGTCGCGCGAAGTTCACCCCAAAAATCTTAGTGCGTAGTAACATTTGTGTCGCTCACCACACATATGTACATACCTACATACATATTGATGGGTTAGTCTAGCACAGATATTGTATGTCCGGTTTTTAAAAAAATTATAATTATCATACACAAAACGTCCATATGTATCAAACCTTAATGTTTAAAAAGTATTGTATGTCAAAATAGTATATTTGAGAAGATATTGCCTTATTCAAATATATTATATAATATGTCCATTTCGTCCACAGTTTTCACGCAAAAGAGATGTATGTCACTTACAATATTTTAAAACAAAACTGGACATATGTACAATATCTGTGCACTAACCCATCGATACGTATGTATGATAACAGTTGTCGTTTATTTCGGCAGTGTGTTAACACAAAAATTTTACAAATGCTGAATTGTTAATTTTCATCATACATAGATAACAATAAGTCTAATGCGCAGAAGGTGACTGTACACAATTTACGCTCCTATTTTGGAGTCTTGATTTCGTCATAAATATATATATCGAGTATAGTATGATCGGAAGTTTGGGGTTCGATTTTCGGCATTTCTCGAACCTCCCACGCCCAATTTCCACAGCGCGAATATTTTCGCAGTGTGTTCCAATAATGATGAAAGTTGTGCAATTGCGTTTCCCACATGGGTGGCGACTTTCTCCAGGTCTATCTGTTCCATTCGAATCGTTTATCATCAGTTTGGTTCAGGAGTCACATCAGAAAAGACATCTCCTCTACTGAAGATCCTCTATTATATTACAATATGAAGGTAAGTCAGCTCCGTATAAATTGTATTCGGTATTGTACACAATTCTACATTAAATAAATTGTACGTACTCCTTGTTGGATTTTGAAGCGCCATTGACTGAATTTACTCTTAAGATTGTTTATAATCAATTTAAAGATGATTAACATCAAATCTATATTGTAAAAGTTAAGTTGTACATTGGCAGTGTCAAAGTAAAACATTTTGACGTAAGTTAATTGAATTAAAATGTCATTGATTTTATGGCGATGCGATGTTGTGAAAAAACAACCGGGCAAAATCGCAAAATTTACGATGCGTAGAAAAATTAACGTAGAAATAGCGCGCATTTAAAGAAAGATCGTATGAAAAAAATGAGTGAAATTGTTCTTCAGGATATGGCTGGTCAGATCGGTGGGATAAAAATGATTCAGACACCAAAATTCGTTTATTTCATAATTTGCCTAAAAAGCTCGGGGATTTTCCACACGTGGTCGGTAACATAAACTTATACGAATAAAATTTGTTTATTCATTATATGTATGTACATCGTTTTACTAATGGAGGCCGAAGTTTCCAGAAATATTTTCTACGATCCTGAGGTTTTTATAGAGTAATTGAGAGCGATAGTACTTTAATAGAGCAGATTTTCGGATAGCTACCATACAAAGCTTTCTACTATGTATAAATATAATATAATAATTAATAACATATAGACTATTGTTACGTTTCTAGTTCAAACAGATCGAGTATTGCCAGTTCCGAAAAACACAATATACATATATACACGTAGTTCAAACACACGATCTTTACGTTTCAAAAAAAAAATAAAAAAATCGTACCCGAGAAACGCCGGCTACTGGTACTGATGGTGTATTGAAAATAAGCCTGTGACCTTGTGTGACTAGTCTGGTTCAAAAAATAAGAAAAATACACGTGCCAATGTGTTGTTCGAAATTTGTCTCAGTTTAATGAAGCCCTACATTAGCTGTCGCTAAAAATACCATCCAAAATTTATCGTTAAAAACAATTATACAAGGTATGTATGTACATACATATACATACACACGTAATATAAAAATATATTTGTCGGCATAGTAACTGTTTGAGCGCCAACGCGAAAATCAATAACTAGATTTTATATAAATGGGATAAAATTGCGACGTGGATTATGTACATGGTAACTGTTTAAGCGCCATTGATAAAATCAATAACTATGTGGATTTTATTATATAATTTTTGTTTGTGTCTTTGTAATATTTGGATTCATTGTTTCGACAATAACATTGCGTCATATTTTTTCCCGGAACAGCTCTCTATTGTGTTGGGTTGCTATTCGACGATGGTGGCAGTATTGACTTCAGCTGCCGAAGAAGACACATCAGATATGTCCAAGAGGAGACACGGCCATCATCAGAATCGTCTATGTCCCACGAACAAAGTTCTACCCTTCGATGAGGACAAAACTTACCCTTTATCCTACCCAGACCCTTATTCTCAATACAACGACGTGGAATACGTAGCAGTTGATGAGAATCGTCTACTGGACGATTGCTCTCATAACAATGGTCACAGTGGATCAGGAGGCTTCTTCCAGACAATGTTTCCAGGGTTTGCCAACCTTTTCAGCGGTCGTCCAGCTGCCTCGGGCGCTCATAAACCTCTAGGGTTCTTCGGATTCAACGATTACAACCCGAGAAAGGTCGTTAGACAGATCAACAGACAGTTGAACAGATTCTTGAGACCGCTCTATCGACTGTTTTGATCGAATCTGATTATATCATATAGTAATAAAATCTAATTGTAAATATAAATTCAATAAAACTTCAATTTTAATCCAATTCCTACTTGCATTTCTCATTTTTAATATATTTAAAACATTTCAGTGGTTTCAATTGACAGTAAGTGTTAATGTATAATATGTTTATTTTGTAAATGGTGCAAGTTCACTTTTAAATTTGGGTTTGTGCTACTTAAAAGTATTACACAATTGTATGACCAGTTGTATCTCAGATTGTACTTGCATCATTCTCAAAATAAATGGTGTATATCCTACTTTTGCCAAAATTAATGTATTTTTTTTATAAGATTGCATGAACTTTATCTTGTCGTGGGTGTACGTTGCGCAATTTTCATTTTTTGTTATATAATTGGGCCAAATTTTCCATATATGCCTTTGTCCGACCGATAAAAGAAAGTTTGTGGATCTTTGTATAATGTGATTATTTGTTTTTTATGTAAATTGCGGTTGTGTAATATAATTGCAAAACCAATTCATCAAAACAAGTCTATTTAGATATTATGGCAAATTAGATCACTTTTGTAATTAGAATTTCAATACTGACTTGATTGAGTAACTATTTACTGAAATTACCTTACATTAAGATGATATTGTATTATATGATTTCGTAACGAATTTATCATTATTCATAATTGAAACGGTTGAATTTTATCTGGCCACATACCGAAAGGATACATTTCTGATACTTTTACTTGTATTGTCCTTGGAAATGTATACCTATATTTTATTTTAAACTAATTATACTTTCTCAAACACACAGAAATTGCGATGATGACTTGCCAGCAAGTAAAAACGCTATTGTGTCTTTTTCAACCGAGGGAAAGAAAACGAATCACCCGCAGGCTGGAGCGCACGGGATTCCCGTCGAACATCCTACATCGTAAGTATCGCTATATTTTAAATTTTATAGAAACTCTAGGCATCAAATATAATGCAAATGCACAAATCAATACATTTGTACGTTATAACTTGATGGTTTTCATGCAGTAGTACTTTTTTTATGCATTACTCCAGTAACAGAGTAACACATGTATTACAACAACATTGAACTATTTAATTGAAATGTATTGGAATTTCATTCTACATTTAATATGATTTTCAGATACGCTGAGACAATGATGCATCTATTCAAAGGAAACGTCGGTTCTGGTATATACGCCATGGGTGACGCTTTCAAAAATGCCGGTCTCATCTTCGGAACCGTAGTCACCGTTCTCCTGGGCCTCATAAGTGTGCACTGTCAGCACATTTTGGTAAATATTATTTTGTCGCATGATGCGTTGCTGCGATTTAAAATATAGCCTAGTTGCATAATATGTATTGCAGTTGTGTCAATTTAATATGAACTTATTTTACAAAAAGGTGCTTAGTGTGTACATGTTTGTTTATATTTGTATGTATTGCATTGCGTTTAACTCTTAGTCGTTAATTTCCGTTAAAATGTGCCATTATTGTATTTCAGCTGTCGCAGTCAGAGAGGCTTCAATATGAGCTCGAATTGGATCATGCACCTGACTTTGCCTCCACTATTGAATTATCATTTTCAACGGGCCCTATGAAATTGAGAAAGTTTGCTCCCGCTATGAGACGTATAGTGAATGTGTTCCTTTGCATTACTCAGCTCGGCTTTTGCTGTGTGTATTTTGTATTCGTAGCTACGAACCTTAAGAAGGTATTGAAAATTTTGACTTACAAAGCTATTGTGTGAGATGTGAGATTCTAATCGTGGTTCTATTTCGTATATAAAATAGATAATGGATCATTATGAAGTGGTGCTCGACTTGCATCTTCACATGGTCATTGTGTTGCTGCCGATACTTTTGTCTTGTCTTATACGCAATTTGAAGTATCTCACTCCGTTTTCTATGCTTGCCAATTTGATGATGATTATCGGACTGGCAATAACTCTCTATTTCGCTTGCACTGATCTACCTCAACCGAGTGAAAGAAGATATATTGCAGACTGGAGCAGATTGCCGCTATTTTTTGGAACTACCATATATGCTTTTGAGGGAATTGGTTTGGTAAATGAACATAATAAATTTGAAACTTTTTTGATTGTGGTACTTAGAATGAAAAAAAAACCAGTATTTTATAACGAAAAATTAATCGCTAGTAAAATTTAGTACATATTTGCTTCTAATCTTAAGCATAAGCTTAAAATTTGTTTCAATGAACTCCGTTGGTAAACAAAATCAATTAAATACGTTTGCATTTAAGGTATTGCCGCTGAAGAATGAAATGAGAGAACCAAAACACTTTCAAAAGCCGCTCGGTGTATTGAACATAGGAATGTTCATTGTCGTATTTTTAATAACCGCAGTCGGTTTCATCGGTTATTTGAAGTGGGGCGAAATGGTTGAACCCAGTTTGACATTAAATCTTCCTCCAGATGATGTGTAAGTAAAATTAATCAATATGCATTTTGTCGGCATAACTATCAAACTGCCAATCTACATTTAAACAAATTGTTCATGAGAGCCAAAGTAATAATCGAATATTATGTATTTCACGTATTATATTTAATTATTTTACATAGCATACATACACATTCATTTTTTTAATTAAATCCTGACAATTTTTAAGAATTTCTCCACTAGATGACATTTTCAACTTATTTTTGACAGAATTTGTAGATACACAATTTGTACATTATAAGCTTGCTTTAATTTTTCAGTTTGAGTGTAGTAGTCCAGGCCTTGTTGATGTTCGCTATAATGTTCACATTCCCCATACAATTCTACGTACCGGTGGAGATCATTTGGCCACAGGTCAGAGAAAAGTTCGGTCCGTTCAACTCGCCCATCTCTGTCGAGCTAATTTTGAGATGTTTATTAGTTCTATTGACATGTAAGATCTCTGAAAATATATTATAGATGTATATTTCTCCACTAAATTGACATTAAAATTATACTTTGTATTACAGTTGGTTTGGCTGAGGCCATACCGCAGTTGGGTTTGTTCATTTCGCTCATCGGAGCCATCAGCAGCACGGCACTTGCACTTTTACTTCCTCCTATAATCGAGCTGGTGACCATGCATCGAGATCTGGGACGCATTCCGTACCATATTGCATTGAAAAATGGATCTATATTACTCTTAGGTGTTGTTGGTTTCGTTACCGGAACTTATGCCAGTATCCGTGCCATTGTAGAAGCTTTTATAGATAATTGAAATGCGTCGAAATTGACTGAGACTGATTTTGAAATAAAATACGCTTTCGTACGATATTTAGGACATTAAGAATACATTTTTTTGTCAACCACAAAATTAAAATTTTGTTTTTTTGGTTTGTTGAATTAGTGTTTAAATCTTTCAGTTGATTATTTAAATGTAAAATCAACATTTAAGTTTGAAAACATGGTGCTATTTTTCTGTTAATATAATGTATGTATTTACATCATTCAAAATACATAATTATTAGTTGTGTTTGAAATTAACTATAAGTCTAGTGCCATTTTTTTCCTCATCATTGTACAATTTGTTCAAAAACGAAGAGCGCATAATTTAAATGTTATAAGTGACATTAAAATTGTGCCATCAAAAATAATCAAACCACAAAGATACATTAATATCACAAATTGTTACAAATGAGTATATGCACAATTTTTTTTATGATTAGAAAATTTAAATCGGTTATCAATGAGTTTGACGTCCATGCATTTTGTGGGAAAATATGAATATTTGATTTATATCCCCATCTTATTACGTATTAATATATAATTTTTAATTTACCATTCGTTAATGTAAAATGAACTTTACAGTTAAAAACCTTGTATTATTAAAATTGTTTTTTTTTTTTTTGTTAATGTCAAAGGTTTTATTTAACAAGATGAATTAATTGAATGTGTGAACGTGTCTTGTATAACGCGTGCACGAATTTTGATTCCATTTGGAAGTATCATATTGATATGTTTATATTTTATTGTAAATTGTAGCACTTTTACAAACAATTTTTTGTTTTGTAATAAAAATAAAAAGGGCATTCATAATATTTTCAGTTGTTCATTATTTTGCACTTGTATATTACCCGTTGAAGATAAACACCCGTTTATTAACGGAAAACGGTGACAATTCAAATTTTGGTCAAGATTTCGGTCTAACTGACGTCGGTCAAAACAGCAAACTGATTCTAGCTCTTTATGTACTATATATATATATAGTATTCTGATATTGAATACAAATTTGTAACGCTAATCTACATACATATGTACATACATTGTATCTTCAATACAATTGTAATTAAGTATCTACGTCTAGTTTAGATGTTTTAAAATCATAACTAACAATGGAGCATTGAAGTAAAATACCTACATATGTAATGTATGTACATGTACGAGCTAGACAATATTTTTTTAATTGGCTGCAATGTTTCGTCGGAAAACAATCGTGGCTTCGAATGCGCCTCTGTGAATTCCAATACATGCATTGTAACAATACATAGCTCGAATTGAAAATTGGCCCTGCGCATATTCGCAATTCGTTACCATTTGGACGTGTGCGGAATTATGCGAGGGAATCTTGCAAGGTGCATTATTTTAGTGGTTGTTTGTGTGCAAATACGAGACAATGTTTGCACACTGTAATCGGGGATGAAAATTTCAACCCTGAACGATCGATCCGTTTCGTTTACGTGAAAGTAAGCGTCTGCGCGTCAAATTTTATCTCATTAAAGCGACATATATCTCGACGGAAAATGGCCCCGAAAATCCACTCGGCAACAGTAAATCTTTCCACCGAAACGATAATGCAAATGGCGAGCTTCGGCACGTGTAATCGCATATGTACGTACGTACGTATGTACATAGTTATGCAATATGAATGCTGGTCTGCGTCAGTTAGGTACAATTTCCGATTTGGCGTGCCGTGTATAATCGCCACATTGAAGATTGAACCGTTCGTATGTACATACATACATACAATGTATGTATGTAACTCAACGAGCGTTGATGTCGTAAACAAGTGTCGGCATTTTCAATAATTTTGAGATGAGCGTCTGTTTTCGTACACCACAGTGTAAGTATTGGTATAAGACCTAAGCCAACTTGGCCGATATCGATTTCCAGATGATATTTTCTCAACTCGTAAATAATAATCAGAGTTAAAATCTCGCGGGAAATAACCGTTCTTCAGATGTTTACTTTGGTAAACTTTGACATTACTAAAGTGACCCAATTCCGAATTAAAAATTAAATACTAAACGTATTTTCTACCATAATGTATTATGTATTTTTTTTAAAGCCCCACCAGGCGTATGATAAATAAATAAATTAATACACGATGCTCGTTGGCTATACGAAAAACATGTCAAAAAAATTATGAAATTGGCGTTTGATCGTGAAATTATCAACTATCGATTGGGTAAGAGACCGCGTCTATTAAATTATTCCGAATCAATATCGAAATACACGAGTGGAGGTGCTTTGTAGTGTTGGAAAATTTCTATTACATTATGATTTTGTGCTGCACTGGAAACCAATTCCATAAAATTTTCACCCCGGAGATGCGTTTCCGTGCCACGCTGCGTTTTACTTTAATTTTCTTCGTATTTACATAGCTCGAAGAATTTAATATACTACTCTCCTCTCATACGTTGCTAAAACCACGTATAATGTACATACGTACATACATATATATGTAAAGGCATTTGATGCATGTAATTTTTTTTTATTTGTCACGTTACAGTAACGTTTTTCGTCGCGATAACACAATGCCTTTATGAAATAATTACGCGCAGCCGACTAACAAAAGTGTTGAAAAGTTGTTTTCCACGTGCCAATAAGATCACGTTTTGCTTAAAACATAAAATTTTAATAAAAGGACGGAATCGTTTGACTTTCTCATAACGTTATAGAAATATATCCTCGTTTGATAGATACATAATTACATATACGTATATCTAGTTGAAGAAAAATAAAATTTCCTTGACACTTACTTACCTTACGTCTGGAGATAATTAAATATTTTCTAAGAATGATATCAGAAATAACTACGGATAACAGTTTTTATACGAATGAATTCATTTCCGCTTCCGTGTCTATGGTATATCTTTTATTTCACAACACAATGAAAAATCTTTCTAGGACAAACGGTAAATTTGTCATATTATATTATTATTTGCATATATTATATAATAATTTTTCATATTATATTATTATTTACATATATTATACAATAATTTGTATCATTTTGTCGATTACGTCCGTTGAACTGTGATTTACATACATATATATGAAAATATAAAATGGTTTCAATTAAACAGTCAAATTGTAAGTTGATTTCAACAAAAAATTATGTATATGGAAGTCTACTATATTACTAGTAGAGAGAGAGAGAGCAGGAAAGAAACATATTGCCGCGTATTTTCGTACACCGAGCGATATCATCGGCAATATGTCAACAATACTCGACTATTTCCCGCCCACATCACCACATTGCAGTAATATTACCGACAATGCTTGCCGGCAATACATTGCCGCAAATATGTTGATCGTTAACGTTAAAAATATTTTTTTCCTTGCTCGTCGAGCACACTCACACGATATTGTTACAAACATATTGACAACATTGTCGATAAGTCGGAGCAAAACTCGTACATTTTATTTGTTCAACATAAATGAAGGCCTTACGGTAGCTAGCGGGCGGATCAAATGAGAACACCGAGGTATGTATGCATATGTATGTATGTATGTACGTATATCAAAAGGCAACACGGTGTTTGTTCAGTGGCTACGTTGGCAATCAAAAATGCACTTTTAAAATCTCACCAGCGGTCCAAGGAGCATCGCATCTAAGAAGATTAAACTAATGGAGTGGCCGTCGCCGCCGGAGCGAACGATACAAAGCGGATCGGCCGCCGCCATGCTGCAAAAACCGTTTCTCGATACATTTTCCATTAATTTTTCAACCGCAAAGTTCACAACAGCTACACGGAGACTGCTCATAATATATTTATTGTAAGCCGCTTTTGATATCGATAGCGAACGGGGAAAAATCAAACGGATTTTTCCGCGGCGACTACACTGTGGGAAAACGTTCGCGAGCGAGTGGGTACCATCCACTCAGTGCAACGTCTGAAATTCGCACATTTATAAAATCCACAGGTTTTTCAGGACACACATACACACACACATATACACAGACACATACGTACGTATGGAAAGGGTGGGGTAGGTAAGGTTTTGCAGGTCCCAGTTTCGAGGCCTCGTAAAAGGGGGAGGTTGAGCTCCTAGCCGGGCTATACCACCCTGCAACCCCTCGGGCTCTTTCTACCCATTCCCTTTTACACCCTTCGAGCCATTTCTATCCCCACCCTGTATATCCAACCCTCTTCTCTTTGACCCTCGCCCCTGCTGACTATAAAAGGCTCTGTGTCGAGAGGTAGGACGCATTGGGCGCCCGGCGACTACGCAGAAAGGACGCGACCAACCAGACCGCTCTCATCCAACTACTACAATTTTATCGAGAGTTACGACTTGCTGCCCAGGAAGGAAGGCTGAGAAAACGCTGCTACGCAATTCCTACCTTCATTTCATTCCATTCCTTGATTTTTCTTTCGATTTTCCCGACTTCCAAACGCCAACCCCGAGAATTTTCACAAAACGGCCCTTTAAACATTCAATGTGGCGCTAATACTTCAAAGCTGCTTTGTTTTGACATGCGAAGTCCTGCGGCTGCTTTTGCTGCTTTTACTGTTGCTGCGGCTGATTTCTGCTAAGTAAGTCGTCACACACACCACACACCGTTAACTAAAATTTATTTCCAGTTTAATCGCCGAAAGCGACGGCCGAAAGTCTCCCGTGTCGTAAATTGCAGATTTTTTTCTTATCATGTCCCCCTTTCAGGTGCCGTATTTTCACGTATAATTGTAATTTTATTTTTTTATTAATCGGTCAAAATGTTGAAAATCGAGCTGGTTTTATTCGCTCGATTCGACGGAGAGGTTTTTTCGTCTTTTTTTGCGTGTACACACGGGGGTGTACACGCAAAACGTTTTCTCGGAAATTTTCATCATATTTTTTTTTGCCATCGTGTACGCATCTCGTCTCATTGTGGATGTACACGTACGTGGCGCTTAGCGAGAGTCTTCCGCGGAAAATTTCGACGTGTACTAATCTATTTATCTTTCCCATAGCAAATTTTTCATTTGATTTATTTTGTACAATTTTGCGTATGTGCGTGAGCGCGTCGGCGTTTGAATTTCACAATTTTACCTTTTGCACTTTTGCTACACTTTTGTGAAATGTGCGAGCCGTTGTGTTTCAAGCTGAATGTTTGAAATTATTTCGATATCGCGATAGGCGTTGCTGTTAAATCGTACAATTTTTAAGGCGACGACACGGAATTTATTCGTAAAATGTCTTTTTTTTTAAAAATATTTCTATGTGATTTTTATTATGTGATGTAAATTTTCAGAGGAGAAGCATCGAGTAAATTTATTTCATGGTTCTTATTAAATGCGTATGTAGTATTTTTTCATAATCAAACTCTACATTTAAAATTATATTCCTAATTCAGTACAACTAAAGTATGTTAAATTTGATAGCGATTGATAAAATGCGACACATAAACCTAAATGCGTACAATATTTATACATAGTTTCAAAAAAAAAATTATTAAGCTTTATCAACATTAATATTATTTACGCTTGTATAATCGCAGGCGCCCTTGAATAATAAAATACACTAATGCACAATAAAAGTACATTTAAAGAGAAAGCTCAACGTTAAAACTATTGTTTTTCACGCGACACAAATAAATGTTTGCGTGTACTATTTTTTCCTTTTATCACATATGTATATATTAATATACATATAAATCGTTGCATTCACGCGATAGTTGTATCGATCAATTTTTCTTTTGTTAATAATTTTCATTGAAGAAAACGGGCTTGAATGTACTGTTGCATTATGGCGCTGTAATGCCAAAGTGTATCGGATTAGTTCGCGAAAGAAAATGGAAAAATCTTCAGATTAGCACCGCAAAATAAAAGGAAAATGCGGTTTACAGTGTTGCTTCGCATCCGCAGAGTACGTGTAATTTTTAATGCTCACTTTTATAATCACCTTTGTCCACAGCAGAATATCCCACATTTTTCGCATTAAGTTATATAATTACAGTGTATTTATGCGATGTCATTATTATTACTACAGAACCGCTAACAGCTGTTATGAAAGTTCCCCTTTTGAACGCATAACAACTATACGCGTGTCGGCACAAACCTTTTACGGAAAATGTTAATTAATACAAGATATTGTCCGTATCAGATATAAAAGATTCCATCTTATTGGAAGGCGTCCGTATTTGTATACCGAATACCTTCAGTGCAAAATTGAACCAAGTCCCGCTGAAAACAGGCACATAGTTATATTTTCAGCTGATTTAAGCCGAATTTGTATTTTTATTAAATAAAAATAAAATACTATGCAAATTCGGGTGAAATTTTCGATCGTTCAATGTTGAATTTTAATTTGAAATAAAATGATCAAAGATACGCCCCGGAAAATTCGTCACGGTTGCGAGCTTTCGGTAATTTGTGAGTTTTTTTATTATTAAAAAAATGAAAAACGTTCACTTTTGGTCGAGTCCAATTAAATGATACATTTATTATTTATCGCGGTCATATTTCAAGGAAAACAATTAATCCACCGTTAAACTTGTATCGATTTGAAAGCCTATGCCAAAAAAAAAAAAAAAAAAGAAACTGTATCATAATGTAGTATTTTATTACGACAAAATTCAGCTGTATAAAAAGGAAAATTCTTTTTGAGTATTAGACGGGATGGAATTCATAATGGGAGAACGATTGCCGTCGGAAAGTTTTTTTGAAGTATTAAAAATTTAATTTCGATTGAAACCGCACAATCTCGCAACCACGATGATGCGCCAAATTAAATCATCGGCGAGGGGTTGCATACCGAAAGGCGAGACGTAAAAATACATAAAAATGCTAGCCGAGCGACGGCCGGGATTTGATTCACTTTTATACGCAGAGTATTATGTACAAACGTGTATAAAACGCAAGGGATGTATAAACGTAAAGAATTCTCTTTATGATTAGGCGTAATGCAAAACTGAGCGGATTATTTTACCAAATTGAGTTTTACGTACGAGAAGCGCATAAAACGAGCCAAGGCACATAAGCTACCGCACCTGTTGCCCCTTGCCTCGTCTACCCCCTTCCCCTGGCTATTTTCTTAAGGTTTTTCCCGTCGGAAAAATGGTCCGGAAAATTCGCCACCGCATTCGGAGTAGTCGTGCCGTTTTCATTTTGGCGGAGAGCAATTTTTGCGAATAAATTAGATAGGAGGAATTCGTTTCATATCATTAGGAAATTTTCCGCGGGATTAAAAAAAAAGAAAAGAAAAGAAAATTCACCTCGTTAAGGTCGCGCACGCAGTCATTTTGAATAGGGGCGCTTTGCTTTATTTTTCAGTTTAATTAAATTTTATCACACAGTCTAGTTTTCGCTCGCGTAGAAAACGGTCAAAAACAGCTTTTCATTCAAATTTTAAAACGCCAAAAAAAAAAAAAAGTCTCCTCGCAAGCGTCAAATGTAAAAAAAAACGCACGAAATTTTAAGATAATTTAACATTTTTCAAAGTAAAAAGAGTTGAAATAACGCGTAAATGCAATTTCGCACGCAAAAAGAGTGTCGGTGAAATTCATCACGGTTAAAAGTTAATTAAATCATATGAACATAAAATTTACCGTTACTGTTAAACAGACGATATAGAATTAACGTGCAAATCAGTTTTCTCACTGTAATTGTAAAATGTACTGCAAATTGTAATGCACCTACAAAACAAAAAAAAATTATTGAACATCATATAAGCTTTACAAAGCATGCACAATGTGTTCAAATGCATTTCACATCTTACTAAAGAAATTCATGATACACCACCATCGATTTCCAATTAGGTTGCATTATCCATAATTTTTTTAATTGAGACACTATTCTAATGTTACACGGGAAAGAAAAACTCTCACGTTTGTTTCGTGAAGCGCATTTAAGCGATTTTAACATCTTATTAGATTATAAGAGAGTAATTGCAAATTGTAATGCACCTGATGATTTCACATTATATCAGCTTTATTTGCGCTTAGTTTGCCAGTAAGAATACCAGCTGTATTTCTACAATTAATATCTACTATTTTCCTCATAGCTTGTACAATGTGTTCAAATATGAAACGCATAGCCTTGTTAAGTGCATTTAACATATTACTAAGAAATTCACGATATACTGCTATCGATTTCCCATTAGGTTGCATTACCCCTACTTTTTTCAATTGAAACACTATTATAATGTTTCACGGAAAAGTAAAACCGAACTGATGTTGAAAAATCCTCACGCGAAATTTGTTTTGTTTCACCTAATTAGACCGTTTCAAAGCAAACGATCGCCAAAGGGATCGTTGTTACAAGCGTTCGTTCGTGAAAATTTTATTGACGTTAATACGAAGCGTAACGAGATTTCCAAATAAGATTAAAATCCACGCAAACGTTTGCAAATAATTAATTAGACCTGGACTCGAAACGTAGGTGCGTGCAAAATGCTATATCGTCGCGGAAAAAAAAAATTACTGGATATTAGAGGAAAACGACAAATGCGAAACTTTATATCGAAACCGATAATATATTTGGTGACAAATACGACTGATTAGTTTTCGGCAATCGCTTAAGCCATACATCTGTGGCACGTTTCTAAAAGGGTTAATGTTAAATTTATAGCGAATATGCTTTATATACATCCATAAATTCGAACTGTCTACCGGCAAGGAATGTTAAAATATAAGCGTGTTAACGAACAATGAACATCTTATAAATATATTTGCGTTAAAAGCATTAAAGTGAAATTTTAACACTGATTACACAAAGCTAGACGTTTCAGCATTGGCCCTTTTAGAACCAAACCGCAGACATATACAGAGTAGGCAAAAAGAAACGTTCCGTATTCCAAAACATTACATATCGCCGTATCATTCTTCAAACGCTATTTTTTGGATAAATAATTATTCATTTTGAAAAAAAAAAAATGCAATCAAATGATGAATTTTTGATGATAACGTTATTACGTAGTTTCGGTGATATTTTGCTTTTTTATTTTTAAATAGGTCCGGTTTTTTTTGCCCCCACGTACACGTACACGTAGTTCACGGGAAAATGTTAATTACCATATACGTATTATTCAATCGATCAAAAACTCTCGACAATTATAAATTCAATTTGAACGAGTCGGTTTTCAATTTTTCGGTTTTCGCGCAAACAATTCAGCATATTAAGTAACTTTGTATCAATCATTTTGAGTATCCGATCGTACGTTGAGATAGTGACGGCTATTTTAAAAATTAAAACCTTATCGTTGGCCCTTTTTGCCGCGACGGATCCGAACATTTTTGAACCCCCCCTAAACACGCACCTCAATAATTAAAATTAAATGCGCCACACGAGGACGTTAAGGGGTTATTACACATAGTGAACGGGGTCCCGATCGCCAAAGATAAAGTAAAAGTAGGAAGAAAACATGAAAAAAAAAAAAAAATTCCGCACACTTCATTTAGCCACCACAATAAGTTATAATAATATGGCTTTGTCACCGGATCAGCGTCTGCTATATCCCTTTCATTGGTCATTCATTCCGTTCTGTCGCTTCGAAAAGTTAACCATTTAGAGAGCAACGTTCAGACGTGCTTTGAATTCGTTCAAGATTAAATTAATGTCCTTTACAATACCGTGTTACCGGCGCAAAATTATTCAGACCCATTTGCAGTCAGGTGGCATTAGTTTATTGTAACGAAACATGGCGTTTTCCCCCGCGAAAATCAGTGTAACGCGTTGTTTTCTCTTCTTTGTCGAGATTTTTACGAAACTGAACCGGTTAAAGTCGTGATTTTTTCTCTCTACATACTCCAATTGTACTATAAAACTATTCACCCTTAATAATACACGGGGTAATTCCCAGGTAAACGGACACTTCAACTTCATACAATGTGAATGTTTGCTTCGGGGTGCGTTCGCCCACGAGTTTTTTTTTATTATCATTATTAATTAAGAAACGTTAGGGAGGAGAAAGACTCGGATGAACTGTATAACGTGTAATTTGCTTAAAAATTGAAAAATAACCGTTTTCCACTTTACAACGCCACTCGGTTAGAACAAAATTGTGTAATTTCAAAATAAATTATGTCCACGACAATTAGAGAGCTGTTTTAACAAACCTCATTACTTAAACGTCTAGACGCTTAAGTAAACAGACGAGGCAAAGAGGGTTTAAATGTGTACAAGTGTGAACGGTCGATTTCCGGATTTACGATTATTTTCATATAATATGATACGCACGAATCGCTCCATATAACAAAGTATTATTGGAAAAAATCGGAATTCTTCAATTCAAATAAATCACACTTGCAATAGATACTTTAAACCGATTTACATAAATAAAAAAAAAAAAAACACATTGAATAAGAAACGGGCGTCGTCATTTGATGAAACGCATTCGAATCGAACCGGTCGGGTCGCCGAATCGAATCGGAGCCGAACCGGTTAAAGCGCATTCTGTTATTTATACCAGTCGGTTGAAAAATGTCGGAATGCGACTGCTGAAATTTTTAAAAGCTCCGACTCCGACTCCGATTCCGTCTCCAACTTCAACTCTAGCTTAGATCTGATTGGATCTAGCTTGGATCGCAGCTTCAATCCGACTTGGACTCTAATTTCAACACCGACTTCGCTTCCAACTGATCATTATTTATCTAATATTGAAGAAAAATTTGTACCAGGTTTTCTCGCGTGGATTTGTCAAACTTTATCTTTTCATTTACCCGCTATTTCTATTAATACTTATGAAGTGTTGTACATATGTACATACATGTTGAATTTGTCTGGACACTTTGACCATTGTGCGAAAGGTCAAATTTGCCAAAGTGGAGTTTCACACTGTCGTACAACACAAACGTTGTGAACGCCTTGCGACAAAATATAAACCACTATCGCGATTCGTTTTCGCACTGACGAAATTCGACGGCTTCATACGTTTACGAGTCTCTCGAGATTCTCAAATATTCAAAGTGCAATTTGACATATCCCAAAGGCGCGTTGCATTAGTAAAATTAAGCCAGAGTTGTCGGAAAGAACCGACGGAATGCCTCGCCGACTCAATAATTCATAAAAAGGGCGTATGTACGTATATGCGATGTTTGTTGGTGAAATAACGCACTTTTTTGCGGCCTCCGTGCACATTTAGTCAACTCGAAAATGCTCATGCATAGTATACGCCGATTAAAATAATATTGACTGCACTCGATCCGATGCCGAGCATAGCATTTTAATAATAACCCGCTTTTATGGAACGCTAGGTTCGCATTGAAGCCTCTCGAGAAATGAAAAAGACCTCTCCGTTCCACCATATTCGTTAAGATATCGTACATGAAAATAAAATGTCGAACAAAGTCTTAAGACCGCATTGAACGTTTAAAAATAGGGTTGCTTTATCTCGGAGAGAGAGAAACCCACATGTATGAAATCGTTTTCTTTTGAAAATGCAACCTGTGAATGTGTACTTATATATATATATTTTTTTTCTTTGCAGTAACGACAAGGAGTAAGCCATGTCGCTCGAAGTGAAATTAAAGTCTTTGGAGATACCCGGGGCACGCAGAGTCCGAATACATTTCAGAGGTAATGTTTATTTATTATTAACATCCGCTTTTTGGTTTTAAAAGGGCGCAACGTTTGAGTGTCTACTTCCGAGAAATCGGCGTTGCAAAAGCTTACTGTTCAAATATTTTATGATAAGTTGTTCAACATTCATATTTTAGTTCGTAAATATTATAATCTGTATCGAGTCAGATCGGATGCAATACATTTTTAGCATATAAATTACAATTTGTTATATTGTTCGATTCGAGCAAAATTTGACATTGGCCCTGTTACAATCACAGATTTATAAATTCACACGAGGAAAACTGTATTTTTACATCTTCAACTCGTCCAATTGCAAAAGAAGACACCGTCGAATTGAATCGATCGAAATTATTACACACGAGGGTGTACATATGATTTTTATTCGCTCTATGTACATATGTACGATGATTAGTTCAATCAACATTTATATTTCATCCTCTTGTTTTGAACGTATCAAATTTGATTCGGTATGCGAGTAATTCCAATTTGTCATAATCAAGTTATGTAGACACGATGGCGATGCGAAATTTTCGGCATATTTGATCGCTTGCTGATTTCACCCTTCGCGTATATTTCAAATTCATCGTACACATTGGCCGGTGTAATTGCTCGTGGTTAATTTTGTGAAGTGCACATTTTATGCATTTGCGAATGTGAAATATTGAATATTTTCAACCCTGCCACACGATGCGAGTTCGTCGTGTCTCGTTACGCGAGATTAGGGTTAGAGGTTGGTTAGAGACGGGCACGCAAAGGGTTCTCGGAAGGGTCGAGTGAGTATTTATTTACTCTCGAGCAGGCCATTTACATTAACGAGGTATAAACGTATACTAATTGTCGTGTAACAATAGGTTTGATTGATCAGTGTAAATCTTTTATTGAGCAGATACACTGTGGTTAATGTAATGATACTTAAAGAATTTTTATGGACATTACATAGTTCTCACAAACTGATCGAATTGAGTTGAACATTCACATTTATTACACCGAGGGAAGTAAATTTGCTGTAATTTTGAAAGTAAGCTGCTGAAAAATTTCATCAAAAACAGTAAGTTATTAACAGTATTATCATCGAGGAGATCATTAAAAAAAATTAAGCTACATATATACATTTTCAGTATTTGAAATCATTCAACTGAAGCGCGTGCGTACATTTTAGCAATTAACTTTTTTTAAGGAGCTTTTGATTGAAATCAATTTAGATACTTGGAATAGATTGTAAATTCTCCGAATTTGATTTTAATTAATTTATAATTAACATGTGTCAATTTAAACGCAAATAATTACCACTCTGTACGACTTTACATATAACTTAAAAAAATTATTAATACGAAGTTCGTATCTTCATATCTTCTACCAAACGCTGATTGGAGTATCTACGTAAAAAAGAACAATCTTAGGAAATCTTTGGTATGGGAATCAGTATGCATGGAACAATGACTAGCCTTCGTTAGCTTAAAATATAAAAAAAAGCCGATGCACATGTGGATCCCAAATAAGAATGAATATATTCATACTTCTAAAATATAGTCTGATTGACCATAGTCTCACCATGTTGACCACAAGTCTGATTTCTTTTTCGCGGTTCTAAATTCAAAATGCTCAATTTATCAGTTAATCTATTAACGCGATCATAATCCATAACTCCTGAGCCAACTTTCCGGTTGTTCTTCATCGATTTCAGATCAGAAAACACGTCTTTGGAGAAATTTACCTCGAATGGAGTTAACGATTTAAAATGTTATATCCATCATCTCTTTTGTATTCAACCTCTTACTAGCTAAAACTTGCTATCAATTGGTACATCAGCGATAGCTCAAAAAAATTCTTAATTTATCATCTTTTATAGATCCATTCACGCGACCAATCATTAATTTCGCTCCATATGTTTTAATTGTTAAACAATGGTACTTTCTGAGCGTTTAATTTTTACGCCTACGTAGAAAACACAATATCAATTTTGTCTACGGATTTGGCGATCGTTTTCTGGGGATCGAACGAATTTAATTTCGAATTAAGCGGCTTAATGGGGCGTCGGATTTTCGTTTATAAAATCGACTCGTAATTAAGCCGCTCATAAAATCGCTACTTCCAGTCTCCGAAACGGCCGTACAATTGCGATGAATATAGTTAACGTATTCTATCTTCAATTTGCCGATACCCCTTTTATTATTTTCCCTACACTTTCTCTACGAGTTTTGTGTATTGATATCGTAATAAAAAAAAATTGTATGGAATGTTTATTGTATAGTATTAGAATTTTATTCCAATCCAATTCGAATCCGTGCGATAATTCATCTAATCGCGTTCGTAACAGTTTTTCAGTTTGACGATTAATCTAGTCATGTTTGCATTTGATACAAATTTCGCTCGTCGTAACCGGTAATGTTTTTGTTAACAGAAGCGTTCAGTCCATTCCCATTGTTGTGGGAATATTTCGAGTTTCGATAATACGGTGTTTTTTAGCACAATAGTAAAACCGCACGCGAATACCCAGTATCGAAACATTCCAAACAATGTTTTCGCATTTCGATTCTTCGGCACCGCCTCGCGTCGACGAGAGCGAAACCTAAATGGAACGATAATAATAAATGTAAAAAAATACACCCTGATAAAAACACGTTCGTGGGGTTTCGAATTTTAAAACGTAACCCGCAATATTTTATGGGTTCAATTTTCAGAATATTTTACGCGACTCGAAACTGTGCGAATTTCGCTTCGACGCAATATGCAAGGTAAAGGTGAAATAATTCATTTTGTTTTTCACATTTATGCACGTCATAAATTATACGACGGAAATGTGTAAATAATGGTATCAGCTCTCAAACGTTACAGTATGTAGTATTGTACTCCCAATAATAATTTATAATATCTTCGATAATACACATTGAGCATTTTTTCACATAAACGGTGATTTGCGCTAATTTTGTACGTACCTACATATGTATATTATCAATTTTTACGACGCTCAAACCCAACTGTAATTGTGTTAAACTAATTGGCATGATTTAAATTGAATAGCTATAATAAGTATACAGAAATTCAATTATGCGCAAAGGCAAAGTGTTTGCTCCGATGTGGGCTTGTACGTTATTGCAAAACGCAATTCACTTATTAAATTATTATTTTTTTTACATTTGCGACATGCGAGTTTGATTTTTATTTATTTCCATATCAAATTACGCTGTCAAGAATGTAATTTACTTTTAATAGTATGTCTTTAGACGATTTACCATGTTATTTCATTACTTTGCGACGTCAAAGCAACAAGGATCGGGTGAGATTAAAATAGGAAAGATCAACAATGTTATTAGGTAGAATAAAGAATAAAGGAAATAAGGTTTAGCGATTTTACAAGAATAACTCATACAACGCGCATTTTCAGCAACAATTCCAATAACCCGTGGTTATTGGAATAAAATTATATGAAAATTGAATAAGGTCACATTTGAAACATGTCACGTTTAACTTTATTACTCACAGTGCAGCCATACGTATCGTATCTTTAAAATAAATGTATAGCCAATATACATAGTTCGCAAGGATACACATACATAGCTGTTTGAACTGTTTCAATAATTTACTTTTGAAACTGGGAACAAATTCATACGCGGTTAATAAAATAGCACATTGCGTACTTGATTTCAAGCGCTACTGCTTCATACTGTACTATCTTGGAATTTTATGTATGTACATAGATTTAGTTACAACCAAATTCCATACGGTTTTCAAATGTTAAACAGCCATTCCATACAGGAAATGAATTATAAACGAAACGGCAGATAAGGTACATATTTCCGGTATCGATCAAAGTCGAGACGATTTTTTTTGCGTCAAGCGTTTAATTTGAGAGGTTCAATCTCCGCGTCAACGTACAACCTATGTCAAAAGTTTACAGCCACGAATTTGGCAGATAGGTCGTTAAAAATTAGTGATCCAACCCACAACCATCCAGAAAAAAATCCTCCTGCTACTCTAAGCTCACTCCTCCTTTTTTCTCTCGTTTATCCCGGTTCACTGCTACTGCCTTATTATCGTTTGTGACCTACACAAACAACGGGCTGACTCCGGATAAAACAAATTTATTTTATATTACACTTATTTGTGTGAGCGCGCTATGTACATCCGTGCCGTGTGTGTTTGTGTGCATTGGTCTGTGCTGTAGGGTCGTAAAATGAGACGCGCGCTGGATGAAAGCGATGTTCGACGTACGTCGGCGTCGTTACGGATGTCAAACTAAATCGACACTACATTGAGAGAGCTGTTATCTTCTGATAGTTAGTAATACAATATACGTATATGTAGGTATACATACGTGTGTATTTTTATGACCACTTTGCCACTGAAGATTTTACGGTTTGTGTACGAATTAAGTGTTTGTTTGATATAAACCTTTGATATTATTCAATTATTACGGTTGTTAACTCGTCAACTATTGATTGCTAATTTTGCGGATTCGTAGCGAAGGCGTTCAGTTTAATTTTTCTGTTTACTTTATCCGTATCGGATAAAGTGTTGCGATCGGGCGAAAATTCGACCTAGAGATTTTGACTCATTTGTGTCAGTAAACGTGAGTGTGTCGCTATATCTCAAAAATCATTAATTCTGTCTTAACTGATACTTCATATTTATAAGTTTGAAAGTACCAATCTTTACAGTTCATAAGATTTTATCAAAATTTTTCGTCACCCAGATGTAGTATTTCCCTTTGTAAATCACTTAATTTTGAGTTTTCTTTGAGAATTTTTTTCCTTCATAACTATCAAATGAATTTGAATTGAAATTTTGTGTATGCAGTATATTACCTACAAAATAATTTTAGTTTTAAATATTTTTTTCTAACCGAAAGCAGTACTTTTTTTACTCTTGTTTTTCGGTGTTTTTCAACCTTATATAATATAATTTTTGTCAAAATACGCCAACCGGAGTGGGTGTTTACTCTTGAAGGCAATTATGTTTTTTTTATTTTGTGTATTCATAATATTGTAATATTTTGATCATTTAAGTAATATTCAATTATAAAAAAAAATAATTCATCAAAATAAATCTACCCTAAGTGGGACTTTTTTCTCATATTTTTTGCCCATGAAAAAATACTCCCCCTGTGGCCATTCTCTTCCTAAATGTACAATAGTATAATAAAAATAAGCAAAAGGCAACGAATTAATGAACCAATCTCTGCAACCAAGTCAGATTAATTGGAAAATTCTAAGAGGAGACGCCTTAGTAATTCTGTAATTCATATTATTTTTTTTTTTCAAATAGAGTGGTCGAAGTTTGGAACCGTCTGCCAAATCAGCTAGTTACTTTCGAAAATACAAATCTATTTAAAAATCATCTCGATAAGTTTTTGAACGCAAATGGATTTTTGTAATCCTTCAAATATCAATAATTAAGAATTTTATGTATGTTATGTCAGACCTCTGGGATCCATCAGCTATGCCGCCTGCCCATGTATTTTTAATAAATAAACAAGCACATCTTCCCAACAGCCATATCAACCAAATAAATCTTTCGTCAAAGCTTAATTTGTTTAAACTTTCTGGCTATACACATTACTCAATCGGCGGTTTATTTTATAATATGGTGAACCGACAGACAGGGACATGAATTCGGTAAACATGAAAGACACATTTACCGCACAAAACAAATAGAATTGCGCATTTGAATTTTAGAACTGCACAAATAAGACTAAGCTGCACTCTGAAATAGTCCCCGAGTCAACATCCCGGTATTACATTCCTCTAAATGCAAACTGAGAGATTAGCCGTTTGTCGACTGACTGCTCCGTGCGAAAACATGCAAAGAAAACACCGGTGGAAATTTTGATAAAATAATTAATAATTAAATTCTATCGATGGAAAAGACGACACGATGAAAATGCGGAAACGGTGAAATAGAAATAAAAGAGGCGGGAGATACATACACATATATGATATAACATATACTTGTATCATTAATTTTCAATGATAATATTTCGAAATGCGGCCCACGCAATAAGACGATCAAAATTTGCGTACAGATAAATTTAATTAATCGCAAGTATGTTACAGTAAATTATAAGCGTGCTTCTCGGAAATAAAGCGTACACGTTACGTTTTGATGGCGAAAAATGTCACCGGGAAAAATACTTTGAAACGGATCGTTCGCATTTTCAAAATCAACCGTTTTCATTTTGCAATAATCGCTTTACGTACCGCGACCGAGTGCAGACAGTTAAAAATTATCGATATAAACTATGTACATACATATGTATGTATTACAAAGTGCGATCGTTTACTTTTCGCGCAAACACGTTGCATCGCGTTCAAATCCATTGTGTCTGAGTGAATTTCCGCAAATTCACAGTGCAATCAAGCCCACATGTGCATTCGTATTATTATTGCACATTATAATTTATAATAAAGTGTGTTTTTACACCCCGAGTGTGTCCCTGCACATGCAAAAGTGTAAGCACGATAAAAATGTAACGAATAAAGCGCTCCTACGAGATTTATCACTCTCCGTATAATGGCGGTTTATAATTAATTACGCACCGCCATTAATTAGTCGCTTTTTACATTAAAATATACCTATACATAAGCGGACATGTAAAATGTACCCGTGCCTGTATATAAAATGCGCGAAAATTAACTATTGATTTTTTTTTATTCCAGGAGTGCACTATTACACCAGAACTATAACCGGTCAAGAAACTGACGTTGATCCACCAGGCCAGGTGAGTGTATTTTTATATTTTTATATTTTGTATCATTAATGATGATTTGTGGCTCGGTACTTGGTACTCGTTCGATGGGTACATTTCTGAATGGATTGTGCGTTTGATTCGACGCTCCAGACGAAAACTATTGTGCGTATTTCGATTATTATCAAGTTTAATTTCCCGTTTTAGATTAAATCGAGCCCTGCATCCGAAATGTGTCGCGTCATTATCGCCAGTCACCGGTTGTCAAATGTTGCGTTTCGAAAGAAATAATGTAAAATAACAACATACAGAACAAATTTCGCGATGGATAATTTAGTCGATAACACCTGCTTATCGTTTGACCTAAATTTATTGTTAAATTACGATTGTATCAACATTTTGTTTCACTCAAACTATGTATTTACATTGCTAATTTGTGCTCAACTTTTTTATAATGTTATAATCAATGCATATTTGCTGAATACATTCCCAAAAGCATATATGTATATATCACCGTTGGAAATAATATACAAAATGAAATGATTTAAATTGATAGTATAAAGATTGCAAAAGCTAATTTTCCATTTTATATGTACAATGATAATGACACATATAACGATCGCTTAGTATTGAATAATCTAAACCTTACAACATTACACATTCCCAATTTGTATTTGCAGATTTGTCGCTATTCATTTATTAGAGATAAGCTATGGGGGTCACCGAAGTTCTAATCGGTAAAGTTCCGCCCAACCTTACCATCGGGTTTAGTTCACTTTTTCGCAACTCAAACGAAACATTTGACATATGGAAAGGTCGACGCGATGAATGGCAACGCGATAAAAGCATTCGCGCACCTAATTTGTATAAATGTGATATAATTTCGTACAGATGTACTACAAGTGCCCGCCATTCATTAATTTAATTCATAGAATCAACGCTTGTTTTTCGCTCCGGTTCTTTGTTTTCGTTCACTTTTTCGAGAGGAAAAATATGAAAACAGGGCCCGGTAAGGGGTAAAAAATATATCCAAGTGTATACATATTATACGACGGCCAATCAATTCGACGCTCGTGCCGCGAATGTAGATAGTTACATATATGTATAAAGTTGGAGCGAAGGAGAGTGTTTTGAAAAATTCGTAAGATACGCACTGCGAATTAGGCGTCGAATATTCTCCTCTTTTTACGGGCTTATAAACAAATGTCGTTGAATAAACAACGCCTCGTTAAGAATCGTAATTGGCAATTACGCGTCCTTCATGTGATTCGCATCTGTGTATAAAATTACACACTGCGTAATTGATAAGTACTATGTGAAATTTTGCGCTTTTTTTATTATTATTATATGTCGCTAATCATAACTTTTGTCCTTTTGTTGTGCATAGTTTCAATCGTAATATCGAGTCGATACGTGTGTTTGGTTGGCATTCTTGTACGCTTCAACGTTTCATAACCGGCTGACTGGTTAAATTTGTTCATCAATTCTGTCAATGGACCGTTATGTCGGTTTGAATATTCAAAATTCGAATATAATATTGAGCCCGATGCGGCGGCAGTGGCTTTGCAAATAGTTATACAAAGCATAAGCTCGCCTGTCAGTTGCAATGAAACGCAAAGGGCTTGTTTGTACACACGGTGCATTTCCGAAGTGGAAATTCTCTGATTTGGGAAAATTATATCCGCCACAGGCCACTTAAATGAAAATTTGCAATGCCCCATACCCGTAATATATGTATGTAAATTATCCCACCGCTTTCAAGTGCTCTGTTATATCTACAGAATCAATCGTATAATTGTAGAATCAAGTTTGTATGCAAAGCTTAGTTCTGTTTAGTCTATCGATGTCGTAATGTTTCAGAAACGAACACACGCAATCATTCAATTTGATATTGCGATGAAATCATTCAATTCGATATTGCGATGAAATCATTCAATTCCAATATACATAGAACGAGTCCATTTAACAGACGCGGCATATCAAGGAGATTTGTTGTGAATATAAATAAACATTCAACTAAACAGCTTAGTTGATAGCTTTATTATAAACATTACATCATTATACCTACAGCTCAATATTACGAATGGTTATTTTGAAGGCATAGAATTTAATAAAATAAAAACGCAACCGTATAAATCGTAGAAAGAGAATATTTTCCTTCACACAACTTTTCAAAAAGACCAACAGTCTCAGTGCTACAAATCTACAAAAATTAATCGCCCCAATGAAAATAGCACACTGTAGAAAAATAATACAAAAATCTCTAATGAATCTTGGATGACTTTATCTGTAATAACAGAACTTTATAATGCGATATTAATGACACTATCAACGAAGGATGTGTGACTTTATGTACCTATGTGTACATCTAACAGACATACCGTTGTACATACATATACGGTTTGAAGTTTTTCTTCCAATTAATATCAAATCACAGTTGGATGGAAAACTGAAGGGAAGCGAGGGTGTAAAAAAATAACTACTACATCCCGGATAATTGCAACGGGAGTTTGCAGGTGAGCTGTAAAAGGATAATAATACATCCTGTCTGCACACTTTAGACGGCAGTTTGTCCATCGCAATCGTTAAACCGATTAAACGAACCGTCTCAATTATTGTCATCTATAACTACCATAGATAAATAAACAATTTAATTGAATTGATCCGAAACACGCACGCGCTATTTGTTATCCGCACACGTACGGAAGTGTTCGATTTCGCGTTAAATTCCATTTCTAATCCACAATCCGAAAAAACAAAATGGATCGGTTCAATCTTTTTAATCGTCGGCATTAACAAACCGGAGACTGTAGACACGCGGCGAAAATTCGCTTAATCCACTTTGAAATTTTCACAACACGACAGCGATTAGACACTTTCGAACGACGAACGACGTTGTAAGTACATACATACATACATACATATGTAGTGTTGTAAAATTCTCGGGAGAAATCTTTTGGAGAATATTCTCCAAACTGAGAATTTTCTGTTTAAAATTGTAGTACATAATGCAATGTACCCTGGGCTCCATAGGCCACCATGTATTTTAAATAAATAAATACTAACTCTTACTGTATTTGCTTAAATATACAGTAAACTCCCTCTAATCCGGGCTAATACTTGGGAGAGGTGATACGGATTACACGAATAATATTAGTTTAGTATCCGCGACAAAAACTAAATTTGATGGGGCGTGAATATGACAAATTTTTTACGATCTTTTGTGATAAGTTTAAATGAATGATTATATCATAAGTTGGAACAATTTCGCTGGAATATCACAACCAAAGCAATAAAAATATGTATACATAATTTATTGCTTCCAGAGTTAATAAGCATTGCATTCCTGTGAGAATTTTGCGGAATCATGCGAGTAGTGCGTATGATAAAATGACAAAATGACACATTCAGTGTCGTCAGAATGAAAAAATGTCATTCAAAATGCTCTCAGACACTCTAGAAAGTCCTATTACTCCTATTAGGTTTTAAAAATATCCTAGAATCCTCTAAAAAGCTATTAAACTATCTAGAGATGTTTTATAATCAAGAAAAAAGAAAAATTCTCGAATATTCTCGGAGAATAATCTTTGGAGAATAATCTTTTGGAGAATATTCTCAGAATATTCTCTCGAGAATACATATATCTATGTTCGCGAAATTTTCAACGAAATTTAACGACAATCAGTGTAGGGATCAGCGTTTTGGGATTATTCGCGATTGGGATGAGCATTCGCGTCTGGCCGCATATTGATCTATGTACCACACCTGTTCACAGGTGAGCAAAAGGTGTGGTAGTCACGCATGTTAGTCCACTACATTCGGGCAATTTAACCTTTAGCGCCCTTGATCACCATCACCACCACCGAGAATATCTGCGACTTAATTTTTTTTTTCCATTGTATTGTCCATACATCACGTCACCGCCAATTAATGGTGTCGAACTTGACGGTTCGATAGAAAAACATATTCCGAGAAAAATAAACCACACTAGACTGAAAATAAATCGAAACAAAGGAACGTCTACGACCACCTTGGAGCGAGTACCTGTCGACGTGTCACCTTGGTTAAGATCATCGAGACTTGTTATGTCTTAATGTATTTACCGGGGACACTGTCGTCACCTCGGCTAAATTCGGAAAATTCGGAAAATTCGCACGATAATTTCACTCGTTTGTTTTGCGACTGTAAAGGAATCGAGTAATTTCAGTGGTCTGGAGAAAAAAAAATCACTAGCATTATCTCAAAACTGACGATAAGCTTTCGACATTGCCTGGGTGTACACAAATAACAGTCATTCGCTTTCCCCCGTATATAAAAGCGCATCATTACAAGCAAATTTGTCGAAAATCAACCCTCACAAGCAACCAAACGATTTATTTATTTATCAAACGCCCATTAGGAGTTTTACATATAAAATACATAATATATTAAATTAGTAAAAAAAATGAAAGAAATAAATTAAAATTGCAATATCTAATAATTCTGGGGATGGTAGAATGAAGATAATAATAATTATTACGTGAAATGTTTTCACAATTCGATAAAAAAACCAGAACGGGTAACACGCACCGGTACCTTTAAACGAAAAGTCGAATATGATACTTCGATTACTTAATTTTATCATTTTTAATTTTAACAGAAGCGAATCATAACATAAATATTCGGTAGGTTTATTATTAAATGGTTAATATTTATCCAAAATTTATATTGTATTTTTTCACTATAATAGAATAGAATCACTTTTGAATGAAACTATGTTTCCTGTATTAAGCATCAATCAATGTACATATGTATGTACATACAATGTTGGTTTTTTTACGGAAAATTATCACTTTAAAACTAATAACACTGCGGACACGAGAAAAAAAAATCAAATTTAAGCTCATTCAATCTTCTTTCTATGTAATTGCATTGTGTTTTTTTTTTCAAATAGGTGTAGTACTGAAATTCTTTAAATTTCACTAGTATAGTACGAGATGTTATACATACTAGTCATCGTTGCCGTAGTCGATAACAATAACGTTACGGTCATCAAAAAGGTGTTCCCCCTACACACTGGTTTAAATTTCTGAAGTATTAAATACCATATATTATCAATACGGTTATGGAGAATCATTTTGCACGTTTTGACCCCGATAAGTCAAAGGGTATCGGAATGCTCGGGGACCAAACAAACAGAGGGAACGTGTTATGCGAGAGGTAAGATGGAATTTACCTCTCGTAACTCGCGAACGGTTAACAATAAACGTTTCACCTTAGTATTTCTTACTCGGTATAACTTCATCCATAGAATGCTCAAAGGTAAATACCATAAGGAACACCCTGTATATAAACAGGAGGTAGTTCGCCTTTGCAAAACGCCGTACGTACACATTTCGCAGCTTTGCATAAATATTTTGGCGTAAACTTTAAATTGAGATGGATTTAGTACATATTAGTAATATTATGAGGCTAGTGCCAAAGTCAAAGCCAAATTGTGTTTCTTTTGTGCACAACTTTGATATTAGAAACAAATATTTGACCATTAAAAGCTCTAAAACTTTTTATACAAAAAAAGCAACTATGTACATATGTACATATGTAGCTTATATTAGTGCAATTTCTCATCGGTCTCATTACTGTACCAGTCGTATCCGTTGTTTCTTTATTATCTTTATCTATGGACGGTTGCCCTTAAAGGTTGAACCTTAATCACTGTCGGTTCGTTACGTCGGACTTATTGTCGCTGTTTCGAGGGATGTCGATTTTTCTTCGGCGCCAATTATTTTTATGATTTGAAATTTTCGACTGACGTGCGAAGCTAATTTCCGAAATTGATCGTATTGCGATTGCTTAAAATCGGAAACACGTGTCGAATAAAAATTCGCATCGCTGCGAAACGTCAGTGCGTCGATTTATATGCGAGTTTATATTAAAATGTGAAAATTTCAATGAAAACTGTTCCGTCGAATGAAAATTGTTATTTTTCACATTAACAAATTCAGTTTCACGAACTCGACGCTTCACCGATTACTGTTTTTTTCCCCACCACTATTGTTAATAATATACAACAATTGACACATTGTACATTGTATTCCAACATTTCAAATGTGCATATTGAATTTAATCACTACCTATGCTGAAAATATTCAGAGATGTTAAACTCGTGTATACATATATATTTTAGGCATAGGTGTGATTATCATCGATATGCGTACACACTTACTGCATAATATGCCTTATTGGAAAAAAAAAATCGGCTATCCGACCACCTGAAGAGATTTGTAGATTTTTTAAACAGAATCTAGTTTATTCCATATACGATTTAGTAATTATATCATACATCATGTATAGAATTTTCTGGGGTCTGTTTAAAAAATCGTACATTTTCTGCGTGGATACGAAGCACCAAAATTGAACGGACACACTTTGGTACATTTTTAGCCATGGGTCGAGTTTTAAAATTGACCGGACATTTTCGTGTGTCGCTGACATTTTTTTGTATCGTTTATTTTTTTAACGGTGCGGCGGTTATATTGTAAAAATTGATTGTATCAGAAAGTTTTGTCAATATTTTCGTTTTGTTCAATTTGGCGATTGTTTAAGCTGGCAAAACGATTTTCACTGAAAATTGAACTTGTAAATTGAAAAATAAGCGGTTGTTTCCCGCGTTGGTCAGACAGTTTTTCCAGCCGATACCTGACGGGAAAACTTTGCGACAGACAACAAAAAAAAAAATAAATACCAAAAACGGCGAACGTCGAGGAAAAATTGGCTTTCAAAAACACACATTGATTTTACGCGAAAAACGAAAAAGTAAAACAAACGCCGAGCGAGAACAACGGATGGACGAGATTGCTTCCGGTGCGATTACTGCGAATCGAAACGCAGTTTCCGGTCGCAAAATCGGCGAAAGTCAGGTGAGAGATCGAGGCGATTTTGCACGGCGTGTTTAACTTTATTTTTTTTTCGCATTTTTACTTTATTTTAATTTAGATTTACGCAGCTGATTTAATCTTAATTTAATTAGGCACCCTCACCCAGTCTCCATCGTTAAAATTTTCACTCCCCTCGCATCATTCTCATCCTTTTGAATGTGTTCATCCCCGTTTCTCGTTCGAACTTCAGACGGAGCTTCCGAACGTTGAAAGCGAACTTTTGTTATACGATCAAAACTTTGCATGGGTTCTCTATTCGATTTCAAACGTCTGAAAATCTATTTTCGATATTTCGTTACAGAACAAAGCCGCTTTACTCGTCAAACGTGAACTCGCATTTAATCACGACTCGGACTATTGAATGTGGTTCGTCGTTTGATTCCCGTTCCCGGTTAGAATATGTATTAAATTCTCTCTGTACTGCCGGCTGCCGTTATTAAAATCAATATAGACAGTCTCCTCTGAGAGTTTTCCGTTTTATTTGCCGTTCAGTTTACACACAAACATGCACCAGTTTACATTATGTATCAATGTCTACCCACCGTTTCATTTCCCTCTTTCTTCTCCCTTTTATTCCTTGTTCGTAATGCAACGGGAAACTATCACAAAGTATTTGTCACCAGTTACTTGACTATGACAGCCAGTAAAACTGCTTGTCAAAGTGAAATACTTGAAATCAAGTACTCCACTCAAAGGCGAACTATTCCTAGTCAATATGAAACCTTTCATTTCGTACGTGTACGTGCGGACTTATACAGTGTAATGTCCGTTGAGAAATCAACAGATGGAAGTGAAACTGTAATGTAAGATAATATATTATCGTGCTTTCACTATCCTTATTTTCCTATCTCTACCCTTTCTAGCCAGTCGAAGTCCTGCCACGAACCCAATTTTATTCCCTCACTTTTATCGCCTTTTGCTCGATAGTGTGTATATTTTTCATTTATATTCATCACAAACACGTACACAGATAAATACATATTCAGAATTATATAAATCGGAATAAGTTTAATTTCAACCTTAAAATCCTATGCAAATAAAGCATTAGCGTTCTTCGAATTGAATTGAAATTTCGACTCAACGAACAGAACTTAACGAAAATGTTGATTTTTCCATTTTCCTACACGTACATACATATACTGTCAGTATTGATACGTTGCGGTATATTTTCTTTATCTACGTGAACCGATTGTATCATCAGCTGTCACAAACAATTTTACCGTGACAAAAGCCTTTCATCGAACAAAGATATGTAGAGATATAAATCTTTAGAGTTCAACCCCACTTTTTTACACGTATAGAGTCTCAATACACGTGCACTAAATGAAACATGGAGTTGTGTCTATTTATTTTAGTTTGTACATCTAAGTAGTGTATGCAAAAATTAGACACTTCACAGTTTAATTATACGGATAGTTGTAAATTATACAGATTGAATTTCTTCCAAGTTTATAAGGATGAGAGGCCGTGCGACGGTACAGAAACTTTCTCAATAACCATATTAAACAAGGCGTATCGGTTAGCCGAGACTCGTCGAGTTTAACGTCATAGTTTTACGTGCTCATTTTGCACCAACAAACACGCAGTTGATAACTCTACATGACCTTTTTCTTTATATGAATCGATTCGAAGTTTTGTCGGGAAAACTATTTCTTCGGCGATAAACCATTAGGAGAAAATTGAGTGAGAAAACTTATGAAACATTATTATTCGCTGTATGCACTTAGACGACGTGACGTTTAGATTGTGAAAATACATTATATTTTCCCTGTTTACTGTCGTTTTAACGCTTTCAACGCTTTTAACGCTTTCTGGCGAAAATCCTTTCAGTTAACTTGAATTCCCCGCCGACCAAACAATCTACATATAGTTTGTCTTCTATAATATTTACACACTGGCTGAAGTGTCCGGGGTTATCATTATTTTGGATTACATTTAATGCGCAGACAAACATACGGGCAAACAGAAATCCAATTGTATTCGATGCCATTGTCCATTTTCGAACTAAGCCAGAGATATCTGATATCTGTGGCTCAGAAATGAACAATGCCATGAAATTTTCTGGGGTATAAGGTTTCACTCAAAGCTCCACTCTTCAGACTGGAGAGTAATCTGAAACGTGTCAATAGACTTTTCCGTATTACTGAAAAAAAAAACTTGCGTGTTGAATTCAATTTTTATTAAAACTTCAATTTCATCGAGACGATCGCCTCTGAAATTCGCAAACGCGCACTGAAATTAATATATGCGAAGACTTGTCGGAGCGGTCGGATCGTCAACACGAAATATGCAAAGATCGAAAATGTAATAATCGAAGGCTTCAACTTGGATATCATCACGCAATTTCTCTTGTCGTGTGTGGGTGTGTGTTTTCGTTTTGATTTGCATGCGAACCGCGATCGCGAATTTGCAATCTCGTGCGATGATCAATATTTTTCTCTCCCTCTGTCATTCGCATCGACAAAAATCATTTCGACGATGAAAGCTCGTCGATGAAAGAGACATATGATAAATAAATAAACGTGTGAAAGACATAACAAATGCAAAGTGACCTTTCACGCGATGATTGTGTGTGTTCCCTTTCATAGAATCTCCCCCTTTGCAATGATTATAATATTATAAATGTAGGCATCGAAAAGTTTCATCACGCGTATCATTGCGCGTATCACGCGACTCATCAAATTTTATATATATGAGCCAGCCATAAAATGTAAGAACACTGAAAATTTAATGATGACACGATGTACAAATTTAAAACGAAACAAGTTATGTCGCTTTTTTAGGGGTAAATTTTGGTTGACGGCCAACGTAACTGGATAAGTCAATGTAAAATGGTGCTTATAAATACATACACAATTAAATCTCTCACTTGATTTTACATAAATGTCAAAATAATTTCAGGAAATTAGGGTTGGAAACATATTGCACATGGCTGGTGACGCATTATTCGTTTGCTTATAAAGCGCTTATATCTGAAGGGTTGTAGTTGGGGGATGTATTTTGCAAAAGGGTGCAATTATGTTGATCAACTTTTTTTTAACCATTATTGCATACCAAACTATTTAATATTATTATTTACGGTAAATAACATCAGTGGCGTGGTCTTTTCAATCATTCTGGAAACGTCTAGGATTCCTGATTGTTGCGTCAAATAAATTTGAGGATGCTCGTAGTATAAACTCAATATGTATATCTCGCACTTGTTCCTGAATACTCACTTGCCGTAAACATACATAGGTAATGTACTTTGTACAGTGGATAAATTGAAAATGCAAGGGTAAACGTGCGAGTCGGATTTAGCGAGAGCGAATGAAACGTGTGTACATATGTTGGTACATAACATACATATGTATGTATGTACATACGTTCGTGCCAAATGCGAATCTGTAAAATCCAAAAGATCTTCGATGTGTATTCGCCAATACGTAACAAAAACTAAAATTATTACTCTTGTAATAATACGTTCTTAATAATTTCCAGCGGTTCAAAGTTCGCGTGCGACACACGACCGTTTCACCGAAACGTATGTACATATTCGTCGTTGTAGCGGATTTTATTAAAGCGATTTTTCGCCGCGGCATGACCGCCGTTTTTCCCATTAAATTTTAATAAATAAATTATCAGAAACTTCTTAGTAATTCAAAATTGGAGCTACGTTTTGTTAGCGGGGTCCGTATTATACGCCGACTAATATCCTAATTGCGAGTAATGTATTATAAACGTTAATTGGGCCGTTCGATTGACGCACTAAAGTTAAATTTGATCAAATTGATGATTTTCCATAAACCAACTTCGGATAATACTCAATTTATGTACTTCACGTTTAGCGTTTGGCAGTTAGTCAGTTTGACTTCCGTGCGGCTCAATTATTATTAATTAAACTTCGCGATGCGAAATGGTTGAAGTGCAACGCGTTATAAGCCATGTCTCAATTATACGCTCGTTTTATAATCAACACGGTGGAAACACTCGCGTTTTAAGTACATACATGTATTAATTTGAATTTAATAACCCTACAGAGGAGTGTGAAAGGGGGAGTGAAAAGAAAAAGGGGAGGATAATCCTCCCTTTTTTTTTTTCATCATAGTTCGTTTGCTAGAATGAACATTTGCACTAGCGTTTTCGCTGTGAGGCACAGGCTTTAAGTACCACTCTTCAACCGGGATTACTTTTTGTTTAATCAGGCTTTCATGTTATTAACATTTATTTTTAAAATACTAGGAACGGAAATTTTCCCATACAACATAGCAAACAAACATAAATGAAAACTGCAGCGAGGGCGGCTCCGAGGAGAGTAAATATTGATATTTAATACATTTCAGTGCAGCTGTCGCATTGTACATATACGAGTACATCAAATGCAACAAATAGGAAAGCACTCAGTCTGAATTTCACACAGAACCGGAAACATATGCATATACATAATATGTACATATATATAGGGAGATAGTTACATATATTGTATTCCTTTGTGTGCCAAGTACCCGATCGCACTATGCGATAAGCCGATTTGATAAATATGTACGATGATTCGATCCGTATAATATATAATATACTATCGAATTTTGGATCCTCGTCTCTCCATTTCGGTTATTTTTAGTGTGTATTTTTCTGCCAGCTGGTCGAGGTTAGGCTCGAATAGTCGCAACGCTTCAGGCCGTTTCAGCATTTTTTTTTTCAGGTCCTCTCGAATAAACAGGCTTTCGCTTGGCGGATTGCCAAGTCCCGAAGCAATGTTTCAATGTCGCAACACGTGGCCGTATTATACATACATATGTATGTTGGTTTGGTCAAATACAGTGGCACTTGTTGATCCTTCGCTAGTGGTATTAGTCAAATTCGGAACCGAAACGAGTTACGCCCGAGGTATAATCAACGAAAGTAATTTGCGATGACGTACTTTAAGTTTTACATGAAGATAGATATCAGAGCCCGCACATACATACATACATACATATTAAAAGCGTGTCGTACAATTTCAACACCGCACTCGTGTATAGTACATTAGGCTATTTTGTTTACCCTCCCGTCAGTTCAATTATGAAGAATGTTGTCGCCGAGTCTGTTATGGTAAACTAGTGCTTTTAAAGGGGGGTGAAAATGTGTATAGCACATTTGCGTAGTGAATTTTTTCATCGGAAAATGTCGACACAATCTCTGAACCGTGCATTTTTTTTTCGCGAGACCAATTGAAGTTGTTGATGACTTCCGCTTGCGATGCGTTTTTCGTTGATTGCGCTTGCTCTCGTGACCTGATTTCGTGTTCGTTTGCTGAAACTGCATTTGATGGAATTGAGTTCGTTTATTAAATTACTCTTAACCTCTTTCTAGTTAGACTACCAATTCAGAACGGCGATGAAACTCATCTTCGCCACTAAAACCATACGATCCAACGCTGAAAAGGATATTTAATTGAAGTTCTTTTGATATTTTTCTTAAAATGGCATGTTGAACCGATGAATAGATTGCCATTCAATACCTCATTAAATTTTTCCGCATTGGATAGCAATTTTTAAACGATACGAGAGAGCGCTTGACATTTTAATGCGGCTTTATGCGGTACGCTTGCACAAGTTGGATTAATTTCACTCGTTCATATTCAATACGAAAATAAATCGATTTCGTTTCATTTAAACTTCAACGGTGGCGAAATACAACTGCCACGTATGAAATCGAACGTTCGACATTTTTCCAATCGGATTTCAATTACCGACAGAACTAATCGTTACTTACAACTAACTGCGCATTAGAAATTCGTTCGGACGTCGATGATTAAACAAAAAAAACGAGATAGCTCACTCTACCTTCGTATATTTAAATATACCGACGTGAACTTTTACAATACACGTCCGTGGAATTATTAACGCCGCAGAAGGGAATATCTGATGATTAAGTGGTGTTCGAAAAGTACTCGGAGCTTCATTTGTTCGCACAGACAGCCAGACGGACCCGAGCCGTTTAATTAATCCATTATCGACGAAGGGGATTATTATCCAATGCGCGGCGATATTAACTATTCTAATAATACACGAGGCTAGGATTTCGTTGCGGCTTCCCTAATTAATAAATAATTAGTATAGCCGGCCAGGAACTGAAATCCGATGCATTGATTGACCGCTGGAATTTTCCCCGGGAAATAATTGGCAGTGCGGAAAAGCGAGCCGTATATTTTTCGCATCGCACAATGGCGTATCCTCTGCACGAGTACATATACACTTTCAACACGTCTGTATACATCTAAAAAGTTTCAATTGCCCTTTAAACTTTGCCGTATCAAACTTTTCAATATGAACTATCTGCCTTTATCGCGTTTCATTATCGGTGATACAGATTGTGTTCATTTAACGAGCGCTTTTATTAAACCTTGACGTACATATTAAAAAGCAACAGCATAAAGTGTAAATTGCATCTTAAACTTTAGCTTTGTATGGAGATTGGGGCGATCGGTAATTAAACGCGCGCTTTTTGTCTAATTTTGTAAATATTGAACTAAACAAAAAAATACAAATTGCACAGTAAGCTTTTAAATCTGCCGAATTCTGCAAATTTTGATTTGTTTCGATTGTGTGTCAGTTATACATAGTGCGTTTATTTAATGAGCATTTAAGCTCTATTCGCTTTAAGGAAGTGGTCGGGAACTGGCGGCTCCGTAGCCTCATGCGGCTCTTTGTACGAAAACCTGCGGCTCTCGCTGTCATCCAAACGTGTTGCGTCGAACACTAAATGAACAATTTACACAAAATTAAAATTAATCCCATTTTTACATATAAATTCGTGGCTATAAAATGCTTTAAATCGTTTTTCAATAATACTTTTTAGTAATAAACTGTCGAACATTAAGAAATATCACGAATATGGCTTATTTGTTATTGCTACCCATTTCACAAATGAGTAACATTTAATTTAATTTTGAATGTACATACATACATATAATCCGAAGATACTAAGTTGCGGCTACCAAACTTACCAATTTTGCAAGGCTTCCCCTAATTTGGCTCTTAGCTCGAAAAAGGTTACCGACCACTGCTTTAAAGCATAAATTGGGCGAACGTGTCCGGTCGCCGTAGAACGTATCACAGTATACAAATACACTCAACTGACAATAAAATGAGCTAAATTATATTTTTTTTTTAATACAGTAAAGCGTAACAGTGTGTAGCTTAAAATGTAATTCACCAACGTTTATTCCGTTTGATATATCAAAACGTACAGCCGTTTCATATACGACGAAAGCTCTGCGCGTATTGCGTATTGCGACACACAGATTAGTCCTGAAACGCACTCTCGTACACACTTAATCGATTTATCGTGTACGAGACGGGAATGTTTCGTTCAAAAATTTCACAACACGCATTTATGTATATACACGTGTGTGTATTTGCGCAAAAAAAGGGTTATTTGCGTTTAAGGTTTGTGTCGTCCGTTCTATCGAATAGTTTCCACAGTGCCGTTCCTCAAAGTGGGGCGCGCATTCGTATTTTTCACATGTACACATTATTTATATTAAACATTTTAACAGACAAACTATCGCGTAAAATACTGGCCGTATTGCACGGCGTTGCCCGCGCCCAATTTCAAATTGTGCCAAAGAGTCTGTCGATTGTCATTAGTCGAATTATCTAATGTGTCCGTTACTATCGCAAAGAAACGTTTCCCCATTGCAATAATTAAGTTTCAATTAATCGAATGTGGAAAGAATTCATAAATGCGTCACTTGTATTATATATCGAACAGACGGCAAATACATTGTAATTCAATACTACATATGTAGTTACAGTAATAAAAAATAAATAAAAAAAAATTCACTTATATATAATATTATTCATACAGATATATTGTATGAATGTGAAATTCAATGGATGTTACCACGGGGGTTATCCACATGAAATTCCATATAATTTTGTATGGTATTCTTGAATTGATTGGATTATTATTGTCATACTATGTAATGTACATATGTACGTATGTATGTTCATGCGAGTGGATACTTTTTAGCACGGTGTTGTTTGCTATATTATTAATACGTGCTTTCAATATTGCGATGGGAATAATTTATCGGGTCTTGTTACATTATTATTTTTTGTTTTTCACATATTTTGTCCTTGTTATTTTCACACCGTCGACAGATTAGTCGGCGTGTATTTTGATAGTTTCGCGTATGATCGAATTAAAGTGCGACAATGCGTATGATATTGAATCATTCATTGTCACATTATGATTTATTATCTGTCTATCGCTCACGCGCTCACCGTTAGAATTTACCGAATACATGTTACTCGTCTTATACGTATGTAATTGATCAATCTATTTTTTTTTTTTATACGCACATCACGTCTGTGGCATATGTATCTTTGCCGCTGTATAAACATGTAATTACGTATTATCCATTATTGTTATTTCAACTTTGAAGGTTAAATGAATAACATCGCTCTAAAAATATGCGAGCGTATTATTTATTTACTGTCAATACAAAATTATATCACAATTATCTCAAATAGAGCAATTGCGTAATTTATATGTACTTATACACTTAAAGTATATTCGGTCTACTTTTTTTTAGTAGATGAGTCTGTTTCATCATTACATAACTGAGAGCTCTCTTGGATGAGGGGTGGTAGTTGAGGATTTAAAATATATGATGCGGTTTTATCGGTATCTGTGTATGTATGTATGTACATTCAATCATATTGATTTGGAAAGTGTTATGTCATAATATAAATAGCCTCAGTAAGGTAGTCGTCTTTAAACTGATTCCGATATTCCTAAGATGCCTGATTGCGGACCAGCAGAGCTAAGTGAACTGCATTCAAAGCTTTACAATATACTCTAGGATTATCTCAGTATTCACAGTTTGTCAGTGAACCGTGAACTTTGTCTATATATGTATGTATGTAACTTCCAGCATCGTCAAATGTACGCTCCCCGGATAAAATTAGACTGCGCGATGCAGACTGAATTTGCAATTATACAAAATATGCGCATTCAAAGCAATTAATTCCTCTAGCAAGTTCATTGAAAAAAGTCTCCTCTTTTATGTAAAGAGAGTGGAAGTGCTAAATTTCTTCTTTCTCTTTGAAAGGGCACTCGAGAAAAAAATGTTTAGGAGCTGTAGGTAGTTGTACCTCGCACTTCACAATACGAAGGCAATTATTTCGCGGGTTGAAACACACGAGCGGGATGCGTGACTTAAGGACCGTATACCTCCTGTATATAAATACATAAATATATTCATATATACGAGGTCGCACACGCGAATGAATACACTATCGTATGGTTTTGTTTTGTTATTTTTTACATTTTTTTTAAATCATTATTTCCGTACTGTTTTATTGATACGGTGTAAGAAAAAGCGCGTAGCACGTTTCAATAATCCGCGGTCTGACTCTTCAGATACACTTCAAATCGAATGTTATGCTATCGAACGATATCAATTTACACAAACGGTTGTGGGTCATAAACGTAGGTCATAACAAAAGAACGACAAGAGCGATAACATTTTTACACTTGCATTTTTATTACATCGCGTTTAGAATTGCCGCTACTATTGGTATTGTATAAATTGTGCTTTAAAGTGACGTTTAATTTTGATAAATTGCATTCAAAAGATCGCCCAGTGTGTTTGTGAGTATTTTATTATAAGTATTTAACCTGTTTGTGAAAGTATTCTATTGAATTAGTCGACATTTTTGTAGGTTGCGAAAATTAATATTAAAAAGCGAAATCAACAACATTACGTAATCAAATTACATAAATTCGTATCGTTTGAAATTCAAGGGTATAAAAATTGCTGTTGCTTAAACACGTCAACATATTCAAGGACGTCTCGCACAAATTCAATTTCGCGTCAAGAAATCCGCCCGAGTGTTTGCTAAAATGCGATTTATTAATATAATTTTCGTACGTTTTATTTATTGTATGTGATATTTTAAACTCGACTTGAAGTAACTCATTTCCATCCGAATTTTCAAATCATCGCCTTAACCAAAACCAATTGGTTTTAAGGCGATGTTCGCAATTGCGAACTTTTCCCGAAACAATCCAACGGTATGGAAGCGAGCGTTAAATCGCACGCTAATTATTATTATCGAAACGCGACAGATCAAATATGTTTTCCACTCGGCACGTTTTTAAACACCGTGCGATGGAAAATTAATTTAATTTCCCAACGACAACGAGTTTTCCCCTTCAGATATTCACACACACGCTCCGTCGCTTCCAATAATCTCTCGTATTTGTGTTTTAATTAAATGCAAGAGCGAACTTTACTTTACGCGATACTGATTCCGTGTGTAATTGATCCGGTAAAATTTTCGCACACCGATTTACTCGGTATATACGATCTACGAACAATCACGTAATTTCGCATAATATCACATATGCCAATATGAACGATTTATATTCGGGTCATCGCTACATCTTTAATACGTAGATTCTCATGCTCGAATAATACGCCAGGTTTACAAACTGTGTTAATTCTTGTCACAAACGGTCTTAATCGTCAGAATTTTTAAATACAATGTAACTAAAATCATATCATATGGCACAAGTGCTAGCGCAATGCATTTGCATTTAATGACAATTGAGGAAATGCAACTAAAAGCAACCGAGCTGTCACCTATTATACATACATAGATACTTAATTTGAATCACAGTAGACATTCGCTTAAATTAAACGTATGTATTCCGTATAACGAGCTACAAAATTAAAACTTTTAGATGTATATCGTCTAGTTAGAGTTCAGTTTTATATCTGGTCATCAAAAAATTAACAAACTTTAATTTCTTTGTGCAGAAACATGCACGTTTTCTATTGTCCAATGATACCTTCAGTTCATTGATTATACCTATAATACTATAATAGTTATTCAAATTATTTACTTCATAACCTTTACTGAGTAAAAAAATTAAATTTTATTCACCGTGATATTCAGTATTGTTTTTGTATTTTTGATTGGATCAATTTTGCACCGCAAATTAAGTTTAATTTTTAGCGCACATGCATTTTTGTGTGTATGGCTTTGCATTATTATCGTACTATACAATTTTATTGGCCGACCAGTTTAAAGTCTACTTTATATGCTGTTAAAGATTTTCCACGATGATTCCATGAACATATTACTGAACGCGTCGAACGGATATATTAATTGGTCCGTAAATACAGAGATATCGTTCGCGTTTCGTGCAAGTTAACTACATAAATAAGTACGTATACTATGCAATAGTTAATTAATCATTGTATTAATTGAAAACGGCATTCTCGCTGTATTTTTTCGCTCGAGTTAACTATGCTGAAAGATCCGAATAATTGAAATGCTTACTCGAATGGGAGCCGGCGAAAAATTTCACTGAACGTTTCGGAAATTGGGATGAACCGTTGGTGATTATTTTTTAACAAAGCAATGTTATAAAATAGCCAATTCAGCCGTAGATATGTGGGGTTTTATCGAATGAAAATTTGTTTTTGCTTTTGAATTGACAGATTTATTTACCTGCGACGTGCGAGAGTTGCACGTTTTCGCGCCGCGGAAAAACCATTGCAAATAAACTGCCATTTTTATTGAGTCGTCAGCGTGCTGAAAATGCTATGCGAAAAATGCACGTTCCGGGCAATCTGTTTCTCATTTTTTTTTTTCTATTTTTTTTTTGGCTGCTTGCGGTCGCCTTTTGGGACCTAGCGTCGTTTTGTGATGCTGTATTCTTTTTCTTACTATTTTTTTTTGTTTGTGCTAGGAGATCTTTTCAGTTTTATTAGGGAGCTTTTCCAACTGGAAAATCGTACAAGTATATACATACATATGTACATATACACAGCTACTGAGTTAACTGAGCCGAGTTTAATATGAAAATAAGCAAAAAAACACGAGGTCGAGCTTGAGCTCGATATATTTACAGTTCCTGAAAAATATGCGCGTCAAAAATACATTATTTTAAAGTCGAGTTTTTGTATTCACCCGTAGAGAATGTGACACGTTTGAAATAGAAAATCATCAAATATAGAATAGTGGGCATAGGATACGGTCTCGATTAAATTATTTTATTATTGAAATATTCACCGCAGGAATATCGAAGTAGGCACTGGCCACATACTACCTATAGAATATGCATTTCCATTATCGAAAATAAAAATAAAATGCACCATCGGTGAAAAGTCGCTTATTGAAATCCCTATTTCTGCTATTGTGTGTCTCACGAATATATGTATGTACATATGTATATGAAAATGCATTCAAACGAAACTACTTCCACGTTTTCCATCAGAAGGATGTCTTCTGCTTGGGCTAGAGGGTTTTCTCCAAAGAGAAACTTGTTTGAGTTTTTATTGAAGCGAAATGCATACTTATATACATATGTGCATTGATACTATACAGGCAACATATCACGTAACATATGTATGTATGTATGTACATTTTAATATTCGCAATTATAATATTTACCTAGGATATACAACTTTTAGATAGTATGCTTTTGTTAGCAAACTACCTATGTGTATAGTTAATTTTAATTGGAATGCGGAATAACGTGTATTTAAAATTAAATTCAAACAAATCGGCAAACTTTAAACACGAGTAACTCGATACGGATCCATTTCCGCATTCATACAACATTTTTCATATCTTTATATCTCGCCATTTGCGGTTGGAATTTTCGCTTAAATTGTTAATTTTTTACTGCAAAAAAGCATATTTAGCGGGAATTTAATCACTTGCTTGGATCTTATACGGAGATTTACCATGACATGAAAAAAATAATAAACACTCATTCATAAAAAGTTTCTTCATCTCGTGTCATTTCGTCCCTTTTCCTATTTATTTTAGCAGTGATGTGCGGTTGTTCCGGCTTTGCTGGACAACCGTCTGTCTCCAACGAAAGACTATGTTCGTTGGAGGGGTGGTGGCCTCACGTGAGGGTCTTGAGGAGAAATAAGTTGGAGGTGTTCTCTTCAAGGCGGCATATTTATTCAATTTATTATAATAGGTTGAAAAGCTAATTACAAACAAAAAAGTAACTTAAAGCTAAAATTACAAATTAAACTTAATTATCTATTAGCACTTGGACAAAGGTCTCGTTTTAAGGCTGCCAGGAATCTGTCAATTTGGTTTATTTGCCTAAGACCATCTGGCAGTCCATTCTATTCAACAACAACCCTGTACAAGATACTTCTTCTATGTATGTACATAGATCTACTTATTCTTAACTATTAACTTATTTTTACCCCTAGTATTATGACTATGTATGTATATTATACCCCCTTATATCGAAATCATTTATTATTTTATATATCTCATATCATGCCAGACAATGACATGATCAAACTATACAAATCCACTATTTCACGTTGTATAATTGGACAAATAAAATAAATACCTCGTCTGATATTATAAATAAGATATCGCGCTTTCATGTAGAAATCATACTCGTCTCACTGCACGTACATTAGATATATGTAATGCGTGGACTCGCATTTAGGCCACCTTCCATGTTACATTTTCTAACTATTATTATTACATCAACTAGCTTATTATTATTACATTAACTTACACATAAACTTGTAAATTTTCAGAGTTTGCAATGGCTTCTGGCATCCCCTTTGGGATGTTCAGAATCTTTGTATGTGGAAGTGCGAGGAGGCCGTTGGGCTCGAAAGCTAACAGCAAGACTTCAACTGCCGCTGGATGCAGTTGCATTTTCGCCGGGAAAACGAATGCACTTTCAATTGCCGCTGACGGACGAGCGATTCAAACCAATGCAGGTAAATAAATAAATACACACACATACCCACAGGTGAACTTCACACCACGACGGTCTATATATGTACATACATATGTATGTATATATATATATATATGCACACACTATGTATAAAATATAATGTGTCATTGTGGGATGGCACTTTAAAACGAAATATTGGGTTGGCGCAAGAACGCCATTTTCAGCTGAAAGCTTCTGGGCGAACGAGCGATCGGCTGAAAGCTCGCATTTTCAATACAAAACATAACGGATGTCGTAGAGCAAATGCCTCATCACTATGCACCGTCTACGTGTGTCATAACGTCAAATATTACAATTCGAAAGCTGTTACATTAACGCAAACGATCGCTGAAATTGCTAAATACAAGAGCTTGTGTACATATGTACACATTTAACACGTTTGATTTGCATTGCAGGTGCAAATTCATCAATACGATAAAACAAAATAACGTGCATCAAAAAACATACAATTTTACAGGAGAGACATAAAATCAATACTTTTGTATTAAACTAGCCCAAAAACAAGTATTGAAAAAAAACAGGGTGCGTATTTTAAAGACGCGAAGCTGAATATACCGTTAATTTCATATTTGTCAACGTTTAATTTGGTGTTATGAATTATACATAATATGTACAATACAATTATTGTTAGAGGTCTTACATGCCAATGTACATACATACAATGAAGGCTTTCAAGTTGATTTTTCGGAATTATAAATTTTAACATTTGGTCCCCCTTTGAAGCGAGTCCTTTTTGTAAAATTATCAAGAATTTTTTCACCATCGAATTTTCCATTGAAACGACATAATTAAATGGGCCCCGATAACTTTATCGAACCGATGTTTTCATTGTTTTAAAATTCGAATTGAATTTCCGCCATGCCTTTTCAACTACATCAAAGCGGTAAAATGTTATTAAATTTTGCACGTAAAATATGATGCCAATAAACGGCGGCGCACGCGTATATTATACATTTTTTTAATATTATTTAGACATAAAAATACGCTTTTACAAAATAAAAATTATACATATTGTATATATGTATGTATGTACATACATATGGTACCTACAACAGAATACGGAAGGGTTAATATTTAAAAGCACAATTTTTACTGAGAGGTTTACCCAGAATTTAGATTAAAGTTTTTGGAATGCAGTCGTCGAGTTGCTCGTGGATGTTTTTAATTTTGCTCGGTGACTCACGTGATAAATGTAATTAGACTTTATTATAATTTAAAATTACATTAACGCCACAAAAGCGGAAAGAAGTACGTATCATTTTAAATGAAAATTTACAATCGGCTACATTTTCAATGCAAATAATAACGCATCAACAACTTTTCAAATGTAAGCGCAATATTTCAATGTTGAAATTTTCACGCGTCCCGAAAGAATAGCGCAGAATAAATATTGCAAAACGTTACTTTGTGTCATATTAAAATATGCAAATATTATTTGGCGTCGCTTGACTTTTCCGAACTGCTGAAAAAACCAATTACGTAAATTCGTCTCGGTGTTTTCCATAATTATTTTAATTACCCTTTAAAGTGTCGAAGCTTGTGCTGAAAATTCAACGTGCCGAAAACAATTGTAGTCGACGTTAGATCGTTTCGATTTAAATTAACACGTGAGCTGTGATGTAGTTATGTCTTAACAATGCCAAATTTTGCGCGAATCGATTCAACATTCAAAGCCTTTTAGATTAAATGTCTTATTATGAGTATAGACGGGTAAGTACGAATAATCAAATTGGACAATGTCAAAGTACACTTCTTCTCATCCTTCTCCTGTAATTAAGGATTAGGTCCTTGTCTGTGAGCCTTCTTCCAACCTTTTCCATCGGTGGTATTTCTTTCCATGACAATCTAGTCGGCAGAATCAGAATCAAATTACACTTAACGGAAAATAATATACTTGTAAACCATCCGTTGACATGCATATCGACTAGAATCAGCACTGTGAATTATTATTCAAACTGGAAATGTTGTAGCGCTCGTTTCTCACAACTTTATATTTTGTAATAGGACCTTTCAGTACCTAACCAGCTCTTTATATGGACGTATTTTATAAATATATACCATATTAACGGTACAGGACGAATGTTTATTGCCATACTGTACGAGTAAATTAATTAAGTCGCATGGTGTATTAAGTGAGATATATTCATCGGAGGGTATGATACGATACATAAAGTTCTCGAAACTCTCTCTTGGAACAGAACAAGAGTAATACTATTACATATTATTATTATTATCATTTTGCACATTCACCATAATCATGTACGGTGCAATTTAAGCGGTTTAACGTTCGCAGTATGATCTTTCGCAATATGTACATATATGAGGTACTTTGTACTTTTGGGTACGATATGATGCTTTCCTTTCGTATAGCTGTCATTTAAAAGTTTTCTTCCGGTCACTGTAGTATTACTAGTTCACTGAAACAGTTTTGCCTTTCAATACAAACGACAACGTATTTGTATTTGCAGCTAGTGTACATATGAGTCGCCTAGTTCCAAATCCCGATAAGTCCACAATATATATATAAAAAAACGAGGATAAAATATTTTCTGGTTCTAAGAATGTTTTCAAACGATGCTTTATACTTGAATTATTCCAAATACCGCCAAGTGCGCCGTAAAAAAATATTGAAAATCAGTGTTAGTTCCAAAAACCAACAATTGCACTATGATAAAAGCTGATAAAAGCCATATTTAGAAACAAACAACGATAAGTCCATGTTTCTAATCTCAATATTTTGTTTAATATCAACAAAATTAAGTTTAAATGAGTTTAAACGCCATCGGGATTTGGAACTAGGCGACTCATATGTACATACATATGTATATATATTTGCGCGAATTCATTTTTATACAAACAATTGAAACGCTATGAAATTAAACAAACAAAATATTAAAAAGCAAATGTAAATACATAAATTATCACAGTCTGGTGAGGATGATTTATTTAATGAAAAAGTCGAGCGATCTCGAGTGACGTAAGCCGCTTAAGCGAAGTTGAAAATTCAAAAGATTACGGAATAATAATAAAAAAAAAAAAAAAAAAAAAAGTAAACACAGAGAAGCACCGCTCGCGAAAAAGCTCGACGAGTCGAGAATATTAAAATGTGCGGTGATATATGTAAATTTGTTTGAGTTGTTGAAGCTTTGAATGGGAACTTTGGAAACAATTACAAAGCGCATCAATTCCATTTACATTATGCGAATCTCGCAGTTTGAATTTTATCTCTCGTTCAACGTTATTACTGTTTTTGTACGATGCACAAAACCGTGTTCACGATCCAGCGCACGTGCCCCCACCACATTGTACCGCAAACAATAGCACGGTAAATGTTCACATTTACCATTAATATAACGACAGACAGCGCGTTGTAAAGTGCATCTAGTTTGAGCCGATCAATGTACATACTACGTTTAGTTGCACATTAAATAATTATCGTTCATTTAATCCGCCCAAAGGATTGTTTCGCATTCGAAATGATGCAATTTACGCTTTCGCATAATTAATCAATCATCTACGGCGATACATTATGTATTTATGGATTTATGATTTACGACGTGTTAAATTTAATATCGGGTTATTTTTATTGTGTAAGTACTTCTACAACGTATTCATTGTTGCGACAGGATATGTACTCACATAGGGATATATATGTAGTATATTTTAAATTGAAGATGCGATCCGCTCACCTTTGACAGTGTGATTTCGAATGAGTGAAATATTATATTTTGCATCGTATTAACGAGAAACTTCGACGACCGCAGTTTTCCGATGAAAAATTTTATATCGAAGGAGCTTCGATTACTTTTTTTCATTGAAAAATATGATATACAATTAACATCGAGGCATCGTTACGAAGTCCAATTAGTATTTCTGGATATTTATTAATTAAAAATTCATTATGGTATTTAGCGTTGAAACGAACATGTCCGCTCTGAAAGGGCATACATATTATCACGAACGAAATAATGTTCACAGTGAATATACAATTCGTACGATTCCTTTGCAACACATTTGATATGATTTCTCATACATGGTTGGTCTTTACAATCGCATATGGCTATAAGCATTTTTAAAACAAACCCATCACAGTGTGCTATAGTTACTTTTAACTCTCGATTTGGATGTTTAGCACTTACATGCGCCATTTTTCTCCATTGTTTGTTTTGTGCAGTTGATCACAGGAGATTGAACGGCTCATCGATCGCACTCTTTCTTAGTCCGGGTGCACTCGATTGGCTATTTATTTAAGAGCGACTAATTCACTCGGGAATCTGGCGAAAAATGTCTTCAATTCCTCACGAATGGCCCATCTCGTTTTTAATCTCGTTATCCTGGCTATCCACAGCGACAACTCTCTTGTTGTAATTTTTTCTCTCACTTTTTCCCCGCTCGATTCCCCAGCGTGGTAGGTGTGTTTTCCTAGTGTATTTTTCGAATTTTTCGCTCGGCAGTCAGGACGACGTCTTTAATTAGAGCCTAATTACTAAGGAGCTCCGAGGAACGGGAATGGAGTGAAAGTGAAGGGAACTGAGGAACAAAAGGGAGCGGCTTTGGACTCGGCGAGACGTAACATATCTCTCTGTGACGGTGAAATTTAATTTAGTCTCGGCGCCACACTAAATTGTTTTGGATTAATAGAAAGGAAAATTGTCGTGCACGCATATGCCATAATTACGGGCCGACAATTTTGACGGACAAAGTACTCGCAAGTATTTAGCCACGGCTAATTTCGAGCCATTGTCTGCCCGCTGGGTCGAATTTTTTCAAGGAAGAATCTCGTACGTGCTTCGTATAGTTTATTCATTAATAAGTAAGCACCGAATACGCACTTGTCATGTACGAGAGCGAATCGGCAATTATAATGACCGAATTTGCACTATTTATTTATCCGTCTCTATGTATGTAGTTTGCGGTCATCAAATACGAATTCGATATTGAAATTTGTCAATTGATTTCAATTGCACATTTTCAGCATTTCACTGAAAAATTTGGAAAGCCGATAGGATTCAAATTAAACGTTTTTAAACCTACAAATGTATATACGCAATCGCCCAGTACATTATATTGATTTTTATACATTATCTATGTATGTACGTAGATAGAGTATTTCAATTATAAATTTAATCTGTATCAAATTTGTAAGCTCTGTACATTATTCCATGATTTATCTAGTTTTCCGTCAGTTGGAAGTAGTACTCAATTTTTTCGCAGTTCTTATCAATTTATATCAAATCAGAGTTTCGTCTTTGCCACACAATTTTTCGTTTTCGTTTAAGTGTCAATTTTAGCTGTACGAAAATTTTCTGTTTGCCTTTACGATTTCGTCGGCCGCTCCGATTTTCTCGTGTAAACAAACAGTGATCCCCCTTTCGTCAATTGAGAGCTTTTATTTTATGAGACAGATATTGTATTGTGTGTGTTTCAACGGTACAAAATCGATTGAAACCAAACCGCAATATAACAAACTATGTACATAGATACATCTCGGCAAAAATATTATCCCAGTGGCATTAGAAGATTGAAGGATCTCTCGCGAGTGTATTGAAAAGCGTATGTACGTACAAATATGTATGTTGACTATTTGTTTTCACAATAAATTATCGATCGAACCTCGAGTATTTGCTTGTATATTATCATATACGATCTTACGCGTAATTTGCGCGGTACGCTTTTGATTCGGCCAAATAGTTTCCTGAACTTTGAATAACTTACACGGCTTCAACGAATGGGATTTCACGGGCGAACTGTGCACCGAGTATAGCCACAATTTCGAGCAACTTTCAAGATTTCATTAATTTAGTATTAGGCTACTATTAATATGTCCCTAGACAACCAAAATGAACACTCGAATCTTCTCGACGAGACAAGGATTGACGTGCAGTAATACTAAAATAATAGATCGCACGAAAGTGTGTGAATCAGAATTTTCCGATGAATCGTTCTACGTCAACTTTCGCAATACATAGATTGCATGCGATATGCACGTTTCGAATTTTGCATGGCAAAAACGGGAAAATCCCGCGGGAATCACGACTAGCGAAACTGAGCGTGTGTGTGTTTTTTTTTATCCCGTTTTCGACACGTTTAAAAAGCCGATAAAAAACGCGTCGCCATTTATTTTCACTTTTGTTTGCGCGTCGACGTTCGCACACACTGAGCTTATATAAGCTTTCTCTATCTGGGTATTTTCATTTCAAGTGAAAGCTCGCGCTGTCAAAGTTGTCATAATGCTTGACGACCGCTCTGTGAATATTTTATTATAAAGTGTCTAACCGTATGTACATAGGTGAAATGCAATGCAATGTACATAACCTATATATGTATGTATGTATGTTGTACATATACATATACATGTACACGCGTCTATAAAATATTATAGTGTGATTCAATATTTGCAACCATTGAAATTTTGCAAATATTCATATTGGACTTTCGAACTATTCATATTGGACTTTTGGACCATTCATATTGGACTTTTGGACTATTCATATTGGATTCAGTTTATTTATACTGTAGTATAAATAACTGTATATTCATCTTGTAAACAGTTTAATGTATTTATTTCAAATTTAACAAACGAGAGGAGAACGCTCGAGTTCCTCAAAGAAAACTTGTTTTGTATAATTTTCACGGTAAATATTTCACCGACGGAATTTACAAAGTTGTAAACACTTTAACCCAAATTCCACGATACAAAAAAAAATGTTGAAAAACACTTATTTATTGAAATGTTGAAAAATATTTATTTTATTTTAATGTAATATGAATCAAATCTACAGCGCGCCGTGTACTCGCACAGTAAAATTATACCTCACTAAATTAAACGTTCCCTTTTTTTTTGATAAATTAAATACGGAATACATTTGACACCGTATCAAAGTATCTATTTCATACACACAATTGACCAGCGAGTCAATATGTGTACATAGTCTGTCTCTTTCGCAATGTGTAATTAAAATGATAGCGATTTACATTAAAACCCACCCTTTCAACGAACACGGTAACTTTTTTTTACATTTTAAATTATACCTACATACATTACTTTCGTATGAAAGTTTCATGTATTCATTCAAAATTGAATTCTATGTAGTGTCTGCCTCCTCTGTCTTTTGTCTGCGTGTCATTTTACATATATTCATCGTTGGCATGTCCGTCTATATTTATGACAATCTGCGTGTCAGTTTGTTCATTATAAATTCCATCACCGTTTAACTAATCGCCAACTAAACTTTGCAAAGATATTATACTGCCTACGATCCGGCGGGTTTTATACGGTAATTTTTATTTATTGAACCGTACAAAGCTTCGTACCTAAAGGGGCCTTTCAGCATCACATGCGCAATGTGTGGCTCAATGATTGCCGAACACGACTATATTTACGGCCCACACCACCATATTGCAGTAATATTACCGGCAATGCTTTTTCAACATTTTTCAGCAATATTGCTCGTCACATTTTCAGCATCACATGCGCAATGTGTGTCGCATCAATGTGTCGCTCAATGATTGCCGGCAAGTAATTGCTGTTTTATTATTGTCCAAATTTTATATTTTCGTATACTGAGCGATATCATTGGCAATAAATGTCAACAATACTCGCCAATACACTGCCATACCAGCAATAGTGGAACAATAGTGTCGGGAAACACGACTATATTTCCGGCCCACATCACCATATTGCAGTAATATTACCGGCAATGCTTTTTCAACCTTTTTTTGCAATATTGCTCGTCACATTTTCAGCATCACATGCGCAATATGTGTCGCTCAATGATTGCCGGCAAGTAATTGTTGTTTTATTATTGTCCAAATTTTATATTTTCGTATACTGAGCGATATCATCGGTGATATGTCAACACACGGCCATACCAGCAAAAGTGGAACAATAGTGTCGGGAAACACGACTATATTTCCGGCCCACATCACCACATTGCCGTTAATATGTCGATCGTTTACAGACACCTTAAGGACAGTCGACAGATACACACTCGTACGTATACACCAGCCGAAAAAAATATACCCGTCAACTATTTGCAATCCAAAATGCACTCGAGCACTGACTGATAGTTTATTATAAGCCCCAACAAATCCTATTATGTCAATGTTTACAAAGCGGTGACACGTGCGTGACGATTTGATCTCAGTCTACATAGAAGAAGAAGGAAAGGGAAGAAGAAAAAAACGCTCACAAGATTTACCAGGCTTTGTTTCCGGTTCACAATAACTTCGAAGGGCTCCGTTTGTGGGGCAGGTTCAGCACATAATTGATCCCGTGTCCACGCTCCTGGCAAGGGATGCTATGACGTCATGTTCCCCAAATCCCACCCCCAAGTCCCATCCTTTTTTCTTAACCATCCCCAACTTCCCACCTTTCTACAGAGCATCCAGAACAAAGAGGCGACTCGACCCTCTCACTTATTTATCGGGTTGGGGGGGTTGGGAATAGGGGGTGGTAGTAGAGGTGGTGAATTTGCACAGCCTCCAACCCCCAGACGGAATTAGGGGATGCTCTTGTACGGGAGACGAGATCGCGATAAGGAATTTGCCGTTTGCGGTATTTAAAATAACGCGGTCGATCGGCGCTTCGATTAATCGCCATCTTAGGTACGTATATTTGTTGGGATTTTGTAGGCGTGTACGTATTTATACTGTGTATATTTATTTGAGTGTTTTTACTTTACCCGTATTGGTAGTTAACTTTTGGCGTGTCGGGGAAAGTGCGCCTTGATGGATTCAGTCGTTATATTGAATACTATGTAGTGTAAGATAGTTGAATATCAACTGAGCGGTTTCTCATCACCCGTACTGAAAAATAATATTAAATTTAATTGTTTTTATAGTTTTTGCATAGATGGCGCGTTATAATACAACAATCCTACTTAAGAACATGTAAATGTTAAAATATAGGAGATCTCGCATTATTGGCGTTGGATCGTAGCGTAAGCGCTCACTGTTCCGATCTGGTGATCTCGGGTTAAAATCCCACTCGCGCGCGGACGGTTCGTGTCTTTTAATTATTTATCTCAGCGAGCGTTATCAGCAGACAGACAGACAGACAGACGGATTTCGGTTATTATATATATAATATGATGAGATAAAATTCATGTGAATGATTGTTTTAAAAGTTAAATTGTATAGTGCAGTAGACTCCCGTATAGCGCCGTTAATACGTTAGGCGTTGTAAGAATCGCGTTGTATGAAATTTATTAAGAAAAAAATAAATATTACTGACTTGTTTTATTTCATATAAATTCAAAAAAATTATTTAACAAATTAAAAAATCATTTTGCTACAATTAGTTAAACTAAACCCGGAAACACTTTTTGTACAGTGTTGATACTTAGTCACTGTTCGAGTCGTCAAAAATAATTGCGCGTTGTACGAGAATAGCGTTATATAAAAAAAAGTCGTCCCAATAACTTGAGCGCGTTGTAGGAAATCGCGTTACAAGGGAGTCTGCCGTATTCTATAGGTACAAAATCGAAATTATCTGTCGACATATTTTAATGTTATTGCAAAGAATGGACACGAAAAACAACATTTGCGTTCAAAAGTTCGAATCTCCGTAACTAAAAATAAAAAGTTAATTTAATCCCCTTTTAAACTATATGGTGGTTTTTGACGAACGTAAATAATTAAAAAATTAGCGTTTGAAGCAAAAATTCGCAAAACAACGTATTACATACATATGCATATGCGACAGAATGTTTTCAAATAGTATATACTAATTAATTACATTTATGATACACTTTTGCCGTATTATTTATAATATGAAAATATTCCCTTTTAATTCGAATGAGAATATGTAAATTCTTATGTGGGAGCTTTCGTTGTCGGATCGAATAAAACGACGAGTTCAACATATCGACCCTTTTGTATAATATTTTTATACACTACGTAAGCATAAATTATGTATGTACATACATAAATTAAAAAAAAAATGTATGTATACACGAGGATGCACGGTCTATTCTGTCGCTAGTGCCTCTCGTATTACACGATTAAAATTATTCATCAGAAGCCTCGAAAGCTGATACTGGGGTGTGTGTATACAATATTTATAGTCCGTTGAGAGCGTGTCATTTAATATATATCAGGTGTAATGACATTTTAAAGAATTTTCATTCTTTATTATTATTTTCAAGTGCACATCGCTTTTCGCCTGGCCGCATAATTTTCCTTATTCGCAATGCCAAAAGCGTTGCGTGAAGTTTGTCGACCACTTTAAACTTGCCACGTAATTTTTTCTGTCATAATTTAAATTCTATAAACGTGACTATGCCCGAATGAATTTTAAAGTTTTCAGAGGAGAGCTTTGACGTTTCGTTTACTCGGATGACAATAAAATGAAATCAAACAATATTCATTGAGTATGATTTATGGTGTCGCTTCCAACACCTCTGGCGTAATGAATTTCTCTATTGTTAATTAATTGCTTTGAATATTATATCTATAGATATCCACGCGGACAATAAGGCTTAAAATCAACTAGGGACATAACTACCGTAGTACGCGATTAAAATTGATTTTATCTCATACCGAATTCGAACACACAATCTGGAAGTTATTCGAAAAATTTAATTTATTCAAGCTGAATATTTTTTCAGTCATACCTTAATGATTATATTAAAACTTTAAGCTCGTATCATTGAGTATAAAATACAAATGGAAACAATCAAACACTTAAAATTTTTGTTTATATTGTAGTATTTTATGTGGCACGGTTTTAAGTGGGTAAATTTCAAATATTAAACGAATCACACTACACGCAAAATGTGCTTTGTGCTAATGTTTGCAAAACCAAAATGTTGAAATGAAATGTTTCACGAGTAGAATTTCCACCGAAATCGCATTTGACCCAATTCAATTCAGATTAATTGTGAACGTAATATGATGAAACAATACAGTATTGCTAGTTGACGATCAATTAATGTGTATTGTTGACATATGAGTGTTATCACAATAAATGTGTCACTATGGGCTACAAAAAATGTAGTAATTCAAAATTTCAAAGAAAAATAAATGCCTTGAAACCCAAATTCAATACAATTCCTGACTTATAGCTAGACCTTTCCAATCCTCTTCAAATCCTGTCTGTCTTGAGCAATCTGCATCCAGTTGACTCCACACATTATTCTCAATTCATCAGCCCATCGTCCACTCAGTCTACCTTGCTTTCTTTCACATCCTCTCGGATACCATTCAATTATTTCTCGCGTCCATTCTTCTCGCTATGTGTATACTTCAACTTTTTGCCATGTATTATAACCAAGCATACATCTTTCCATTAAACAGGAACAAAGTAATTTTCGCAAAATCGTAGACATGTCACCTTTGTAGTCCGAGGACGCAATATGTAAATAATATAATAATGAAGTGCGGTGATAGCTCAGTGGCTAGGTTTTTGTCGCTGTGTCCACTTCAACTATATCACACATTCCGCTATACATATCTGTCATGCTTCTTAGTCATGTATTCATCTTGCGGTATTTTCTTGTTATACCAAGCATACATCGTTCGATGCTTCTCCGTGAGCACTGGATCTTACACAACATTCTCGAATTTAGCCTGTATGTATTATACACTCGAGTTTAGATATTTCAACATTAACAGCTACGAGTCGAATTAAATAGGCTCTCCTTCTATTCGAGTGCAAAGGATCTATCCCTAATTTTGTAAAGTAACTAACTAGCATTTCACAAGTATATACTTATGTACAAACATATGTACATACTCTCGCACGGCAGATGCGAAATAAAAGATGCGCTTGCTCGCGCCATTAACTAACGAAGCTTTGATGTTTATGATTTTCGCATCCCTTGCGCATAATCAACCTCACCTACCCCTGTCCAACAACCCAGGTACACCGGGACCAATGTCGAAATCAGATGTAACGACAAGAGACGACGTGTTGTAGTACCATAAACATCGGTTAGGATGTTTGATTACACCGGCCTTGGTTCGCTTTTTCTCTCTACACAGTCTACAATGCGTCCTATCTAGACATTTTTACTTTATCCTGATCGGATAAAGTATTGTGTTTTTTGTTACTTCAGTATATGCAGCAGTGTACGGTGCATTGTTAAAGCAAGCGTTAAAAAGACGCCTAAATCCCCCACGAACGTAACCGTAAAAACGATACATTGAAATCGTAAAATTTTCTACCGTAAAGTAATATTAATTACTCCCACGCGCAATAGATGGGATCTACTAAAAAATCACGTAAATTGAAAATTTACGTTGATTTTATGTCCTCTTGCATTGTAATTTATGAGTAGACTAGTGCAAGCCCGTTGAATATCAACGGAGCGGTTTCCCATCGCCCGTACCTACTGAAAAATAATATTAAATTTAATTGTTTTTATAGTTGTTGCATAGATGGCGCGTTATAATACAACAACGTGACAATTTAGCAAAGTCGGCGAGCCTATTGAGAAATAAATATTGCCCATTGTAGCCCTTCCGTCAACGCCTCCTTTGAATGAAAGTGTTTTTTTTTTTTTTAATTATTTACCTCGGCGAGTGTTATCAGCAGACAGACAGACGGATTTTGGCTATATATTTGGCTGAATATCAACGGAGCGTTCTCATCACCCGTACTGAAAAATAATATTAAATTTAATAGTTTTCATAGCGCCACCTGTGGCGCGTTATAATACAACAACGTAACGATGATTAGCAAAGTCGCGAACCCTTTTACGATTTAATATTGGCCAATTTTATAGAACGTCCGTCATCGTCTCCGTTTGGAAGATAGCGTAAGCACGATTCCTCCCGACCTGGTGATCTCGGGTTCAAATCCCGCTCGTGCGACGTTCTGGTTTTTTAATTATTTACCTCGGCGAGCGTTATCAGCAGATTTCGTCTATTATGTATACATATATAATGGTTGTAATGGATTCCTGAGCGGCGGTTTGCGGTTCGATTGTCGCAATATTTTAATGTTATTGAAATCAATATCGGCCGTCTCTCGATAGAAATTGCCAATTAATCTGACTAAAATTGGCACCATTTAACATTCTGCCTACCGATAAATTCATTATTCCTTCATTTAATCCTTTCTTTTCCCGCTGGAAGAAGACGGAAAAAATTATAGAGACTTTTTCCATTGTTACATCATACTACGACATGTCTGTAATATGTTGATCTCACTACACGTTACGGATGGTTTCGTCCTTTGTCATTGAAAAGTGTGCATTTCCTTGAATTTTACATTGAAAACGGCAAAACTTCGTAGCCGTGAGTATTAAGGAACCTTAACCCCCCCCATTACTGCCGCATTTCTTTGTTTAACTTCATAAGAGCATACGGACTGAAACGAGTTAACGGAATGGCGCATTTGCCAAGGTAAAAGTTTTTCCAACAATTTTCAGACGTACACGTATTGTTTTCCCGGTGTAGTCTTTTGTCTTGTGAATATGGTAGATGCGTCGTCAAGCGTTTCGGCATTGAATCTTTGTAAAGCCTCAAAGCTGAAGTCACCCTCGAAATATAGTGAGAGCTTTGTACTAGAACTTCCCGCTTATGAAATGTGCACTTGTGCATTGCTGATTGTACGTTTTGTTCGCAGGGCGACATTAAGCTCGAGGTGGAATACACGCCGCCTGAGAATTGTACATCTTTCTTGGGCCCTGAAATGGATCAGGGTTCAGCTGACGACACCCAACTATCTGAAGACGAACTTCTCTCTGAAGATGGCCGTTCTGAAGACGAATTGCTGCTGGAAGGGGTGAAGAGGAATATAGACAGGTTGGAGAAAGGGTTGGCGGCTAGCACCCTAGAAACTCCATCGACTAGCAAAGTGCAATATCAACGTGTTCCAGGAAAATCTTCCAGGTTTGAATAAACGTTTCAATCTTAAATCTGATTATGCATTTGTTGTTTTTGTTTACACCATTGTTACATTGAAATGGATTTCCATGCGAAATTTCCACCAAATCGTAATTGGTTTGAATCACACATATGCAATTATTAGCGCACTGCAATATCAATTCAATGAATCAAATTAATATGTACATACATACATACATATATACATTGTGGTTCACATTAACGCTAATGGATGGTTATGCTTATTTAATTTCATTAATTGTCTGTATACTATTTTCATACTTTATTATAGTCTTAACTTATTGTTATTTGAATTTTAATCTAACATTAATTAGTCTTATAAAAGTCAAATCAACTAATTGCCAGCTGCTTAAATTGTTAATTTTCTTTACAGGATTTTGCTAATTCTGTGTAAATTCTGTTAAAGTAATTCAATATTCAAAATTCGCCGAAATCTGTTTAGAAAATCGGAACTTTTTATCCACTTTTCACATTAATTTAGTTTTTTGGCTTCTGAAAAATGCACTTAGTTAATTTAGCAGTATGTTTAGTTTTTGCGTATGTATTTAATCATCGCATTCGTCAACTATGTACACACATTCACCGTAGCGCATATTATATAGATATTTGATACAGTTTAATTAAAATAATTTATTTCTTAATTGGGTTAAATGGAGTTAATTTATAAATAACAGCTAGCTCTTTAGACGAACATTTACTCGTTTATTATCCGTTTCTTCGTTCAATATTTAATTCGAGATTGAAGTGTTCGTATAATAAATGTAATCTGGCTAATTTTTCGTGGAACGCAAATTTGAGAAGCGTCGCGTTGACGAAGACAACACAATGTAATGAACGATTCGTATGAATAATTCAATCTGATAGTAAATCGAGTCCGCTCGATAGAGCTGTTTACGCATCCATTACTTAGGCACATTGACATGGGTTTCCTAATATCACAAATTGAGGACTTGGTTTATTGCTCGATTGAACGCTTCTTCAAACTTAATGAATATTGAATGTTCGCTATGATAAACGCTTTGCCGTCATCTAATCCTCTAGCGGAATATCGTTAATTTAATTCTCCTTTTTCTCCTCGCTCTTTTCCGTTTTCCAAAGGGATGTAAATCAACACTTTAATCGGTTTTTTTTTCGCCCAGATCGGTATCTTGTTTCATACTACCCGCTGTGGAAAATTGGAAGAACTTTAATGCTTACCACACTATGGTAAACAAGTCGCAAAAAATAAAACCAAGTTCGCTCAGTGTTTTTAAAAACACGCTCATTAATCAATATCGACAGTGCGGCAACATGACTGACAATCATAAAATCGCGATTATTTTTTTTTAATATAATATTTGCAATATTGAACATTACAAATATAGTCCAGTTTCATGTAACATATTAACCGAGAGAATTTACGGCTCACGATACATTTTATAAAAGTTACACGAACCGTAACGGATTGTTCGGAAATCTGTTTCACATTATGCACATTCGAGACTATCAAGATGGTATTTTATATACACAGTAATCACACTGAAAATATACATAGATAAACATTCACATTTATTATTTTGAATGCAAAACATTTTTGCCAGATTAAAACAAACAGAAGCGTTGTAAGGCTTTGTCTTTTAACTAAATACAAGTGTCCTATGTATATGTACCTATACAATAGTAGGCGCTCGCTTATCGGACAAAGAAACATCGTGGAAATTCTCAATTTTTCCGTACAACAAGCTACAAGATTGAAATTTTCAGGTATCCATCATCTACTCAAAGCTTATTATTACATCTGGCCATCATAAATTTCCCGATCATTTATCTCTTTTGTGTGGAAAAATGTACGCTTTCCATTGTACATACAATGAGCGAGCGGCTACTTCAATTGTTTACTGCACAACTTTTTTGTGTAAATTTTCTCATCCAACACATATGTACATATATGTATGTATATTAGAATCAGCCCGTATATTCCGCTCAACCAATCGAGAAAATTGTGTTAATCTCGATGACTAGGGCATATTTCATTCGAGAGACGCTTCTAAGAGGGCGTATCAAGTCCCGCGACACTTACCCCGTGACACGTGGAAATGAATTATGTCGTGACGAAGAGCGAAGCTTCTCAAACTGTGGGCAAAAACGCACCAAGACAGCGCGAAATAATCAATATTGACCAAATTGAGAACCACAAATACACTTTATTAACACAATTCACAATTGTCGTACAGAGCTTAGTGGATAGCTTGTATAATTATCATAAAACATTTTGTGTTCATTGTAGAAAAACTAACATGAACGCATAAAATGTAAGAAGACAAATGTATTTCAGTACCAATTTCAATAGCAAATGTTTTTCTTAGAACAAGACTTGGGACGTTGTGATAAATCAAAATATTTTATGTTCTTTTTTGAAATGTTCAAAGATAAATGTAGAATATCTTCGTCACACACGTTAACGTTCATAAAAATTCACTCAAAATCAACTTTTGAAAAGGACTGACAGTACTCTCAGTTTTACTAAAAAATAAGTTAGTCACCATATGAAAATAAAACATCGCGTCGACATTTTAATAAAATAATATTCCATGACAATATGTAGATCTAAGCCACAATTTCAATCAAAAGCGAAACTGTATCAAAATCGCCTCTAGCGTGAAACTAACTCCTACACTTAATTACATATAATATGTAATGAAACTTTAACTTTGTCAGGGACGGCGAAAGCAAACGCACATCGACTTTGAAGACTGTAAGGAATTTGATACGACTTGGTAAGAGGAGACCATCCAACTGTAGCAGCAGCACTGACGACGAAGCAAGGGCTTTAGTTTCGCCAACATTTCAAGATCCAGAAGATCCGCAAGAAGGGACCAGTGATGCACATTGTGATACAACTGTGTCGCATAGCCTGATCTCTTTGGGAGACGCGAACACTACCAATAAAAGGTATGTGCCATATGTCGTTTGATTCTAAAAGTGACCATTTTTAAGCCATTTTATGTATTAAATCGAGTCTGTAAAATATTCGAAAAATAAGTTGATTTCGGTGGCGGTTCATATGACAAAAATTTTTATTGGCCTACGAAACATTTAGCTTCAATTTTCCCGAATTTCACGTTTGGATGCCGTTTTATGGATAATGTAATGACACATCTGTTGTGAAAATATCGCATCTCTATAACGTATATTTGTATTAAAAAATAGCAATATGTAAAAGTGGCCGCGTAGTACGCGAAGCTTTTCTCAAAATTCTCCGCTGGAAACTAATTATAGGTGGAGTTAAGAGCTCTGTACTCTAAAGTACAAACGAAAATCTAAAAAATATCCATATGTTCCCAAAGCGACCGTCCAATCAATTACATTAATTGATCATTTTTTACGTGCTCATAGTAGGCGAGTTTTCCCCAGTGTGATTAAAGCCTGCGCACATTTTCTTTTACGGGAAATTCATCTTATATTCGAGCTTGGCACACTTAAATATCACCAGTATTTCACTTGATAAAAGAGCAAACTTTAATGCATCAAATAGTTAAATTACTTAAAGTTTTCCATTAAGCTGAAAAATAACCGAAAATCAAAGTTTCCGTACGCTCCAAGTGATTTTACCAAGAGTACCTACCCATGTACGTCTTACGTCAAATTAAATTTGTTAATCATTTTATAATATGTTTTCCAAGTAGAAGTTTTTATCCGACGTGATTAAAGTTCTGCAAACTAATAATCTTAACGACAGTGTGAGTCGAAAAATTAATTGATATTTTATCAATTCAGTATTGAAATCTTTGCTTTTACACATTGGAATCTTACATTTATAATGAGCGAGCATATGTAGCATGATATAGATATGCTACATCTAAATTTCAAATCGGCCCCTTCATAACGAATCCCCGCGTATAATTGTATGCACATATATATTGCCATATTCAAGACGACATGCAGATGTCATAGTGCGAATTAATTTCGCGTGCTTTTGAAAACTTGGCGAATGCAATGCACGCGTCTACGATCACAACGCAGCCTCCTTGCATCAAAGGGTTGACGAAGGCGAACTTTCATCGCATATCGCACAAGGAGCACGTTTTCGATATGCTCACGAGGAAAAGTCACCGTGGATAAGGATGAGAGTGTATGAATATGGGAAAGGGGGTTAATTTTCCACTCTCTTCTTTTATTCATGTCGAAACTTTCACCAACCACTATATGTATGTACATAAATGTACATAGGTACGCGCCCGTGAACTTTTCGATGGATGCGACGAAATTTTCCACGACACTTCCCCGTTCCCTTATATGTATCTCCATCTTCCACACTTTCTGGTATCCGTCGACAATGACGTAGTTTGAAAAGGGAATGAATTGTGTGACCCATCAGCCGTAGTCCCTTTCAAAGCCCTCCGACCGTGAGTCGGTTCCAAAGTGGGTACAAATTTGTTAATCACACTAAGGACACGATAGTCTGTCTGGATACTACAATTGAGACCTACCCGTTTTGAATAATCATAACCGTAATATAATCAGAATAATCAGAATGAATATTCTATTGATTTTTAAAATATAATTTAAAAAAGTTACTGCAAGATAATATACTCCAAACTCACTAGTTGATATTGACTCTGAGATATTACAGAATGTAACAAGTTTAAATGGAAAAACTTCGTGCCCACGTAGAGGACATTTTTCTGATGAAAAAGTTTTAAACATCGGGCTGATTACTTTTATAGAGATATTAACATACCCGTCTTGCACTTTTGCCTCAAGTAATTTTTATATTGGATAAAATTTTACCTCCAAGCTTTATTCTTTGAGAATTTTTCGCCATGCTATAAACACCTACATATGTACATACAATACACCATGAATGGTGAAAGCACGTCTATATAATATAAAACCATTGTGTTTTATCATTTCATTTTTATATTAAGGTTTGTGTTTCAAAACAACGCTACCATACAATAACAAACCTCGATTTTTTTTTTAAATTACGATTTCTGTCAAAAGTTAATATCATTTAAATATATAATATTATTATCTCAGCTTTTAGCAGATTGCTTATCTCGGCTTTGATGGGATTGCTTTGAAAAGTCAAACACTATCAACCCAAAATCACTCAAATCTTAAGCGGCATAATATATTTGTTTAGTTATAAATAATGTGAACGACAATCTTTCGAGTTTGGTGAATTTTAAATTTTTGTTATTTTTCAGCTGAATAACAAACAAACGTAATACATACATTAGCCTAATGTAGTCCTTGCTTTCGTGATGGATGAACTTTGTGGAAATATCGTGTGTTTACTTGCCAAGATGAATTTTCCCCGTGAAAATGTAGTGGGTTGTATTAACTCGAGCTTTGCCCGAAATAAACGATCTCTCACATTATGAATTATTAAATCGTTTCAACGCAAAAAATTGAATAGCTTCACTCTAATCACCATTAAGAACTTTAAGATGTACTAAAAAAAATTAAATCCATTGAATGAAATTTTCGTTACTCCCCCCCGCACACTCGTACATTGTAGTGAATGTAATATAAGTATAATGTGTTCGACGGGATTCGCTTAAATCCAATTTACGTGATCCAATCTATCTCATTCTTTTTGCCAGGCCAATTCCGAATATGCACACCGTGAGCCAATCGCATCTGAAAGCTCAGGATTTTCAAGTGTGTCTGACTATCTTGGAAGCCAGACAACTCGCAGGATTAAATATGGATCCTGTAGTATGCATCCAGGTGGGTGATCAAAAGAAGTACACCAGCGTCAAGGAGAGCACGAATTGTCCTTACTTCAATGAGGTAAGTTCATTGTATATTATAAACAGCATACATAATATCTTTCGTTGGAATATAAAATGATAACGCAGCTTTTAGAGTTACCCGTAAACAAGCTGTGCGCTTTTGAACGTTCGAGATAATCGAGACAATGTGTATATGTAAATTATAATCTTTTTGAAAAGACCCCGAGCTTTTTCGGCAGGCCACAGAAAAAAATCGAGAATGGAATGCACACAATGCAAATTTAATTTTTTAATTAACACCTGAAATGTACAAACTCACCAGCAATTTCAATTTCACATCAATTTCAATTTTATTTCAATTACAATTTCACCAGCATTATTGATAATTTATACTGTACAAACAAATGCATAAATAGACTGAACTGACTGCGCATAGAATTGCGAGTACGAAAGTCTCGGCGCATAATATTTCCATATGAATATGTTTGTTTAAATTAAAATCAATACATTTAATAGTTTCAGTTTCAGTGTGCAACACAGTGCATTTTTCCGACAGTTTGAAACGTTCAAACAAACTAGCATTGACACACGCCAAACACGATTGTACATATTTTGTTTGTTTTTTTATTATTTGCAAACCTTTGTTGCAGTATTTTGTGTTCGACTTTCACATGCCTCCGGTAATGCTATTTGACAAGATCATCATGCTGTCGGTAAGTATTTCCGTTTCCTTTTATTAAACAGCGATCGAGTATAGAGATAATATTTTTAATCCTTCAGTCGGCAATATTTCGACATTGTTGCCATAAATCGCAAACGCCAACCTTTATATCTATATTCATATACATTATATACTTATAAAGGCGACGGATGAAGAAGACCGATCGTCTCAATCGCCTTGGCAATTTTATTGTGTAATTAACGAGAATGTGGGTGTCGGTAGGTGCTGCAAGCGAAGAATATGTTCAGGCCGAATAAAATGTTGGGCAGCTTTAAGCTCGATGTGGCTACAGCCTGGGCTCAACCAGGTAAACGAATTTACCAAAAAAAAAAAAAAAAAAATCATCAGCATACATTATAAATACGCCCATATACATTCCGCTTACTTTTTGTCTCCATTTCTATCACATTTGTGCATACATTATATTGGCATGTCATTTTTTTGCAGATCGTTTACCGACCTACTTGTACTGCTTGTACTTTACAGTCGCAGTAGTAATTTATTACCGATTCCAGCTTTTTTTAATCTTGATACATTTGACGATGAAAGTGATGCAATAACGTCGATTGTCGTCACCAACAGTTCAGTGCGTCAGCAATGTCTCAGTTCGCATTGACTGTAAAGTATATTCCATTTTTAAATTAATTTATAATAACAGTTTAGTTACACAGTAGATGTGGCTGCTAATATCGCCTAACTGAACTAGCTGACGTAGATACATATAATGTGTAAATCAATAAACGTAATTGATGTATGTTCATACATACAATTTACGCTGACTTATCCAAATTACATTATCGATTTTTGTTGAAATTAACGAATTTTCCGTAAGCTGTATAATATTACTATCAAAATTTTGATAATAAATACATACTAATGAGCTGCAAGTCTCAAGAGCTATGCATATAAAGTTTTAAATCGTTCTAAATGTGAAATTTTACTAATTTACGACAGCCGATGAAAGTGCATGCCATTCGAAAAGTAGGTTGGAAAACGCACAACTGCATCATCTCATGTGCAAAACCTCAAATTGCAACAAAACTGCATAAAGCACTCATTAAATTCGACCTGAACCATTTCATTTCAAAATTCACTTTTGATAATTGCATTTTTCACCATTTTCTATTATTCTATTATATTTATACATACATATATACATACACTCGTATGTATCATTACATTATTCAAGCACAGTATTTTCTGACGCCTAACTCCGGCACCTATGTAGTTACATATGTACGTTGTCGACATTTGACATACTCGTATGCATAACAGTAACCGTACACACGTTCAATGTGAAATATGTGCTTTAGACGTAACTGTCAATTGTTCGTTCAACATGTTTGTTATATTCAAAAGCATGATCGGTATTACATACGTTATATGCATATGTTTCAGCGCTTGTGTAAATTCGCCCTGGCATATTCGACATATTTTAATATTATACACGCTCCGTTGCCGTTCATTCGTTTCATTTAAAAATAATATAACCATTGGAAGTTTTAAAACTATTGCGGTATTACACCATTAGTTAAAATACAATTGGCTATAATGTTTATATTCAGTGATAATAGACAAATAGGCATACATACAATATCCTAATGTATTTTAAAAGCAACGTTTTCTTTTTAGTTGATATGAGAATATTTAGTATGCCTATTATATCCATACATATATTACGTTTCTGAATTTATCATAGACTTGACGTTGATTGGTTTGACTGTTCAAACCAATTAACGTCATCTCAAAATGTCGCATGCGATCGATTAGGTATTAACACTTCATTACACCTAAAATATACTTTACACCATGTACAGTGTACACTACATACATATATGTACATATTCCATTATTGCTAACCAAATGGATGTTGCTTTTACCTAGTGTATACGTTTTATCTATGTATATTTCAACGCGTTTATTTATTCAACTATTAACTTTATTCACACTCTCTTCTGCATGCTCTTTGATATTATGCATACGAAACGATGAACCAAGTTTCTAATTATTTTTATTGAAATAACGATATTTAAATGAGTACAAGTATGTACATTGCAGCATGAGTGTAAATTTTTTTTCGAACAAACTTAGTTCAATGTTCAAGCCTTCATAGCAGGCTTTTAAATTAATTCAAACATGCATAGCCCAATTTTGTTAAAAAATTGACAAAAAATCATTGCTTTTCAAAATTTATTTTCACAAAATCTAAAGTTTTCTATTGAAATGAAAAATTCTAGTACGCATCTACTGAATGAATGCAAAACGGCGATTCCATTCATGTTTTTAGTGATTCAATTAATTCCGAATCGCCTTCATATATGTAATTTGTATCTCAATATTTTATTTAGATGTTAACATTAACAATATTGTTTTGTAATTCATTTATTTGAAGCTCCTTTTTTTACAATTTTACTATTGAGCGACGGAAAAACACTTCATATACCTACATACATACTTACATAATATTAAATGTATGTGCATCGTTTCCCGAAAGTCTGTCTGGTTTCCTTTGAAATTCAATTTTATTAAATCAATTATCATTTTATTTCCCCTTTTCGCTCCTGCGCCATTTTTTCCAATAAGTTCAATTCATTCCAATAAAGATCAAATGTAAAATACATTTCATATTTACATATGTACACAATAGATTAACAGAGTTATATCACTACATAGAAATAAATTTACCTTATGCGACGGTAAGTCAAATAAAGTAAAGGGATACTTTTATTTTCTAGTACCTACAATAATATTCAAAAGAGTTAATAGTATCTTTATCGAATTATGTACGTTTTAGTCTGTACATTAGTCCCGTAAATACAACAAACAACTATGTAGAAGTATCAACGTTGATGTCGCTACAATTATTATAACGGAAATTTTCGATCAATTTTATTCGCTTTCAACGTGCAATAATCAAATTAAAAAATGCAATTTTTCTCGGTCCAGACAGACGGAAAAATGGCACGTTCGCTTTAAGCTCTTCGCATACAAGCTGAAAAACACAAAAATTCGAATTAAATATACGTACGTGCTCAACCGAGAGATCGTTATATAACATACATATGTACATAATTGTCAATGTGCTTAGGAATGAATATTTATTAGTTGGATATTTATTTATTTAACTCTCTATCAACAAGTTACCACGATTTATTTTCAAAAAATTGCATTCAAGACACTTCACATTATATACATATGATGACATCATTTTATAATTTTTATGAAAAATGATCCCTTTACTTTTCGACTTCGTATAGATCTTTTGCAGCCAATTGACGGACATGCATTCATATATAGGAATATTCCTATTTATATACAGGCTCGCTAAGTGCGACTTGTCGAAACACTGACTCGTGTTTACCCATATTTGCAGATCACCAGTTTTATCATAGGTGGGCCGTGTTGTCCGATGCTACGGATCCTGCTTCGGGAGCCAAAGGATACCTCAAGTGCGACATAAGTGTAATCGGAAAAGGCGACACAATCAACATTCCGCCGAAAAGTGAAAAGGACGAAGACGACATTGAGGCGTAAGTTGGATTTTATCATTAATTATAATATTAAAATCGGAAAAATTAACACTTCAATGACAACTGCTGAATTTTTCAAGCTTATAATCGAACCATTGCAATGTTGTACATATACCAAAAACAATAATTAAGTTGTTGCTATGCAATGAGATGTGGTACTAGTTAGGCACTGAATAATTGCGTTTGGGTGTACGATTAACGGAAACCTAATCAAATAGTGATAAGATTCACACATTGGTATCCGAACTAAGTAAGTGCCAACACCTAAACCGAAATGTCTAATTAGTTGGCATAGGTTTTGCATAACGCAATAGAAACAGTCAAATTTTGCGAAAATGATAAAGGGGACCATTTGTCGATTAATTTTTTTAATACTTGGCCTGTTGAGATGTACGGATATAAGCTATATTTTTCAATTTACAGTTTACTATTTATCTCACTGGTTTAATAGTTACAAGTGCCACACGTCCAGTGATGGCTCTTGCCGGATTATGTACGTTACGTGGCCAAAGCGTAAATGTACGATGCATCCATGTGCACTACGAGTATGTCCAGTTTGCGGCTAAATGGATTTGTGATCCACGGTTTAATCTAATTTCCCTCCAGGTAATCGTCAATCGGATTAAATTTCGATCAGAGCCTACGTGTGAACAAACCTGGATATGCAATTAAAATCATATGCGACAGGCGAAGCACGAGCGCTATATTTGCTTACGTGAGCTTATTTACGTACGCCGAAGCTTTTCACTTTGAATGTTGAAAAGTAGCTAGTTTGTTGTTTTTAGTCTAGACTCTAGGGCAAAAGTGCGTACACTTGTAAATAGTCTGATTTTTTGGCCTCATTTTTATTTGCGAAATACACATTTAAAATGCGCTACACAGTTCGAGCGGTAAAAATTCCAAGAAGAGCAAAAACATCATACGAATATTATGTACAAGCCGTGTTTTCCGTATGGTTGTTTATCGTTCGACTTTTACTGTAGTATTATCGCAGTATGACGGATATTGATTTTATAAAAGGGCTATTCTATGTATATAGTACTTAGAAATTGGGGTTACAAAATTTTGTGAATATTTTATATTTTGTATGATACTTTAACGCTCCCCCAACGTAATACGGAGACGTAAAAATATATGACAATGCTTTCAAATACTTTCATTTCTCTCCCCTACTCTTCTTAATCGGAATTCATTTTATTATGCGATCAATTACAATTACTCGCAGACATCGTATCGGTGACTAATTGTATTTTAATTAATTTAATTTGAACTGCAATGCATATATTATTACCGCTCTAAAATTAGGAAATTACGCGTGATAAGAATATACATTATACATATGTAGGTGTAAGGTATATGTAGTTAGGATCGAGTTTCGAAAGTGTTTATGCATTTACTTACAGAGACATGTATAAATTTTAAACGGTGTAATGAGGAATTCGTATTTGTTTTGCCGCGTACTATATTTATATAACATATTGTATACTTTGCGAGCGCAACGCGTTTACATACAAAATACAGAAATACCGAGATTCGTTGCGAGATCGTGGCATATTCAGTTTGTGAACATGCCGTGGGTTTTAAAAGCGCTAATTTTGTCCGGCGAACGCTAATTTTCGAAAATGTTTATTCGCCACGGGGTAAACGAGGCTTTGTCGCGTTCGAAATTCGCATGCAACCGATATGCGATTATTATTTTGCGCTCGAATGACGGCTCTATCGAATCGCTATTGACAGTGCACACACGAGTATGATGTTGCAAAATGAGCTTTTTAACGGGAAAAGCTTCCGCGATTAATTCAATCGCAGGGAATTTTCAACTACGGCGGAGAGCTTTGAAATTGGTGTTTGCTTTTATTTTGCCGCAAAATTGAAACTGCGATGAGCGCACCAATGAGATACATAAATATATAGATACAGAGTGAGATGGGAGTGGGGTGAGCTTCAGTTTTAATATATTTATGATTGATGGACCTCTCGAGGGTTAAGGGCTTTTCGCTCTAGGAAGAACGAGCAAACAATTACCGTCGTCCGCGTAACGCATACAATAAATATTCAAACGAAAAAGTGGATCAATCCCTCATTGCGCAACAACTTTTTATATACATACATACTAGCACTATTGTAGAATAATGATAATAATTTTCAATTTATTTATATCGAGCAAATTTGATATACTTTCAATCACAAATGTATGATGTACATATGTACATACATACCAAGAAATATTACAAGTAGGTAATATACTGAACCAACAGTATACACATTCTAATAAAATGCTAATATATTGTTCGCATTTTTCTATTGTTCAATTGTTTTGGTACAAAAAATGAATCAGCTTCATTTATATTGATGATCATCTATGCATCTATACATATTGTCGTGTTCGCGTGTGCAATAGACAATGTTGTAAATAGTACGAAAACGAAAAACGTAAAAAACGTCAACAAAACGTCAAAAAACAAAAGTCAACGTGAAAAACGTGAACCTCGAACGTGTTAAAAATAATGAAAGAAAACCATCTGATTTTGATCCGAATGCACAATTGAACAATTGAAAATATGAAATATTCAACCCTCAAACTTCGAATCGACCGTAAAGTAATGTTAAGTTTGTTTTTTTTTTATATGAAATTATGAATTCATGCGCTATTGAAACAAAAATAACCGAAAGAAGTATTTTTTCAATAGCTTCCCATTGCATCGAGCTGAATGGAAATCTACGACGATAGTCAGCGATATACTTTTTATTCTTTCAACAGTTATGTTCCACATTTATTATACTGATATTTTTGACACTTTGCAGTTCTATAGCACACTTCAAAAACAGCATATCTTATCCTAGCAATGAATGTATTCACTGTTTTTTTTTACCGACAACGCGTCTCAATTTAAAAGTTCATTCGTCGGAATTTATCTCGCCATTTCACCGTTATACTTTTCGTTGTATTGTTATGTGTATTTTTAATGTATTATTCTTTATATTTTATATATCTGCAGTAATCTGTTGTTGCCGGACGGTGTTTCGCACGAGCGCCAAAGGGCAAGGTTCATAATTCGCATTCACATGGCGGACGGTTTGCCCAAAATGAACCTGTCTATAATGGCGAATATGAAAAAAGCTTTAACCGGCGAATCCAGAGACCTCGTCGACCCATACGTGCAAGTCTGCTTCGCAGGATTGAGTGTAAGTAGACCATATATACCCAATTTATAAAACTGCCATCAATTTTAGCCAATAATAATTGATGCAATTCAAATTTCCGCTTTTGATTGTGTCTAATTAGTCAACTTGTTACGTCACAGTTGCAAATTGAAATGCGCATTACGCTAATGATGCGTTCGAAATGCGAAATATTTTAATGATTTACCTGTCGAGCCACATCAATCCGCTTATTACGACCGTTCCAATCTGTGACGCGTTTGATTTCAACCATACATGCCTGCTCAATTGAAAATCTGCATCTATGTATGTACATACGTACAAACGAATGTGAATGTGTTTGCTCCATTCAATTTTATGAAAACATTTTTGGAAACGTTTTATTCCATTTGAGCCGGGAAACGAACGTCTTTTACGCGCATGGTTATTTATTATTTGATGTTTCCACGTGTACAAACACAATATTGCAATTTTTGTCAACATTATATAAGTATAATAGTTTGTAGCGTACAAACGAGTGTTTGCAATTGAATGAATCTGTACCTATTCGCAAATGCACGAGCGGATGGTCAAAAACGACGAGATAAAGAATTCCTACACTATTCCCGTCAAGTTACATCCAGTTGAACTGAAAAGAACGTTGAAATGTCAAATAACGGAACGAAAAAAAAAAAAACGTCGAGAGCACTCTGAAGCTCGGCGAATATTAATTTTCAGAGCGGCATTCCTCTGCTGTACTGTTTGCTGAAGAAAAATAAAATATTCCAACTGCGAAATAACTAAGTTCATTTACGTTCTTGTTAACCTTTCGCTATACGTTTTTATTGTTGGCAATTACATACATACATACATTACCGATGCAAGTGCAGTGTCTGGATGCGATCAAACGCCGCAAAGTCCCTTCGTTCGATGGGATAGCACGGAGCGAGTGGAAAACGCCTATGCGAATTTTCCGCACGGAAATTCCAGATGCGACTAATTACCCCGTCCGGACATGGAGTATGGTATGGGGGTTTAAAGGTAGAGTGGGTATATAACCGACACGTCTCTACAGTAATCTTCGCAAGGCTCCCTTTATCGCTCGACAACCCTTCGTGACATTCGCCACTGCCTAGTTATTATTGTGATTCCAGTTTTGTCTGCCCCTTTGAAGTGTGCAAACCGCACATACACTTGGCCGCTAACCAACAATAATAACAATAGCATCCGCCGGAAGCTGGGGTATGTCAACCGTGAAAAGTTAACACCCGACTAAAATTAATATGCATTCGGTTTATTTATTTTTCGGTTTACATTTGACACGCTGCTGCTGCTGCTGCCTGCTTTCCGTACTCGCGAAACGTAACGAGGTCGTTAAAAGTGTGATAAACGAGATGCGCTATTTTCATTACTTGATAACGAGGACTCTCCTCGTTTTGTACGCCATTTTTATTTTATTTTCCGTTCGCTTCGACGCCGCGTGAAAAGTTTCGCTTCATTTCAATTTAACGCCATAAATGAGCACTTTCATTTGTATCCGCTTTGTATGTATGTATGTACATATGTCGGTCTCGTGTTACGTACTAAAAACGCGTGTGTATTAAAAAGGAGCTCGTTCGTAAATTACACATTCTCGATTGATTATTATCTGTTTAGATATGATCATATTGCAGAGATAGTTGATAGTTATTTACATATATCTAGAACAGTTGGTGAATATGACTGGATGTAAAGAAGATCAAATAAAACTAAGATGGAGAATCCGCTATGCTTAAAAAATAAGGCATACGACCGATGCGTACTGCCATTTATGACGTGTGAATGCTGAATTGAAGTATGTTACATGAGTTACATACATACATACAATAGAAGCATGAAAAGATGTATGCTTGGTATAACAAGAAGAGATCGTAAGAGGAATACATGGGTAAGAAGTATTGCGAGTAAGTGGCAGAGGGTTGGACACATAGCGAGCAAGGAAGACCAACCGGACGATGGGTTGACGAATTAAGAAGAATGTGCCGAGTCAAGTGGATGCAGATTGCTCTAGACAGACAGGAATGGAAGAGGATTGGAAAGGCATTTCATCCTGCAGTGGATGGTGAACGGCTGAAAATTATGATGATATATTATTTTGGGGATTTGATGTATGGCAAAAGCAATACGAGGGCTGTAGTTTGGCAATTGTGTTATAATTCGGATACAATTTAGGAAAATTAATGAGTAGTTTTTGAATTTATTGGCGCAGGTCGTTTACAGTTTTACTTTGTGGACATATTTAACAAAAGCATAAACTGTAATCGTACATAGATACATATCAACATATTTTTAATTGTACTTAAAGCTTCTTTCTAATGGTAAATTGTAGTCCGCTTATGCGTCTTAAGTTGTGTAATAGATTTCTAGTGTATATGTATGTATGTACATATTAAAAATATACAGATTTAAACCTCGATTCGATAATGTATAAAATTATAATTTCCACCCGTCAACTTTGACGTTTGGAATTGATTTCAAAGGAGAGGCGAACGTTCCGTTTTAAATGGTTATATTATAATGTAACGAAGCGTGCCGCCTTGTTCAATCGTAATATTTTGCCGTTCGAAAAAAGCGAACCAATCACACACGAAGCAATTTATAATAATTGAAAGGTTGACTTTGAGCCGCTCTGTTAAAATGTTTAATATTTTTGTGTACTACATAGAGTGAATCGATCTCGCGGTGAGTATCATCGCCTCTCGAGCGGTACACGCGCACGTATTTATTAATTCAATAAGCGATTGATATATCGGATATATTTTACGTGAATTCCGTCAGATTTGACGGTGAAACGCCAGACGAGTTTTTAAATTGACGGATTCGGAAAATCCGCGTCGGCTTTTCCGGATTTGCGACGATGCGCCAAAAATACGACGACGAGCTTAACCCGCCGACGAACTTAGCCCGAAATTCAATTGCTTTTTTTTTTCTTATTTTATTGCTTTTTTGCTTCGCCCCTTTTCGTTATTCAAATTTATCGAAGATCTCGCCGACCGAATCCAACAAGTGTCCAGCGATCGGACAAAGCCATTTACCGTTTGTTGGAAAAATGGGGTTCGTTTTGATTTTCAACTACGGGAAAATAAATACGCTCGGGTTTTTCGGAACTTTATTTGTTTAAGAGGTCACTTATACTATATATAGCGGAATAAATATTAGATTAGTGGTGACCTATGTGATTTTGAGGGACGACAAAGGGCGACCTATCTCAAGTTTTATGGACACAGTACTCTTGTGATTATAAATGTAATATTTCGTAATCAAATAACACAAAGAACTTATTCAAATCATACATTTATTTACTTACATAATCATCCTGCATGACATTACAAATATTCTTTTAGATCGTCATCCAGATAAAACAATATATATTTACAGTAAAACAAAATTTAAAAAGCTGGAAGTTTCTAATGTCATAATACCACATGTTATATACATAGAAATCAATGTGCTGCAATTACAAATAACAACATAAAATGTTATTGGAGTTGTCGATGTACCTAATGGTTTGTAGACGTAACTTGGAAAATGTTAGATACACAAGGATTCAATCCTCACAATAACAGAGGTTTTAAATTTCAAAACTACTGCTCCCTTTCTAAGAATCGCAGTACATACATATGTACATACATGTATTACATGTGTATTTTACTATTGAATTTATGTTTAGTTTCCACAATACGATTTTCAATAATATCACATCGCACGTTTTTAAAGTGCACGCGTGGTTTGATATCGCTTTATTTATTTTCCGTATGTGTATATAATACGGTCATATTAAATTTTCGGTCGCTGAAAGGTTAACATTAACGACTTTGAGTACATCAAAGTATCAACCGACACATCCCTCTCAGTCCATAATAAAAGACATGTGTGATAGGTACACATTAAATATGCGTGGTTGATTTGGTTCGTTTGTTTGTTTGTTTGCAGGGAAACACTAGCGTGCAGAAGAACAGCTATAGTCCGGTATGGAACGAGCAGATTATATTCACGGATATGTTTCCGCCTCTGTGCCAGAGAATGAGACTGCAGTTGAGGGATCACGATCCTGTCAAACCGACGGTCATAGGAACTCATTATATAGATCTAAGGATGATATCCAACGACGGTGAACGGGGTAAGAGCGTACTGTTAAAACGAACGGAAACCTGGAGAAAATTTAAAGCAGTTGCAGAATCGAGTCAAAGGATTTTGCAAATTTGCAATATATTTAGTTGATTCGGTAATGCTGGTGATGTACTTTGTATTAGCCATGCATATGTTGTATCTATTGAGTATATTCAGGGTTGAATTTGTGACATGTATGTATACGTAGATACAAAAGTAAACCAAGACAAACGATTCTGAAAAATGGATTGATTGTGTATATGAAGCGTTGCGGATACAAAGGGCGAACTCGACATTGAACATTTTTTTTTTAACATTCCGTTCTCCTGCCTTTATTAAAATACATTGGTAGGTTTTTTTTTTTTTAGTTCGTTCATCATAACCGTATAAAAATAAAGTTTGAAACATAGGAAATCATCGGCATCGTACTGGGCGAGAAAACTTAAAACGTGTTTTCCTCTAAATCGATGTTTGTCGAGTTCGCTCTTCGTATTCGCAACGCCTCACATGTTAGCGCATACATATGTACATATGCACATATGTAGAATAAGTAAAATTTATAATTATACTAACGTTACATTAAGTAGAATGCCTGCCGTATTGTTAAATAGAATTTAGTTGCCTTTTTTCTAGCCCAGCTGTTAATTTCGAAGTCGCGACTTAAAAATATCTTATTTGAATTCCACAAAAGGAGATTTCTCTTCGTTTCGTCCGAAAGTAAAAAAAATAATGTAGAAAATAAACAGGCGCGCGTCTCTCTCGCCAACAAAAATAAAGTAAAAACGGTAGTGTATAGAAATTTCTCGTATCGACTTTGTTATAAATCTGAATAACTTTGTTTCGTCCTGTAAAATTGTATATCTTTTTTTTTTAACTCGGCGCAAAGTTTACACGTTTCGGCGCAGCCACCCGCCCACCCCTCTCTTATAACGCGGTTCGTCTCACGCCGTGTAATTTGAAAAGTTTCGATTCGTAAAAACACGGGGGGGGAGGGGTGGAGGGCTAAAGGAAAATTCATAATAACCGTTTCGACTGACGTCACATTTGACGTGTCGTTTCGGTGTTGAAACACGACCAAACATACATACACCAACCCCTCGACTATGAAATCCATCAGACGCGTTCGACAAAATGGATTTTTTTCTACGTCAAGTGTGCGGCGTGCAAAAATTAGTTTTTATATCGTGTTTTACAGGATTTTTGCCGACTTTTGGTCCTGCCTATGTATACCTGTACGGCTCGCCGAGGGATTACACTTTGCTCGATCCGCATGCAGATCTAAACGCGGGTCTAGGGGAAGGAGTGTCCTACAGAGCCAGGTAAATATAATTCAATTTGAAAAAAAAAACGAGACTCGTTACACATAATTAAAATGCCGCCGAAGGGTTCTCTTTATGTTTTAATTTAAATAATATAGTTCAATTTGCGGGTTGACCCAATGCAGTCACGCTCAACTGCGACACGGGGATATTTTTCAGATTCAGATATTACATGTTCGATATATTACCAAACAATCGATTTATGTACATATGTAGTTGTGAATCTGCACTACAAACTAGTGGTTCGCTATTTATAATAATACCAGGGCTGTGGAGTCGTAAAAAAAACGCGACTCCGACATTTTCCCACAATCCGACTCCGATTTAAAAAAATTTGAAATGTCAAATTGATTTTTTTGTTCCTATGTAAGACCATTTCCAGGTATATTACATAAATACAGTCGTAATTTTACCAACCAATGCGACGAATAGGCTGGTTTTCGAATATCCCTGGCGTTTTTGAGTTTTGACGCTGACTTTTTTTTTTTTTAATATTTAAAAATTACATTAATTGTTAAAAAGAATAGTCCGCAAATGGCCGCCATTTTCAGCTTCAACCTGTCAGACTCATTCGAACGCATTTTCATCACTTTTATTAGGATTTCAGGTCTTAACGCTTGTTAGTCTCTCCTCTAATGTCAGCCTTCAGCTGCTGGATGGTTATTGGATTATTCACATTCACCCTAGACTTTGAAAAGTCCCGCGAGATAGGATTTGGAAATGGTCAAATCAGGTAAACGCAATGGCCATCAGACATCGAAAAATCGCCATGTTATTCGATCATCAAAATTTCCCAAAAAAAAAAGCCATACTTTGAAAGTACGTAATCAGTGTACTACCCAATCCTAATGGAACCACATCTCTGGATTGTGTTTGTTGCCCCCCCCCAATTGTTGACAACGTCTTCTAATGGAGATTTTGTGGTTTTCTTCAACGTTCTCTTGCACAAGAACAATATTCCACTCGATTCGAACATATGTACATATATGTACATTATTAAGTAATTAAAAAAAAATTAAATGTGAAAAAAGGAGTCGGAGTCGCTCAATTTTTTACGACTCCGACTCCGACGCCACAGCCCTGAATAATACACATTTACAACTCTCAAACTAATATAAACTTTAACTATGTACTTGATCATTTTCACCGAACTTATGAAGTGTAAGTATGTATGTACATACTTACAATGTTTAATATATTATTAACAGTTTAAATTTAAATATACAATTGAGTGTAACCAATAAAAATAACAAGTACATAGAAATACACTTGAATTAATTAATAAATATTAGTATGCTTTTATGATTGTGTAAACTTTGCGAGTTGTTTAACTTTTGCGCTCGCCGTCTAATTTTGCACGATATAATAATATTAGTCGGAACTTTCTACGTTGTTTCCCATTAAAAGCTCCCCGAAACATGTATATATTTGATACGATACAGAATACACACACAGGCGAAAGCTCGACAAATCGTCAACGTCAGCTTGTGGTCAGCCTTTGCGCGATAATTGTTCACCGGTCGTTAATAATTCGCACCGGAAGTTAAATCGCGGTTTCATCACTGTTATTATATTTATTTTCAGCTTGACTTTTCAGACGAACCTGTGTGTTTCGGCTGCAGTGTTTCCCACCGGCACGTGTAAACATTTGCAAAAGCCTTTTCCGCAAAAGTCCAGTCGCCACAAAAGCTCTTAGACTTTCGCCGCACGCACAATGTCGGTAAAATTATTTTCCACGCCGTATTTACAATACAAACATGATTTATTCAACGTCAATGAGTCGCACGTTTTAGTAACCGAGTTCTAGTAACCCTTTATACACGTATGTATACATATATGTATGTATGTGTATCGGAGAAGCTGTTATCTTCACAACAATGCTCGGAAAAAGTTAGTGTTGGAACAAAAACTTTGCAGACTTCAACTTTGCCCGCAAAATTGAATAAAAAGTTCCACCGACTAACTGCATTATTTCTGATATCGGATTCGAGTAAATTTGCATACATTTGATACGGCGAAAGTTTTTCGCCCGTTTAAATAACTGTTTCAATGCGAAAATTAACAGAAATCTAACCATGCACTTTTTAGTTGATTATGGAAGTATTTCACGTAGTGATTATTATCTTCATTCTACCATCCCCATAATGACTAGATTAATAAATAAATTAATGTACGGCTACTGCGTACGTATTTGGGTATCGAAACGATTTTTAATTTTGTGCAACTCGATACGTTCAATTTGTCAATTGCAAAAATGGGAGTTCGCGCGATCCATATGCAGATAGTTGTTTTATAAAAAGCTATTACGTATTTCAAAAAAACAATATTTTTCTACATTAATATTAAAGGTATTGTTTTTGTTTCGTCCACCTATTTTCTACAAAATTTAAGCCCGCAAGCTATAATATTACTTTTCAATACAGTATTTTATTTTATATAAAAATGTTAAAGATGAGCTTACACGTAAGATTATTTGTTGTCTCCTAAAATTATTACCCTATAGCATTTCCGTTATTTCGTAAAAACATTGAATAATGCCTATTGAACATGTTTTGCGTCGAACCAGTACCTTGCGTGAATACTTCAGTGATATGCGAACGACATATGTACTTTAAAAAATTACAAATAATCCCACACAGTTTTCCCTGGAAGAATATTCTGTTTACATACAATGTATTCTCTATGGCATTACACGCTTAACACTGTAATATACCTTCAGCTTAAAAAGTAAAATAAATGTGAGCTTATGGTGGGGTTATAAATGTATGCTCCTTTGTTGTATGATGTACGATTTAAAAGAGCACATTTTAAAAGTATTCCTCGTCGAGCTTAATTGAAACAGCCATGTAGAAAACCCACACATACAGACCCGCTCGCACGTAGGTTTTCATTTCATATCAGAATTCACAATAAATCTTTTATTGAATGTGAATGACTAGACGTTTCAGACGCGACGTTTCGTTTGACCTTTGCGCCTAAACATATACACAATATAATAAAAAAAATGTTACATTTTATAAAGAGTAAAAACACGAGCCGTAAATCCGTACCTCGCGACAATAGACGGCGATTCCATTAAGGCAATTTACTAATGGATCCTGGCCATAGCTTTCATTGGCAAATTGCAAAGCTTTGAGGGGATGCACCGACATGTGTTACACGGATGTTGAAACGCTTAAATTGCAAACGTCGTTAGTGGCCTATCTCTCTGTCCTTTGGCTTATACCTAATAGCTAATAGCTTATATATTCACCAATAGGGATCAAATTTGATACGCACACATGCATACATATACACACGTACGTATTATGAGCATGCAGGCCTTGCACTTGAGTGCAATACAACAGTTTTGTTACTTTGGAAAACAAAACTTTGTCGTTTAAAGCTATTTTTTTGATTAACTCAGCCTAACTGATGAACGATGTTGCCAGTCGAAGCATATTGAGCATTGCCCAGTCTAAAAAAAAAATACGTCTTACTTCTGCATCGAGTTAATTATTATTAAGATTTACGAATCTTTATCTCTTTATACGAAAAAATGTACGTTTTCCATTGTCCAATATGTGAGCGCCTACTGTAAATAGATTTGTACTAGTGCAAGCCCGTTGAATATCAACGGAGCGAATAATATTAAATTTTTATAGTTGTTGCATCTAGGCAACCAAGCGCCATCTATGGCGCGTTATAACAACAACAACGTAACAATTCAGCAAAGTCGCGAACCCTTTAAGAATAAATATTGGCCAATTATAGCACGTCCGTCATCGCCTCCGTTTGGATCATAACGTAAGCGCTCACTGTTCCGAATTGGTGATCTCGTGTTAAAATCCCACTCGTGCGACGTTCTGGTTTTTTTTTAATTATTTACCGAGGCGAACGTTATCAGCCGACAGACACACACACAAACATACAGACAGATTTCGGCTATTTCGTATAGTAGTGTACAGCATTTCAAAGGCACCCGTAAAATAGTTTCATTTTTATATGGCGACAGACGTTATAATGCGTAGGAATGAACTCGTATCTGTTTGCCTGTTTGTTCATCTCTTATACATTTCATACCGATAACTAAACTTTACGAAAGTACTTGCTATGATCCTGCAAATTCTTATGAAATATTTTTCTTTCGGAAAGCTTCCATTGAAAGTTTCCTTTTGATGATACAAGCTTATGGCGGAAGCGGATGGGGGGTGTTTGTTGTCATTGAGTATTTCCAGTTCGGTGCAAAATACCAATGCGTACAAACGGTTTCGATTGAATGCGAGGAAAATACAGTTAGTGCACTTACTGTGCCATATTGGATATAACGGTCGTTCATTGTTTAAGGATTTTGCTGTCGATCCGGACCGAGTTGACGGATAATCCGGATGCTGTTCCGGCCAACGTTGAAGTTGAAGCTTGTCCACCACCTCCCGATTACTGTTCCACAAACGACGAAGAGTTTTTGCTATTTGCAACGGTTCTGGACGCTTCCATGATCGACAAGAAGCTGTGCGAAAAACCGATTAGCTTCGAGCTGAGCATCGGAAACTATGGCAATGTGATCGACGGCTACAACCGATCTTCCAGGTCCAACACCGAAACCCACGGTGAGTCTTCCAATTTTTATTTATTGATTTAATTTATCTTTTGACCGGAGTCGTGGGCCGTATATAGGATTAGCATTTAGATGGGGTGTGCTTTTATTTTTCGGGTAAAATAAACGGGTAAAAGTCTTATCTCGTCACAAATGCGGTGTGTAGCTTTTTGAGTATTACGTGGATAATTTGTAGTTTGCGGTTTTTTATCATTATTTTTCAGGTGGACGTAGTTTATTTAGTGCGACATTTGAAAGCTTAAATTTGGCTCGGTTGACTTAATTCGGAATCGTTGGTCTTTTTTAAAATAAATTCGGTGCTTCTCATGTACGACGTGTTACTCTAAAGCCGGAATAATAATCTAATAGAACAAAGCTGACTGTAATATGTATTAAAATATACGCGAATATGATTCAATTGAATCGGTATTATTACGTGGCGCTGCCCCGAAACGACCTTTGAACGAATAGCGCAGTGGAAAATACCGAAAGACAGGTACTCAATTCGTTTGTTTTCGTGTTTGCATATTTTAGAAAGACTTCATATTTTAGTTTCAGCGTCATATAAATGTTGTACGAGCTGTACAATGAATGGACTAACGTTTAAATATAATTAAGTGCACATATGCGATTTTTCGCAATATCAACAATTTAACGCGACACTTTGAGGAGCCTTATGAACGCGCATAAAAGGGACAAAAAAAACCTGTATTCTTCGCAAATAAACGCCGTACAATAGAAGAATGCGTTATTGTAACGACGTAGAAAAGAAAACAACGAGATAAGAAATAAAAGCTCGTTCACTTCGAAGCGAACTTTTTAGGATACGCCGAGTTTTCCATGCACGTTATAAATTTAGGGTCGAAACGTTCACAGGGATTATAGACCGATCGAAAAGTATGCTCAATTCGTTTAAGAGTTTAAAAAAGTTTCAACTGAAGAGCACTTATTAAACTAAGCTCTAAAAAGAAAAAAAACATTCGCTCTGAAACCACCTACTGGCTACTTGTTAATCCAAAATCGATGCACATTTTCAATCGGTTGAATTCGTTCGTAAGCATTCAATTAGCTGTCGTCAATTAATTGGTCCATTTTATTGTCGAATTTGCCGAGCACCTGAACCACGGTGAACATTCCAGTGCTACTAACTCTAATTGCAATGGATTGCCTGTGGTTTCCGAAACGTACACGGGTGTTTATATTCAATTTGTGTGAATTTAATTAATTGAATTTCAGAAATGACACACGGCGAGAGTACGACACAGCCGATGAAAGCCATGACCCATGACCGTATGCACTATTTCCTCCCTTATTGGGACCGAAAGCCCTGCATGCATGTAAGATCTTATTGGCCAGACCATCAAAAACGTCTCTACACGTCCAACATCCTCGATAAGGTCTACGAAGCATTGGTAAGATCAAATTTAAAATTCTCTCATTTAGAAATATTCTATAGGTATGAAATATACGTAGTATCGTGCAAAGTTCAACCTGAATGTCTATTGCTTTTAACATATTTGATTTCAAGCGATGCCTCTTAGCTTTCTATAAACATTTTTACTGTTCGTCACATTGAAGTTTTCCGGCTGTGATTCTTCATTGTTGTTTGTTGCCTTTTGAAACGGCAAGAAGGAAATTTTTACACTCATATAATATACCAGTTTCAAACGTCAAAGTGACATGGTAAATCTTTCGCAGAAATCGTAACTATTTTTTTTTATTTAAAAAAGCTTTTTATTGTTCATATACTATGTTCACAATACATCTTAAATCTACATATTTTAATAGCTACTGGTCTAGTGACCATTATCTATTATACACATTGTTCATTTTGTTAGTATTTATAAAGATTCTTTTATTTTAATGTTAGTATTTATAGCGTAATAGGAGAAAGAGCTCAAAAACCTATTTACAATTCTTATCAAATGTTTATAATATATTTTACATAATTAAATACTTTTTAGAGTCAGCGACCTAAAGAAAATTATGTTTAGGTAATTTGTGTTTATACCTAAAGGGTAAAGACATCTTGCTATAATCACCGAGACCTTTCACTAATTTGTTAGTGTGGTTATTGGTAGTTCTATCATAGAAATCTTAACTATGACAGCCCTTAAAGTGAAGACGCAATGCTTAAAATGAATGGTTAGATATGAAGCGGGTATAACAAATACTAATGACATGCTATTTTTTATGATGAATCATTACTCGATGAGCTATGTATAATCAATTTAAAATAAATTACATTGATGGTTTTGGTATTTTGACAGTAGAATGTACGCTCTGAGTTATCAATGCATTTTGAGTTGAAAGTAAAATAAAAAGTTCAGATTTTACAGCTGCCCGCTTTTTTGCCGCATCGTTTAATTGTGTATAATAAATACGTATGTTCGTCAATACGAAATAGTTAAATTTATTGAAAGCGTTCATACTATTTAAACGAGAAACTTAATACGGCTTCAGCACAAACAGTGAATAATCTTCAATAGGAAAACTTTCAGTCAAATAGCTTGCGATTGCGAAACAACTTGAAAGTACATATTATAATAACGACTATAATACTTCTTATTTAAGGAGTGTGGAACATTTTTATTGAGTTCAGTGAATTGTTGGGCAGTTCATTTGAGATATGTATGTATACAGTTCGCATCATTGCGCATCGCTTAGTACAGCTTTTTTTCTTCTTTTGTTTATTTCTCCCAGTCTGTGGATTCCGGCACTTAGATAAGAGATAGTACTGTCAAACCTTCTTCACTCTTTTGATAAATCCCATTTTGCCGAATTATCCCCAGTTGGCGCTAAAACGCCCCCGCAAACGGATTTCAGTTGACCCTAAAGACATCGAACGATTTACGAAAGCGACCCCAAAGTCACAAACTATTCACATACGCTATTTATAGTTGACGAAATTCCCGCAATACAGTGTGAAAATTGTGGAAATGATTCCGAAAACGAAATCAGAATTGACAAAATATCGACAGACTTGTCGTGCGAATCGACATCGCATGTACATATGAATAAGCTAAATGTCGTAGTACCAAAGCCGATACGTTACCGGTTTCACGAACACTGAAATATATTTTAAAACCCCTGAGGATGTGCTTGTACTATGTACCCGAGTGTACTTTTTCTCCCCGGTGGTTCTCAATAACTTTTCGGTTCTTTTTCGTGTCCAATACGCGCAGAATACCATATTCCCTATCAGAAAACATAAAAATAACAAGGCAGTGCAAAAAATCTTCGTCGATATTTTCGTACGGTAAAGAAGAAACCTTTTTTTCAACTGTTTGGTCGTACAAGATATATCAGATCGACACAACCCGCACAAAAATATTTTCTTTAAGATGGCATTTTAAAATATGCCACACTTCAGAAGCCTTTGAAGTTGAATGAATTATTCGTTACAACAAATCCGCGGCTAATCCCCGACAGTGTGTAGGTGGCCCAGAGAATCGCATTTGAAGTGACTGTATCTTTTGAAATATTAAATAGTACAAAAAAAGCTTCAATCGCATTTCATACTTTGTGATGGTTAATGTGGGAAATTATATACCCACGTAAGATCGCACCATTTCGCTTGCATGCAAATTTTGATCCCACGTACATACATAGGTACTTTTTTTAATCGAATGACCGTACAAACCGTCAAACTTTGCAAACTGTATAAAATTAAACCCTGCAAACTAATTAACAACATCCAGCAAGAAATTGCGAAGCAAGCGACCACATCAGTAGCCGTAGAACGCATCTCAATTTGCATTCGATAATGAACAGACTCAAAGACGTTAGTAGACACAGGTTGGCAAAAAACGAACAACGATACAGTGATTAAAACAAAATCATTTTAAGTTCGTTCAACCCTCTATTTAATTATGTGGTGGATTTTATAGCGGATTTCCAATACAATATTTATTTTTCTTTTTAGTTTCGAAATTATAAAGCAAATCAGGGCTTGCATTGAACTATTTCTGCATCACTCACTATTAAGTTAAGACTCTAGAATTTTGTATGGAACCGTTTCAACTTTGCTGACTTTTTAAGAAGATTTGGATGAAGACCTCTCCAATATTCTTCCACTCCATTCCACACATTCTTCTCAATTCATCAGCCCATCTCCCACTCGGTCTACCTTGCTTTCTTTCACATCCTCTCGAATACCATTCAAGTATTTCTCGCGTCCATCTGCCATCCATTCTTCTCACTATGTGTCCACTTCAACTTTCTCACACGTTCCGCTATATCTGCCACTTTGGTCATGCTTCTTACCAATGTATTCCTCTTGCGATCTCTTCTTGTTATACCGAGCATACATCTTTCCAGGCTTCTCTGTGTGTACTGGATCTTACATAACATTCTTGAATTATTATTCTAATTATGACATCAATTTTTAAAAGCCGAAAGCAATACCTACAAATAAACTAATTTGAAAAGTGATTTAAGCAGTCAAAACAGTACTGTTTCATAAATTGGCTTCATCTTTGGCGACAGGTGATTCGCATATTAACCCTATTTATCAATTTAAACCTCTTGCGATCTCTTCTTGTTATACCGAGCATACATCTTGCCGTGCCTCTATGTGTGCACTGGATCTTACGTAACATTCTTGAATTTAGCTTGTATGTATTCATCATCATTATTATTTTCAGCCGTTCTTCCATTGACTCCAAACATTCTTCTAAATTCATCAGTCCATCGTCCATTCGGTCTACCTTGCTTTCTTTCACATCCTCTCGGGTACCATTCCAGTATTTCTCGCGTCCGTCTGCCATCCATTCTTCTCGCTGTGTCCAGCCCATTGCCACTTTAAAGTTTTCACACGTTCCGCTATACATATGTATGTATCTGCCACTTTGGTCATGCTTCTCACCCACGTACATACATACATATACCTCGATTTGGATTTTAGTACTATTTAAATAGTTCCAGCAACTATGGCGATACACCGTTGAGTAAATTGAATTCATTTTTCACGAACCGTCACTTACGATCCCAACCAACATACTCATGGTATCGCCGTGGTTTTACCCACTTTGCAAAACTCAATTGTAAACTTTGATCGTCGATCGACACTTTAATATCGTTACTCGTCGAGTTTTCATCCGGGCGTGGACGCGTCGACATAACTAGGTTATAAACTACCACTTTCGAACATGCAAATAATCTCACGGAACTTCTATCTTGTACCTTGCAGGAGGACGGTCTGCACAGGACGGACGAATCCACCGGCGATACTGCTGTTGAATCTTTGCGAAAAACTCTCATCAATTTAAGCACCGGTTGCCGTCGGTTTTTGGAACTGAGACGAGGCACAACATCGAGTGGATCACAGACCGAGCTAGACAAGAGGAGATTGGAATTGTGTCTGCGTGAAATAGTAACCGCATAAATACACGTTGACTTAGTACAGCTTATCACGCATACCGTATGTTGAACTTATATGGTGAAATTGTGACATTTTCAGGACTCCCTGGACACAAAGAGCAGACACCTGAAGGCTATATTGACCAAGAGCTCGTTCAAAGAGAGATACAAAACCGCGCAGAAGTTCTTATCCAAGCTCAAATTTCTCATTGAAGACGTAAGTTACCTACATATATACATACATACATACGTGTTGTAATCACGCGTATTCCGCATTATATACATACATACATAGGTGTATTTAAGCATTTGGGCAAAATGTGCACGATGAATTTTCACTTTGTTGTATGATAGCGGTAAGCACTCAAAGCGACGACTTTTCGTCTTATCTGACAACGCTAGCTCAAGTATGTGGCTCAACTCCAAAAGGACCGATGTCAAAATATCTAGATGCGATTAATAGGGGTTGCAAAATTTAGTCCCAGTTCGTAGCTCAAATAATTTTAAGCGTAGCTGCTTCGCTTTTCGACAACATTTTTCAGACTTTCGCAGTGAATCTAGTATTAATTAATTAATTAAAATTTTAATTTAGGGAAATATAGACAATGAATTGATAGTTATGAAGAATGTTATTAGCCGTCGAATAAGCTGAAATCTTTGACAAGAGACGATCACTCATACAATTCGTTCAAAATTTGACTTTGGCTGTTTTGGAACCGAACACGATTGTGTATATTTTATTAAGACATAACTGTAGATGAAAATAATTGAAGAGTGTATTCATCAAATCAAATCAAATCAATTCCGAAAGATTGTACTCAAAACATATGTCATTTTACATAGATGCATCGATTGATTTTAATACATATGTAGAATATTTGTATGCATGTATGTATGTACATATGTACATATGTACATATATGGACATTAATGGAGTCGTGGAAAATTCTGCTTAGAGATTCATTGATTTCTTGTGATTGTGTGTTTGTTTGTGATTTCGTTACGAGATGTATTATATCAACAACCTGTTGATGCTATTGCATTGAGACTTCGCGTTTCTTATTATGTAAACATACTATGTATTTGTATAACGAGAAGCGTCTTCTCTCTTTAGACTCATAACACTTCGGGACATTTTTATTCTGTTTGTTTGAACACCTTATTCGTATACTACCTCGAATAGGGCTAATTAAATTTCTGGGAAAATTTTGGATCACGATGTGGTTATTTTGCATTGAAGAAAATTCAGTTTCTTAACACGTTTATGTTAAAATGAAGACACTGCAATTTACTGTGTTGCCAATGTAATTATTCTGTCCACCGTTAACAATACATAAAACTGTATTTTCTCTACCTAGGCCAAAGGTATATTGCAAATTTTTCACTTTAAGTGAACGTAAAAACGTCCTACGAAGCAATGAAACGTTTTCGATTTTTTGAGCTACGGTACAACCGGTTCGAAACCGGAAGCGTGACGTAACCTACCGACTGTTTACTAACTGAATTACTTATCTGGATAACGTTAAATAACATTTGAATCGCCCCTGTCTTTTTGTCACTTTGTCACATATACATACAGTAGCGATCACTGAAATCGCACCAACCATTAATATTGTTGCTTACAACTTTACGCGTTATTTATTAAATTGGGTATAATTTACACGTTTGAAACTATATACATTCGTATATATATAAATATTATTATGAAAAGAGTTGCATACTTTGAAATGGTAATTGAATAATTCAATGTTTAGCTTAGCAGCCTTACAGCATAGTTGTATGAATTTCATAGAAACAAATCAAGAAATACCACTATTGTAGGATTGTTTTGAAATTCTTCTCGTATCACTGTAATATAAATAATTTTAAACGTAAAACAGTTTAAATTCTAAAACAAAAAAATCGTGCCATTTCAATTGCCTTAATTTTTTCATAAATAATCGGATTGCGTGGAGCGGTCCACACAATAGCATCCCTTCGGCGTTCGCTGTTCGGTTCGTCGGTGTGTACGCAGCATAATATGTACATATCTCACTTTCCTATTGTAGCCACAAGGTGCCCTTCCCGATGCGGTAGTGTGGGCTATCGGTGGTGGCAAAAGGCTCGCTTACCAAAGAGTACCAGCCAGACACCTGATATATTCACCAGTCCAGGAAGAAAAGGGGAAGCTTTGCGGTAAGCCCCACACGATGTTCCTGAAGGTGAGTCGATTAAGGTTACTTAATTTTTTGCGCAATCGTCCCACTTGAGGGTTTTCTCGGTATATTTTTTCAGCTGCCTGGAAAAAAGGCCGACGGCTCCAGTGGATGGATGATCCCGACTAAGCTCCTTATATACATCTGGTTGGGTATTAAGGAACACAAGCCGTGTTACATTGAAGGACTGCCTGGTGGTTTTGAATTGTGCAATGAGTTTCGTTCGATTGTGCGTCCAGAAGTTCCCCCACCGGCTATTATATCCTATGTGGAACAGCATGTAAGCATCGATATCAATTTATTGTCGTAGTACGAGGGTGTGTCAAAATTTACCCCAAAAACTTGTTGAATCATCCTCATTTGTTTTCATTTTTAGAATTTCCAACTGAGGGCTTATATCTACCAAGCAAGGTCTTTGATAGGTTCAGATGCTTCGGGTCTATCAGACCCGTTCGCTCGCGTGATCGCCGCTGAATACTGCAGGACCACTAGGGTTATAGATGAGACGCTCAGCCCAACTTGGGACCAGTCGTTTGTTTTTAACGATATATCGTTGTACGGTTCGATGGATCAGATCAAATTAGACCCGCTCGTCATCATCATCGAAATATTCGATCAGGACCAAGTGGGCAAGTCCGAATTCATAGGAAGAGCTATGGCCAAGCCTTTGGTCAAAGCCCTCGAAGATCCTTACATCCAACCGATGTTTCCACCTTCGCTGGAATGGTACGAGATAACTCGAGGCTTGAACCATGCCGGAGAGCTCCTGGCCACTTTTGAACTCTTGGAAATAGGTCGAGGAGACAGTGGAGAACCTGGACAACCACCCGGAGTGATGGCTTTATCACCACCGCTCGAAGGAACTGACATTGTACCGGTGCCAGAAGTTATACGTCCTAGTTTAGCGTACTACAGGATTGAGCTGTTGTTTTGGGGACTTCGCGATTTGAAACGTGTACACTTCTTGACTGTAGACAAACCGAGGGTGGATGTAGAGTGTGCTGGAAACATACTGTACTCGTCGATTATTCAAAATGCGCAGAAAAATCCCAATTTTAGCTGCTCTGTGAAGTTCTTAGACGTCGAGCTGCCCGAACAGGAGTTGTACAGACCGCCACTCACCATTAGAGTCGTAGATTGCAGAAGTTTCGGTAGATATACATTAGTGGGCACCCACACTATAAATTCGATCCACAAGTATATGCACACGTTCCAAACTGCCAAAGAAAGAGAAGCTGAAGAAAAGAGACGGTCGCTTCAGTTACAGCAAAATCCGGGCGAGAATATTTTAAATTTGGGAATGCCCGAGATCAAAATTCAAATCGATGCCGAAAGGGAAAATTGTCCGTTGTTGTTCAGGGACACTCCGTTGTTGTATGGCACTAGCTCGTCGCACAAAACTACAGTAAAAATTAACGATAAGAAGGGTAAAATTAATGGGGAAGATGAAGAAGACGACGAGGAGAGCTCTAAAGACTGGTGGACTAAGTATTTCGCGTCTGTCGACATGATCATAGAGGAGGGGAAAGAAGCAAAGTCTGACATACAAAAACTGAAAAACAACTCTTTAACTATGTATAATGAAACTGAAAAGAACAACACTCCCAGCTTCAGCGGCAAATCGGTTCGCAAAGATGCCGGTTCAGTAGATAAGAAAAATAAGAAGCTCAAATCGTCCACCATTGCTGGTAAATCGGGAGCCAGTTTCAACCCAATCCAAGATAAAAAGAAATCTCTACCCAAATCTGCACTTTGCAAAGTAAGATTGCTTTATATGTGTAACAATTTTTAAATTTTCTAACTTTTCTGATTTAAAAAATTCACTTCCTTTTTTATGACTTGTCTGAACCTTATAACATTTTGACTTTTCTCGACGGAAAGTGAAATGTTACTATCCTTATCAAGCTTAGCGTATTAAAATAAAAGTTGAAATAATTTGATATTAGCTTTTTATAATTAAAAATTGTGTTCTTACGCAATTTTTAATCAAATTTATAATATTTTTTCCAGATTTACGGCAGCGAGCTAGAGTCTCAAACTGAGTTCGAAGAGTTCAAAGAATGGTTGTTGACGTTCGATCTGTACAGAGGAAAGAAGACCGGGGAAGAAACTGAAGACGAGAACAGAATCGTAGGCTCATTCAAGGTATGTGTATAAATAACCATCCTTCCTTTGATCATACGATAATATTCTACATACTACAATTGAAAATTACAGGGGGCTATAAAAGTATATCGTTGGCCGTTGAATATGACATCGGAGGATCGCACCGCTTTGGGCTTCGACCCACAGTTTGGCGTATTTCAAAACATGCCATCGAACGAACCAATTCGAGTTTTGGTCCGTGTTTATGTCGTCAAAGCGAATGATCTCCATCCCATGGACTTGAACGGTAAAGCGGATCCTTACATCGTCCTGCAGCTCGGTTCGAAGAAGATCAGCGACAAGGACAATTACATTTCGAAGCAGTTGAATCCCGTGTTCGGAAAGTGTTTCGAAGTCGAGGCCACCTTCCCCAGAGACTCGATGTTGACGGTTAAGATACAAGATTGGGATTTAGTCGGATCTGATGATGTCATTGGAGAGACGAAGATCGATCTGGAGAATAGGTTTTACAGCAAGCATCGGGGCACTTGCGGCTTGCCCAGACAATATGAAGAGTGAGTAATCTTGTTAACAATCTTAAAATGTTGCATACTAATAAAATAGTGTAAAATCACCAGCAAATACAGTGATACCCAAAACATGTTAGAATAAGTAGTGAGTTCAATTAGATGCTAAACAACGTTTCGTTTATTATTAGAAAGTATAGACATTAGGCTCATGTATACATACGTTGAAATTTTTTTTGACTTATGCTAATTTTTATGCTATTTTCTCATCAGGCAAGGATACAACAGGTGGCGAGACGCTATGAAGCCAACCCAGATTCTGGCTAAACTGTGCAAAGATGGCAAAATCGATCCGCCTTGTTATGAATTCGGCAAAGTCAAGCTTGGAAACCAAGTGTTCGAGTTGAGCGACGAAGAAGATAGTATGCTGAGTTGGAACGTGGCAGCTGGAAGATCCAGGGAATTGGAAGAGAAATTAGCACTGCATGTTTTACATCGTTGGCAGGAAGTCTCTAGAGTTGGTTGCCACCTAGTACCGGAACATATCGAAACCAGACCCTTGTACAATCCGGATAAACCAGGTGAGAGTCTCGGGATCTTTTAATAGTAAACATTAATAGTTTCGGTGAGGTTTTCTAATAAATTTGTTCGCGTTTGTACATAGGTATCGAGCGTGGAAAATTAGAAATGTGGGTAGATATGTTCCCGATGGATTTGCCACCTCCAGGACCGCCTATTGATATATCGCCGAGAAAGCCGAGAGCTTACGAGTTGAGGATCATCATTTGGAATACTGATGACGTTGTGCTCGAAGACGATGCGTTCTTCACCGGGGAGAAAATGTCTGATATATACGTTAAGGGGTATGTTGTTTGAATTAATTATGAAAAAGCCCAGGTTTACCTTTGAGGAATCAAAATTATAAAGTCTTGTTCTATGTAGTATGCAATTTAAATTCCGTGTCCTGAGATAAGTTATATGCGATACGACATCATTTTATCATACTTGGTTAATATTGTTCGAATATTATTGAAAATTTGCTTGCGTTTATAATATTGAAGGGTTGAATGAAAGGCTATTGGTTCTACATAAGTGCCAAAAAATTCAAGTTGAGTAAATAAGTCAAAAATGCCAAAAAATAATAAATACCAAAGGGTCTTATATATCAATCGGTTACAAATTGTAACGGGTAAATGTAATGCAAATGTACCTAGTGTGACACATGCTAAACAGTGGTGCGCATCATTTTTGAGCCAAGGGCCACTTTTCCAATGTTAAATATTTAAAGTGCCACTTAGGAGAAAATCTTCCACTTATTGATATACAATTATAATGGTATTTCTATAAAATATCATATCTCCATAGCCAGGTTACTAATATCAGGGTTTAAATTAGTAGTTACAATAAGGAAAAGATTTTTAAGATTACAGTCAGTAAGTCTTTCAATATATGTACTTCCAAAGCGGCAAACATAACTTGTGCTAATTTACTCTGGTTTCAATAGGCAAGATTTTCCAGAATTTAATAAGTTCACTGCCTGTTGGCAAAGCAGAGTGTTCATAAAGCTTACTCTTCAATGCCATATTAAATTTAAATTTAACGATTTTTATTTGTGAGTCGGCATTGTCGACAAGTCTTGAATTTTACTTTTGTTAAATGCGAATGGATTAACGAAAGTGCAACATTATTTTCTGCTTTAACGAATTCAACAAAACGAGACTCAAATAAAATTTTCAGTGCTTTTAGTTTTTCGAAATGAGGCTCACAGCTCACAGCTTACATTAAATTTATCAGCACACAGTTTCAAATTTTTAAAATGATCAAATCTATGCTGATTTAATTGCAATACGAACAAGTCGAGTTTCACCTTAAATCCTAAAATATTATACACATCAGCAAATAGTTTATTTCTGATTGTATATACATACACAACTCGGTGTATGGCACATATCGTAATAGATCCAAAAGAATCGTAAAAGGGTTTGGTACATACATACATATAAAGATCCATTCTACATAATAAACTCAATAAATAAATAAAAATAGTACATACATATGTATGTACATAAAACGAATAAACTTTCAACCCTTCAATTGAAATTGAAATAAATTCGCTCAATACTTTGGCGCAATATAAAATGCTGGTTGCGGAAACATAAGCTCGTACTTTGTTAGAAATATTGACCTTTGGGGAAAAAATACTTAATAATACATATTGAGTATCGGCTTAATTAGATGATTTAATTTAGCGTGGTTCTAATTTCAATTTTTAGATGGTTGAAGGGTCCTGAAGATTGTCAAAGCACTGATATTCACTACAGATCGTTAACAGGCGAAGGGAACTTCAATTGGAGATACATATTTCCATTCGAATACTTGGTCGCCGAGGAGAAGATCGTAATATCGCGTAAGGAGTCCTTGTTCTCGTGGGACGAGACCAAATCCAAGATTCCTGCAAGGTTAGAATTCCAAGTGTGGGACGCCGATCACTTTTCAGCAGACGATTTTCTAGGTACTGTATCAAAGTTTATTGATTAATAAATTGCAGCGAATTTCGATTTTACTGCAGCGCGTTTTCGCAGCGAATTTCGATCGTGTTTTGTGCGATTTATTTATTTTTAATTGTTTTTGTATTGTACGTTGTATACCATTGGCGATATTAGAATTCAATTCTGTTGCATTAGGAGCGATAACTTTGGATCTGAATCGCTTCCCGCGCGGTGCAAAATCATCCAAGCTATGCACATTGGACATGCTCAAGATGGACGGCTCCGTTCCTATGGTGAACATGTTCAAGCAGAGACGCGTCAAAGGATGGTGGCCTTTCTATATAAAGAAGGATAACGACGAACTTGAGCTGACCGGTAAAATGGAGGCAGAGATTCATCTTATGACAAAAGAAGAGGCCGAAAAGTCTCCAGCTGGAACAGGAAGGAATGAGCCCGATCCTCTCGATAGACCAAAGTACCTACTGATAAATTTAAATAAGATTTATAAATTAAAATTCAAAATTAAATGCATATATGAAATAATTGTTTAATATGAATTTTAGTCGGCCTGATGCCTCGTTCATGTGGATCCTGAACCCGCTGAAGTCTATTCGTTACATCGTGTGGCATAATTATAAGTGGAAAGTGTTAAAAATGTTAGTCATACTCGCGTTGACCATTTTATTCCTGTTATTCTTTTACTCGATTCCCGGTTATTCTGTAAAACGTTTACTGGGAGCTTAACTCGTATTTAATTATTATAAACTATAATACACATACTATACAATATGTACTCGCAGCGTTACCCAAGCTGTTTCAAATGCAAACCATTGAGAAAAATAATATAATTCAGTGGCCCGCTAGCCAGGCATGCATACATCCGGTTTGAGAAACGCTTATGTACGAAATAATTTCAATTATATCATATTAAGTTGGTCCAAGAGTCGCTGAAGGTTTTGTAATCGGTCTAACTTTAACTGTTCATCAATTGGTTTTTATTTCTACTAAATAAGAAGGTCATAAATGTAGGATCTTGTTGAAGGGCTCAAATGATAACGACTGATTATTGGTTTGACATATCTTAAGTGGTGTATAGCCCTTCCGGCTTGCGTCGAGCAAATAATGTTATATATGTATACATACAACCCGTGACTGGAGGGCTTCCACTCTGAATGGCACCCCTTCAGACTGGACTCCCTCCGGGTAGCCTCATTAACTTTCTTTTTTTTTTTGCCGCCGTTCAGCCATCACGAGTGATTGAGACCCATGATCCTTGTGCGCGTTAAAAAAAATAATTACTTGGAAGAGACTTCTCCGTTAGAGTGACCTCTTTTAGGCACTACAGAGGAGAAGGGGTGTGGTGTGGAGGCGAATCTCCTGGGATCGGGGCTATATAGGTATGTATGTATACAAAGTAGTGCAGGGTTGCCAGCTTAAAACTATTCACACACTCATCCATCTCAAATTTCGTAATATTTAAGTTAATTTTAATTAAAAATCGAATTCTATACTCGGTCATTCCTAATCTATCATAGGTCCTCGGATGACATTCGTCGTCTCATATTCTTTTACAAAAGTTTCAATTATAAAAACATTCCAAAGTTCAATTCAAATTACAAACATACAAAATTTCAATGAGTTAAAACAATTCTACGTTTCTATGCCGGTTATATTAATTTATTATTTAAGTCTACACTTCTCCAGCCCATGGCTTCACAGTCTCGGTGTACGTGAGCTCCAGCTCCACCTTGGTGATCTCGTAATCGACGTACCCCTGTTCGGTCTCATTTATCTTGTACTTCAAATCATTGATCCTTTGTTGTGACTTTTCAATTTGGTCCCGTATTTCATTAGTTTCCTCGTTCTGGTGTCGCAGCTGATTCGTCGAAACGTTGACCTGCGATTCCATTTTCAAAACTTTCAAATGCATACCTTTTCAACTCAACTCTCTCAACTTGACAGCAATCAATTATTCTTGTAAATGGGCTACGGAATTGTCGAAAATTGTTTCGTGCATACTTACTCGACATATCATACATTTCGACTATACAGGCGATTCTGGCTCGAAGCGTCCGTATAGTCGATTTGATTTCGGCCTCACCCACTCTTGTTTTCATCAATTCTTTCTGCAGCAATTCTATCATCTCGTTTTGGATTGGTTTTATGTTGTTCTGCTCTTCGATCAGTGTAGTGAACTTGTTGAAGTCGGTCAGTACCTACTGATAAATTTAAATAAGATTGATAAATTAAAATTCAAAATTAAATGCAAATATCAAAAAACTGTCAAGTTGCGATTATAATCAACTGACCTGGAGCTTAACTCGTATTTAATTATAAACTATAATACACATACTACACAATATGTACTCGAAGCTTCACCCAAACTGTTCCAAATTCAAACCATTGAGAAAAATAATATAACTCAGTGGCCCGCTAGCCAGGCATACATACATACATCCGGTTTGAGAAACGCTTATGAACGGAATAATTTCAATTGTATCATATTAAGTTGGTCCAAGAGTCACCGAAGGTTTTGTAATCGGTCTAACTTTAACTGTTCATCAATTGGTTTTTATTTCTACCAAATAAGAAGGTCATAAATTTAGGATCTTGTTGGGGGGTTAGCTCAAATGATAACGACTGGTTTGACATATCTTTAGTGGTGTATAGCCCTTCCGGCTTGCGTCGAGCAAATAATGTTATATATGTATACATACAACCCGGGACTGGAGGGCTTCCACTCTGAATGGCACCCCTTCAGACTGGACTCCCTCCGGGTAGCCTCATTAACTTTCTTTTTTTTTTGCTGCCGTTCAGCCATCACGAGTGATTCAGACCCATGATCCTCGTGCGCGTTAAAAAAATAATTACTTGGAAGAGACTTCTCCGTTAGAGTGACCTCTTTTAGGCACTACAGAGGAGAAGGGGTGTGTGGTGGAGGCGAATCTCCTGGGATCGGGGCTATATAGGTATGTATACAAAGGGGTGCAGGGTTGCCAGCTTAAAACTATTCACACACTCATCATTCTCACGTTTCGTAATAGTTATGTTAATTTTAATTAAAAATCGAATTCTATACTCGGTCATTCCTAATCTATCATAGGTCCTCGGATGACATTCGTCGTCTCATATTCTTTTACAAAAGTTTCAATTATAAAAACATTCCAAAGTTCAATTCAAATTACAAACATACAAAATTTCAATGAGTTAAAACAATTCTACGTTTCTATGCCGGTTATATTAATTTATTATTTAAGTCTACACTTCTCCAGCCCATGGCTTCACAGTCTCGGTGTACGTGAGCTCCAGCTCCACCTTGGTGATCTCGTAATCGACGTACCCCTGTTCGGTCTCATTTATCTTGTACTTCAAATCATTGATCCTTTGTTGTGACTTTTCAATTTGGTCCCGTATTTCATTAGTTTCCTCGTTCTGGTGTCGCAGCTGATTCGTCGAAACGTTGACCTGCGATTCCATTTTCAAAACTTTCAAATGCATACCTTTTCAACTCAACTCTCTCAACTTGACAGCAATCAATTATTCTTGTAAATGGGCTACGGAATTGTCGAAAATTGTTTCGTGCATACTTACTCGACATATCATACATTTCGACTATACAGGCGATTCTGGCTCGAAGCGTCCGTATAGTCGATTTGATTTCGGCCTCACCCACTCTTGTTTTCATCAATTCTTTCTGCAGCAATTCTATCATCTCGTTTTGGATTGGTTTTATGTTGTTCTGCTCTTCGATCAGTGTAGTGAACTTGTTGAAGTCGGTCAGTACCTACTGATAAATTTAAATAAGATTGATAAATTAAAATTCAAAATTAAATGCAAATATCAAAAACTGTCAAGTTGCGATTATAATCAACTGACCTGGAGCTTAACTCGTATTTAATTATAAACTATAATACACATACTACACAATATGTACTCGAAGCTTCACCCAAACTGTTCCAAATTCAAACCATTGAGAAAAATAATATAACTCAGTGGCCCGCTAGCCAGGCATACATACATACATCCGGTTTGAGAAACGCTTATGAACGGAATAATTTCAATTGTATCATATTAAGTTGGTCCAAGAGTCACCGAAGGTTTTGTAATCGGTCTAACTTTAACTGTTCATCAATTGGTTTTTATTTCTACCAAATAAGAAGGTCATAAATTTAGGATCTTGTTGGGGGGTTAGCTCAAATGATAACGACTGGTTTGACATATCTTTAGTGGTGTATAGCCCTTCCGGCTTGCGTCGAGCAAATAATGTTATATATGTATACATACAACCCGGGACTGGAGGGCTTCCACTCTGAATGGCACCCTTCAGACTGGACTCCTCCGGGTAGCCTCATTAACTTTCTTTTTTTTTTGCTGCCGTTCAGCCATCACGAGTGATTCAGACCCATGATCCTCGTGCGCGTTAAAAAAATAATTACTTGGAAGAGACTTCTCCGTTAGAGTGACCTCTTTTAGGCACTACAGAGGAGAAGGGGTGTGTGGTGGAGGCGAATCTCCTGGGATCGGGGCTATATAGGTATGTATACAAAGGGGTGCAGGGTTGCCAGCTTAAAACTATTCACACACTCATCATTCTCACGTTTCGTAATAGTTATGTTAATTTTAATTAAAAATCGAATTCTATACTCGGTCATTCCTAATCTATCATAGGTCCTCGGATGACATTCGTCGTCTCATATTCTTTTACAAAAGTTTCAATTATAAAAACATTCCAAAGTTCAATTCAAATTACAAACATACAAAATTTCAATGAGTTAAAACAATTCTACGTTTCTATGCCGGTTATATTAATTTATTATTTAAGTCTACACTTCTCCAGCCCATGGCTTCACAGTCTCGGTGTACGTGAGCTCCAGCTCCACCTTGGTGATCTCGTAATCGACGTACCCCTGTTCGGTCTCATTTATCTTGTACTTCAAATCATTGATCCTTTGTTGTGACTTTTCAATTTGGTCCCGTATTTCATTAGTTTCCTCGTTCTGGTGTCGCAGCTGATTCGTCGAAACGTTGACCTGCGATTCCATTTTCAAAACTTTCAAATGCATACCTTTTCAACTCAACTCTCTCAACTTGACAGCAATCAATTATTCTTGTAAATGGGCTACGGAATTGTCGAAAATTGTTTCGTGCATACTTACTCGACATATCATACATTTCGACTATACAGGCGATTCTGGCTCGAAGCGTCCGTATAGTCGATTTGATTTCGGCCTCACCCACTCTTGTTTTCATCAATTCTTTCTGCAGCAATTCTATCATCTCGTTTTGGCTTGGTTTTATGTTGTTCTGCTCTTCGATCAGTGTAGTGAACTTGTTGGTCGGAAACGGGTTTAGGCTTACTTGTAATTATACGCCAATACTTATGGTAAAAGCAATATTTTATGCTATTCAATAAATTTGTTCGGTCATTTGTAAAATAGTAGTATATCGTTTTAGATTTTTTTCCATAAAAAATTGTTAAATTTCGTAATAAATAGTGTTTATTCAGTTAATGCCTTTGATGTACAAATAGAATAATAGTAATCTGTATCAAGTTTTATTCGATATGTAATTAAGTGTTAAATTTAGTGTTTACTTGGTAGGGAAACGGGTTTAGGCTTACGTGCAATTATACACCAATCCTTATGGTAAAAGCAATATTTTATGCTATTCAATAAATTTGTTCGGTCATTTGTAAAATAAAAGTATATCGTTTTAGATTTTTTTCCATAAAAAATTGTTAAATTTCGTAATAAATAGTGTTTATTCAGTTAATGCCTTTGATGTACAAATAGAATAATAGTTATCTGTATCAAGTTTTATTTGATATGTAATTAAGTGTTAAATTTAGTGTTTATTTGGTAGGAAACGGGTTTAGGCTTACGTGCAATTATACACCAATCCTTATGGTAAAAGCAATATTTTATGCTATTCAATAAATTTGTTCGGTCATTTGTAAAATAGTAGTATATCGTTTTAGATTTTTTTCCATAAAAAATTGTTAAATTTCGTAATAAATAGTGTTTATTCAGTTAATGCCTTTGATGTACAAATAGAATAATAGTAATCTGTATCAAGTTTTATTCGATATGTAATTAAGTGTTAAATTTAGTGTTTACTTGGTAGGAAACGGGTTTAGGCTTACGTGCAATCATACACCAATCCTTATGGTTAAAGCAATATTTTATGCTATTCAATAAATTTGTTCGGTCATTTGTAAAATAGTAGTATATCGTTTTAGATTTTTTTCCATAAAAAAATGTTAAATTTCGTAATAAATAGTGTTTATTTAGTTAATGCCTTTGATTTACAAATAGAATAATAGTAATTATCTGTATCAAGTTTTATTCGATATGTAAGTAAGTGTTAAATTTAGTGTTTACTTGGTAGGAAATGGGTTTAGGCTTACGTGCAATAAATGCATCATGTCTTATGGTAAAATCAATATTTTATTTTATTCAATAAATTCGTTCGGTTAGCAGTTATACATATGTATCGTTTCAAACTTATTTCCATAAAAAATTGTTAAATCTTGTAATACAAAGTGTCGAAATCGGTTTTTTGTTTATTCAGTTAATGCAGACCTATTCAGTAAATCAGTTTATTCAATAATGTCAACTATTCATTTGCAGGATAGGTGACATTCCCATTTTGCAGCGAGTCGAACTCTATACACAGATGTGCAATAGATCTCGGCTTACTGCTTTACTTTTCTCTTGTTCTCCGACACCCACCTCCAGGTAGCCGGATTACAAGAGTCGCCATGCTCCCAGTCTTACGTAATCAACCATTGCAATGTTATATCTATATCATCTTTTTCCTTGGACGAGATTGAATAACAACATATCTCACGACTCTCACTACCGACCACCCTTCCCGTCACTGCCACTCTCGTGCAGCGGCGCGAACACAGTGTCAAAAACGGTTTTTTGTTTATTCAGTTAATGCCTTTGCTTTACAAATAGAATGTTAGGAATCCGTATCTAGTTTAATTCATTATTTATGTAGGTGATAAATTTAGTGTTTACTTGGGTTTAGGTGAAAAAGTTTTTTTTTTTTAGGTTTTAGTTTTTAAACGGGCTTAGGCTTACTTCCAATTATACACCAATCCTTATGGTAAAAGCAATATTTTATGCTATTCAATAAATTTTTTCGGTCATTTGTAAAATAGTAGTATATCAATTTAGATTTTTTTCCATAAAAAATTGTTAAATTTCGTAATAAATAGTGTTTATTTAGTTAATGCCTTTGATTTACAAATAGAATAATAGTAATTATCTGTATCAAGTTTTATTCGATATGTAAGTAAGTGTTAAATTTAGTGTTTACTTGGTAGAAAACGGGTTTAGGCTTACGTGCAATAATGCATCATATCTTATGGTAAAATCAATATTTTATTTTATTCAATAAATTTCTTTCGGTTAGCAGTTATACATATGTATCGTTTCAAACTTATTTCCATAAAAAATTGTTAAATTTTGTAATCCATAGTGTCGAAATCGGCTTTTCGTTTATTCAGTTAATGCAGTTTATTTACAAATATAATATTAGTAATTGGAATCTATGTAGTTTAATTCGATATGTAATTAAGTGTTAAATTTAGTGTTTACTTGGTAGGAAACGGGTTTAGGCTTACGTGCAATCATACACCAATCCTTATGGTTAAAGCAATATTTTATGCTATTCAATAAATTTGTTCGGTCATTTGTAAAATAGTAGTATATCGTTTTAGATTTTTTTCCATAAAAAAATGTTAAATTTCGTAATAAATAGTGTTTATTTAGTTAATGCCTTTGATTTACAAATAGAATAATTGTAATTATCTGTATCAAGTTTTATTCGATATGTAAGTAAGTGTTAAATTTAGTGTTTACTTGGTAGAAAACGGGCTTAGGCTTACGTGCAATAATGCATCATATCTTATGGTAAAATCAATATTTTATTTTATTCAATAAATTCGTTCGGTTAGCAGTTATACATTTGTATCGTTTCAAACATATTTCCATAAAAAATTGTAAATTTTGTAATCCATAGTGTCGAAATCGGCTTTTCGTTTATTCAGTTAATGCAGTTTATTTACAAATATAATATTAGTAATTCCAATCTATGTAGTTTAATTAGATATGTAAGTAAGTGTTATATTTTGTATTTAGTTGGTCGGAAACGGGTTTAGGCTTACTTGCAATTATACACCAATCCTTATGGTAAAATCAATATTTTATTTTATTCAATAAATTCGTTCGGTTAGCAGTTATACATATGTATCGTTTCAAACTTATTTCCATAAAAAATTGTTAATTTTGTAATCCATAGTGTCGAAATCGGCTTTTCGTTTATTCAGTTAATGCAGTTTATTTACAAATATAATATTAGTAATTGGAATCTATGTAGTTTAATTCGATATGTAAGTAAGTGTTAAATTTAGTGTTTACTTGGTAGGAAATGGGTTTAGTCTTACGTGCAATAATGCATCATATCTTATGGTAAAATCAATATTTTATTTTATTCAATAAATTCGTTTTGTTATCAGTTATACATATGTATCGTTTCAAACTTATTTCCATAAAAAATTGTTAAATTTTGTAATCCATAGTGTTGAAATCGGCTTTTCGTTTATTCAGTTAATGCAGTTTATTTACAAATAGAATAATAGTAATTATCTGTATCAAGTTTTATTCCATATGTAAGTAAGTGTTAAATTTAGTGTTTACTTGGTAGAAAACGGGTTTAGGCTTACGTGCAATAATGCATCATATCTTATGGTAAAATCAATATTTTATTTTATTCAATAAATTTCTTTCGGTTAGCAGTTATACATATGTATCGTTTCAAACTTATTTCCATAAAAAATTGTTAATTTTGTAATCCATAGTGTCGAAATCGGCTTTTCGTTTATTCAGTTAATGCAGTTTATTTACAAATATAATATTAGTAATTGGAATCTATGTAGTTTAATTCGATATGTAAGTAAGTGTTAAATTTTGTATTTAGTTGGTCGGAAACGGGTTTAGGCTTTCTTGCAATTATACACCAATCCTTATGGTAAAAGCAATATTTTATGGTATGCAATAAATTTGTTCGGTCATTTGTAAAATAGTAGTATATCGTTTTGGATTTTTTTCCATAAAAAAATTGTTAAATTTCGTATTAAATAGTGTTTATTCAGTTAATGCCTTTGATGTGCAAATAGAATAATAGTAATCTGTATCAAGTTTTATTCGATATGTAATTAAGTGTTAAATTTAGTGTTTACTTGGTAGGAAACGAGTTTAGGCTTACGTGCAATCATACACCAATCCTTATGGTTAAAGCAATATTTTATGCTATTCAATAAATTTGTTCGGTCATTTGTAAAATAGTAGTATATCGTTTTAGATTTTTTTCCATAAAAAAATGTTAAATTTCGTAATAAATAGTGTTTATTTAGTTAATGCCTTTGATTTACAAATAGAATAATAGTAATTATCTGTATCAAGTTTTATTCGTTATGTAAGTAAGTGTTAAATTTAGTGTTTACTTGGTAGAAAACGGGTTTAGGCTTACGTGCAATAATGCATCATATCTTATGGTAAAATCAATATTTTATTTTATTCAATAAAATTGTTCGGTTAGCAGTTATACATTTGTATCGTTTCAAACTTATTTCCATAAAAAATTGTAAAATTTTGTAATCCATAGTGTCGAAATCGGCTTTTCGTTTATTCAGTTAATGCAGTTTATTTACAAATATAATATTAGTAATTCCAATCTATGTAGTTTAATTAGATATGTAAGTAAGTGTTAAATTTAGTGTTTACTTGGTAGGAAATGGGTTTAGGCTTACGTGCAATAAATGCATCATGTCTTATGGTAAAATCAATATTTTATTTTATTCAATAAATTCGTTCGGTTAGCAGTTATACATATGTATCGTTTCAAACTTATTTCCATAAAAAATTGTTAAATTTTGTAATCCATAGTGTCGAAATCGGCTTTTCGTTTATTCAGTTAATGCAGTTTATTTACAAATAGAATAATAGTAATTATCTGTATCAAGTTTTATTCGATATGTAAGTATGTGTTAAATTTAGTGTTTACTTGGTAGAAAACGGGTTTAGGCTTACGTGCAATAATGCATCATATCTTATGGTAAAATCAATATTTTATTTTATTCAATAAATTTCGTTCGGTTAGCAGTTATACATTTGTATCGTTTCAAACTTATTTCCATAAAAAATTGTTAAATTTTGTAATCCATAGTGTCGAAATCGGCTTTTCGTTTATTCAGTTAATGCAGTTTATTTACAAATATAATATTAGTAATTCCAATCTATGTAGTTTAATTAGATATGTAAGTAAGTGTTAAATTTAGTGTTTACTTGGTAGGAAATGGGTTTAGGCTTACGTGCAATAAATACACCATGTCTTATGGTAAAATCAATATTTTATTTTATTCAATAAATTCGTTCGGTTAGCAGTTATACATATATATCGTTTCAAACTTATTTCCATAAAAAATTGTTAAATTTTGTAATCCATAGTGTCGAAATCGGCTTTTCGTTTATTCAGTTAATGCAGTTTATTTACAAATATAATATTAGTAATTGGAATCTATGTAGTTTAATTCGATATGTAAGTAAGTGTTAAATTTAGTGTTTACTTGGTAGGAAATGGGTTTAGGCTTACGTGCAATAAATTCATCATATCTTATGGTAAAATCAATATTTTATTTTATTCAATAAATTCGTTCGGTTAGTAGTTATACATATGTATCGTTTCAAACTTATTTCCATAAAAAATGTTAAATTTTGTAATCCATAGTGTCAAAATCGGCTTTTTTTCGTTTATTCAGTTAATGCAGTTTATTTACAAATATAATATTAGTAATTGGAATCTATGTAGTTTAATTCGATATGTAAGTAAGTGTTAAATTTTGTATTTAGTTGGTCGGAAACGGGTTTAGGCTTTCTTGCAATTATACACCAATCCTTATGGTAAAAGCAATAATTTATGCTATTCAATAAATTTGTTCGGTCATTTGTAAAATAGTAGTATATCGTTTTGGATTTTTTTCCATAAAAAAAATTGTTAAATTTCGTATTAAATAGTGTTTATTCAGTTAATGCCTTTGATGTACAAATAGAATAATAGTAATTATCTGTATCAAGTTTTATTCGATATGTAAGTAAGTGTTAAATTTAGTGTTTACTTGGTAGAAAACGGGCTTAGGCTTACGTGCAATAATGCATCATATCTTATGGTAAAATCAATATTTTATTTTATTCAATAAATTCGTTCGGTTAGCAGTTATACATTTGTATCGTTTCAAACTTATTTCCATAAAAAATTGTAAAATTTTGTAATCCATAGTGTCGAAATCGGCTTTTCGTTTATTCAGTTAATGCAGTTTATTTACAAATATAATATTAGTAATTCCAATCTATGTAGTTTAATTAGATATGTAAGTAAGTGTTAAATTTAGTGTTTACTTGGTAGGAAATGGGTTTAGGCTTACGTGCAATAAATGCATCATGTCTTATGGTAAAATCAATATTTATTTTATTCAATAAATTCGTTCGGTTAGCAGTTATACATATGTATCGTTTCAAACTTATTTCCATAAAAAATTGTTAAATTTTGTAATCCATAGTGTCGAAATCGGCTTTTCGTTTATTCAGTTAATGCAGTTTATTTACAAATAGAATAATAGTAATTATCTGTATCAAGTTTTATTCGATATGTAAGTATGTGTTAAATTTAGTGTTTACTTGGTAGAAAACGGGTTTAGGCTTACGTGCAATAATGCATCATATCTTATGGTAAAATCAATATTTTATTTTATTCAATAAATTCGTTCGGTTAGCAGTTATACATTTGTATCGTTTCAAACTTATTTCCATAAAAAAATTGTTAAATTTTGTAATCCATAGTGTCGAAATCGGCTTTTCGTTTATTCAGTTAATGCAGTTTATTTACAAATATAATATTAGTAATTCCAATCTATGTAGTTTAATTAGATATGTAAGTAAGTGTTAAATTTAGTGTTTACTTGGTAGGAAATGGGTTTAGGCTTACGTGCAAAAATACACCATGTCTTATGGTAAAATCAATACTTTATTTTATTCAATAAATTCGTTCGGTTAGCAGTTATACATATATATCGTTTCAAACTTATTTCCATAAAAAATTGTTAAATTTTGTAATCCATAGTGTCGAAATCGGCTTTTCGTTTATTCAGTTAATGCAGTTTATTTACAAATATAATATTAGTAATTGGAATCTATGTAGTTTAATTCGATATGTAAGTAAGTGTTAAATTTAGTGTTTACTTGGTAGGAAATGGGTTTAGGCTTACGTGCAATAAATTCATCATATCTTATGGTAAAATCAATATTTTATTTTATTCAATAAATTCGTTCGGTTAGTAGTTATACATATGTATCGTTTCAAACTTATTTCCATAAAAAAATGTTAAATTTTGTAATCCATAGTGTCAAAATCGGCTTTTCGTTTATTCAGTTAATGCAGTTTATTTACAAATATAATATTAGTAATTGGAATCTATGTAGTTTAATTCGATATGTAAGTAAGTGTTAAATTTTGTATTTACTTTGGTCGGAAACGGGTTTAGGCTTTCTTGCAATTATACACCAATCCTTATGGTAAAAGCAATAATTTATGCTATTCAATAAATTTGTTCGGTCATTTGTAAAATAGTAGTATATCGTTTTGGATTTTTTTCCATAAAAAATTGTTAAATTTCGTATTAAATAGTGTTTATTCAGTTAATGCCTTTGATGTACAAATAGAATAATAGTAATTATCTGTATCAAGTTTTATTCGATATGTAAGTAAGTGTTAAATTTAGTGTTTACTTGGTAGAAAACGGGCTTAGGCTTACGTGCAATAATGCATCATATCTTATGGTAAAATCAATATTTTATTTTATTCAATAAATTCGTTCGGTTAGCAGTTATACATTTGTATCGTTTCAAACTTATTTCCATAAAAAAATTGTAAAATTTTGTAATCCATAGTGTCGAAATCGGCTTTTCGTTTATTCAGTTAATGCAGTTTATTTACAAATATAATATTAGTAATTCCAATCTATGTAGTTTAATTAGATATGTAAGTAAGTGTTAAATTTAGTGTTTACTTGGTAGGAAATGGGTTTAGGCTTACGTGCAATAAATGCATCATGTCTTATGGTAAAATCAATACTTTATTTTATTCAATAAATTCGTTCGGTTAGCAGTTATACATATGTATCGTTTCAAACTTATTTCCATAAAAATTGTTAAATTTTGTAATCCATAGTGTCGAAATCGGCTTTTCGTTTATTCAGTTAATGCAGTTTATTTACAAATAGAATAATAGTAATTATCTGTATCAAGTTTTATTCGATATGTAAGTATGTGTTAAATTTAGTGTTTACTTGGTAGAAAACGGGTTTAGGCTTACGTGCAATAATGCATCATATCTTATGGTAAAATCAATATTTTATTTTATTCAATAAATTCGTTCGGTTAGCAGTTATACATTTGTATCGTTTCAAACTTATTTCCATAAAAAAAATTGTTAAATTTTGTAATCCATAGTGTCGAAATCGGCTTTTCGTTTATTCAGTTAATGCAGTTTATTTACAAATATAATATTAGTAATTCCAATCTATGTAGTTTAATTAGATATGTAAGTAAGTGTTAAATTTAGTGTTTACTTGGTAGGAAATGGGTTTAGGCTTACGTGCAATAAATACACCATGTCTTATGGTAAAATCAATATTTTATTTTATTCAATAAATTCGTTCGGTTAGCAGTTATACATATATATCGTTTCAAACTTATTTCCATAAAAAAATTGTTAAATTTTGTAATCCATAGTGTCGAAATCGGCTTTTCGTTTATTCAGTTAATGCAGTTTATTTACAAATATAATATTAGTAATTGGAATCTATGTAGTTTAATTCGATATGTAAGTAAGTGTTAAATTTAGTGTTTACTTGGTAGGAAATGGGTTTAGGCTTACGTGCAATAAATTCATCATATCTTATGGTAAAATCAATATTTTATTTTATTCAATAAATTCGTTCGGTTAGTAGTTATACATATGTATCGTTTCAAACTTATTTCCATAAAAAAATTGTTAAATTTTGTAATCCATAGTGTCAAAATCGGCTTTTCGTTTATTCAGTTAATGCAGTTTATTTACAAATATAATATTAGTAATTGGAATCTATGTAGTTTAATTCGATATGTAAGTAAGTGTTAAATTTTGTATTTAGTTGGTCGGAAACGGGTTTAGGCTTTCTTGCAATTATACACCAATCCTTATGGTAAAAGCAATAATTTATGCTATTCAATAAATTTGTTCGGTCATTTGTAAAATAGTAGTATATCGTTTTGGATTTTTTTCCATAAAAAAATTGTTAAATTTCGTATTAAATAGTGTTTATTCAGTTAATGCCTTTGATGTACAAATAGAATAATAGTAATTATCTGTATCAAGTTTTATTCGATATGTAAGTAAGTGTTAAATTTAGTGTTTACTTGGTAGAAACGGGCTTAGGCTTACGTGCAATAATGCATCATATCTTATGGTAAAATCAATATTTTATTTTATTCAATAAATTCGTTCGGTTAGCAGTTATACATTTGTATCGTTTCAAACTTATTTCCATAAAAAAATTGTAAAATTTTGTAATCCATAGTGTCGAAATCGGCTTTTCGTTTATTCAGTTAATGCAGTTTATTTACAAATATAATATTAGTAATTCCAATCTATGTAGTTTAATTAGATATGTAAGTAAGTGTTAAATTTAGTGTTTACTTGGTAGGAAATGGGTTTAGGCTTACGTGCAATAAATGCATCATGTCTTATGGTAAAATCAATATTTTATTTTATTCAATAAATTCGTTCGGTTAGCAGTTATACATATGTATCGTTTCAAACTTATTTCCATAAAAAATTGTTAAATTTTGTAATCCATAGTGTCGAAATCGGCTTTTCGTTTATTCAGTTAATGCAGTTTATTTACAAATATAATATTAGTAATTGGAATCTATGTAGTTTAATTCGATATGTAAGTAAGTGTTAAATTTAGTGTTTACTTGGTAGAAAACGGGTTTAGGCTTACGTGCAATAATGCATCATATCCCTTGGTAAAATCAATATTTTATTTTATTCAATAAATTCGTTCGGTTAGCAGTTATACATTTGTATCGTTTCAAACTTATTTCCATAAAAATTGTTAAATTTTGTAATCCATAGTGTCGAAATCGGCTTTTCGTTTATTCAGTTAATGCAGTTTATTTACAAATATAATATTAGTAATTGGAATCTATGTAGTTTAATTCGATATGTAAGTAAGTGTTAAATTTAGTGTTTACTTGGTAGGAAATGGGTTTAGGCTTACGTGCAATAAATTCATCATATCTTATGGTAAAATCAATATTTTATTTTATTCAATAAATTCGTTCGGTTAGTAGTTATACATATGTATCGTTTCAAACTTATTTCCATAAAAAATTGTTAAATTTTGTAATCCATAGTGTCAAAATCGGCTTTTCGTTTATTCAGTTAATGCAGTTTATTTACAAATATAATATTAGTAATTGGAATCTATGTAGTTTAATTAGATATGTAAGTAAGTGTTAAATTTAGTGTTTACTTGGTAGGAAATGGGTTTAGGCTTACTTGCAATAAATGCATCATGTCTTATGGTAAAATCAATATTTTATTTTATTCAATAAATTCGTTCGGTTAGCAGTTATACATATGTATCGTTTCAAACTTATTTCCATAAAAAATTGTTAAATTTTGTAATCCATAGTGTCGAAATCGGCTTTTCGTTTATTCAGTTAATGCAGTTTATTTACAAATATAATATTAGTAATTGGAATCTATGTAGTTTAATTCGATATGTAAGTAAGTGTTAAATTTAGTGTTTACTTGGTAGAAAACGGGTTTAGGCTTACGTGCAATAATGCATCATATCTTATGGTAAAATCAATATTTTATTTTATTCAATAAATTCGTTCGGTTAGCAGTTATACATTTGTATCGTTTCAAACTTATTTCCATAAAAAATTGTTAAATTTTGTAATCCATAGTGTCGAAATCGGCTTTTCGTTTATTCAGTTAATGCAGTTTATTTACAAATATAATATTAGTAATTGGAATCTATGTAGTTTAATTCGATATGTAATAAGTGTTAAATTTAGTGTTTACTTGATAGGAAACGGGTTTTGGCTTACGTGCAATAATGCATCATGTCTTATGGTAAAATCAATATTCAATACATTCGTTTGGTTAACAGTTATACATATCATTTCCAACTTATGTTTTTCCATAAAAATTGTTAAATTTTGTAATAAGGAGTGTCGAAATCGGTTTTTTGTTTATTCAGTTAATGCAGACCTATTCAGTAAATCAGTTTATTCAATAATGTCAACTATTCATTTGCAGGATAGGTGACATTCCCATTTTGCAGCTAGTCGAACTGTATACACAGATGTGCAATAGATCTCGGCTTACTGCTGTAGCTTTCTCTTGTTCTCCGACACCCACCTCCAGGTAGCCGGATTACAAGAGTCGCCATGCTCCCAGTCTTACGTAATCAACCATTGCAATGTTATATCTATATTACCTTTTTCCTTGCACGAGATTGAATAGCAACATATCCCACGACTGTCACGACTTCCACCCTTCCCGTCACTGCCACTCTCGCGCAGCGGCGCGATCACAGTGTCAAAATCGGTTTTTTGTTTATTCAGTTAATGCCTCTGATGTACAAATAGAATTATAGTAATCTGTATCAAGTTTTATTCGATAAGTAAATTTATTAAAATTGTTAAATGTTGTAATTCATAGTGTCGAAAACGGTTTTTTGTCACTTAATGCCTTTGCTTTACAATTGAATGGTAATAATCTGTATCTAGTTTAATTCGATATTTAAGTAGGTGTCTAATTTAGTATTTACTTGGTAGGAAACGGGTTTAGGCTTTCTTGTGATAATACAGCAATACTTATGGTAAAAGCAATATTTTATTTTATTTTATAAATTCGTTTGGTTTCTTGTAAAATAGCAGTATATCATTTCAGATTTATATCCATTATCAAATTTAGTGTTTAATTGGTAGTTGAATGTCAAATAATATCTATAATTTCTGAATGAAAAGGATAGAATTTTAGTAATACGAGACTGATACATGGTAAAAATAAAAAAAAATTGGTTTTAGCATACATATGTATGTAGGTACTTGGGATAGCACGTCATTGAATACAATGAAAACATTTTTTTTTTGTTTTTATAAGTTCGGTTTAATACAAAATAGTTGCGTAGTTTATGCGAAGTTCAGTAACATCTGGTCCTGAAATAAGCAATCCATTTCATTTTTTTCTTCTTTTTGTGTCTCGAAGTTTCAAGTAGAATCTATCATTTTAGTCAGATTTATAAAATCATCAAAAAATGTATCCCTTGTATTTTTGGAAATTGAAAGAATATTTTATGAAATAATTCCTTTAGTTTAATAATGGCAGTGATGTGTCTTATCCAATTCGATAGTTAAGTTGGTGTTAGATTATGTGTTTAAGTGATTGTTCATTGTTAATGATTATATAATATTTAAATGCACCTGAAGCATTAAAACTTTTGGAACATTTTAATATCCAGATTCACAGAAACTTGTACAATATACACGTAGTAAGTCAAATTCGTTTAATTCTCAAATTCGTTAACTTCTCAAATTGTTAAATATATTCAAAAAAATTATTCAACTGCTTTGTCACACCCCGTTGAGCTACATATTTCAGCCCGGGACACACGAGACGACTGGTTGCGCTACCAGATAAATGTATGCAGTAAAGTCGCGCGACCAATTAGCCAAGTGTATATAAGTGCCAAGCCTTATAACTGCATACATTTGATCTGGTCGTGCAACTAATTAGCCTACTTGTCGCGCAACTAGTCACCCGATGTGTTCGGGCTCTTCATGAGTTTGATAGGTATATATCAGGATAAGGTTTCATTTAATATAAATCCTTGATTGCTATAATTTATATCTTTATCTCTCGTAAAAAGAATTTAAAATATTTGACAACAGATTAGAAATATTATGAATACAAGTAAAACCTCGAATTTTTAAAATGTGGAATTAGTATTTGCTTAAAAGAAAATAATTGCAATATTACAAAAAAGGATTTTGGTAATGCGTTAAATTGACTTAATCGATTCGCATCGGTCGCCTCCATTCAAAGTTTGCCATTTTATCTGAATTTCGATGATGGGGCGATTCTCCAAAAAATGGCACATTCCAGTAAATAAATCCCCATTATTCTTGCGCTATCAACTAAAACTGTTTACATATCAAATTAATAAATCGTATCTTTGCATTACTCGCCGTTTGAAATAACTTTATAGACATAATTTAAATAATACATGCGCAACTATATAATTACTATTCAATATGATATTTAATGGTTAATTCGTAGATTCATGGCTTATTAGTATCAATATATAATTATACGATATCTATAGATATGTTGTTTAATTAATTAATATTTTTAAATTTAATAGATATACAATACAGATATAATCTTAATCAAATCATTACATATATTCATATAATATTATAAATGTTGTGTCTGAATGTCTAATAATAGAAATAATGTCTTAATATACTATAAAATGCATGCATTTACCAACTACATCACTCCAACATTTGAAGTCCTCATACATACTCGTCGTTTATTAGTTACTACGAAAATAGCTCCTTCCTTTTTTAGTTTCGCATTTACAAATTGTTTGTCAGAGTTTTAATAGTTTCGATAGTCGGTTTTGCTTTACTTGAGATGTAAAACATCTTATTCAATGATAGCATTTTTTTAAATTTCGTTCATTCGGTTGTATGTTTATGTTAATTTACCCCCTATTGAGCCACCTTGACCGCTAACTGGTGAGACATCGGATTTCCACACGGAAGAACCGTGGAGAGAAATCTCGGCATCGGGGATTTATCTCCGATTTTCCGAAGTGTCTCGCGCCGTCGTTGCTGGCTAGATCTGGATCTTAATCGATTCGCATCGGTCGCCTCCATTCAGAGTTTGCCATTTTATCTGAATTTCGATGATGGGGCGATTCCCCAAAAAATGGCACATTCCAGTCAATAAATCCCCATTATTCTTGCGCTATCAACTAAAACTGTTTACATATCAAATTAATAAATCGTATCATTGCATTACTCGCCGTTTGAAATAACTTTATAGACATAATTTAAATAATACATGCGCAACTATATAATTACTATTCAATATGATATTTAATGGTTAATTCGTAGATTCATGGCTTATTAGTATCAATATATAATTATACGATATCTATAGATATGTTGTTTAATTAATTAATATTTTTAAATTTAATAGATATACAATACAGATATAATCTTAATCAAATCATTACATATATTCATATAATATTATAAATGTTGTGTCTGAATGTCTAATAATAGAAATAATGTCTTAATATACTATAAAATGCATGCATTTACCAACTACATCACTCCAACATTTGAAGTCCTCATACATACTCGTCGTTTATTAGTTACTACGAAAATAGCTCCTTCTTTTTTTAGTTTCGCATTTACAAATTGTTTGTCAGAGTTTTAATAGTTTCGATAGTCGGTTTTGCTTTACTTGAGATGTAAAACATCTTATTCAATGATAGCATTTTTTAAATTTCGTTCATTCGGTTGTATGTTTATGTTAATTTACCCCCTATTGAGCCACCTTGACCGCTAACTGGTGAGACATCGGATTTCCACACGGAAGAACCGTGGAGAGAAATCTCGGCATCGGGGATTTATCTCCGATTTTCCGAAGTGTCTCGCGCCGTCGTTGCTGGCTAGATCTGGATCTTAATCGATTCGCATCGGTCGCCTCCATTCAGAGTTTGCCATTTTATCTGAATTTCGATGATGGGGCGATTCCCCAAAAAATGGCACATTCCAGTCAATAAATCCCCATTATTCTTGCGCTATCAACTAAAACTGTTTACATATCAAATTAATAAATCGTATCATTGCATTACTCGCCGTTTGAAATAACTTTATAGACATAATTTAAATAATACATGCGCAACTATATAATTACTATTCAATATGATATTTAATGGTTAATTCGTAGATTCATGGCTTATTAGTATCAATATATAATTATACGATATCTATAGATATGTTGTTTAATTAATTAATATTTTAAAAATTTAATAGATATACAATACAGATATAATCTTAATCAAATCATTACATATATTCATATAATATTATAAATGTTGTGTCTGAATGTCTAATAATAGAAATAATGTCTTAATATACTATAAAATGCATGCATTTACCAACTACATCACTCCAACATTTGAAGTCCTCATACATACTCGTCGTTTATTAGTTACTACGAAAATAGCTCCTTCCTTTTTTAGTTTCGCATTTACAAATTGTTTGTCAGAGTTTTAATAGTTTCGATAGTCGGTTTTGCTTTACTTGAGATGTAAAACATCTTATTCAATGATAGCATTTTTTAAATTTCGTTCATTCGGTTGTATGTTTATGTTAATTTACCCCCTATTGAGCCACCTTGACTAACTGGTGAGACATCGGATTTCCACACGGAAGAACTGGTGAGACATCGGGGATTTTTCCGACGACGGAAGTCTCGCGCCGTCGTTGCTGGCTAGATCTGGATCTTAAATTCGCATCGGCATTCAGAGTTTGCCATTTTATCTGAATTTCGATGATGGGGCGATTCCAAAAAATGGCACATTCCAGTCAATAAATCCCCATTATTCTTGCGCTATCAACTAAAACTGTTTACATATCAAATTAATAAATCGATTCGCATCGGTTCGCTTTATAGACCATTAAAGAGTTTGCAACATTTTATTCTGAATTTTGGATGATTGGGGCGATTCCCCAAAAAATGATATCTATAGACATTCCATTAATTAAATTTTTAAATTTAATTATTCTTACAGATATAATCTTAAAACTGTTTACATATCAAATTAATAAATCGTATCATTGCATTACTATACTATAAAATGCATGCATTTACCAACTACATCACTCCAACATTTGAAGTCCTCATACATACTCGTCGTTTTTGAACTACGAAAATAGCTCCTTCCTTTTTTTAAATATTTACAAATGTTTGTCAGAGTTTTTAATAGTTTTCGATAGGTTTTGGTTTATGAGATGTAAAACATCTTATTCAATGATAGCATTTTTTAAATTTCGTTCATTCGGTTGTATGTTTATGTTTTTTAATTAAATCCTATTGAGCCACCTTGACCGCTAACTGGTGAGACATCGGATTTCCAATATATATCTCCGATTTTCCGAAGTGTCTCGCGCCGTCGTTGCTGGCTAGATCTGGATCTTATCGATTCGCATCGGTCGCCTACCATTTTATCTGAATTTCGATGATGGGGCGATTCCCAAAAAATGGCACATTTAAATCCCCATTATGCGCTATCAACTAAAACTGTTTTTCAAATTAATAAATCATTCATTACTCGCCGTTTGAAATATTTTATAGACATAATTTAAATAATACATGCGCAACTATATAATTCAATATGATATTTAATGGTTATTCGTAGATTCATATAGATATATTTATACGATATCTATAGATATGTTGTTTAATTAATTAATATTTTTAAATTTAATAGATATACAATACAGATATAATCTTAATCAATTAATTACATATATTCATATAATATTATAAATGTTGTGTCTGAATGTCTAATAATAGAAATAATGTCTTAATATACTATAAAATGCATGCATTTACCAACTACATCACTCCAACATTTGAAGTCCTCATACATACTCGTCGTTTATTAGTTACTACGAAAATAGCTCCTTCCTTTTTAGTTTCGCATTTACAAATTGTTTGTCAGAGTTTTAATAGTTTCGATAGTCGGTTTTGTTTTACTTGAGATGTAAAACATCTTATTCAATGATAGCATTTTTTTTAAATTTCGTTCATTCGGTTGTATGTTTATGTTAATTTACCCCCTATTGAGCCACCTTGACCGCTAACTGGTGAGACATCGGATTTCCACACGGAAGAACCGTGGAGAGAAATCTCGGCATCGGGGATTTATCTCCGATTTTCCGAAGTGTCTCGCGCCGTCGTTGCTGGCTAGATCTGGATCTTAATCGATTCGCATCGGTCGCCTCCATTCAGAGTTTGCCATTTTATCTGAATTTCGATGATGGGGCGATTCCCCAAAAAATGGCACATTCCAGTCAATAAATCCCCATTATTCTTGCGCTATCAACTAAAACTGTTTACATATCAAATTAATAAATCGTATCATTGCATTACTCGCCGTTTGAAATAACTTTATAGACATAATTTAAATAATACATGCGCAACTATATAATTACTATTCAATAATATTTAATGGTTAATTCGTAGATTCATGGCTTATTAGTATCAATATATAATTATACGATATCTATAGATATGTTGTTTAATTAATTAATATTTTTAAATTTAATAGATATACAATACAGATATAATCTTAATCAAATTATTACATATATTCATATAATATTATAAATGTTGTGTCTGAATGTCTAATAATAGAAATAATGTCTTAATATACTATAAAATGCATGCATTTACCAACTACATCACTCCAACATTTGAAGTCCTCATACATACTCGTCGTTTATTAGTTACTACGAAAATAGCTCCTTCCTTTTTTAGTTTCGCATTTACAAATTGTTTGTCAGAGTTTTAATAGTTTCGATAGTCGGTTTTGCTTTACTTGAGATGTAAAACATCTTATTCAATGATAGCATTTTTTAAATTTCGTTCATTCGGTTGTATGTTTATGTTAATTTACCCCCTATTGAGCCACCTTGACCGCTAACTGGTGAGACATCGGATTTCCACACGGAAGAACCGTGGAGAGAAATCTCGGCATCGGGGATTTATCTCCGATTTTCCGAAGTGTCTCGCGCCGTCGTTGCTGGCTAGATCTGGATCTTAATCGATTCGCATCGGTCGCCTCCATTCAGAGTTTGCCATTTTATCTGAATTTCGATGATGGGGCGATTCCCCAAAAAATGGCACATTCCAGTCAATAAATCCCCATTATTCTTGCGCTATCAACTAAAACTGTTTACATATCAAATTAATAAATCGTATCATTGCATTACTCGCCGTTTGAAATAACTTTATAGACATAATTTAAATAATATCATGCGCAACTATATAATTACTATTCATATATTGATATTTAATGGTTAATTAAAATGCATGCTATTTGAAGTCCTCATAATACTCGTTTTTTAGTTACTAGAAAATAGCTCCTTAATTTTAGTTTGGCTTTTACAAATTGTTTATCAAGTTTTAATAGTTTCGATAGTCGGTTTTATACGATATCTATAGATATGTTGTTTAATTAATTAATATTTTTAAATTTAATAGATGATATACAATACAGATATAATCTTAATCAAAGAGAATTACATATATTCATATAATATTATAAATGTTGTGTCTGAATGTTGCCATTTTAATAATAGAAATAATGTCTTAATATACTATAAAATGCATGCATTTACCAACTACATCATTCCAACATTTGAAGTCCTCATACATACTCGTCGTTTATTATGTTGTTTATTAATTAATATTTTAAATTTAATAGATATACAATAGATAGTTATATAATCTTTCAATTAATTACATATATTATATAATATTTATGTTTTCTGAATGTCTAATAATAGAAACAAATTGTTTGTCAGAGTCCTTTACTCGTCGTTTATTAGTTACTACGAAAATAGTCGGTTTCGCATTTACAAATTGTTTGTCAGAGTTTTAATAGTTTCGATAAAACTTGAGATCTTATTCAATGATAGCATTTTTTTAAATTTCGTTCATTCGGTTGTATGTTTATGTTAATTTACCCCCTATTGAGCCACCTTGACCGCTAACTGGTGAGACATCGGATTTCCACACGGAAGAACCGTGGAGAGAAATCTCGGCATCGGGGATTTATCTCCGATTTTCCGAAGTGTCTCGCGCCGTCGTTGCTGGCTAGATCTGGATCTTAATCGATTCGCATCGGTCGCCTCCATTCAGAGTTTGCCATTTTATCTGAATTTCGATGATGGGGCGATTCCCCAAAAAATGGCACATTCCAGTCAATAAATCCCCATTATTCTTGCGCTATCAACTAAAACTGTTTACATATCAAATTAATAAATCGTATCATTGCATTACTCGCCGTTTGAAATAACTTTATAGACATAATTTAAATAATACATGCGCAACTATATAATTACTATTCAATATGATATTTAATGGTTAATTCGTAGATTCATGGCTTATTAGTATCAATATATAATTATACGATATCTATAGATATGTTGTTTAATTAATTAATATTTTTAAATTTAATAGATATACAATACAGATATAATCTTAATCAAATAATTACATATATTCATATAATATTATAAATGTTGTGTCTGAATGTCTAATAATAGAAATAATGTCTTAATATACTATAAAATGCATGCATTTACCAACTACATCACTCCAACATTTGAAGTCCTCATACATACTCGTCGTTTATTAGTTACTACGAAAATAGCTCCTTCTTTTTTTAGTTTCGCATTTACAAATTGTTTGTCAGAGTTTTAATAGTTTCGATAGTCGGTTTTGTTTTTACTTGAGATGTAAAACATCTTATTCAATGATAGCATTTTTTAAATTTCGTTCATTCGGTTGTATGTTTATGTTAATTTACCCCCTATTGAGCCACCTTGACCGCTAACTGGTGAGACATCGGATTTCCACACGGAAGAACCGTGGAGAGAAATCTCGGCATCGGGGATTTATCTCCGATTTTCCGAAGTGTCTCGCGCCGTCGTTGCTGGCTAGATCTGGATCTTAATCGATTCGCATCGGTCGCCTCCATTCAGAGTTTGCCATTTTATCTGAATTTCGATGATGGGGCGATTCCCAAAAAATGGCACATTCCAGTCAATAAATCCCCATTATTCTTGCGCTATCAACTAAAACTGTTTACATATCAAATTAATAAATCGTATCATTGCATTACTCGCCGTTTGAAATAACTTTATAGACATAATTTAAATAATACATGCGCAACTATATAATTACTATTCAATATGATATTTAATGGTTAATTCGTAGATTCATGGCTTATTAGTATCAATATATAATTATACGATATCTATAGATATGTTGTTTAATTAATTAATATTTTTAAATTTAATAGATATACAATACAGATATAATCTTAATCAAATCATTACATATATTCATATAATATTATAAATGTTGTGTCTGAATGTCTAATAATAGAAATAATGTCTTAATATACTATAAAATGCATGCATTTACCAACTACATCACTCCAACATTTGAAGTCCTCATACATACTCGTCGTTTATTAGTTACTACGAAAATAGCTCCTTCCTTTTTTAGTTTCGCATTTACAAATTGTTTGTCAGAGTTTTAATAGTTTCGATAGTCGGTTTTGTTTTTACTTGAGATGTAAAACATCTTATTCAATGATAGCATTTTTTAAATTTCGTTCATTCGGTTGTATGTTTATGTTAATTTACCCCTATTGAGCCACCTTGACGCTAACTGGTGAGACATCGGATTTCCACACGGAAGAACCGTGGAGAGAAATCTCGGCATCGGGGATTTATCTCCGATTTTCCGAAGTGTCTCGCGCCGTCGTTGCTGGCTAGATCTGGATCTTAATCGATTCGCATCGGTCGCCTCCATTCAGAGTTTGCCATTTTATCTGAATTTCGATGATGGGGCGATTCCCCAAAAAATGGCACATTCCAGTCAATAAATCCCCATTATTCTTGCGCTATCAACTAAAACTGTTTACATATCAAATTAATAAATCGTATCATTGCATTACTCGCCGTTTGAAATAACTTTATAGACATAATTTAAATAATACATGCGCAACTATATAATTACTATTCAATATGATATTTAATGGTTAATTCGTAGATTCATGGCTTATTAGTATCAATATATAATTATACGATATCTATAGATATGTTGTTTAATTAATTAATATTTTTAAATTTAATAGATATACAATACAGATATAATCTTAATCAATTAATTACATATATTCATATAATATTATAAATGTTGTGTCTGAATGTCTAATAATAATAATAATGTTTTAATATACTATAAAATGCATGCATTTACCAACTACATCACTCCAACATTTGAAGTCCTCATACATACTCGTCGTTTATTAGTTACTACGAAAATAGCTCCTTCCTTTTTAGTTTCGCATTTACAAATTGTTTGTCAGAGTTTTAATAGTTTCGATAGTCGGTTTTTTTTTACTTGAGATGTAAAACATCTTATTCAATGATAGCATTTTTAAATTTCGTTCATTCGGTTGTATGTTTATGTTAATTTACCCCTATTGAGCCACCTTGACCGCTAACTGGTGAGACATCGGATTTCCACGGAAGAACCGTGGAGAGAAATCTCGGCATCGGGGATTTATCTCCGATTTTCCGAAGTGTCTCGCGCCGTCGTTGCTGGCTAGATCTGGATCTTAATCGATTCGCATCGGTCGCCTCCATTCAGAGTTTGCCATTTTATCTGAATTTCGATGATGGGGCGATTCCCCAAAAAATGGCACATTCCAGTCAATAAATCCCCATTATTCTTGCGCTATCAACTAAAACTGTTTACATATCAAATTAATAAAATTGCATTACTCGCCGTTTGAAATAACTTTATAGACATAATTTAAATAATACATGCAACTATATAATTACTATTCAATTTGATATTTAATGGTTAATTCGTTTCAAATTAATACCTATATAATATATGTATTCAATATTTAATGGTTATTAATTTTATTAGTATCAATATATAATTAACTTATATATCTATAGATAAATTTTAATTAATTAAAATTTTTTTGAATTTAATAGATATACAAAGATATAATCTTGCGCAATTATACATATATTCATATAATATTTTAATAAATGTGGTTTATCTGAATGTCTAATAATAATTATACGAAATAATGTCTTAATATACTATAAAATGCATTAATATTTACCAAAACATTAATAGAACATTTGAAGTCCTCATACATAATCAAATTTATTAGTTACTACGAAAATAGCTCCTTCCTTTTTTTGTTTCGCATTTACAAATTGTTTGTCAGAGTTTTAATAGTTTCGAATGTTTTAAACATATATTCAAAAACATTTTTTATCGTGATTAGTTTTTTTAAATTTCATTCATTCGTTTGTATGTTTATGTTAATTTATACCCCATATTGCCAGCCAACATTTGACCGCTAACTGGTGAGACATTATTTCCACACGGAAGAACCGTGGAGAGAAATCCTTTCGGGATTTATTCCGATTTTACAAATTGTTTCTCGCGCCGTCGTTAGTGGCTAGATCTGTTTCTTTTCGATTCGCATCGGTCGCATCCATTCAGAGTTTGCCATTTTATCTGAATTTCGATGATGGGGCGATTTGTATGTTTATTCCAATCAATAAATCCCCATTATTCTTGAGCCATCAACTAAAACTGTTTACATATCAAATTAATAAATCGTATCATTGCATTACTCGCCGTTTGAAATAACTTTATAGACATAATTTAAATAATACATGCGCAACTATATAATTACTATTATTCAATAAGATAGATTCATGGCTTATCGTATCGCATATAATTATATCTATAGATGTTGTAATTAATAATATTTAAAATTTAATATGATATACAATACATATCTTAATTAATCAAATAAATGATTTCATATATTCATATAATATTATAAATATTTGTTTGAATTAATATTTGATGGGGCGATTAGATATAATCTTAATCAAATCATTACATATATTCATATCAATATTCCCCATTATTGTCTGAATTATCTAATAATAAATAATGTTTTATATATATATAAAATGCATGCATTAAATCGTTTCATTTCCAACATTTGAAGTCCTCATACATACTCGTTTATAGACATTTTTACGAAAATTGCTCATTCCTTTTTAGTTTATTTACAAATTGTATTTAGTTTGGTTAGTTTCGATAGTCGGTTTTGGTTTTATGAGATGTAAAACATATCATTCATTATACGATTTTTTAAATTTCGTTCATTTTAATGTTTATGTTAATTTTAATTTATTGAGCATTATGACCGCTAATGGTGAGACATGCCATTACATATTCTGAATTTAATCAACGGGGATTGGAAAAAAAATAATTTATCTCAATATTTTAAGTGTTCTTGCCGTCGTTGCTGTTTATAGATCTGGATCATTAATCGATTCGCATCGGTAAAATCCATTCAAGTTTGCCATTTTATCTGAATTTCGATGATGGGGCGATTCCCAAAAATGGCATTCAGTTAATAAATCCCCATTATTCTTCATATGTTTTTTAATTAAAAATGTTTACAAATTCAAATTAATAAATCGTAATCATTGCATTAGTCGCCGTTTGAATTTTAACTTTATAGAAATAATTTAAATAATACATGCGCAACTATAAAAATTTACTATTCAATATGATATTTAATGGTTAATTCGTAGTTCATTTATTAGTATCAATATATAATTATACGATATCTATAGATATGTTGTTTAATTAATTAATATTTTTAAGTTTTAATAGATATACAATACAGATATAATTTTAATTCTCGGCATTACATATATTTCTCCCATATGAAACAGAGTTTTAATATATTAAATGTTAACATTATCAATTTAGCATTGAGATGTAAAATGTCTAATTCTAATAGAAATAATGTCTTAATATACTATAAAATGCGTGCATTTACCTACTACATCCTTCCAACATTTCGAAGTCCTCGGTCATACATTCGTCGTTTTTATCTGAATTTCGATGATGGCTCGATTCCTTTTGGCACATTCGCGCAAATCGTTTATCAGAGTTTTAATAGTTCTGATAGATCGGTTCGATTCGCATCGATGTAAAACATCTCATTCAGTTTTGCATTTTTTAAATTTCGATCATGGGGTAATAATTTAAAAATGGCACATTTATTGAGTAAATAAACCGCTAATTATGAGACATCGGATTTCCATACGTTATCTATGTTTAAATATCAAATTAATAATCTCCGATTTTCAATGCATATACTCGCCGTCGTTATAGAATCTTAATCGATTTTTATATTCATTCATTAAAATGTATCTGAATTTCGATTTATACATATTTTTATAATATCTGAATTTATTTATCATGGGGCGATTTATAAAAATAATTTAAGTCAATAATACATTCTTGCGCTATCAACTATATAATTTTACATATCAAATTATAATGATATTTAATGCATTACTCGCCGTTTGAATGTCTTTATTAGAATTTTAAAATACATAATTATAATATATTCAATATATATTTAATTAATTAATTAGATTCATGGCTTATTAGATATCAATATATATATATACGATATCTATAGATAATTTGTTTAATTAAAATAATTTTTTAAATTTAATAGATATACAAATTGTAGATATAATTTTAATCAAATCATTACATATATTCATATAATATTATAAATGTTGTGTCTGAATGTCTAATGAAATGAAATAATGTCTATTAATATGTTACTATAAAATGCATGCATTTACCAACTACATCCTACAAACATTTTGTCAGACTTTTAATAGTCCTCATTTTTTTTTATCATTAGTTTACATAGATGTAAAAAATAGCTCCTTCCTTTTTAATTTCGCATTTTACAAATTGTTTGTCAGAGTTTTAATAGTTTCGATAGTCGGTTAATTTTTTACTTGAGACCTTAAAACATCTTATTCAATGATAGCATTTTTAAACACGGAAAATCGTGGTTGTATGTTTATGTTAATTTATCGTATTATGAGCCACCTTGACCGCTAACTGGTGAGACATCGGATTTCCACACGGAAGAACCGTGGAGAGAAATTCGGCATCGGGGATTTTTCTCCGATTTTCGATGATTTCTCGCGCCGTCAAAAATGGCTAGATCTGGATCAATTAATCGATTCGCATATATAATTATCCATTCAGACTTTGCCATTTTATCTGAATTTCGATGATGGGGCGATTCCCCAAAAAATGGCACATTCAGTCAATAAATCCCCATTATTCTTTTTGAATCAACTAAAACTGTTTACATATCATCAATTAATAAATCGTATCATTGCATTATGTTCGCCGAAATGAAATAACTTTATAGATGAAACTTTATAGACATATATTTAATACATGCGCAACTATATAATTACTATTCAATATGATATTTAATGGTTAATTCGTAGATTCATGGCTTATTAGTATCAATATATAATTATACGATATCTATAGATATGTTGTTTAATTAATTAATATTTTTAAATTTAATAGATATACAATACAGATATAATCTTAATCAATTCATTACATATATTCATATAATATTATAAATGTTGTGTCTGAATGTCTAATAATAGAAATAATGTCTTAATATACTATAAAATGCATGCATTTACCAACTACATCACTCCAACATTTGAAGTCCTCATACATACTCGTCGTTTATTAGTTACTACGAAAATAGCTCCTTCCTTTTTTAGTTTCGCATTTACAAATTGTTTGTCAGAGTTTTAATAGTTTCGATAGTCGGTTTCCGATTTTACTTGAGATGTAAAACATCTTATTCAATGATAGCATTTTTTAAATTTCGTTCATTCGGTTGTATGTTTATGTTAATTTTGCTGGCTAGATCTGGATCTTAATCGATTCGCATCGGTCGCCTCCATTCAGAGTTTGCCATTTTATCTGAATTTCGATGATGGGGCGATTCCCAAAAAAATGGCACATTCCAGTCAATAAATCCCCATTATTCTTGCGCTATCAACTAAAACTGTTTACATATCAAATTAATAAATCGTATCATTGCATTACTCGCCGTTTGAAATAACTTTATAGACATAATTTAAATAATACATGCGCAACTATATAATTACTATTCAATATGATATTTAATGGTTAATTCGTAGATTCATGGCTTATTAGTATCAATATATAATTATACGATATCTATAGATATGTTGTTTAATTAATTAATATTTTTAAATTTAATAGATATACAATACAGATATAATCTTAATCAATTAATTACATATATTCATATAATATTATAAATGTTGTGTTTGAATGTCTAATAATAGAAATAATGTCTTAATATACTATAAAATGCATGCATTTACCAACTACATCACTCCAACATTTGAAGTCCTCATACATACTCGTCGTTTATTAGTTACTACGAAAATAGCTCCTTCCTTTTTTAGTTTCGCATTTACAAATTGTTTGTCAGAGTTTTAATAGTTTCGATAGTCGGTTTTGTTTTACTTGAGATGTAAAACATCTCATTCAATGATAGCATTTTTTAAATTTCGTTCATTCGGTTGTATGTTTATGTTAATTTACCCCCTATTGAGCCACCTTGACCGCTAACTGGTGAGACATCGGATTTCCACACGGAAGAACCGTGGAGAGAAATCTCGGCATCGGGGATTTATCTCCGATTTTCCGAAGTGTCTCGCGCCGTCGTTGCTGGCTAGATCTGGATCTTAATCGATTCGCATCGGTCGCCTCCATTCAGAGTTTGCCATTTTATCTGAATTTCGATGATGGGGCGATTCCCCAAAAAATGGCACATTCCAGTCAATAAATCCCCATTATTCTTGCGCTATCAACTAAAACTGTTTACATATCAAATTAATAAATCGTATCATTGCATTACTCGCCGTTTGAAATACCTTTATAGACATAATTTAAATTTAATACATTATAGCAACTATATAATTACTATTCAATATGATATTTAATGGTTAATTCGTAGATTCATGGCTTATTAGTATCAATATATAATTATACGATATCTATAGATATGTTGTTTAATTAATTAATATTTTTAAATTTAATAGATATACAATACAGATATAATCTTAATCAATTAATTACATATATTCATATAATATTATAAATGTTGTGTTTGAATGTCTAATAATAATAATAATGTCTTAATATACTATAAAATGCATGCATTTACCAACTACATCACTCCAACATTTGAAGTCCTCATACATACTCGTCGTTTATTAGTTACTACGAAAATAGCTCCTTCCTTTTTTAGTTTCGCATTTACAAATTGTTTGTCAGAGTTTTAATAGTTTCGATAGTCGGTTTTGCTTTACTTGAGATGTAAAACATCTTATTCAATGATAGCATTTTTTAAATTTCGTTCATTCGGTTGTATGTTTATGTTAATTTACCCCCTATTGAGCCACCTTGACCGCTAACTGGTGAGACATCGGATTTCCACACGGAAGAACCGTGGAGAGAAATCTCGGCATCGGGGATTTATCTCCGATTTTCCGAAGTGTCTCGCGCCGTCGTTGCTGGCTAGATCTGGATCTTAATCGATTCGCATCGGTCGCCTCCATTCAGAGTTTGCCATTTTATCTGAATTTCGATGATGGGGCGATTCCCCAAAAAATGGCACATTCCAGTAAATAAATCCCCATTATTCTTGCGCTATCCACTAAAACTGTTTACATATCAAATTAATAAATCATCATTTGCATTACTCGCCGTTTGAAATAGACCTTTAAATCGGTTTTAGACTTGAACCAATTTAAAAATAATCACTATACCAATTTTTATTTAATTATTTATTCAACTTTATGACATAATTTTAATAACTATATAATTACTATTCAATATGATATTTAATGGATTCGTAGATTCATGGCTTATTAGTATCAATATATAATTATACGATATCTATAGATATGTTGTTTAATTAATTAATATTTTTAAATTTAATAGATATACAATACAGATATAATCTTAATCAATTAATTACATATATTCATATAATATTATAAATGTTGTGTTTGAATGTCTAATAATAATAATAATGTCTTAATATACTATAAAATGCATGCATTTACCAACTACATCACTCCAACATTTGAAGTCCTCATACATACTCGTCGTTTATTAGTTACTACGAAAATAGCTCCTTCCTTTTTTAGTTTCGCATTTACAAATTGTTTGTCAGAGTTTTAATAGTTTCGATAGTCGGTTTTGGTTTATTTGAGATGTAAAACATCTCATTCAATGATAGCATTTTTTAAATTTCGTTCATTCGGTTGTATGTTTATGTTAATTTACCCCCTATTGAGCCACCTTGACCGCTAACTGGTGAGACATCGGATTTCCACACGGAAGAACCGTGGTAAGAAATCTCGGCATCGGGGATCTATCTCCGATTTTCCGAAGTGTCTCGCGCCGTCGCTGCTGGCTAGATCTGGATCTTAATCGATTCGCATCGGTCGCCTCCATTCAGAGTTTGCCATTTTATCTGAATTTCGATGATGGGGCGATTCCCAAAAAAATGGCACATTCCAGTAAATAAATCCCCATTATTCTTGCGCTATCCACTAAAACTGTTTACATATCAAATTAATAAATCGTACATTGCATTACTCGCCGTTTGAAATAGACCTTTAAATCGGTTTTTAGTTTACTTGAACCAATCATTAAAATTCACCATTTCATCACTATACCAATTTTTATTTGGGGAATTTATTTATTTCATTACTTTATAGACATAATTAAAATAATACATTCTTAACTATATAATTACTATTCAATATGATATTTAATGGTTATTTCGTAGATTCATGGCTTATTATTATTAATATATAATTATACGATATCTATAGATATGTTGTTTAATTAATTAATATTTTTAAATTTAATAGATATACAATACAGATATAATCTTAATCAATTAATTACATATATTCATATAATATTATAAATGTTGTGTTTGAATGTCTAATAATAATAATAATGTCTTAATATACTATAAAATGCATGTATATACCAACTACATCACTCCAACAGTCCACTCCAAGTCCTCATACATATTATTATTTATATTAATCTTGTATTAACGACTTTCGGATTTTTCATGCCATAAATGTGGTTGCTACATAATTGAGCCCTTATTGAGCCACAGGGATATATATTTTGTTGGAGCGAGAATAACATCGTTTGCTCTGGGACACCTTTAATTTCATGAGCCCGAAATATTGTGTGCCCCAGAAATTTGCGGAACATTGAATTGAAACACTTTTGTGGAAATTCAAACTATCGACCTTTGTACAATAATATTCACAAGTTATACTGAGAAATTTTCCGATATGGGTTTTATAGTTTCATTTTTAAAAATTTTAATTTGAGTTTACTAAAAATATTATATGTTTACTATAATGAAAGCTTTCAGCGATTTTTTTGGACCAAATTTGCGACTATTTCTCATTCCATGTCAAAATAATTGCCAGTTTCCAAGATCGCCGACATTTGCTGATTTTCTCAACAGACACTTCTATTTATTCAAAATGTCACTCTTTATTTTCGTTTAGTTTTTTATTCGTCAACGTTGGTTTGAATTATGAAAGGCATATTATTTTAACATCTGAATGTAGCGAAGCTTGCGTAAGTTAATGATATTTTGATGACAAAATAGTCATATATGTATATATATATTTATCTTCAATTAAGAATTGCTTAAATTACCATATATATACATATATATATATATATATATATATGAATGTGTATTCACGTGTAATAATTCTAAAATATTATAACTATCTAATATATTGTACTAACATTATGTCTATGGATCGCGTTTTTAGACGATATGAAAGAATCACATTGAACTAGTTAAATTGGACAATGGCATTTTGTCAGAAACATGTCATATAAAAATATATCTTTAATTGTGAATTGTTTAACTTATGTATGTACTAACATAATTTATAGCACACTTATGATAAATATATCTATATATTTACCATAAGTGTGGATGAATTGCGGTTATTCTAAAATTGTAGTAATTATATTGACGAAAGGTATGTTGTTTTGAACCGATACGAAAGTGTCACATTAAAATGTTTCCAAAGGGGGAGAACATTAAGTTTGGATCGTGTCATATAAATTTCTGTTTAATTGTTAAATGTTTAACTTACGTACTAACATTATGTAATTCTTAATATAATTATTTATATGTGTCTATTTATTGAGTAAACCAGTTGTAATATTGTAATATGTAGTTGAACGTTTTTTTGAGCCGATATGAAAGTATCATGTTGAAATGTTTAAATTTGGCAAGGAAATTTTAATGGGAAAATGTATTTATATTCAATTAAGAATAATTGTTTAACAGACATATATACTAAATAGTATAATAATTTATAAGTTTACCTAGTGTGAAAGGAGTGAGTGATCGAATTTATTCTAATATATTTTAATCGTAGGTTATGTGTAATGTATTAATTGTATTAACTTGCGGAAAGTGGTTTTGAGCCGATATGAAAGTATCACATTGAAATGGTTAAATTTGATAAGGAAATTTTGATGGGTAAATGTCGTATATAAATTTATATTCAATTTAAACTTATTTAACTGACGTGCTAACATAATCATGTAATGAATGGATTGAGTGAACGAGTTTATTCTAAAATATTTCAATCGTAAGTACATGTATCAATGTATTAATTGTATTAACTTATGGAAAGCTGTTTGGAGCCGATATGAAAATATCACATTGAAATAGTTAAATTGGATATGGAATTTGATGGAAAAATGTATTTATCTTCAATTAAGAATAATTGTTTAACAGACATATATACTAAATAGTATAATAATTTATAAGTTTACCTAGTGTGAAAGGAGTGAGTGATCGAATTTATTCTAATATATTTTAATCGTAGGTTATGTGTAATGTATTAACTTACGGAAAGTTGTTTTGAGCCGATATGAAAGTATCACATTGAAATGGTTAAATTTGATAAGGAAATTTTGATGGGTAAATGTCGTATATAAATTTATATTCAATGAAAACTTATTTAACTGACGTGCTAACATATTCATGTAATGAATGGATTGAGTGAACGAGTTTATACTAAAATATTTCAATCGTAAGTACATGTATCTATGTATTAATTGTATTAACTTATGGAAAGCTGTTTGGAGCCGATATGAAAATATCACATTGAAATAGTTAAATTGGATATGGAATTTGATGGAAAAATGTATTTATCTTCAATTAAGAATAATTGTTTAACAGACATATATACTACATAGTATTATAATTTATAAGTTTACCTAGTGTGAAAGGAGTGAGTGATCGAATTTATTCTAGTATATTTTAATCGTAGGTTATGTGTAATGTATTAATTGTATTAACTTACGGAAAGTTGTTTTGAGCCGATATGAAAGTATCACATTGAAATGGTTAAATTTGATAAGGAAATTTTGATGGGTAAATGTCGTATATAAATTTATATTCAATGAAAACTTATTTAACTGACGTGCTAACATATTCATGTAATGAATGGATTGAGTGAACGAGTTTATTCTAAAATATTTCAATCGTAAGTACATGTATGTATCTATGTATTAATTGTATTAACTTATGGAAAGCTGTTTGGAGCCGATATGAAAATATCACATTGAAATAGTTAAATTGGATATGGAAATTTTGATGGAAAAATGTCGTATATAAATTTATCTTCAATTAAAAATAGCTTAGCAGACTTACTAACGTGAGTAATTGTGTTTATTTAAGAATATAATCACATGTATTAAATATAATATAATTTTAAGTAACATATCGTTTATGCGAACAATTATCGCAATTAAATTTAAAGTTTAATGTTAAAATATATCAATTATCATTAATATGCAATTAAATTCAAATTTTGGAGTCAGATTCGCAGAATCATCAAAAATCATAAGATCTAGTAGTTTTGGAAATTATATAAATATTTATTTGGGGGAAATATCGCTTCTTATTCAAATAGAATTTCAGTGTTCCGTAAGTTATCCATAGCTTGATTCGATGTTTAATTTAATGTTAAAATTCATGTTTACTAATATGTTAAATTCAAAATATCTAAATGTTGTTCAAACAGTATACTCATATTATATATCCATATTATAATACAATATAGTAATCCATATAATACTACAATATAGTAATCTATATTTATAATACAATATATTAATCCATATATGAGTCGCCTAGTTCCAAATCCCGATAAGTCCATAACACTCACTTGTTCGCAAACGCGGTTTTTCTGCTACAGACTTATTTGCTTGATGGCGTTTAAACTCATTTAAACTTAATTTTGTTGATATTAAACAAAATATTGAGATTAGAAACATGGACTTATCGTTGTTTGTTTCTAAATATGGCTTTTATCATAGTGCAATTGTCGGTTTTTGGAACTAACACTGATTTTCAATATTTTTTTACGGCCCACTTGGCGGTATTTGGAATAATTCAAGTATAAGCCTAGGGGCACACGTGCCGGGTGGATCCGCCCGGCACCGGGTTGGTGCCGGGTAGTAGGGGCTGTGTTGTATGGGTGAGTACTGATGGTGGCACACGTGCCGGATGAAGCGGCCGGCGCCGGGCCGGTCGCTTTCATACAACACAACGCCTACTACCCGGTGCCGGGCGGATCCACCCGGCACGTGTGCCCCTAGGCTCAGGCATCGTTTGAAAACATTCTTAGAACCAGAAAATATTTTATACCTCGTTTTTTATATATTGTGGACTTATCGGGATTTGGAACTAGGCGACTCATATACTCAATACTCAATTAATTAGTTATATTAAAAAAAAAAAAAAAATTATAATTGTTGTGACTAAATGTGTTTTTGTCGTTCAAACAAGGACGATTTTACACGGGCAACAACTTTTTGTGAGGAGGATTCATTATATTAGCGAAGTAAAGAATATGAATGGAAAAATACACGTTCGGTATGAGATCGTTTCGATATACATATGTAGTTAATTGGTGGAAGAGGCTTGTAGGGTGGTCGTACTTTTGTATGGAAAATTTGTGGAAAATCACTTCAAGTCTTAGTTATTAGTTTAATTCCTTTTTGATTTCAAAATCGGTCAATTATAACTTCAGCTCGTGGCGTAGCGATGACTTTAAAGTTTGTAATATATGTGTTATACTCGAATTGTTAATGAAAAAAAAATGTTGAACCGATGGAGCGATTTTATTATTATTTATTTTTGATACTATGATACAAATATTTTTAAAAATACTGTCGACTTTGTAAAATTAATGATTTGTCTTGACTATGTATGTACATACACATACATATATTGAGCACACAAATATTGAAGTTTATTGCTTTCACTTTTATTTTGAATATTTAAGTTATTTGGAATATGAGTAGTAGTTCCGCAAAAACTTGCACTACCTTGAGTGAGCTACCTACATATCGTCCTTTGATATAATTTTATGATGAAAGCTCAAAATTCATTAAGCTTGGTGATAAATTCAGATATTTGAAGAATATTCTTAAGTTATTTTGATCTTTGATTTTGTTATGGGCGATATTATAAATGCATTTTTGAAATATATACCTATATTTATATATGTATGTTTATGTGTTTTTGCGGTTCTAGGAGATTGATATGTTTTAATGCAACCATATATTGTGTTTTAAATAAAAGCAAAATGTGATACAGGCACGAGCTTATAGGATGAATGGGCAACTAAGACTTAAGTGGTGGCTTTACGACTTTCCCTGTATTGCGTACTGAATCCTTTGTACAGAACGTTGTTATTCGTGTGACTAAGTTTATTATAATAGCTGATAATTAACTAATATTATATATAATTGTATTGTTGTCGTACATGTTTGTTTAGCTAATAATAAAATGGTCCGATAAATGAAGAATGGTCAAATCAAATGAAAAAAAGCACATTGCTATTGCACAATACAATGTTATATTTATAATTGAAATTTGTTGCGATTTTGCCAATAAAGATTATAAATATGTTGCGTGGCCTTTCACGAGGATTAAGGAATATTAAAGCACTGAAAGTATATTTGTCTAATACGTGTGTATTTATTGTGTATCTTAAATGTTCAATAAAATTAAAAAAATTATGCACTTTTTTTTTCATTCAAATCAAATACTCACTAAAGACAATTAATCACCTACCCTGATATACTATTCGAATAGTGTGAAAAAATTAATCTTGAATTTGAAGTTATGGTATTTTGCCGCGTACGTGTTATTTGCAATTAAAAAGTGCAACGAAAGGGCTTATGATATACCTAGAGAGAAATAAAAAGTAAATTAAATATTCTAATATTAAAATTTTGCGTCACTCGTTATGAACCAATTGGCAAATCAATCAGAACATCATGCATGTGGAGTCAAAATTCAAAATTTTGTAAATTATTATAAGGCGTAATTTGGTATAAGTATTGAATCCATCGTCCAGTTTACAATCAAAGGTGAATGAGGTTTTGGCGCAGTTTTGTCAAATCTTCAAAAAGCCATGCACAATTTTTTACATGTCCTGCAGCAGCACTCGCATCATGCGATGGACATCCTATATACAAATATAATAGAAGAAAAACTATTTGAAAATATGTATATTTTAAATAAAAATTTTCAACTATCTAAACCTATCTTTACCTTTTCCTTTACCTTACTTAATCACAGTCCAAAAAGTAAAAAAAAAGTTGATATACAAATATTATATGTAGTAATAAATCACAGACATTGTCCAAAGGTCACGAAGACGTGATCAGGTATAATCGTCGCACTATCACAATACATACTTACTATATACATACATATATGTAATATACTTAGTCTACATATAGTAAAAATAATTCTAAAGCTCTGACAAACAACACTATATACTTTAACACTAATAATCTCGCTCATGGTAAAACAATACCTCGTACACTACAAAAATTTTTCCAGAAGAGGCAAAACCTGTCAAAATCAAGACTTTCGTATGAAACTCCATACCATTAAGATCAAACAACTACATACACATGTACTTAAAATTGTTCTTCGGTTACGAAATTTTGCCAGGATATATATTTTGAAGATTATTGCTATTGGATATATTGCTAAATGTATCATTAACTTAGTTTTGTCAAAGTTGTGGTATAAGAGTTATTATTTTATCACGAATCCATGGGTGATATTCTGGTCCCTAATAATTTTATGGATAATAAAGTGAAAATAGTGCAAATTAATCAAATATATTGGTTTGTAACCCGGGTTAACTGTGTTAACAGTGATATTCTAAGAGTTTACAAAATTTTAAATAGATGTCTCCTTAAAAATTCAATACAATAAATAAATATGGTTGTGATCTTTAATATTATATTTTATACTATGTATAAAATACATAAAACTGTACAGTATGGACAATAGATGTCTCAACCAAATTTTCATACAAATTGAGATATTATTTTACGTACATAAAAATTTACACACTTTTTCGACATATAAAATTTTAAATCTAATTATAAAACTTAAAATTAAGACTTATAAGGTACATAAGAATAGTATCTCGTGTGTTTAAATATTCTGTAAACCTATTCCAAAAGCCGCGTGTGCTTCTCAAAAGTTTACATAATCTGGAAAATGTGTTACAAGTCACTAACTCGCTTTAAACTGATTAATTTCGATTGAATTGACGTATGAAAGAACCAAAGACGTCAATTTGAATGAACAATACGAAGGTATTATAAAATTTTGAATGAAGTACATTATGAATAAGAAGTTGGGGCAGATGCTCTCGCCCATTGATTATAACTTTCCAAGGGTAATATGGGGGAGGAAGGTGGGGAAACAGGAGAATCCCCGTTCATTATCCGTTCCGCGCACGTAAGGGTTAAAACCGTTCGCGGGGTTGATCTCTTTTGAGCTCTCACGGGAACGGCACTGGGGCAGGAGACACTGACTGACACACACAGCCGTATAGAAAAGAACACTAGGAAGTGGAGCTTTTTGTCGACTGTCTCGTATCTGCTTAATTTGTTTTGAAGATCGCGACACAAAGACATTGTGCCGTTGCAAATAAATAACCCCTCCGTCGCGTCGTCTCACCCTATATGCGGATGAACGCTCCATCGGAGCCAGCGGTCGCGAAACTTTTCACTTTTCGCATTTTATAGAGCAATATCTGATGCGACTCGTTCAACCCGCCGAAAGCTTTGAAACATTTCACTTGTCTTACGCTGCCGTTTGTGCGCATGCCAATAATAATTATTGTTGGAAATTTGAGACAAAATTTTACAATCGCAAATTTCGTCTCCGATAGTGGTGCGATATTTTTAAATTTTTTACTATTTCCACCATTTATCCCCTTTACTTTGCTCCAATTCTTCATCATCCCCCTACGTATGTACATCCTTCGCCTTTCCTCTCTAAATCATACATAGGTACATATATATCATCATTAGAGATACGTGATTATCGCGTTTTGCGATAAGTGCGATATATATGCGATAAAACCGATAATCGCGATATAGATGCGAAAACAGTAAAATATGCGAATAGATGCGAAAAATTAAAAATATCTCGCACAAATATAACTTATCATCTTCAATGTGTGTTTTTTAGCTACTTGTTTTATTAAAAATTGACCGTGTAACTTAAAATCTAACTTATCATCCAATATTATTATACCTTTAAATTATACTTAATAAAATATTAAATTATATTTAATAAAATATTATACAATGTAATAAAAAAAAAATATATATATACGTACATACATACATATATGTATGTACATATATAAATAAATTTTACTCACTTGCAGGCTGTAGAGATATTACTTAACGTTACACAATTCAGCCCTAAAAATAAATATTTTGTCTGAAAACGGATTTTAATGTTATTTTTAAAAGCTAATGCGTCTTTTGAACTTGTACATTTTCGGAAAATTTACATAAATTCGGAACGTATTTAGTGTTCTTCAATTGCATCAGTGCATTAAAACTTGATTGATTACGGTACGAATTTTTCACAAATTTCATCGAATAAAAAAATTGTTCACAATATTGTATGTATGTGGAACCAAAAAGCGTCAAGACAGCAAATGCAAGCTTCCTGACGTTCGAATAATTGGCTGGAAATGATTGCCAAAATTTGAATATAATACCACTTGCCGTGCTTTTTTTGGTGGTTAAATTTATTTCCACTTGTCTAATTATTTCCGTTAGTTTTTCAGTTCAAATACTTCTATTTTTAATTTCTATAAGACGCGAGTAAATTTAGGGTCAAAAAAAACTAATTTATTTTTTTTTTATTTTATTTTACGAAAAGTGTTGGATTATAAACGGAGCCGCCAATTTTTGCGCCCGGAACCGCTGGTCCGGAGCCGCCCCGACCACTGTACTAGATTAAAACAATCATCTATAGAAACATGTTCTATGCTGAGTTTTAATTAATTTTAATCATATTTTATTTTTGTATCCATGATTTGTTTTGTTTCTCTATTAATTGTATTTAAATTGGACTTGTTAACTTCAAATTTGTGAAAAAGAAATAAGCGCTAAATAGATGCGAAAATTTGTTATTTTATTTGCTCCAAAACGCGAAATTGAAGAGTCAAAACGCGAAATTTTATAAAAATAGATGCGAAAATCACGTATCTCTAATTATCATCATCATCATCATTTTCAGCCGTTCACCATCCACTGCTGGATGAAGGCCTCTCGAATCCTCTTCCATTCCTGTCTGTCTTGAGCAATCTGCATCCACTTGACTCCACACATTCTTTTCAATTCATCAGCCCATCTTCCACTCGGTCTACCTTGCTTTCTTTCACATCCTCTCGGATACCATTCCAGTACTTCTCGCGTCCATCTGCCATCCATTCTTCTCGCTATGTGTCCAGCCGATTGCCACTTCAAATTTTACCCCCGTACTGCTATAGGTATATCTGCCACTTTGGTCATACTTCTTAACCATGTATTTCTTTTGCGATCTCTTCTTGTTATGCCAAGCATACATCTTTCCATGCTTCTCTGTGTGCACTGGATCTTTCGTAGAATTCTTGAATTTAGCGTCCAAGTTTCACATCCATACGCCATAACTGGCAGTACGCCTTCTTTTTTAAGCATAACGGAATGTTGGATTCCAAAAGCACTCCATCCTAGTTTCATTCTTCGTTTTATTTCTTCTATACATATAATAATATGCTGTCTATTTAGAGAATAAATAATGAAAGCGAAACAGGAGTAAAACATCGTTTCGCTGTCATATTCTTTACCGTTCATTTATTTTGTCAGTAATCAGTAATCAATAGCATAATTTTCTTAAAGTCTTACAGTAGTGGAATACTGATTAAATTTCTTCCGCCGTCTGTCATAGTTAAGTTTCCTGAAAAACGTACTTCAGCGGTCTTTATTAGGGGGGAAAAAATAAGTAAATTAAAATGAAAAGTGTCTACGAATAATATTTTGTGTGACGAACTTATCCGCTCAATCTCTTTTTCCTTTACAATAATTTACATAGTACCACACTCCACCCGTTAAAGCAAAATATATATAATATTGTCTCCGTTCCTACAATCGTTCGGTCTTAGGGTGATATTACACTGAGCAACCAAACGGAACACCAGATTTTTTTTGAACCTCGACGACCAGATAGATATACAGGTTTAGATGCTACGTATTACACGATGCGATTCTCAAAAACCCTTTTCTGACCTTTTTTTTGCATCGTCGTACTCAATTGTCAACGCAACGCAACGTCAATGCAATTGTTTCGAAAACAATTAAATTCAGAAAGAAATATGAGAGGTTGAATTTTATATATTTTCTACGTCTACATACATACTACTACATAGAGTACCTAGTTTTCGTATAGTTTCCTAGACCAATTTTTTTTGTATGAAGATTATGAGATGAACAGGTAGCCGGTGAAGTAAAAGTGGTGCAATGTAATAAGATGCTCGCCACCGTCAAAAATAAATCTGGTTGTCGGTGAAGTGTCCAAGTGTAATATCGCTCTTACACGACATTCATTACGTACGGATCATCATCTTTACAACATAACATCTACATACATAGGTATTTACACCACTTTTGAACCTCAAACACAAGCTATCACAGCTTTTGCAATCACCACTGCTTTCTAACAACCAACTACACGGTCGATTGACGACCACTGGAAGTAGGTGAACCGCGGACAAATCTTCCATTCTCTTCCGGGACACAGGAAAAAAATAGGAAGTAGTAGACGACGGAATAGCTGAGGGGGGGGGGGTAGAAAAGGGTGGTTGGGGGGGGGGAGGGTTATAAGAAGAAGGCAGCTGCAGGTACGCAAGTTTCGGCAACGTTATTATTTTATACGCGAGGGTTATCAGCCGAGAAGGAGACAACTCCCCAGACTATAAACTAAAGGGACATATGCCTTTATAAACCACCCGTACTTTTCTCTCAATGAACGAACACCCTATTCACACACTCGCTATGTGTGTATGTAATACACGTATGTACATACGTACGTACATATGTACATGCGGAATGGATCGAATGATTGCACCGTCCGGTTCCAGATACATACATATGTATGTACATAGTGAGCGTGGACTTATATGTATGTATATATATATATATGTATAGCATCGTGGTATGCCGTCGAACTTTCGTTCAATTGAAAGTGTGCTCACATGCGCTTTCAAGCGCCGATCGACAGTTCAATTTCAGGGTGAAGGGCGGATGTAAGGCGGTGGCGCTTGCGACGTTTTGACTGCGAGCCCTTCACACGTCATAAGTCGAAAAGTCGACAAAGTTCGCGAGTACACTCTCCGCTACTGTCCCCATCGCGTATTTTATCACATCACATACGTACATACATACATACATATATGGCAGTTGAGGCGAGTTTCGCTCGATGCACTTACGCCTACTCGTTTTCAATCACTCAAATCGCATTAGATGCACATTTGAAAATACGATTTCCATCATCATCATCATCACCATCATCATAAATTTTGTATTTAATTTAGATTTTTATCACACGCGCCCGTCACTGTTTTAGGGCCGGTAATCGCGCGGCGATAGTGCAATTAAAGATCCTAATATATATCGTACATAGTAGACGAATGCAACTAAAAAGTCGTTTCGAACAAATCCAATATTTCGTTCATTGCTTTCAGGCAAATGTGACTTGTTTGTTTTTTGTTTGCCGCGAAAATGACCCTCGTAATGTGTGCCGCGAGCGCAAGTATAAGTATGCAAAGTGGATATGTAAAAATACGACCTTGAAACAATTTCATCCGGCGATTTTTCATTCACAACTATATTGATCGAAGTTTTGGAATAATGTTGTTTTTTTTTTTTAGCCCCCCCCCCATTTCCTATCCAACCTTTTAAATAGTCCCAAGCTTGGCACTGTAAGGACTCATTCAAACAAGTCTTACTATGAATTTTAAATTATTCATCGGGAGGAAAGGAGGAGGGGGTGGTGGTGGGGGCGGGGGGAGGGGGGTAGGGGAGGGTGATGTGGTTTCGCCCAAAAAATGATCATTTGATCATTTTTCGAATCATATCGTCCATACTGGCACATATTGGAGTGAATGCAGGTGCGTTGGGTCTGGAGCGCTCATCCCAGTAGTAGTCCAGGGCCGAGCGCGTCTTCCGGCCCAAGGTGCGCCTACACGTGCGCCCGTATTCTGCGTACGCAGGCACGTCTAAACTTTTACATAAAGTCGTACATATATGGGGTATTGATCGAAGGGGGCACGTGGCGAGAGAAGGAAGCAGGCCGGAGAGGCGAGGAAGAGACGGGGAGGGGCAGTGGTTCCCCCCCTCGCTGGACCAGAGGGTGGCAGAGTTTCACCCCCCTCGAAACATCAGCCCACCCACCCACCCCACACGCACTCCGTACGCAGATGATGTGCCCGTGGCCGGAGGGGTGGACTGTCGGTGGACTACCTTTGTGCGCGCCCTGGGGGGCGACACACAAGAATAAGGGACGCAGCTCCCAATTTATGCGCGCTCCCCTCCCCCCCCTCCTCCCCTCCACCTTCCCTTCGTGTCGTTGTCGTTGTCGTCCCCATCCCTCTCTGGCTCCCTTCGAGGCAGGCTACTACCCCCGCGGGGTCGTTATCGTGCGTGTGCCGGACGACGACGACGACGACGACACCTGCAACCCCTCGAAATCACAATTAATCGCAAAATGCCGTACAAGTGTCGCTGGATAGGAACAGGGGGGACGTGTTGAGTTGGGGTGGGGGGGTAAAGAATTCCATGGCAGGAAGTGAAAAAATATTTTTGAAAATTGCGTCCATGTGCTCGTCCTCGCTCTACTGTACACTACTCTACGCAATACTGTATTTCATTTAAGTTGAGTGCCGGACGCACAGCGAGAAGAATGGATGGCAGATGGACGCGAAACATACTGAAATGGTAGCCGAGAGGATGTGAAAGAAGACCGAGTGGACGATGGGTTGCCGAATTGAAAAGAATGTGTGCGCGTCAAGTGGATGCAGATTGCTCAATGCAAACAGGAGTGGAAGAGGATTGGAACGGCTTTCATCTGGCAGTGGATGGTGAATGGTTGAAAATGATGATGATGATGATGAACCAAACCGAAAAGACTCACTAGCAGTTTTGTATTTGAAAAAGCTGAAGTTGCAGTGGGCTGCACACATAGCGAAACGAATGAATGGACGCGAGAAATACTCGAACGGTATGCGAAAGGATGTGAAAAAGGACCGAGTGGACGATGGGTTGGTGAATTGAAAAGAATGTATGCGCGTCAAGTGAGACAGGAGTGGAAGAGGATTGGAACGGCTTTCATCTGGCAGTGGATGGTGAATGGTTGAAAATGATGATGATGATGATGAACCAAACCGAAAAGACTCAATAACAGTTTACGAATTTGAAAAGTTGAACGGTTGGATGTGGGCTGCACGACATGGTGCGAAACGAATGAATGGACGCGAGTGGAAAGGATTCGAACGGCCTCTACATTCGGCAGTGGATGGTGAAAGAAAATGTGAAATGAAGACAAACCGGACGATGGTTTTGCCCGATTTGAAAAGAATGTGGGTGCGCGTCAATGAATGGATGCAGATTGAACGGTATACGAGAGGATGCAGACAGGATGGGTTGGGAAGAGGATTGGAACGGATTTCATCTGGCTTTCATCTGGTGGATGGTGAATGGTTGAAAATGATGATGATGATGATGATGAACCAAACCGAAAAGACTCACTAACAGTTTTGTATTTGAAAAAGCTGAAGTTGCAGTGGGCTGCACACATAGCGATACGAATGAATGGACGCGAGAAATACTCGAACGGTATGCGAAAGAATGTGAAAGAAGACCGAGTGGACGATGGGTTGCCGAATTGAAAAGAATGTATGCGCGTCAAGTGAGACAGGAGTGGAAGAGGATTGGAAAGGCTTTCATCTGGCAGTGGATGGTGAATGGTTGAAAATGATGATGATGATGAGCCAAACCGAAAAGACTCAATTTAACAGTTTTACATTTGAATGAAAAAGTTGAAGTTGCAGTGGGCTGGACACACATTGCGAAACGAATGAATGGACGCGAGAAATACTCGAACGGTATGCGAAAAAAGAATGTGAAAGAAGACCAAGTGGACGATGGGTTGCCGAATTGAAAAGAATGTATGCGCGTCAAGTGAGACAGGACGATGGGTTGGAAGAGGATTGGAAAGGCTTTCATCTGGCAGTGGATGGTGAATGGTTAAAATGATGATGATGATGATGAACCAAACTGAAAAGACTCAATAACAGTTTTATATTTGAAAAAGCTGAAGTTGCAGTGGGCTGGACACATGGCCAGACGAATGAATGGATCCGAGAAATACTCGAACGGTATGCAAGAGGATGTGACAGAAGACCGAGTGGACAATGGGCTGACAAATTAAGTAGAATGTGTGAAGTCAAGTGAATTTAGATTGCTCAATGTAGACAGGAATGGAAAAGGATTATAGAGGCCTCCATTCAGCAGTAGATGGTGAACGTCTGAAAATGATGATATATGTACAATGTATAAATAGTTTGATAGGTTGTGCCCAATTTTGATGGAATTGTATCGCAACTAAGTTACATTGTTAAATTCTAGTTGTATATTTAGTAATATCTACATAGATATTACCAATGACAACAGTTGTGGTCGAGAAAACTTTTCGACGTGGTGTTGATTGAACCATTCGCTCAAATCTTTGTTAAATTTTATTAAATTTCTAAGCATTTTGCGTTTGATGTTTGTTTGGTGAAGTCAAAAAGCACCCGTAAAAGTAAGTCGTGCTACGTTTGTATGTACATATCTATGCGTGTTTAAAAAATATGGTCCCATTCAAATCCATCATTATGTCGAAAAGCTGAAAAATTCCCAGTCGGGCCGAAACTATGAATATTGTCATCGAGCAGTGGAAAGGATACGATTTAGGATCGTACCCACTGAAAAGATAAATAAAGGGGAAGAATGTCTGAAATAGCGATGAGCGCTAATGTTTGACTTTTTTGGAATACGTACCAAATTGACAGTCAAATTAATAGCATCCATCGCCGATAACGGCGATAAACTGCGACCTTACATGTATATTTTTCAGTTTATATAAACGATATATTGTATGACAGCCATCACCGTTCCCCGTTTCTTTTAATATTTCCGTGTCGCTTATATACATACATATGTACATATGTACTTAAGTAAAGACATTAATTAATAAAACTATTTAAAAAAAAAAGAAACATTACCCGTTATGCAATGCTAAAGCGTGCTATCAATAAACTTTTTTTTTATGTATTTCTTTTGGAATGATACTACTACTTGATAATTGTGTGTGTATGTATGTATGTATAGGAAGTAAAATGACCCAAAAAGTGTTTCTGCGATTCTACATAGACTGTAAAAGTAGATGGAACAGTTTGTTGGCCATGTTGGAGCGCTTTTTAATGTTAAAAAATTGTATAAGAAAAGTTCTGATAGATTTGAATTCACATATCACCTTTACGGAAGATGATTTTCAATTGATCTCTAAAACCAATGAAGCTGCCATAGAGACACTGTGTGACCAAAATGTTAATCTACATATGTATGTATGTATGTTTGGCAGATTTAGCATTAAAATTTACGTTGGACGAATTGAACAAAAAAAAAATACTTCTTTAAGTAACGAACTAAAAGGAATATTGATTGTTCGCATAACGGAAAGACGAAACTCTATTCTGATATTCTGCAATACCTACCAATAATACCAATAGAATCTCATGATATCAGATGATGAAGATTATGGTATTTTTAATATAACCAGTAAAAATAGTAGAGCTTATAGAACGAATTTTCAGCACAGATTTTTTTATTTATTTTAATATTGAAAATTACCGGTAATTTACCAGTAAACCGATAAATTAAAATGACGGTAAATTTGGACTCCCTAGTATGTATGTATGTATATTGAATCGACTCTGTAAAAAGTATTAAAAATTAGCACGGTCGAGTTTGTGTTCCTAGGTGAATTCAGCAGTAGGGTGGAGCGACATTGCAAAAATTAAAAATCGGCATTGTAATACCTACCAAAAGTTTCATTGTATCATCCACATTCTCGTAAAAATACTGAAAAAAATCTGTTAATATGTCTTCAGGCCTCTCTACCTGAAGGCGAAAAATAAAAAATTAACCTATTAATTTCGAAATCTGAACACGTAATACAAATTTTTAGATAACGTGCACATAAAATTACCCTAACTTTATTGAATATTATTAAGTACTCTTTGTAAAAATCTAATTTATTTACGTATTCCTTGAATTGTGAAAAATAAGTGTGAATTAGTGAACGCGGTGGAGGGGAGGCATACGAGTAAGTATAAGTACATATGGACATACGAGTAAAGTAAGTACATATTTATGTATGTATAGTAAAAATAAATACTAATTTTCCGATTAAAATTGCCACTTATCGACATTGGAAACGTGTTAAAGTGTTAAGATAAAAGTGCTGGTAGAGACCAGAAAAACTTTTTTAGACAGAAGAGGTATGATGTAGATCAGTGCTTCCCAAACTTTTTAGTACCACGACCCACGTTTTAGAAGGACAAACTTTCGCAACCCACCTAGTTTTAATGGACATGATGGAGGGGGGGGGGGGTGTATTTAAATTGTTTTTATACTTAAAAATATCCATAACTTATAATTAACGAAAACAAGCAACTGGGATAAACCTTGTACATCCATAGAAAAATGTCTCACCAACACTTTGGATCAGCTCATCTTCTGCCCACTGGTTCATTTCATCGATTCTGCGTGCAATCGTATTATAAGTGAAATCGTTTCGACTTCTATACTTCTTTCTTGCTCTTATCATCAAACATAATTCCAGCCCGTGTCTTTTATTGGTGGTAGCACTAAAGTCTTGGCAGTTGTATGCGGCTTACTAGCTTGCGCGATTTGCAATCTAATCCGGCTAGAGGCGTGGAGAGATTTTTCATTAATGCTGGTGTAATGCGAAAGCTTCGATTTCGACGACTTAAGCTGTTGCAGTTGTCTTTCAAAAAATTCTAGTGGCTTGTTTTTAAAATCCAACGCAATTTGCTCGGACGCATATTTCAATTTTGTTGCATATTATTTTTACTTTTTAAATAATTAAAGGCTTAAAAATTAATTTAAATAAAACTAATGTTTAATGAATTCTGCACGCAAAACGTAGTCACAGTAGATAATCATATTGTATAGATAGTCGATAGTTATTTATACCTAGGACAATTGGTGAATATGACTGGATGTAAAGAAGAAGAAATAAAACGAAGAATGAAACTAGGATGGAGTGCTTTTGGAAGAATGAACATAGTTTTTAAATCCAACATTCCGTTATGCTTAAAAAAGAAGGCGTACGACCAACTGCCAGTTATGACGTATGGATGTGAAACTTGGACGCTAAATTCAAGAATGCTACGAAAGATCCAGTGCACACAGAGAAGAATGGATCGCAAAAGAAATACATGGGTAAGAAGTATGACCAAAGTGGCGGATATAGCAGTGCGAGTGAAAAAGTTGAAGTGGCAATGGACACATTAGCGAGAAGTACTGGAATGGTATCCGAGAGGATGCGAAAGAAAGCAAGGTAGTCAAGTGGATGCAGATTGCTCAAGACAGACAGGAATGGAAGAGGATTGGAGAGGCCTTCATCCAGCAGGGGATGGTGAACGGCCGAAAATGATGATGATGAAATAATTAAAAAAAAATCGCATTCTTCGGAATGTTAATTTTGAACTTTTAATTTTTCGCGACCCATTAAAAATCGGCTCGCGACCCACTTGTTTGGGTAACGCCGATGTAGAGGCAACTTTTTATATATCCCGAAAAAAAAAAAAAAAAAAAAAAAAAAAAAAGTTCCATACTAGGTCGCTCCGCCCTATTCGTGCGGACGTACCTCACCCGCGCCGCGGCCGCACCGTGCAATATCTACAACTGTTGCATCATCGTTGTATATTTATTTCGCACTTCCGCGCCAAGATAGTGGATAGTTGTCCGGGCTTGACTCGCAAGCAGCTCACGCCGAGCTACACCCCTGAAACTTTCCCTCCTCTTGCCCTCCAACCATCACCTCACCCCCTCACAGTGGGTGGTTGAAGTCCACCCTACGCACCACCCCCTTCGTCGTTCGCCGGCCGCTATACCCCTCAATTCTCCCCCTTCCCCTCCACCTCTCTTACCCCCCCCCCCCCGCGCAGGATGCGTGCTTAGTTTGTCCTGTGGGGTGGGCTGTGGGTAGGTCGATGGGGTGGCGATGGTGGTCTTATAGGGTGGGTGGGTGGGTGGGTGGGTGTGCTCTGCGTGTGGGGCGATGTCCATGCCAGAAGACTTACGTGTGGCTGTATGCATGGGGGGGGTTAGAGTGGGTGAAGGGGGAAGGGAGTGTGAGGACGCGCGTATGGTAATGTGGCGGCCGCGCCCGGGCCAAAATTGAAACGGAAGCTGCGAGCGGGGAAGAGGGGATGAAGAGGATGAGGGGAAGTTGGTAGGGGCGGTAGTCCGGAAGAAGCCTCTGGGTTCCGACGCCACTGCAATTAGACAAAGCCTTCCGCGGAAGCTTTGACGCGGGAAAACTGCCCCATCCCGAACACACTCCCTCAGCTCTACCAATGTTGGAAAAAGCTCGATGGAAATATGTTCTCACCCAACCCCTCCCCGTTCTCCACCCCCCCCCTCCCTCCCCAACAGCGTTCACTTATTTTGCCAATCTAATTGCGTGGAATTGTATACAGTTGGTGTAGTGTGTGTGTGTGTGTGTGTGTGTGTGTAGATTCTCTAAGATCGGTTTTCCGAATCAAAAAAAAAGTATCGGGATAATGATGTGTTATGTATGTATGTATGTATGTATGTATGTATGTAGGTTGACGGCACCGCGCAAAACGACGTCGTCTTCAATCTTCTGAAGTTTAAGTGAAATGTTTAAAATTATTCGATTAGCGTGTTCCGCTTATAAGAGTGGATGGATAATTTCACAATTAATTTTTCGCTATGCTTAAAAAAGAAGGCGTACGTACGGTCGATGCGTACCGCCGGTTATGACGTATGGATGTGAAACTTGGACGCTCTAATTCAAGCATGTTACGAAATATGTACACATGCTAAATCGTAAGAGGAATAAATGGGTAAGAAGTATGACCAAAGTGGTGGATATACATATGCACATAGCAGTGCGGGTGAAAAAGTTGAAGTGGCAATGGGCTGGACACACATGGGCTTTTTTTTGGGTTTGAGTTGAAAGTTAAAGTTCTTTTAAAAATATCACTATAATAATATATTATTAATTATTATAATTAATTACATATATGTATGTATCTTTTAATAAAGAAGGCCCTATAGGACCAATGCGTACAGCCAGTTATGACATATGGTTGTGAAACGTGGATGCTAAATTGAAGAATGTTACGCGAGATCCAGTGCACACAGAGAAGCATGGAAAGATGTATGCTCGGTATAACGAGAAGAGATCGTAATAGGAATACATGGGTAAGAGGCGTGATTAAGGTGGCAGATATAGCGGAACGTGTGAAAAAGTTGAAGTGGACACATAGCAAGAAGAATGGATGGCAGATGGACGCGAGAAGTACTGGAATGGTATCCGAGAGGATGTGACACTTTACACAAGGTAGACCGAGTGGAAGATGGGCTGATGAATTGAGAAGAATGTGTGCGAGTCAAGTGTATGCAGATTGCTCGAGACAGACAGGAATGGAAGAGGATTGGAGAGGCCTACATCCAGCAGTGGATGGTGAACGGCTGAAAATAATGATCATGATTAATTAATTAGGGGTAGAGCGACGATGTGTGGAATTTTTTTTTTTTTTGGGATATTCGTTTTGAAATAGTTCTAAAAAGTTGACTCTACGTCGTACGTGCGTCTTCTGTCTAAAAAAATTTGCTTAATTTAAAAAAAGGTTTTCTGGTCTCTACCAGCAGTTTTATCTTGACACTTTTGAAATGAAAATTTGTATGAAAAAATTTCCAATCTCTATGAATAGCAATTTTAATTGGAAAATTAGTATTAATTTTTACTATTTACACGTGTATACTT